>CM053036.1:51687206-52287206 GCA_028564925.1 Lithobates sylvaticus | reverse complement strand
TCGAATGGATTGAACGAAAAAATTCGTACATTCGTACCTTTTTTTTTTTTTGTTTGTCGATTCGTAATTTTCCGTGTCTCTTACAATGGCGCTGCTTAACGTGCTTCAAATGGATTGAACAAAAAAATTCCTACATTCGTAACTTTTTTTTTTTTATTGATTCGTAATTTTCCGTGTCTCTTACAATGTTCTAATAGCATTACATAAAATTATGAATTATGCTCCGATTACGAATCTACGAAAACAATGTTACGAAAGTACGAATAAATCAATCTTACGAAAGTACGAATGTAACTAACTAAATCTACGAAAATACGAATGCGTCTGAATACAAAATACAACGAAAATACGAAAAGACGAATTTCGAATAAACGAAAATTAGACTAACGGAAAAACGAATCAACGAAAAAATAACTCTATGAAAATACGAACAAGTCCGAATACGAACACCGACGACTTACGAAAATACAAACGAGTCCGAATACGAACACTGACGACTTACGAATTTACGAATCGTTACGAATCAACAGAAACGAACAGAAACGAAACGAAACTAAACAAATTTTTCTATTGTGCACATGTCTAATGGCAAACTCCTCTCTATGTATTTTTTATTCTAGTAAATCTAGCACGAGGAGCAGATAAAGCCCAAGATGGTTGAGGACACCCATAACCCAAAGTGGTTGGGACCAGAGGCATGAAATATGGTGGGGAACGCTACCCACTGGGTCTCCAGGCTCTATATGTGATTCGAGATTTGTCATATATCGATCTCTTCATTTTGGGCATATGTAATGTGAGACTCAATGGGTACCATTTCTATATTTAATGTGGAACTCAAAGGTGTGCGCAGCCTATTGCATTAGGGTGTGCACCTGAAAGCTCAAACACACAAACGTGTGTGTGTGTGTGTGTGCATGTGTATGTGTATTGTAGCGTCCTGGGGTTTAGCCAGGGAGCTTCTCACCAAATTCCTTGTCAGGAGTAGCTACTGTAGTTAATTACAAGGGATCCATTGAATTCTCCCTAAGTTTGGCCTGGTTGTACTTTCCTATTCTACCACCAGGTGGCTGGGTACTTGGAGATATTAGATTGAGAAGGACAACTCAAGGTCAGGTTATGGGTATATGGGGTATCTCAGCCAATGGGCAGGGAGTTTGTTGAATCCCTTGGCCTGCTGAGAGAGCCTATATATTCGGGTGTGGTCAGGTAATCCAGTTTTGTGTGCAGCCCAGACCGCCGTCTGGGTGGACGTGTGTCGAAGCCCCGGGCTGCTAGGCCAGAGATTGGGCTTATCCCGGGGGGCATCAGGTTGCCAGGCTGTGTGAGGGCCTATCCAGAGGTAAGAGGGCAGCGCAAGGTTGGGACTGAGGGAAGCTGTCACCCCAAAGGGACCAATCGCCTTTAGCAAGGACCACAGTGAGTAACTGAAGCAAGTACCGGAGTAGTATTCGCACCGAACGGGCACAGTGGAGAATCAGGAAATTTTAGGCGGTGATCAAGTCAGAGACCCAACCAGTGGAGATGATGCTTGCAGGGCAGCCTTGTGTGTCAAGCTAGGGACCGAGCTGGTCAGCAGGGATGAAGCTTGAAGGAATCTGAAGTGCCAAGCTAGGGACCTAGCATGGAAAGCGTCTGTGACGCTGGAGGGAGATACCACTGCAGAAGCCTTGAGGAGCTCACAGGATTCAGAGTTAGTGAATCTGAGGGTCTAGTGAGAAACCAGGAGCTCAAGGGGCTGAAGAACTACAAAGAAAAGTTGTAGTACAGCTGAGAGAACTGTTACTTTGGTTTGGGAACTGCTTAACCACTTCAATACTGGGCACTTTCACCCTCTTCCTTCCCAGACCAATTTTCAGCTTTCAGCACTGTAACATTTTGAATGACAATTGCGCGGTCATGTAACACTGTACCCAAATTAAATTTTTATAATTTTTTTCACACAATTAGAGCTTTTTTTTTGGTGGTATTTAATCACCACTGAGGTTTTTATTTTTTACGCTACAAATATTAGTATTAGTAGTTTCTGTTATAAAATTTTGTTTCAAGGCTCTCCTCTGCTTTATCTCATAATATAATCCAAGGCCCTTCTTATAAAGCCCTGCATTGAAGTGTAGAATGTTGGAGGGGGTGTGGCTCAGCACTGACTTTTCTAAAAGTCAGAATCAAAATACTGCCAAAGCATGGGTTTGATGGTCCTTCAACAACAGCTTGGCATATCAAATACACCAAATGGCACCTTGTGGAACCTTAACCTTCGCTTTAATGTTAATGACAAGATGACATTGTGTCTGAACATTTAGTGTAGAATAATAGAGTGGGGCACTTTCCTTTCATATGACATTCTGAATTCTAAAAACATCAACCAGCTCTCTACAGGACCACTAATAATAATATCAAATGATTGCAGATGACTTTTCACAGCGACCTAATTTAATTTAGGCAAATAAACATCACCAATGCTGGAAATGTAAAAATTAAATATTGCAGTCTCGCGAATGAGCTGCATACTAATCAGATCTGTCTTTCATGTATAAAAAACAAAGATTCTGTAATTAGAAGATGGGGAGGGGTACATCGCTGGTAAGGTTAGAATTCAGTGCCAGGAGCCAAGAGCCTGTAGCTGGTCGTTTTCGGTGCATAAAGATGAAATCTCAATGTTTCTCTGTGTGACTCTAACCTAGCATTAAACCCTTCTCCTTCCTGAACACTAAACCCAACCCATAAAATAATGCCTTAACTCCTATCTCCCTCCGTAACACTAAACCTAACACTTAAAGTGATTGTAAAGGGTATTTGTTGTTGTTTTAATAATAAACATGTTATACTTACCCGCTCTGTGCAATGGTTTTACACAGAGCAGCCCCAATCCTTCTCTTCTAGGGTCCTCCAATGGTGTTCCTGGCTCCTCCTCTCCTCAGTGTGCCACCATAGGAATGGTGTTCTATGGTGGCACACCTGCAACCTTGGTCCCGCACCCCGATCCCTTGTAACAGGATTTGATTGATAGGCTGACACTGGCTCCTGCCTCTCTGTCTTGTGAGGAGGGAGAGAGTGGAGAGAGCCGCTGCTCTTGGGCACAGCACTGAATGAATGAATGAATGAATGATTTGTATAGCGCTGCAACTGCGAACTGAATCGCCTCGAGGCGCTTGACTGCTCATGTTGGGATGCCATGTATTAGAAGAGGTGGGTCTTGAGTTTTTTCCTGAAGGCCTGATGGTTTTCTTCCATGCGGATGTTGTTTGGTAGAGCATTCCATAGCCGGGGTCCCTGTACTGCGAATCTTCGTTCTCCCTTCGATTTGTAGCGGGCTTTGGGGATGAGAAGGCGATTTTGGTTTGTTGATCGAAGTCTGCGATTCGGTATGTATTTTTCTATTTTCTCACAAAGGTATTGAGGCGCATTTCCTTGTGTACATTTGTGGGTGAGGCAGAGAGTCTTGAATGTGATCCTGTCTTTTACCTTGAGCCAATGGAGCATCCTTAGGGATGGGGAGATGGATTCCCAGGGTTTCTTTCCGGTGACTATTCTTGCTGCTGTGTTTTGGACAATTTGAAGGCGCGCAATCTGGTAATCCGGTAATCCTATGTAGAGTGAGTTTGCGTAGTCGAGCCGTGAATTGATGATCGTTCCTACTACTACCGCTTTTTCCTTTTCCGGGATGAAGGGGATGAGTCTGCGTAGCATGCGAAGGAGATGGTGGGATCCGCTGATTACGGATCCTATTTGTGCCTCCATTGTCATCTCTGAATCAAAGATTACTCCGAGGCTTTTGGCTTTGTTGCTTGGAAGGATGGTCTGTCCCAAGATGGTTGGTGGTGTCCAAGGGGTCTTCGTCTTTTTCCTTGAGTTTGCGTCGAGGAGCAGTAATTCTGTTTTTGATCCATTTAGTTTGAGGGAGCTAGTGGTCATCCAGTCATCTATCAATGTGAGACATTTTCCTAGTTCCTGGTATTGGTCTTTTTGTCCGGTGATCCGGAAGTACAGTTGAGTGTCGTCCGCGTATGAGTGGAAGCACAGATCCAATTTGCTAATAATTTTGAAGAGTGGTCGGATGTAAATGTTGAACAGTACTGGTGACAATGGTGATCCTTGAGGGACTCCATAAGTGATTGCCCGAGTTTCCGAAGTGAAGGCTCCTAGTTTCACTGTTTGTGACCGGTTTCCTAAGAAGGAAGCGAACCATGGCAGATCTCCATCTGTAACTCCTGCCACTTCCTTGAGGCGGCTGAGAAGCATGTTGTGGTCCACTGTGTCGAACGCCGCACTGAGATCCAGCAATACCAGAAGACACGATTCTCCCTCATCCGCTGCTTCTAGGGCGTCATCCCATATTTTCAGAAGTGCCGTTTCTGTGCCATGGCCTGGGCGGAAGCCCGATTGTAGTGGGTCTAGGAGCTTGTGTGTGTCCAGATGAAGTTGAAGCTGTTGTACTACTGCTTTCTCCATGATCTTGGAAATGGTGTTCAGGCTTGTTACCGGTCTGCGATTGTTCGGATCCTTGGGGTCGAGGTTGGGTTTCTTTAGTAATGGTTTGATGATGCCTTGCTTGAGGGAATTCGGAACCATACCTTCTTTGAACGACTGATTTACTAGGTGTGTGATAGCGGGGGCCAGAATGTCGGAGCATTCTTTCAAGAGTTTTGTGGGGATGATGTCGTTTGGCGAGGTGCTGTCTCGGAGGCTCTTGATGACATTTTTGGTTTCATCCGTTGTGATCGGGGTAAGTGAAAAATGTGGTGCTTGTGCGCTGTGGATGTAAAATTCCTTACCTGGGTTGAGTTGAGTAGAGCTGGTTGTTTTTTTTTTTGTTGAATTATTTTCTGAATGTTGTCTATTTTGTTGATGAAAAAATCTGATAATTTGTTGCAGTATTCTTGAGTTTCGTTTCCTAGGGGCTCAAGGCAGGTGGGGTTCATAGTCTGGGCGACTAGTTTGAAAAGTTCCCGTGGTCGGTTTAAGGCTTTTGAGAGGGTGTTTGAGACATGTTCTTTTTTTGCTGTGAAAATTGCTTTATGATATCTCTTGGTGAGTATTCTGTAGTTTGTGTGATTTTCCTTTGTGGTGTTTCTTCTCCAGGCTCTTTCTGCTCTTCTGTGTTCCCGTTTCAGTAGAGTAAGCGTGCCATTAAACCAACCAGAATTTTTCTTGCGGATGGGTACTCGATGTTTCGGGGCGACTGCGTCTGCTGTTTGTAGAAGTGCCTTGTTTATGAAGCTGAGTATTCGTTCTGTTGAGTGGTTTTGATTTAGTGTACCCATTTTGTGTGTTAGTGTGGTTTTGAAGATTTCCGAATGTAGTTTCTTCTGCGATCTAATCCAGTGTGTTGTTGCTGCTGGGTTTGGTTTTTGCAGGGAGATGTTGGTGGCGATCTCAAATTTGATAGCGTGGTGGTCTGACCATGGTAGCGCTATGTTGTCTTGAATGCTGATGTCCGTATTTTGCTTGAAGATGAGGTCCAGGATGTGACCCGACCCATGTGTGGGAGCCTTTACTAGTTGTTGAAGCCCTAGGTCTTCCAGTTGATTGATGCAGGTGGTGGCGATGGGGTCTTCGGTGGAATTCGCCCAGAGGTTGAAATCTCCGAGTACCAGAATCTTGTTGTTTTTCAGGGTGTGTGCCGAGATGAATTCCGTGAGTGGTATCGGTAGATTTGTCTTTGGTCCTGGTGGTCTGTAGCATAGCAGCATGTGGATGGTTTCTTGTGGTGTGGTTTGCATCTGTAGAGTAAGTGTCTCCATAAACGTTGCTTTGTTCTGTACCGTAGGTTTGACGAGCGCTAGATGAGCTTTGAAGATCACTGCTAGGCCTCCTCCTTTTTTTCCTTTCCGATGCTCGGTTAGGATCCTGTAGTTTTCTGGCACTAATTCTGTTAGGATGGTGTTGCAGTCGGGTGTTAGCCAGCTTTCCGTGATGAAGAGGCAATCTATGTTGTTTTGTGTGATGAAGTCATGGATTTCGTGCCTGTGCTTGACTGCCGATCTGGTGTTAATCAAAGCGCATGCTAACTGTTGCGGTTGAGTTGTAGTCTTCTTATGTTTGATCGTTGCTTGTGGATCGATTCTTAGTAGTCGTTCTTTTTGTAATATTTTTTGAATGTCGGTCGGTAGAGTTGCGGTCAAATTTCTTAGTCTGCATAGGGACTCTGCTGAGTATTTGAAATTGCACATGTTGAGGTGCTCCAAAAAATTTCCCTGCTGTGGACGAGATGATGCGTTGAAAAAACGCTGATGCTGTTGTTGAGGCGATAACGGTCTTGCGCAGGCTAGTTGAAGATGTTGCGGATCTGTGGGAAAACCCTGTAGACCTACACCCTCCCTCCCGTTGATCCAGAGGAAGGCGAAAAACCCCTACTAGCGCGGCCAATTGCTGTAGCAGAGGAAAAAAATTCCTTCCTGACCCCCCGATCACTGGATCAAGATCGGGCCCAGGTAAGTATAAGGGGTAGCTGTGGAGGGGGATCCGGTGAACAAAATATTTTTTACCTTAAAGTTGAACTATAGGCAAAACTTTTTTTTTCATTTTGAATAGAGTAAAGTAGGGCTATAACCCCTGTCAGATTTTTTTTTCTCCATCTGTGTCCCATTGCAGAGATTTCCCTTCTCTTCCTGTCCCATAGCCAAACAGAAAGTGAGACAAATCCCCTGCAAATTAAGGGACTTCTTTGGGAACCTCCAGGTCACCAGAACTTAGTGTCCCCATTAGAAGATTTCCCCTCTATTACTTTTCTGGAGACAACCCCAAATTTGTGATTTTCTTTTACTTTTAATGATAATAGTAAAAAGTAAAAAGATCAATAGAGAGGGTGAATCTCCCTAACAGGGGCACAGACAGCCATGAAAACTGACAAGGGTTCTAATCCCTCTCCACTCAATCCAAAACGAACAAAAAAAAAGTTCTACCTTTAATTATACTTTAATGCAGAGATTGCATTAAAGTGTTACTAAACCCAGGACCCTGCATTCACTATATCTGGTTTCCCACGGTACACAGAACATGGAAATTAAAGTGGGGCGTGTCAGGATAAGTCTGATCATTGGAGGAGAGCAGGCTGAGTTTCCAGCAAAGCTAGAGAACTGAACATGGTGTGCTCTCTTGCTTAGTGTGGTCAGTTTTTAAAGTGTTACTAAACTCACATAGAATAGAATATACACTTATAGCAAAATCACGCAGGATTGGGGACACAGGCCACTCGACAAATGGAGATATACTCAAATTCAACACTTCGCACAACCTTTACCACAGCCACTACGAGGAAGGAGGCAACTGAGACCACTAGAGAAACTGCTGAAGTCCCCCCAAAGTTTAGAGAGAAGGATATCAAAAATTTACTAAATATTGAGAGGGGAGGCGGATTACGAATACCCAACTTATTTGGAAAAATGGGAAAGGGAGATAGGTTGAGCACAGGAATAAGATAATTAGGTTGACTCATTCAGTAGCAAAAGACACACAAACAATGGAAATGTCCTATAAGTTGTTAGCTAGGTGGTATGTGACCCCCCAGAGAGCACATCGCTTCAGAGGAGACGTGCCTCCAACTTGTTGAAGGGGATGCACCGCATTGGGGACTTTTGCACATCTTTGGTGGGAGTGCACTAAAATACAAACCTACTGGGATAGAATAATAGAAACAATATTTTTCATAACAGGGGAAAGGATCAAAAAACAGCCATGGGTATGTTTGTTCCACGACTCAGAGAAGGGGATGGCACAATACAAATTGACTTTAACCCCATATTTGTTAAGTGCAGCCAAGGGCCTGATCCTATGCCTCTGGAAAAATCAGGAGGCTCCAACAATGAAAGAGTGGATTGAGAGGGTGGAGTAGATAAGAATCATAGAAGAGTCTATACATATGACAGAAGAAACAGGGGAAAAATATCAAAGGATATGGCAACAATGGCTGGTATTTAGGAGAACAGAGAAGTAATAAATATTGGAGGGATAATGCCGACAGAGAGGGATGTGAGGTTTTTTTTGGGGTGGGAGGGTAAGGAAAAGGCGGTGACAAATGTAATATTAAACAATGATTGTTTAAGGTTGATCATTAAACGAAAATGTTTGTATAACTGCACAAAATATCAAAATAAAGAATAATTTTAAAAAAACAAGCATTCTTTACTGCATATATAAAGACTGATTTTACTCTTGTAGGTTAAGCAACACTTTAAGGTAAAAATACTTCTGCCTTTAGAACCACTTTACCTTAGATCTAACACTTGGCAAAACCCTAAAACTTAACCTGACCTTAACTTTTAATACTTAAAGTAGTTCAAACCTAACAACTCCTAAAAATTTCCCTTTCCCCCTCCTAACACCTATTTGGTGTACTTACCTGTTTTCAGGTCCCTCAGATAGGCTACTGTATTCTGACATTTGTCGGCCACTTTTCTGTTGCCGTCAGCCGTTAATCGGCCAAAAATTTTCTGGCAGGCTCTTTTGACAAAAGTCAATGAAGTGATCAACTTTTGTCAAATGGAGTGGGGCTGGCAGGACCACCCACTGAGCCTATTTTGGGCAGTTCCTCAGGAAACGGGTGAACATTGCTCAGCGTGTAAACATCTTTCGGGGTCCATTAATAGAGCTGTAATGTGACTTTCACCAAATATTCTCTGGTGGAGAATCAATCACTGTCATTTAAAACACATTTCGGACCAGAGTTCATGAATTCAGATCGCCCGAGTAGAATCTGAATTTCGGTTTTATTTTTGACAGCTCGAATTCCCAAAAAACAACCAAAGGCTGCTCAAAAGACTGTTTCTGTCTGAGTTTTATAAAAAAAATGTATTTAATATTTTTCTTTGCTATTTTAAGTAGAAAAACAGTTAAGAAAACAGTACACTGTAGTATATGTTCCCCCTATACATTGTAAAGCACTGCATAAACTGTTGGCGCTATATAAATCTGGTATAATAATAATAATATGTCAGACCTCATAAATACCATTGGAACATCCCTTAAATCATATGATTCTGTTATTAGCGAAATTGTTCCCTACCACGAATGTAGTTAAAATTGCAACATATTTCAATCATAAATATACCTACATTAGCTTTAAACTCATATCATATAAATTAAACATTTTAATTCCCACCCTCCTAGAAGGGAGGGGTGAGGAAGTAACAAATAGGAGAAAGGAGAGAGAAAAAATAGAAAAAAAAAGGAAAAAATTCCCAATGAGAAAAAAGAAGGGGAGAGAGAAAGAGGGAAAAGAAGTGGGAAATGAAAGAGATGCATACGACAAGTATATACAGCTGTACAGGGTTAAAACATTTTTAAATAAATAAATAGAAAAATAAATAATTAATGTTAACTGGTATGTCATACTCTGACACTCTATTCACTAGAGTCTGAAATTATTTCATGATATAATATATGACATAGTAGACTTAAATTCGAACCATTGTGCCCATGTCTTAAGATATTTTCTGGTCAGCCCTTTATTCCTACAAGTTAATTCTTCCATTAGACGGAGCCCATCAACCCTACGTAGCCATTGCAAAATAGTAGTTATAGATCGCATACCTCAATATAATGGGATAAGAGATTTACCTACATTTAATAGATGTGGAATCATAGTTGTCCTATGTTGACCAATTAATTAATTTGTACAGTGAAATAGAAATGTCAGTGGTTCAGGTCTGGTCACCCTGTATCAGAGAGATCAACCATAACAGATCAATATAATTAAATATATTACATTTTTGCATTCAAGCCTATAGAGCATTACAACCGCAATTATTGAGTCGCCAATACAATGCATGTAATCTGCATCATTTTATTGTTAAAACTGCTTAGTATGCACCCGCATAAGAAGAGAATATGACCGCACATCCAATTTAACACTGTAAACCAGAGCTCAGAACTCACAGGGGCGCTTTATATAGCAAATAGGACATGGACATTGCAAACCAAGCCTTCTTGTAGTTTACTTTTTCCTCCTCTAGCAAAGAGAAAGAGATGAATTGGAGGAAAATATAAATTAAAAGAAGTCTGTGAGAAAAAAAAAAATTTCTCCATTCAAGAAAAAAAAGAAAGTACAAGGGTGGGCTCCAGTAATAAAAATGCCAGTAATAGCGCTATAGTCTCTAATGACCTTGAATGGAAAAAAAAAGGGGGGTTAGAAAGTCTGTAAAAAAATGTGTGATATTCGAGTAGAGCCCTGTTCAGGAGTGACTCTGGTTGAATGTAAAGTGAACTAAAATAAGAGATAAGACCTCCTCCCAGTTGGACCCCTAAAGTTTCTTAATTGCCCCAAATGAGGATTAGGCACAGTTCATGGGTTCAAGAGTATGGTCTGTAATCCGCCCAGGCAAGGGTTAAAACAATACTAATGGTGCACAGGAACATGCAGCTCCATCAGCCAGTGGGACACTGGAAGCTGTAAAAACAAAGGAAAGGCAGAGCACACCATCTCCTTGTGCAATACAGTTTTATTAGATGACTGAACAACAATAAAATTAAGTTGCACTAACAAGGTTGTGTGAACCAGAGCATTCTTGCGGATAACCATGGTCAGCATACGGGGGTTGCTCCCCCAGACGGTGGGAGAGCAGGAGTTGAGGAGAGAAGGGATCCAGACAGCAGCAGCAAGCAGGCTGCACGCAAACTGCTCTCTGGTCTCTGATACCTGAAGAAGGAGGCCACGCCCTCTGAAACACGTCATAGCAACCACCAGAGCGATTCTTGTCAGCTGGCACGGCCCTGAGTCACGTGAATGTGGAGGCGGGACCAACTTTACAGAGGATTGGGACGTCCTGTCCAGAAGGAGCGATTCGTGCACAGCTTGCTTGCTGCTGCTGTCTGGATCCCTTCTCTCCTCAGCCCCTGCTCTCCCACTGTCCGGAGGAGTATTCCCCATATGCTGACCGTGGTTATCCGCAAGAATGCTCTGTTTCACACAACCTTAGTGAGTGCAACTTAATTTTATTCTTGTTCAGTCATCTAATAAAACTGGGTGAGCTTTGCCATTCCTTTACGTTAATAATCACTGTGATGGCCAATCAGAGACTAACGTAGTAATCATGTGATCGTTAGCCGGTCCTCCCGCCTTCTGAATGTTGGTCACTGGGATGGACCGCGTAGCACCCTGCTTGGGTGCTTCCGCCAAGATACAGCTTCCTCCTCTCTGGAACCAGGAACCGGGTATTATAGCTGAGCATTGCACCCAAGAACTTGATGACACTAGCTTATGTGCAAACTGGAACTGACTTTATTGTAAATTCACACAGAATATATAGCACACAAGATCAGGTAAGAGCTTGATCACGGTATCCTAAACAATGCAAACTGTAAACAGTAATGTCTACATCTAATGAACAGCTAAGATAAACAGTAAGATAATTAACAACTAGTCACCTAGACAAGCCTAGGTGTCACTGCCCACCCAGACAGTTCGGCACCAGTATTCAAGAAGACACAGGACTGTCCAAATCTAATTAAACAGCTTTCTTTTCACATTCATCTTCTTACTGAGTTTCAATTTGGCAGAGACCATCATGACTTCCTTGGCTGTTAAATGTGGGAATGTCATCTTGCATTATTTAACAGGACATCTTCCTGAATGCTCGTAGCTCCCTCAAATGCCAGGGCCCATAGTCAGTAGTCCAGAGACTACCCTGCAGTCCCCTCCAAAAGCCCCTGTCCTGGTTGGGTCTGTAACAGTCAGTACCATTGTGGTCTTTGTACTAGGAGCATACTGTGCAGTGTGCTCCCAGCACAAGCACAGGTATGCACAAAGGGAGACCTACTTCAGAGAGGCTACATGCGTGCATGCTCTCGGTGAAAATAAGTTAAAACTTATATTAAACATATTCTGCACTTTTATTTTTCTTTCTTACCTTGTGAAGAAAGCTTTACTCACCTAAGTCTGTTGTTCATGTTCTGTGCTGGTGCAGGAGACCGCTAATCAAGCGCCGTAGAAGTGCCAACACGAGTCTCCTCTCACCGACATCACCACAGCAGGCTCCTCTTTTGGATCCCGAGAGAAACTCACTGGTGGTAATCCAGAATAAGGACCTCACCACCTTTAAAAAGTAGATAAAAGAAGATTCGGAATTAGAGTATTATGTGACTATGGCTTTAGGAAAGTAAAAAGGGCAAGTTTTTTTTTGTTGTTTTTTTTTGTAATTACAGCGATCAGCTAGATGGGTGTAGAGGTAGGGTGTGATTAGAGAGAAGGGGGAAAGATGACCTGGATCAACCCTAAATCTAGAATTTTCCTTTAATGCATGCATACAATGTTGGTTATATGGTGTTATTGTGCTGTAAAATGCTAAACAAACTGCGTGTTCTGCTCACGGCATGGAACTGAAAAGGTTATGCAAGATTAATTGCTTGAACATTTGGAAATAGCATGAGACGAACAGAACAAACATTTGTAGGGCCAAGTTAATTAAATGGAATTTTACATCACTTATGTTCATTGGGTAATTATGTTTACAGCCACGCGTACAAACAGCTCGTTGGACATTATATGTGCTAATTCTTTGTTCCATTCCTGTCACATTTCTATTCATTTATTTATTTAATTGCTGCAGATAGGGGAAGAGAAAGGGACTGCAAGAGTAAGAAAATTATCCGTCAAATAGAAATGCTAAAATGAAACCCACTGATTGGAGATTTAGACCCTTATGTTAAAGTGGTACAAATAGACAAAACTCAGGAAGAATTTTCCCCCTTGCTTATCTCGTGACACCCTGTGCTTTAGGATGTCAAATCTCTCCATTATGGGGCACAGATACCAATCAGAACCCAGCAGAAGTTCTCTGCTCTATTCAAAATGTAAACAAATTTTATATGTGAAAAAATGCTGTAAATTAAGACTGCTTTCAGAAATAGAAGTGTTTTTTTTTTTTTTTTTATCAATTAACAAAGTGGAAAGTAAATGAACAGAAGAGAAATCAATATTTGGTGTGACCTCCCTTTGCCTTCAAAACAGCATCCATTCTTCTAGGTACACTTGCACACAGTTTTTGAAGGAATTCGTCAGGTAGGTTTTTCTAAACATCTTGGAGAAATAAGCACAGATCTTCTGTGGATGTCGCTACCTCAAATCTATCTATGTCAAATCAAATTCTGTCGCTTCATGTAATCCCAGACAGACTCCATGACGTTGAGATCAGGGCTCTGTGCAGGTGAATCCATCACTTCCAGGACTCCTTGTTCTTCTTTACACTGAAGATAGTTGTTAGTGACATTGGCTGTATGCTTGGGGTCATTGTCCTGCTGTAGAATACATGTGGGGCCAATCGCATGCCTCCCCTTTGGTGAGTCATGGTGGATAATTATCTGCCTTTATTTCTCAGCATTGAGGACACCATTGATCCTCCAACTCCATTTGCAGAAATGCAGCCCCAAACTTGCAAAGGCCATCCACCATACTTCACAGTTGCCTGCAGACACTCATTATTGTACTGCTCTCCAGCCCTTCAGGAAAAAACTGCCTCCTGCTAAAGCCAAATATTTCACATTTTGACTCATCAGTCCACAACACCTGCTACCATTCCATTCTTCTGCACTCCAGTTTCTATGTGTCCATGCATAGTTGAGTCGCTTAGCATTGTTTCCACATCAGAGGTATGGCTTTTTGACCCCAATTCTTCCATGAAGACCACTTCTGTTCTGTTAAGAATTCTACGGACAGTAGATGGGTGTACCTGGGTCCCACTGTTTTTTTCCAGTTCTGTGCTGATGGCACAGATGGACATCTTCTGATTTTGAAGGGAAGAAAGCATGAAGTGTCTTTCACCTGCTGCATTAAGTTTCCTTGGCCAACCACTGTGTCTATGGTCTTCAACATTGCCCGTTTCTTTGTGCTTATTAAAAACAGAACAGTACAGCTTGAAACCCCAGTCTGCTTTGAAATCTCTGCCTGGGAGAGACCTTGTGTCTTGTTGCTGTGCTCAGTCTTACCATGGTGTATGACATATGGCATGAAACTGTATTAGGGAGCTCCACACCACTCGGGCCCTGTAACCCACACCGCAGGAATCGCCTGATGTCCGCAGGCACTGCAAGAAGAGACCTGTCCCGGCAGCTAGATTCTGCATCTCCTTGGCCCGGCCTACCTAAGATGGCGCCCGCGAGCACGAGACACAGCTTGTGAACAGGAGGATTCTATTGCAGACCAGGACCAGCCCTTCTCCTCCACCATACACCAAGAGTCGGTCACAGTGAGTACCCTACAGCAAGTTGCTCACTCCCTAGCATCCACGGAGTCCTTGATAGGGAGAGCAATGGGTGGCACTGTCCTGACTCCAATGCATGACTTGCTGACCAGCCAAGATTCATGGGAACTGGAGGCCCACAATATCCCTCTCACCCCCACTGGCTTCCCCATCATGATGACAACATTCTCTAAAATGCTAACTAGGGGACTGTCCCAAACAGCAGCTCAGATCACTGCATCTATCCACGCTGATCTCCAGCAAATAGGGACACGGAAGGAAGCAGAAGCAGCGGTATCCAGAATTAATCAGAATACGGCCAGAATACAGGATCTCCAGGATCAATTAGTTAGCATTTTCCAAAATTGATGACCTCGAAAACAGATCTAGACGGTACAACTTTAGAATCCGGGGCCTCCCCGAATCTGTAAAAGAAGTACACCCAGCAGTTCGAGAATTTATTAAAAGCCTGATTCCAGACATCCTGGCCCACCGTTTGGAGCTTGATAGGCCACTGTGATCAGATGGACTTCCTAAAGACATTATAGTAAAGCCCCACTTCTACACCGTCAAAGAGGAAGTGATGAAGTTATCCCGCACTTCTGACAAAATGGAAATCATGGGCCACCAAGTTCAAATCTTTGCAAACCTGTCGCAATATACGGTTCAAAAGCGCCGCTCACTAAATCCGCTACTTCAGGTCCTGGCGCACAAAGAGATCACATACAGATGGGCCTTCCCTCTCCACCTGTCCTTTTCATACCGCAACAGGCCCTACAGCTTCTCATTCTTTCCAGAAGGCGAATGCTTGCTCCTTCACTTAGGGCTGATTACCCAAGAGATTCCTCAACCATCATGCAAGAGAGGGACTAGTCCTCCAAACGACCACCATCACCAAGCCCCCTGTCTCATGTATTGCAGAAACAACAACCTAAGCGATCAAGGGATGCTCACCCTTCATGATGCTGAAAGCCAACTTGCAAGATCTTGTTATACTAGGCTGTCTCGCTAGACTGTTCTCTCAAACTTCCAATAACATTTTGATCAACTTATTATGATTTCCACTTTAGAAAGTTTACTATCTGAGTCTGATGTGGGGTCTCATAGGATTAGAAATAGTCTTGTCTCCTCTGGAGACAGGTATTTTTATCCAATTCAGGCTAGGAGTGAAGTGATAGATTCATTCCAGCAAGTAGTAGAGGTGGAGCTCAGTAAGCTTTAGGAGTTGACAGAGTCTCAAACACATTGTGTTACACATAACTTAACTAAAGGAGAACATGAGGCTCTACAAAAACTTAAAATTAGAACTGATATAACAATCCGTCAAGCAGATAAGGGTGGAGCAGTTGTTGTTCTTAATACAGAAGACTATAAGTCAGAAGCTCTTAGACTATTAAATGACACCAGCACTTACAGGCCACTGGATTCAGATCCTACTAATAGTATTCAACAGGGCTTGTTGCAACTTTTGGATGATGGTGGAGAAATGGGAGTTTTAGAACAGAAGATTATTGATTTCATATTTACAGATAAACCTGTGACCCCAATATTCCACCATCTTCCAAAAGTACATAAGCAACAATCCCCTGTTCAGTGATGCCCTATAGTAGCAGGTATTGGATCCCCACTAGAAAGACTCAGTGAATGGGTGGATGAGCATTTACAATCTTTGGTTAAATGTTTTCCCGGCTATCTTAGGGATACAGGACTAGACATGTGCACTGACAAAAAAGTTGTTCATTTTCGTTTCATTCGTTTTTTTGCTTCTTTCCGAAATTCGGAAAAATCGAAAATTCGCAAATTTTGAAATTTCGGGATTTCCGAATTTCGAATTTTCGAATTTTCGAATTTTCGAATTTCGAATTTTCGAATTTTGAATTTTGAATTTTGAATTTCAAATTTCGAATTTTCGAATTTCCAAATTTTCGAATTTCCGAATTTCGTATTTCGAATTTCCAAATTTTCGTATTTTCGAATCTTCGAATTTCCAAATTTTCGGATTTTCGAATCTTCGAATTTTCGAATTTCGAATTTCGAATTTCCGAATTTCCGAATTTCCAAATTTTCAAATTTTCGAATTTCCGAATTTCGTATTTTCGAATTTCCGGATTTCGAATTTCGTATTTTCGAATTTCCGGATTTCGAATTTCGGATTTGCGAAATTTCGGATTTTGAATTTTGAATTTCAAATTTCGAATTTTCGAATTTCCGAATTTTCGAATTTCCGAATTTCGTATTTTCGTATTTTGAATTTCGAATTTCCAAATTTTCGGATTTTCGAATCTTCGAATTTTCGAATTTCGAATTTCGAATTTTCGAATTTCGAATTTCGAATTTCCGAATTTCCGATTTTCGAATTTCCGAATTTTCAAATTTTCAAATTTTCAAATTTTCAAATTTTCAAATTTCCGAATTTCGTATTTTCGAATTTCCGGATTTCGAATTTCCAAATTTTCGGTTTTCTGAATTTCCGAATTTCGGATTTGCGAAATTTCGGATTTCCGAAATTCCGCATTTTCGAATTTCCGAATTTCCGAATTTTCGGATTTCCGAATTATCGAATTTCTGAATTTCCGAATTATCGAATTTCTGTGTTTTTCAGAATTCCGAATTTTCGGACTTTCGGAATTCGGGAATTCAAAGATTTGAAAATCCCAAAATTAGAAAATCTGAAAAAAAGAAAGAAAATCAGTTTAATTAACCGCTTCCCAACCGCCTCACGCAGATATACTGTGGCAGAATGGCACGGGCAGGCAAAATCACGTAAATAAACGTGGCCCTTTAATTGCCTGGCGGCGCGCGCGATCCGGTCGGGAGCTCTGCCGCGGGACCAGCGGACCCGATCGCCGCTGGTGTCCCGCGATCGGGTCACAGAGCTGAAGAACGGGGAGAGGTCTGTGTAAACAAACCTCTCCCCACGCTTCCTACTCTGCCTGTCATTGATCGGCTGTTCCCGGTCATCGGGAAAGCCGATCAATGACGTCAGACGTCAGCCCCGCCCCCTAATGTAAAAAAACACACACACGTCACAGCCCATAACCCCTCCCCTCCCCTTAGTGGTTAACTCTTTCACTGCCAGTGTCATTTATACAGGAATCAATGCATTTAAATAGCATTGATTGCTGTATAAATGACAATGGTCCCAAAAATGTGTCAAAAATGTCCGATGTGTCCGCCATAATGTCGCAGTCACAATAAAAATCGCTGATCCATACTAGTAAAAAAAAATATTAATAAAAATGCTATAAAACTATCCCCTATTTTGTAAACGCTATAACTTTTGCGCAAACCAATCAATAATCGCTAATTGTGATTTTTTTTACCCAAAATATGCAGAAGAATACGTATCGGCCTAAACTGAGGAAAAAAAAATGTTTTTTTTATATATTTTTTGGGGATATTTATTATAGCAAAAAGCAACAAATATTGCATTTTTTTACAAAATTGTTGCTATTTTTTGGTTTATAGCGCAAAAAATGTAAACCGCAGGGGCGATCAAATACCACCAAAAGAAAGCTCTATTTGTGGGAAAAGAAGGACGCCAATTTTGTTTGGGAGCCACGTCGCACGACCCCGCAATTGTCAGTTAAAGCGGCGCAGTGCCGAATCACAAAAAGGGGCCTGGTCCTTTGGCTGCCAATTGGTCCGGGGCTAAAGTGGTTAATAACTAACTATTAAATTAATGAGTATGAATTTATCTGAAGTTACAAATTATCTGAAATAACGAATGCCACATCTAAACAAATGGAACGGAACAAATTAATAATAAATAATTAATAATAATAAAAAGTTTTTTTTATTATTATTGTTATTTATTATTATTAGATTGTTATGTTCCATTTGGTTAGATGTGGCATTCGTTATTTCAGATAATTCATAACTTCGGATAAATTCGTACTCGTTACGTTCACTAACAGACAAATTTGAAAGGGAATTCCAATACCTATAATTTAATAGTTAGTTATTATTTAGAATTAAACAGATTTTCTTACTTTTTTTCAGATTTTCGAATTTTCAAATTTTCGAATTTCGGAATTCCGAAAATTCGGAATTCCGAAAATTCGGAATTCCGAAAATTCGAAAATCCGAAAATGCAAAATTTTGAAATTCGGAAATTAAAAATTCGGAATTTCGGAAATCCGAAAATGCGAAATTCGGAAATTTGTAAATTTGTAAATTCGGAAATCCGAAATTCGGAAATTCGTAATTTCATTAATTCGGAAATTTCGGAAATTTTCGTAAAAAGTTTTATAAATTGTAACTCAAAGATGATTGTCTACCTAATTGATTGCAGTACTTGTAGAGTACAGTATGTGGGATGCACTATCTGTAATTTACATATTAGAATATCAGAACACTACAATGACACTTTAAATAGCAATGCAAAAAATATTTCAAATGTATCTAAACATTTTAGAATAGTTCATGTGGTAATCTGGAGTCTTTTTTGCGGTCTGGAACAGGTGAGAAGATACACATCATGTCCTACTTCAGCGGGAGGAGTGGTGGATACACAATTGAATACTCGATTCCCTAGTGGAATGAACAGTAGAATGGATGAATGGTTTTTAAAATAATATAATTTGATTCCCCAGGGGGTTAATAATTGTTTGCCCTATAGTTTTCAGTCTGTGTTTTCCATTCATTCCCTCCCCCCTTTTCTCTGGTTATACCAACCTCACATGATTTTAATTGTTAATTGATTTTAAATTGGATTGCACCACCCCCTTTTTGGAGGAATGGATACCTTTTCCTATATTAACTGTATTTTATTATAAATCTGTATGCTATGAGGAAGGCTTTTGCCAAAACATGTTAGCGTTTTGATGTAGCACTGTTGTCTGTGCTCAATAAAGATTTAAGAAGAAGCAATTGAGTTGCCGGCACTCTTTTTGCAAAGATTTTACACACTACTCTATTCCACACTGCACTCATTCCAATATAGACCACATTTTCCTACAATCCGCTACTATCTCCTTAGTGATTGCCGCAAAAATCCGAGACACTTCCCTATCGGATCACTCGATAATGACACTAACCTTGAGTGGCACTTCTAGGGCAAAGGGTCCCTTTAAATGGTGCCTTAATGAGGCACTATTGAGTAATCCAGTTCACTGTACGATCTTAGAAAAAGCATTAAAGGAATACTTTGTGGAAAACAATAACAACTCGGTCTCCCCAGGGCCTTTGTGGGCAGCCCACAAAGTAGTAATGAGAGGAAGACTCATTCAGCTCTCCTCACAACTGAAACATGAACAAGGGGTTGAAATAGGGAAGCTGGAGAAAGAATTCCTTCTACTTAGTAAGCGCCACAAAGGTGACCCAACCCCAGACAACTTATCGCGTCTTGATGCGGCCCGAGCTCAACTTAACCTTGCCCTGACCATTTCAGCTGAAAAACACTTAAAATGGACTGGGGCACGTTTCTATTCACAAAAAGACAAAATAGGCTCTAAATTGACCTAAAACTCAGTCCCAAACCACACACACTAGCCTTTCCCAAAGTCTGCACCACGACAGGAAACCTAATCCCTTGGGAATTATGGAAACCTTCCATGCCTTTTACTCAGGATTATATAATGAACGTCTCCCTAAGACTCCAAAAACAATAGAATAATTTCTCTAAGTAATTAACCTCCCTGAAATAAAACACTCCCATCTGGAACTTTTAGACAAACCCTTCTCTTTGAAAGAAATAGAGGAAGCCATAAAGTCCTTAAAGATTTCCTCCTCCCCGGGGCCCGATGGATTTTCGATGGGTTATTATAAGAAATTTGGTACCCACCTAGCCCCCTTTATGGCACATTTTTTTTAACTCTCTTCGGGATGGAGCCCCTCTTCACAACGAAACTAAACTCAGCCTTTATCATGATCATACCCAAACCTGGGAAAGACACCAGTGATGTTGGTAACTACAGGCCAATTTTACTTATTAATAATGACCTCAAAATCATGACAAAAATACTGGCGATGCGACTTTCGAGCTTCTTAGATGGATATATACACAAAGATCAGGCAGGCTTCATCCCGGGGAGACAGGGCTCAGACCAGATCCAAAGAGCAATAGACTTGATATAACTACTACAATTGCTTTGGGACGGGGGACCCCCACAGGAGGGCTTTCTATTATCAATAGATTTCTAGAAGGCCTTCGACTCTGTGTCCTGTGTCATACCTCTTTGATATTGTGGAAAGATGGGGTTTTGGCAACAAATTCTTAAGGGTTATCCAAACTCTCTACTCGAACCCTAATGCACAAATATGCTTAGTGGGTCATTACTCAGACTTTTTTAAATTAAAAAAAGGGACTAGACAGGGCTGCCCCCTTTCCCCCTTGATCTTTGCGATCGCAATTAAATCATTAGCGATAGCCATCGGATCGAACCCAGACATCAGAGGGGTTAGGTATGGGTGGGAAGAGCACAAATGCGCTCTTTTCACCAATGACATGCTGTTATTCATCACCTCACCACTAATATCTACCCTTAATGTTTTTAGGCTGCTTCAAGACTTGGGTGCCATATCGGGCCTTAAAGTCAATGTAACCAAATCCATAGCTTTAAATGTATCTGTTCATCCACAAGGAGTGGACCAGCTAAAACAACACTTTCCGTTTCCCTGGGCATTGGGAACGATCCCCTATCTGGGAATTAAACTAACAACATAGGTCATTTATATGCGGCTAACTATCCACCCATGTTCCTCAAGTTAGAAGAGGATATGAAAACCTGGTCAAGCTGTGGTCTGTCCTTGCTAGGCCGGATCAACGCAATTAAAATGACATGACATGACATTACTTTGCCGCCTTCTGTACTTATTTCATTCCTTCCTAATACCTATCAAAAAACCATCTCTAGGTTTCAATCCAAAATTGTCAGATTTGTCTGGGGGGACAAGGGACACCGCTTTGCAAAAGAGACCCTATTTCACCTTAAGAGTTAGGGAGAGCTAGGTCTTCCCAACTTGTGGCTATACTATCAGGCAGTGCAATTGGCCCAATTCTCAATAATTTACTCCAGAGGTCACAAACCGGATTGGGTATGCTTGGAAAGACAGTCCCACTTAATACGCTTGACTTCCTTCTTTGGCGACCCGCTAAATAGAGACCAGTTATCATGTCACCTACTCTCTCCCACTCCATAGCACTCTGCGACAAACTGCACAAACAAGCATCCTTAATCTCCAAAATGAGACCCCTCTCCCATTTATTTCACAATCCAGAATTTTCCCCTGGTATGAACATTCTAGCTTTCCGCTGGTGGTTAAAGAGTCTTTTTTTTACCTATATCCTTAGGGTACTGTCTGAGTAAACTAGACATGCCTACTAAAAATTTTGACTTTCTCAAATCACACACTTCTTATGCACACTATGGACTGACAAGTCGAAACCTCAGAAATCTACCACATATGAACAGTGGTGCTCCAGCATTATGGATCAGAGGGGAGGTATCTCTTTCATATACTCTTCCCTTACAGACAAATTGAACACTCCAACTGGACACTGTCCCTAAACCGTGGTTTCACGCATTCCGTAGATCCTTTAAAGGTATTATGAACATCTCTTTAATTGAAGCCAGTATTAAAGTGTTTACGAGATGGTACTATGTTCCCGCTAGACTAGCTAAGATCTATCTGGACGCCTCTCCTCTATGCTATAGAGGTTGTGGTCTTAAAGGTACGATGCCTCCTATTTGGTGGACATGTCCTCTAATTAGAATCTACTGGAACAAATTCTTTCACATGCTACGCAAGGTTTCCGGGGTGGCGGTCCCTCAGGATCCCACCTATGCTCTTTGGAATCACAGGGTGAAAAACCACAGCAACTTGTTCTCTTTATGTGTTTGAGAGCCAAGCTCACAATTACGAAAGCCTGGAAAAAACCTACAGTCTCAATTTTAGCAGCTAAGAGGAAAATTTCTTGGATCATGTCCCAGGAGCAAATAGTAGCTAAGCTGTTAGACCCTGTAGAATGATTTGAACTGATATGAGAACCCTGGGCTTTATACAAGTTACGCTATACCCTGGTCACATATCTACCTAGTGGATCCCCCAGGATGGCCTTCCCCCTCTTATCTCCTCCCTGATTTTCCCCACTTTTTCTGTCCTTCTCTCTCTTTTTTTTTTCTTGCTATACCTTTAAAGCACATATTTGCAGAACTTTCCATGCATCACAAAGGCAACTTTCTCTCTGATATATACAGAGCCATATAAAGCTCTATCAGAGTCCCACATGATGACTCTGAAATAAACTGTTTCGGGTTTCTCTGGGCTTGTTGCACGTAGATGCAACGTCCCTTGCCTCCACATGGGGAAAGTAGCAACTAAGGTCCCAGCTGGGGTCCTTGTCCCCAGGTTAAGGAAAGGAGAAGCGGACCTGACTTGCCTTTAAACTGAGGCCTTGGGATCTATCACTCCACAGTGTGAACCCTTAGGAATGGAGTGGTAACACCAGGAGTCCTGGAGTTGGACGAGTTAGTCTTCACCAGCTAATTTAGATTAGTCTCACCTGGAGGAACATAGCTCAAGATCCCAAAACAAATCAGAGAGATACCAAGTAATATAGCTTACTACTTCAAACTATATGGATTGAAAGAATGTTGGGTACTATATGCCTCTAGTCTGCTGTCTTCAAATATGTTATGTTGGGCCATATAGGCCCTTTGCTCATTTACTTTGTCTCATTCCGAATGTAGCTGTTGTTAACTCTCTTATGCTTACTCAATAAAAATATTGAAAGAGAAACTGTCTTATGAAGCGTTTGGCTGTTCCTCACCCAGTTTTAAGCCTCTTACACAGTTGTTTCTGTTTCAGTTAATGACTGTGTTTCAACCCACATTTGAAATTGATGATCATTAGCACCTACTTGGTATAATTGATTCATCATTCACCTGAATCTAATCCTATAAAATCCCTGACTTTGTGCAAGTGTACAAAGCGTGCAAGTGGGAATTGATGCTGGTTTGAAGCCAAAGGGTAGACATACCAAATATTGATTGGATTTAGATTTCTGTTCGCTCACTTTTCATTTTTTAAATTTATAAAAATAAACAATTAAAATACATATTTTTGAAAGAGTTCCAATTTTACAGCATTGCTTCAAACCTGCCTAAAACTTTTGCACAGTACTGAAAAAAAAAAAAATATATATATATATATATATATATATATATATATATATATATATATATATATATATATATATATATATATATATATATATATATATATATATATATATGTTGTAATGTGTTAGCCAATTTATGATTAAAGTAACATATTGACCAGAAATTCAGTTGAGTTGTCAAACCCAACTGAATTTAAACATATCAAAGGGACAGCTGAAGACCCTTTGATGTGTAAATCTTATGCAAGTCTACCTAGGTGTGAGGTATGGCCTAAAGGAAGTATTTATTGATGGTAATTAGACTTGAGGGGGTATTCATGGTAAACATTTGGTTGACTTAGCAGAACCCCCCCCCCCCAGTGTCAGACCAGTATTTGAGAAGACATTCAGGCTGGCATTCAGTCTAAAACTATCTCGAGGAGGGTTTGTGAGTATGAAGGCACAGGTCTAGGAGAAATATTCGCTGTCATGATTATACCCTGTTTGTCATCTACTACAAGACTGTTCTGGAAGCCAATAAAATCTCTATCTGGGAGAATTGGGTATGCTGCGGGACAATACTTATTAATAACTACTATCCATCTACGAACTATATATTATATCACTACATTGGTGCCGTTAAAGTGACCAGAAGAGCATTTTCAGGACTTAGTAACAGAAGTCGGTGGTGATAACAATCCTGTGAGGTGGACAGAAGTCTGATGGAGACCTGTGCTGTGACTCTAATGTCTGGTTGTGACATAAGAGTCTGATCTACAAAATTAAACAAGTTTGGAACCCCAGAATTATTCTCTGGAGACTGGAAACAACAAAAAAAGGACTGTATCGTGTACCAGAATACCTGAGCTGAAAGCTGAAGGAGTAACTAATGCGGTGAGTAAAATATTTCCTTTTTTTTAATTATTAATAATATAGTCAAAATGCTTACTCAGTGTGAAGCTAGTGTCAGTTCTGATAAAGTTAACAGATGGGTGTTAAAATGTATTAAGCGTCATGGTGGTCCTTATGAAGTTCCAGAAAAATATAAGCAGACATGGACTGTGATGAACGAATTTTTAGAGAAAACTGTTTTTGATAGCAAAATTTCAGAAAGTAAAAGAAAAGGTTGTATTGTACAGGGCTTGTTATCTTGCTGTTTAACAATGGAAAGTTCTTTGAAGGATAAGGTTGAGGAAATTACCCAGTTACAGAGTGCAGTTGATAATAGCAACAAGGTTTGTCAGAGGTTACAAAACCAATCAGAAAATGAGACTGTAAATTTAAAATCGCATGCAGTTACCATTGGGGGAGCTTTGCTTGAGAAATCTAAACGTTGTGATGAATTATCAGAGTAAAATGAGAGATTGAAATTAAGAATTATGGAATTAGAGAAGAGATCTCAGGAATGCAGATATGCATCAAATCTTGGATTCAGCAATCTGCAGAAAAATACAAACATTCTATCAAATGAAACAGAACCTCATATTAAATCTGATAATTCATTGCCAGCTGCACCCACTGTGACCACCACAGTTTATAACAATAATAATAATGCAGGTGAAGTTCAGCTTGGAACAAAGCCTTTGAAACCAAAAGAATTAGATGCAATTCTTAAAGAAATAGGAATGATTCCCTGCCATGATTTAAACAGATTTTTAAAATGGTTTTGTGACTTGCAGAATGTGTACAATCTCAACCCATCTGATTTAGACAGAGTTATACAACATTCGATAGGAAGTAGTCTTTGGATGAGAATTAAACAAATCTGTATTCAGCCTCTGAGGACACGGGACATATTACTGGAATTATTATGTGTTTTGTATGGTGTACGTTCTGATGTTACTATTCATGGGAAGATCAAACAAATGCAAAGTGAATCTCCCTATGAATTGTCACACAGGATAGCAACTATTATGGAATTATTGGTCAGTAATAATCTTGCATTTGAGCGTGGTGGGTTGGTACATATGAGTATATTTCTAGATGCTTTGCATGAAGATATCAAACAAAATATTTTACTAGTTACCCCAAATCCTCATGATTTAAAAGACGTGTTGTTGAGAGCAGACCATTTATGGAGAAAGTCAAATGAGCAAGCTGTCAAAATTGATTTAGCCACATTGTTTAGGACAAATACTGAACATAAAGATCAAAAGATAATGTCTTATGATAACAATCAAAGAGGAGACACCGGGTCAAATATAGGTGCTATGAATATGAAAAACAGAGCTGACCAAAATAATAATAAGAAAATGTCCAAGACCTGGATACCGTTTTCTCAGTTAAAACAGAAATATGACCACCTAAAGATTGCGTATGATAAGATGAAAATAGAACATTACACATTGTTGGAACAGCTGAACAGAAACCCGGGTGTCATAAATGCAGATTTACATTCTCCAGATCTGTTTTTGAATGCAAATGACACTTCTCTAGCAGTGGGGGTGATTTCGTTTCAAACTGTATATGTGTAAATAGTCCTTTGTTTTAACTTCAAACAATGTTTAAGGACCTTGCTAATTAGTTTTGTTGGAGAGTTTTTTTGTCTTTCAGATATTGGAGATACTGCATGTGAATAGCAGAAGGACAGTCTGAAATTGCTGGCTAGTGGGGGAGAAACGCTAAATAGACAATATCATGGACTCTCTCAATATTCATCAAGCAATGGACCCTTTTTTTTTTTGTTTGAACATTCATTTTTTTTTCTTGTCAATGGACTTTTCCCTATTTTTTATTTTTCACCCTTTCCCATTTTTTTATTTTATTTTATTATGTTTTATTTCTTGAACTTTATCTTAAAACCAGAGCGAAACATTTAAACCTAAAATGATTTTCATAACACCTATACATATTGCATTCTGATCAATATATTTGATATCTAAGGTGATTTGCTGCACAATGGCTTGGCATAGCATAAATTATAGTATGTTGGGTGATTTTCCTAAATTTATAAGAGGGGTGAGTGAAATTCATCACTCCAGTCATGATTTGAAACTTTGTTGAATCAGTCGTTGATAATATGCTAAAGGCTATGACATATATGGATGAAAAAGACCTAACTTTACTGGCAAGATTTTCCACTGCTGCTTTGTCTGGATAGAAGATCTGATAAACACTGATGTCAAGCTGATTCTATCTGAAAGTAGACATGGGTACTGTCAAAAAATTTGTTTCGTTTCGTCCCGTTTCGTATATAAAAAAAATTCGTTATTCGTGTACGAATTTCCGTTCGACTTCGTACGAAATACGAATTTCGTCCGAATCGTAATTTTTTTTCCGAATTGTTACGAATCGTTAGTAAAGTTACGAATCGTTACGAATCGTTAACACGGCTAATGAATTGTTGGTTCTCGTAACACAGAGAACAATTTGAATCCAACTACAAATATCGAATTTCAATTTCAAGTTACGAATCGTTACGAATAGTTACGAATAGTTACGAATCGTTACGAATCGTTAGTAAATCCAACTACAAATATCGAATTTCAACTAATATGAAAGAAATTATAATAGCGGATATAACGAATGCTTCGAATGCTTCGAATGAATTCGAGATTCAGTATATCTGATATAGACAACTGTTCCTGCACAAAGTGTAATCTTTGCAGGAAAAATAGCTACCGTATTTATCGGCGTATAACACGCACTTTTTCCCCCTTAAAATTGGGGGAAAGTCGTGGGTGCGTGTTATACGCCGATACCCCCCAAAAAAATGACAAAAAAGGCAAGCGCCGCTGAAAAATAGCGAGCGCTGCCAAAAAAAAAACGAAGCGCGGCCGAAAAAGAACGAATTGCCCCCGGAAAAAGCCGAGCAGACTCTGCTCTGCTCGTAGTCCCGCCTCCCTGCGCTCGCTCCGGAAACAGCAGGGAGGCGGGACCGCAAGCTTAGCCGTCTGAGTCGGCTCGGCTTTTCCCGGGGGCGCTTCGGTCTTTTTCGGCCGTGCTTCGGGTTTTTTCGGCGCCGCACGCGACAGCGTCTCGGCGGCGGGAAATTTAAACCAGGAAAAGAATGAAAATGACGCTGGCAAGCTACAATGGCACTGGGCAAGGCTGCAATGACACTGGGCAAGGCTGCAATGACGCTGGGCAAGGCTGCAATGACGCTGGGCAAGGCTGCAATGACACTGGGCAAGGCTGCAAATGACGCTGGGCAAGGCTGCAATGACGCTGGGCAAGCTACAGTGACGCTGGGCAAGCTGCAATGATGCTGGGCAAGCTGCAATGATGCTGGGCAAGCTGCAAATGACGCTTAAATGTAAGTTGTTTTTTTTTCCCTAAACTTCCCTCCTAAAACTTTTTTTCCTTAAAATGCCCTCCTAAACTTGGGGTGCGTGTTATACGCCGATAAATACGGTATTTAAAATCACTCGCAGCTAATGAAATGTCGGCTCTGTAACACAGAGAACAGTCATTCATTGATAAAAAAAAGCGTGGGGGTCCCCCCAAATTCAATAACCAGGCCCTTCAAGTCTGATATGGATATTAAGGGGAACCCCAGCCAAAAAAAATGGTGTGGGGTCCCCCCCAAATATCCATACCAGACCCTTCAGGTCTGGGATGGATTTTAAGGGGAACCCCGGCCAAAAAAAAAAAAATGGCATGGGGTCCCCCTCAAAATCCATACCAGACCTTTATCCGAGCATGCAACCTGGCAGGCCGCAGGAAAAGAGGGGGGACGAGAGTGGCCACCCTCCCACCTGAACCGTACCAGGCCACATGCCCTCAACATTGGAAGGGTGCTTTGGGGCCCCCCCCAAAGCACCTTGTCCCCATGTTGATGAGGACAAGGGCCTCTTCCCCACAACCCTGGCCAGTGGTTGTGGGGGTCTGCAGGCGGGGGGCTTATCGGAATCTGGAACCCCCTTACCATTTCACACAGGGGGGGCGGGATCTGGGGGTCCCCTTGTTAAAGGGGGCTTCCAGATTCCGATAAGCCCCCCGCCTGCAGACCCCCACAACCACTGGCCAGGGTGGCCAGGCCCTTGTCCTCATCAACATGGGGACAAGGTGCTTTGGGGGTCTCAGACCCCCAAAGCACCCTCCCAATGTTGAGGGCATGTGGCCTGGTACGGTTCAGGCGGGAGGGGGGGCCGCTCTCGTCCCCCTCTCTTTTCCTGCGGCCTGCCAGGTTGCGTGCTCGGATAAGGGTCTGGTATGGATTTTGAGGGGGACCCCACGCCATTTTTTTTTTTGGCTGGGGTCCCCCTTAATATCCATACCAGACCTGAAGGGCCTGGTTATTGAATTTGGGGGGACCCCTACGCTTTTTTTTTATATCAATGAATGACTGTTCTCTGTGTTACGGAGCCGACAATTCATTTGCCGGCAATAGCCGCAAGTGATTTTAAATAGATTTTTTTTCCTGCAAAAATTACACTTTGTCATTCGAATCATTCGAATTCATTCGAATTCATTCAAATTCATTCATTATATCTGCTATAATAATTTCTTTCGAATTAGTTGAAATTCGATATTGGTAGTTGGATTCGAATAATTTGGAGCTGAAATTCGTAAACGGAATTTTTCCTGCAAAAATTACACTTTGTCATTCGAATCCATTCGAATTCTTTCGAATTCATTCGAATCATTCGTTATATCCACTATAATAATTTCTTTCATATTAGTTGAAATTCGATATTTGGTAGTCGGATTCGAATAAATTCGGCAACGAAATTCGTAAACGGAATTTCGTATTCCGTACGGAATTCGTATTTGAAAAAATTTGTACTACGGATTCGTAAATTCGTACGAAACTAATCGCACATGTCTATCTGAAAGTGGGGGGTATATGGATTATAGATTGGTATATAGATTTGTATACTATTTAGGTGGAATTATGGACTGAACAAAAAAAAAAGCAAATTGTGGCTGGCAATCAACAAATTCAGGTACTTGACAGGCCATCATAGCTCACATAGGAAAATGTGAATTGTAAAATGCTTGCAAGATGGACTCATGAATGTCAAGTGCAAGGAAATAGTTTGCAGCACAGTTTTTTCTGCCGTATCCAAACCTTTTGAACTTGAAAGTAAGTGCTGGTACATTGATGGTTCTTCTTACTATAAAGATGGAAGTAGAATTTCAGGATTTGCTGGTGTTTGTGCAAAAATGAAAACCCTTGAGCCTGGATATGAGAATCCTGGATTTATGTGGATCGGAGCTCCCAGAGCATACCAAGTTTACTTTCAGTGAGAGATGTGATGAAGTCAGATCGAAGAATGGACTGTGACATCAGCTCGTTTTTGTGCAATATTCAAGATCTTGATGTGATATAATAAGGCCTAACAGCTACATGGGCCATGGATGTTTACCGAATCCTTTTCCAGTCATGGTCTAAAGCTATATTATCTAATGACTGTTTCATGGGGATATTTTAGAGGCTGGTGAAGAGAGATGTAACCAGTTTCAATTTTATATTTCATATGAGCCATTGTAAAGCATCCAGTACCTCAAATCGTAATGATATGTTTGTTGCTTGGTTTATGGGTCAGTTCTAGTAGTTAGAACGACCCAAGTGGGGGTATATGTTGTAATGTGTTAGCCAATTTATGATTAAAGTAACATATTGACCAGAAATTTTGTTGAGTTGTCAAACCCAACTGAATTTAAACATATCAAAGGGACAGCTGAAGACCCTTTGATGTGTAAATCTTATGCAAGTCTACCTAAGTGTGAGGTATGGCCTTTTAACCTAGTTGAACATTTCAAAGGAAGTATTTATTGATGGTAATTAGACTTGAGGGGGTATTCATGGTAAACATTTGGTTGACTTAGCAGAACCCCCCCCCCCCCCCCCCCCCCAGTGTCAGACCCGTATTTGAGAAGACATTCAAGCTGGCATTCAGTCTAAAACTATCTCGAGGAGGGTTTGTGAGTATGAAGGCACAGGTCTAGGAGAAATATTCGCTGTCATGATTATACCCTGTTGGATTGTCATCTACTACAAGACTGTTCTGTTTTAGAAGCCAATAAAATCTCTCTCTGGGAGAATTGGGTTTGCTGCGGGACAATACTTATTAATAACTACTATCCATCTACGAACTATATATTATATCACTACAATATATATTACACATTTCCCACCCATGTCAAAGGAGTATGGTTGGAGATCAGACTGACTTTTCTCCTTAAAGTTTCACTAAAGCCACAACAGTCAAATCAGTCTGTATATGCAGTAAAGCATGCTCGTTATACTCACTGTAGAACCTAAGGGGTTAATCCTTTAATCCTTTGCATTGAGTAAAAAGGCTGTTTGATCCTGTTTTCTCTAATCCTCCCCTTCTTTTACTGTCCCCAATCCATCTGCGTATTGAATAGAGCCTTGGAGGCACCCTGCACATGCTCAGTTTGGTGTGTATTGCTAGAGAATGTTTTTTTTTTTTTTTTTTTTTTGGGGGGGGGGGTGCATGTGGTCGACAAAGGTCCAATCAGCACTGTCCAGACAGAGGGCCAGGAGTCATGCAGCTTCATAGGACAGTCACAGCAGAAAGAAAGTTCCTCCTACAAGCTTTAACCAGTGCTCAGCCAGACACTGATAGAAGTACTGCATGATGAGAAAAGGTGTTTAGCAGTTTACATTTCCGAAAATGATTGAATTTCCATGTTCTGTGTACTGTGGGAGACCAGATATAGTGAATGCTGGTTCTGGGTTTAGTAACACTATAAGAGAGAATAGTGAAATGAAATTAGGTTCCACTTAATAGCCAAGTGTTTTCACTCAAGTATGTTCTTCTCCATGTAAATCCTATGACAAAACAGCTCTTAGTCCCACACTGGATGTGTCTGACTGGATACCAATTTTTTCAAGAAATTGAGAGCTACCAGGATAGGCTGTTGGCACATTTTTTGACTTCAAGAAGGCCCTGAACTGGTCACCATCTGGGATTTTTATTGGTCTGTTATTATTTTCTACTGGATAGATTCTCTAATGCTGCGTACACACAAGCGGAATTTCCGACAGAAAAAGTCAGACGGGAGTATTTCATCGTATATTCCGACCGTGTGTATGACTTTTTAAGTCGAAAATTCTGACGGACCTATATTTTTCCGATGAAACCAATGCCTATCGGGAAAACCACTCGTCTGTATGCTGTTCTGACGTACCAAAAACGAAGCATGCTCTGAAGCAAGTACGAGACGGAAGCTATTGGCTACTGGCTATTGAACTTCCGCTTTCTAGTCCCATCGTACGTGTTGTACATCACTGCGTTCTTGGCGGTTGGACTTGGTGTGACCGTGTGTATGCAGGACAGCTTAAACGGAATTCCTTCGGAATTCCGTCGGAAAAACCTTCAGAGTTTATTCCGATGGCAAAACCGGTCTTGTGTACAGGGCATTAGTCTTGTTTCACAGGTCTGAAAGGAATAAATAAAATAAAGACATCAGCTCTGAGCCTTGGTGGCTGCCACATAAGGCCAATGAAAAATTCAAAGGAGCAAACAATATCCTCGTGCTTGGCGTACGCTCAGGCGATGTGGAAAATGTACAAGTGAAACGTTTCATCTTATGCCAGCAATCTTGTCACAGCTAGCAATTCTTCCACTGAAAAAGTTGTCTAGCTATTTTTTTCAACATAAGCATCAGGAACCATGAATAAACAGATCCACTTTTGGTTCAGGGTGGATTGCAGCAGGCAAGGCAAAGATCTGTCTGCAGAATGATTGCTCTTTTCATTCACTGGAACATAGACATGCACATTGGAATTGACCAGCCACAAAGGATTATGCATCAAGCAGGCAGCCCAACTACAAGGTTAGCTAGTCAGGATGTGCTCACATGGCCATTTTTGGTTCTGCATAGAGTTACAGCTTTGGAAAAGTTGCATAGACTCGTTACTGGTGGGTAAGCATCAGTGCCCCTGACTCTCAGACCAACCCGGTGCCTAACCCCTAGTTGAATCACAATCCACCCCCAAACAGCAGGTGAATGGCACTGCAATGTGTTCCGGTTGCTGCAATGCACAAGTATGAATGGGTCTGTAAAAGTTAGCAAAAATATAAAAAAAACTTTAGTTAAGCATCTTAAATATATATGTTTTAATTTGCAAAAAATAAATAAAATATTCTTTCCATATTTCGAAATTCATTATCCTGAAAGAAATCTTTGAGGCGGCGATATGTTAAATTTTGCAGTGTTCAAATCTCATGACATGAAATCCAATCAAAACAATTTTTCCGAATTTAATCTTTAAAATGAAATCTAAACCTTCACGGTGGTTTAAAAAATGTAAATCCTTTCAGTATGTTTTCAGCCACACAATGAGTTCAAGAGTTGTCAATGGATTAATATTGAAAAAGGCCTAAAAGCCGTTGAGATTCTATAGAGGGTGAGAGAGTCTGAACAACATGGGAAAGTTAAAAACTGAAAGTTTAAGAACTCTGTTAAAGGAAACAGAGGTGTATTTTTTTGTGTAAGAAGAAACAGAAAAAACAATATAGTGAGACTTTTTTCACTGTACACCCTTGATGAAGCCTTGTTTTGAGGCAAAAACATGTTAGGTTAAGGGATTTTTGTGTTTTTTAATTTATTTATTTTTATTTTTCATTATAGGCACTTAGATATATTGGGGCAATATGGGTTTAGTTGTAGGAGGAAACGGGAGATTTTTGTGGACTGGTGGAGATAGTGGATTGATAGAAGTGTATTCTTTTCCCAGGCTGGAAGGGTACTGTGATATATTTGATATTAATGGGCAACTGAGCCTTTTAGTAATCACAGTAACCCTCAGTATTAATTCATGCCTCTGGGTTGTGGTATGTGATCAGGATACTGACCCTACCCTATACACACCTCCACTCCACATAAAGATTGACCAACAGCAGCTAAAGACATACTTGCTGTCTGGTTGTTATCTCCCTATAATGAAGGCAGTTATATATTTGTTTCGGCATTTTGTATTTTTGCACTAGTTTCCCATTGCCCCATAATAGAAAAGGTGTTTAGCAGTTTACATTTCCGAAAATGATTGAATTTCCATGTTCTGTGTACTGTGGGAGACCAGATATAGTGAATGCTGGTTCTGGGTTTAGTAACACTATAAGAGAGAATAGTGAAATGAAATTAGGTTCCACTTAATAGCCAAGTGTTTTCACTCAAGTATGTTCTTCTCCATGTAAATCCTATGACAAAACAGCTCTTAGTCCCACACTGGATGTGTCTGACTGGATACCAATTTTTTCAAGAAATTGAGAGCTACCAGGATAGGCTGTTGGCACATTTTTTGACTTCAGGAAGGCCCTGAACTGGTCACCATCTGGGATTTTTATTGGTCTGTTATTATTTTCTACTGGATAGATTCTCTAATGCTGCGTACACACGAGCGGAATTTCCGACAGAAAAAGTCAGACGGGAGTATTTCATCGTATATTCCGACCGTGTGTATGACTTTTTAAGTCGAAAATTCTGACGGACCTATATTTTTCCGACGGAACCAATTCCTATTGGGAAAACCACTCGTCTGTATGCTGTTCTGACGTACCAAAAAGGAAGCATGCTCTGAAGCAAGTACGAGACGGAAGCTATTGGCTACTGGCTATTGAACTTCCGCTTTCTAGTCCCATCGTACGTGTTGTACATCACCGCGTTCTTGACGGTCGGACTTGGTGTGACCGTGTGTATGCACGGTCACACCACATTGGTCACATGCACATTGGAATTGACCAGCCACAAAGGATTATGCATCAAGCAGGCAGCCCAACTACAAGGTTAGCTAGTCAGGATGTGCTCACATGGCCATTTTTGGTTCTGCATAGAGTTACAGCTTTGGAAAAGTTGCATAGACTCGTTACTGGTGGGTAAGCATCAGTGCCCCTGACTCTCAGACCAACCCGGTGCCTAACCCCTAGTTGAAACACAATCCACCCCCAAACAGCAGGTGAATGGCACTGCAATGTGTTCCGGTTGCTGCAATGCACAAGTATGAATGGGTCTGTAAAAGTTAGCAAAAATATAAAAAAAACTTTAGTTAAGCATCTTAAATATATATGTTTTAATTTGCAAAAAATAAATAAAAAATTCTTTCCATATTTCGAAATTCATTATCCTGAAAGAAATCTTTGAGGCGGCGATATGTTAAATTTTGCAGTGTTCAAATCTCATGACATGAAATCCAATCAAAACAATTTTTCCGAATTTAATCTTTAAAATGAAATCTAAACCTTCACGGTGGTTTAAAAAATGTAAATCCTTTCAGTATGTTTTCAGCCACACAATGAGTTCAAGAGTTGTCAATGGATTAATATTGAAAAAGGCCTAAAAGCTGCTGAGATTCTATAGAGGGTGAGAGAGTCTGAACAACATGGGAAAGTTAAAAACTGAAAGTTTAAGAACTCTGTTAAAGGAAACTGAGGTGTATTTTTTTGTGTAAGAAGAAACAGAAAAAACAATATAGTGAGACTTTTTTCACTGTACACCCTCGATGAAGCCTTGTTTTGAGGCAAAAACATGTTAGGTTAAGGGATTTTTGTGTTTTTTAATTTATTTATTTTTATTTTTCATTATAGGCACTTAGATATATTGGGGCAATATGGGTTTAGTTGTAGGAGGAAACGGGAGATTTTTGTGGACTGGTGGAGATAGTGGATTGATAGAAGTGTATTCTTTTCCCAGGCTGGAAGGGTACTGTGATATATTTGATATTAATGGGCAACTGAGCCTTTTAGTAATCACAGTAACCCTCAGTATTAATTCATGCCTCTGGGTTGTGGTATGTGATCAGGATACTGACCCTACCCTATACACACCTCCACTCCACATAAAGATTGACCAACAGCAGCTAAAGACATACTTGCTGTCTGGTTGTTATCTCCCTATAATGAAGGCAGTTATATATTTGTTTCAGCATTTTGTATTTTTGCACTAGTTCCCCATTGCCCCATAAGATTATACACTTGGTATTTTTATGACTTCCTTTAATTTTCTACATTATGAGTTTTTGACAGTAATGAATAAAAAATAGTGGGTCTGGTGTGTAGGTATAACGCACCTCTGTTGTTGTTTCTTTATTACTATTTCCCACGTAAAGACTGGTCTTACAGTAGAATTATACATCAGGTAGTTTTTTGTTTGTTTAGACTTTCATGGTACTCAAAATATATAAAAAAGCATAACCTGTTAAAAACTATAGTATTTATTATACATTCTAATACAACCATACAATTCAATGCTTGTGCAGTCTGAACGCATTTCGCTGAACATGTGTCTACTTCAGGAGGTAAGTGGAAGCAGTATTCTAAAATAACATAGCACATTGTTATAGTCTTTGTAACATCAGATCCAAAATACCATCTATGATATTGACAACTACAAATACACATTCACAGGTCAATCAGAGGCACAATTGCTCTTAATGTATTTGTTGAAATGGAGAGGTATCAAATCGGGGCTTGTGCAAAGTTGTTTGTGCAACGTGTTTAATGGAACTTATTTATCATTATTATTATTATCATTATTATTTTTGCTTTCTAATTTTCCATGTAAATCAGATTTTATGGCTATATAGTGTATTGCTTGTATCTATATATCCCTGAGACCGCTGTCCACTATGTGACATTTCTCTGGGGTAGGCGGGGCCACCATGCTGAACCTTGCTGTCCACTGACACCGCCGCCCCTATATAACCAAAACAAAGTTGGCTGCCCGGAAGGGCAAAACACGCACCAGCTAGGACACGCCCACTGCTGCCTCTCCAGCCTCCAGGTGACATCAGGCTAGCTGTCCTCCGCCCACTGCTCAGAGCCCCAGAAACCACCAATGCGGCTGGCAAGGTGAGACACCAGGGACCATTGCCTTCCACCTAGACACAAGGCACAGTGTGACCAATCTATACAAAGCCTAAACACTTGTCCAAAATTTTTGTGCATTTTCTAATAAATATTTAATTCCACTGAATGCTGCTCTTAGATGGGCGCAGCTTGTCTCTCTCATCTTTCATTGAACTTATGCCCACTTCTTCAGTAGGTATGTGGAGGCGATATTCTGAAGTAACACATTGTTACAGTTTTTGTAACATTGAATCTGAAATATTGTCTATAACATTATTGCAACTTAAATACCCTCAGCTTTTCCCAACCACAGGAGCCAACCCAGCATTAAAGTGTCAAGGAGGACCACAAAGGCACAATGGAAACTGTTCTCGTTACTAAAATCTTGTATATAGTCCCTTATCATGCCTTTCAAGAGTTTGCATACTATTGATGTTAAGCTAACTCGTCTGTAATTCCCAGGGATGTATTTTGGGCCCTTTTTAAATATTGGTGCTACATTGGCTTTTCTCCAATCACCTGGTACCATTCCAGTCAGTAGGCTAGAAAAATTTGGAACAATGGTCTGGCAATTACTTGACTGAGTTCCCTAAGTACCCTTGGATGCAAGCCATCTGGTCCCAATGATTTATTAATGTTAAGTTTCCTAAGTCTAATTTTAATTCTGTCCTCTGTTAATCATGGAAGTGCTTCCTGTGATGTGTCATAAGGATAAACACTGCAGTTTTGGTTACTGAAGCCCCCCGATACCCTCGTGAAGACTGAGGAGAAGAATAAATTCAATATCTTTGCCATCTCCCCATCCTTTGTAACCAGATGTCCTTCCTCATTCTTTATTATTCTTTCCATTATGGTCTTGTCCTCCTTCTTAGGATTTTTTTTTTGTGCTCTCTTCCGCTGTGTGTTTCGTGTTCTATCTTAGCCGCCCTAATTGCAGTTAAATTAAAGAGGAAGTAAAGCCTCTTTAAAAAAAAAAAAAAAAAAACGGAACCTGCAAGGCAAAGACATAATGAGCTAGTATGCATACTAGCTCATTAAGAATAACTTACCTGAGAACGAAGCCCCCAAAGTGACCCTCGACCACGACCTCCGCCGCCGCCATCAATCCCGGAGTGACTTCCGGGTCTCACCGCTCCATCGCTGTCATTCGCTGGATCGGCGATGACGTCACTCCCGTGATCTCGGCATGCTCAGTGCGCCTGCGCGCCGCTGTCTGCGGCGCATGCGCCGTAGACAGCGATGCCTCCTTTTTTCTAAATATCTCCTAAACCATGTAGGCTTAGGAGATATTTATTGGACCTACAGGTAAGCCTTAATCTAGGTAGGTCAAAGTGGTTTGTAAGGGTTTACAACCACTTTAAAGCAAACCCATCTCTCCTCCGTGTTCTTTGTTCCTAAGATTTTATCCCAATTCATGCCTTCTAACAAGGTTCGTAGTTTAGGGAAGTTGGCTCTTTGAAAATTCAGTGTCTTTGTATTCCCCTTATAAGCAAAAATAGAAAAAGGTCCGCGCTTAGGACACAGGTATGCTGCCTCCTTTTATATCGAGGAGCATTCCCTGATTCATTGGAGCAGTTGCTGAGAGGGACTACTGGCATGCTGGTGGAAGAGTCAGTGGGAGGAGCCATCCAGGGTTATCTTATATGCCTGTCACCCCTGCAGGGGTACTACAAGTTGGTGAGTAGGGACCCTTGAGGGGAGTCACGAGAGTCACTTTGCCACGCACAAGAGTCAAGTTTTCTCAGTTCCTGCACAGCTTTTGCACATATACAGCTTTCGGCACATGCACTGGAATTTATTTATTTTTTCAGGAACAGTTGGAAGATGTATCTATCCTGGAACTTTATAATTTTTTGGCACAATTAACTTTATAAGCTTTTGGAACAATTAATTTTATATTTGCCACATTAGTGAATTTTCATCTTCACTGGACTTACTTTACAATTAATATCTTAGGGTTTACTGTTATTTACTCACTGGTCTACTTTGTTGACTAATCACAGTGTCACTTGTCTGCACAATTCCTTATGGTTTATTGGTATTTATTATTTGGTCACATTTGGTGACTACTTGCAGTGTCACTAATTTATTATTATTTTTTATTATATATGCTACACTATAACATTGGATCAATGAATGGTGGGAGGTTCTTCTTGCACACCTGCTATATATATTAGGAATCACTATTGTTGTTGTTTAGTCACAACAATCACATGGTTATATAGAGTGGAGTAATCAGCATTTACTTTATACAGGTTATAACGTATTGGTTGTATTAAGTTATATAGGTTTGATTTAAGGGAGCGCCATTTACCCCACATACACTTATCCTTGTATTCCCCTTATGTTTCCTATTTGTGTGATTTATACTGAAGCCAATTGACTTGTGATCGCTGTTTCCTAAATTGCCCCGTATGTCCACATCGGTGATCAGGTCTGTATTTTTGGTAATCAGTAGATCCAGTAACACTTTATTTCTAGTTGGTGCATCTACCATCTGAACCATGAAATTGTCCTGCAAGACATTTAGGAACTGGCAAGCCTTAAACGAATGTGTGGTTCCCTCTGCCCAGTCTATGTCTGGATAATTAAAATTCCCCCATTATTATAACTATTCCCATCCTTGCTGCTAATCAAACTTGTGCTAGGGGATCCGTCTCCCCCTCCTCCCTCAGGTTAGGGGCCTATAGCATACTCCCAATAATATTTTCTCCTTAACTTCATCCCTTTGGAGCTCTACCCATAAGGATTCCACTTCCTCCCAAGCTCCCTTAGTGATGTCATCTCTCGCATTCACTTGTACATTATCCTTGATATATAGGCATACCCCTCCCCCTTTTTACCCTCTCTATCCCTGCGATAAAGGGTATATCCTTGAATGGTTGCCAGCCAATCACGAGAGCTGTTGAACCAGGTCTCTGAAATTTCCACAAAATCCAAATCCTTCTTGTACAACAGTATCTCTAGTTCACCCATCTTGCCTGCCAGGCTCCTGGCATTGGTACACATGCCACAGAGTTTAGACCGGTTGCACACTATCCTCTTATTGGGTGTTCCGAAATTGCAACATAAGTTCGTCTCGAACATCAGGGGTTCGCCCGTTCGCCAAACAGCAGACACTATGGGGCGTCCACGGAAAATTCAAGCACAGCGGAATGTCCCATAATGCACTGCGAGATCACAGTGCATTGCTGTATGATGATTGGCCAAAGCATGCATCTGACCTGTATGCTTTGGCCAATCCCAGTGTGCTCTGCTGAAAGAGCCATAATTGGCCAAAGGCAGGGTGCTTTTGGCCAATCATGGCTCAGGGATAGCTTGAGTTTGATTAAGCAGGCAAGTTATTCAGTTAGTGGCAGTGTATTTGATATATATATATATATATATATATACAGTCAGTCTAGTATATATATATATATATATATATACAGTCAGTCTATATATATATATATATATATATATATATATATATATATATATATATACTCTGCATTTGGCATAGACTATATATTCAGTGTTTACTCTATATTCCGTCAGTGCATTAATATATATATATATATATATATATATATATATATATATATATATATATATATATATATATATATATATATATATATATATATTAATGCACTGCCTGCACTGATGGACTATAGAGTAAACACTGAATATATATATATATAGTCTCATAATATATATATATATACTCTGCATCCAGTGTAGCCTATATCTACAATGCATTCAGTGGTGCACTGTTTCTAACACACTTCAGGTTGTGTACACAATATCTAATACAGTGTATACAGTTTCTACTACACTTCTGGTGGTGTAGATAGTATAAAATACAGTGCAGCCGTTTTACAGTTTCTAATACAGTGCATGCGGTGTACACAGTAACTAATACAGTGTGTACAGTTTCTACTACTTTTTTAGTGGTGTACACAGTATCTAATACAGTGTTTACAGTTTCTACAACACTCCTGGTGGTGTACACAATACAGTGCAGCCATAGTACAGTTTCTACTACTTTTCTGGCAGTGTACACAGTATCTAATACAGTGTGTACAGTTTCTACTACACTCCTGGTGGTGTACACAATACAGTGCAGCTGTAGTACAGTTTCTAATACAGTGCAGGCGGTGTACACAGTAACTAATACAGCGTGTACAGTTTCTGCTACACTTCTGGTGGTGTACACAGTACACAATACAGTGCAGCCATAGTACAGGTTCTAATACAGTGCAGGCGGTGTACACAGTAACTAATACAGTGTGTACAGTTTCTATTACTTTTCTGGGGGTGTACACAGTATCTAATACAGTGTGTACAGTTTCTGCTACACTTCTGGTTGTGAACAGTACACAATACAGTGCAGCTGTAGTACAGTTTCCAATACAGTGCAGGCAGTGTACACAGTATATAATATAGTGTGTACAGTTTTTACTACACTTCTGGTGGTGTACACAGTATAAAATACAGTTCAGCCATTGTACAGTTTCTAATACAGTGCAGGCGGTGTACACGGTATCTAATACAGTGTGCACAGTCTCTAATACACTTCAGGTGGTGTACACAGTATTTAATACAGTGTAGTGTGGTGTTGCCAAACAAAAAATACATCAGGTCCGGAAGGACAACAAGGAGTGGCTCACATGCCACTAAAAGAGGGCAAGCAGCCTCTGTGTCTACAGTCAACAGTGGTGGTCGTGGACATGGTACATTCTCTGCAGGTGGCCGCGGGGCACACTTTTATTTTTTCTCTGCTGCTGGCAGGGTTATTGAGCCAAAACTTGTAGAAGAGTTGGTGGAGTGGATAAGAAAGCCGTCCTCATCCTCCTCATCCTCTGTCATCCAGGCTCAGAGTAATTTGCCTTCCAACGCAGCTGCCAAAGCTGCCTATTCCACTGGCTCCTTGTCCACAGTCACTCCTTCCTTGCACCATCATGCATGGAGGAGTCCCCAGAAGGTAGACCACAGTGTTGGGTACATGCTGCTGGAGGATGTGCAGCGATTTGAAGGTTCCCAGGTTGAGGAATGGAGTAAGCCTAGAGAGAGGGGGTGGCACAGAAGGACAAGAAACTGTCAGTCATGTTCCCCCAGCTGCAGCATACTGCCAAGTTTGCTCCAGTGACAAGGAGGAAGGGGATGATGAGGTCACTGACTGTACTTGGGTGCCTGAGAGAAGAGAGGAGGAGGAGCAGGAGGAGGAGGCACAACTCCAATGAGGCAGGATGTCCTCTAGGGGGCAGCTTAAGGGAAGCCACCCTATTGCATCACACCGCAGAGCTCCGCAGGTGCAAAGCGCTGCTGACTCCGCTGAAAGTTTCTTGGTGTGGGCCTTTTTTGACACATGTACAGCAGATCGCAGTGTTGCTGTTTGCAACCTATGTCTGAGCGGATCAGGCATGGCCAGAACAGCAGCCACTTGGGCAGCACATGCTCGACCAGACATATGATGACCTATCATGCAGTCCATTGGCAACAGCACTTGAAAGACCCACATCAGAGAAAAAGGTGGGCTTCTCCTTGCTCCTCATCTGGGATCTCCAACCCTACTATAACTCCATCCCTCTCAAAAACCTGCACTGAGAGGAATGAAGGTATAACAAAAGGTGTCCCAAGTACTTGCAGCCAATCTGCTATCAGTACACCACCATCTGATTTTAGCAGGCAAATTTCCCTACCCTAGTTGCTGAACCATCTAAATGCTAGCTTGGCCAAATTGCTAGCACTGCAACTGCTGCCCTTTCAGCTGGTAGACTCTGCCCCCTTTGTGAATTTGTGGAATGTGCTGTACCTCAGTGGCAGGTTTCAAAACACCATTTAGACCATTCAGGCTTTCTACTGGCATGTGAAAGGCAATGTTTTGGCCTTGTTGGACAGGGCAGTCAGCAATAAGGTTCATATTACTGCTGACTCATGGTCCAGCAGGCATGGGCAGGGACGTTATCTTTCCTTCACGGCACATTGGGTAACTCTGCTGGCAGCTGGGAAGGATGCAGGACAGGGTTCAGTGTTGTTGGAGCTTGTTTCGCGCCACCACGCCTCCAAAATGCTAGTGTTGATTCTGCCACAGCTCTCTCCTCCACCCCTCCTCTTCTTCTTCCTCTGTGGCCTCTTCTGCAGATTTGTCCTCTGAACCAGCTGGTCTCCGTAAACGTTCAAGGGGCTACGCAAGCAGTCAGGCTAAAAGATGCCATGCGGTGCTTGAGTTGGTCTGCCTAGGGAACAGGAGCCACACTGGGGCAGAGATCTGCAGGGGCAGGCTCAGAGATGGTTGACGCCACACCAGCTTCAGCCAGAAATGGTTGTATGCGACAATGGCACCAACCTTCTCTCCACCCTCTGACAGGAATATGTTTCATGTATGGTACAAGCCCTGAATTTGGCGATGCAGCAGTTCTTGAGCAGGTACCAGGCTTATAGGATCTCCTGAGGCAGGCCAGAAAAGTCTGTGGTAATTTCCGCCGATCATACAATGCCAGTGCTCGGCTGGCTGACATTCAAAGGGAATGCAACCTGCCCACCAACTGCCTCATTTGTGACATGCCCACAAGGTGGCACTCAACGTTGGCAATGCTGCAGCAGCTGCACACACAGCAGAGGGCCATCAATGAGTACCTGTGCGAGTATGGCACCAGGGCAGGGTCAGGGGGCCTGGCTTCTTTTCGTCACACCAGTGGCTACTGATCAAGGATGCATGCACTGTCCTGTCACCATTTGAGGAGGCCAAAAGGATGGTGAGCAGCGACAATGCATGCATCAGTGACCCTGTCCCTCTAGTCTTCCTGCTGGAGCACACACTTGGTAGGATTATGGACAGGGCACTTGAGGCAGAACAGCAGGAGGAAGAGGAGGACTTCCTTTCCTCTCAAGGCCACCTTTATCCAGATAGCATTTCTGCGGGCCGGCCAGACAGGAAGAAGAAGAGGAGGAGGATTGTGGCAGCATGAATTTAGAGGATAACACTTAGCAGCAGTCTTCAAGGGATGGTTTTCAGTCCCTAGAAACCCAAGGAGTTGTACGTGGCTGGGAGGAGGTAGTTATGGATCATGTGATCCTTAGTGACCCAGAGGACTCAGAATCGAATGCCTCTGCAAACTTACGCTGCATGACCTGCGAAAGGACCCTAGGTTTTGTGGTATCAAGAAGAGGGATCATTACTGGCTGGCAACCCTTCTTGATCCACGTTACAAGGGTAAGGTTGCAGAACTCATCCTGCCTTCGCAGAGGGAGCAGAAGATATAACATCTTCAGGAGGCCTTGAAGAAAGGTTTATGCAACACATTTCCAGACCCTGGGAGGTTACAATTTCCTGGTGCTGGACAACGTGTTGCTGAGGCTTTGGTCAGTCAGCGCCAAGGTCTGATTGGTTCAAGCAACCATCGTCAGCGTCTGCATTACATGGTGCAGGAATATCTAGGGGCAAGAGCAGACTTGGAGACCTTTCAAACAGAGCATCCACTGGGTTACTGGGTCTTGAAGATGGACCAGAACTTGCTCAATATGTAAACTGTATCCAACGTGCTTTCTGAACGCACATTCAGTGCTGCTGGAGGGTTTGTAACGGATCAAAGAGTGCACCTGTCCACATACTCCGTTGATAGGCTCACATTTATAAAAATGAATCGGTCTTGGATCAGCAGCTATCAAGCACCTGATGCTGATGTAAATTATTGAATTTGCTATGGCTATGAGATCCCTTGAAGACTGCCTATGCTGACTATCCTATTCCTCCTCAATCTTGATGATCCTAGCTTCCAACAATATTTTTGGTTTAGGGCACCACCACCACCACCACCCAAGGTCCAATTTTTCTGACCCTGTTTAACAGGGGCATGTAATTACAATTTTTGATCTAATATTTCACAGCAGGGCTTGTTCCTGGGCCCAACAAGAGTATCTGTGAGGGTTTACAGTGTTGTGGCACCACCACCAACACCCAAGGCTCAATTTTTCTGTCACTGTTTAACAGGGGCATGTAATTACAATTTTTGATATAATATTTCAAAGCAGGGTCCATTCCTGCCCCCAACAAGAATAACTGTGAGGGCTTACAGTTTTGTGGCACCACCACCACCACCATAGGGCCAATTTTTCTGTCCTTGTTTAACAGGGGCATGCAATTACAATTTTTGATATAATAATTCAACACAGTTCCTGTTCCTGCACCCAACAAGAGTAACTGTGAGGGCTTACAGTGTTCTGGTGCCAACAAAACCAAAGGCCCAAATTTTCTGCCCCTGTTTAACAGGGGCATGTAATTACAATTCTTGATATAATATTTCACAGCAGGGCCCGTTCCTGCGCCCAACAAGAGTAACTGTGAGGGCTTACAGTGTTCTGGTACTACCAACACCTAAGGCCCAATTTTCTGCAGAGTATATAGGGCAGGCCGTATAGTATATATACTGCTTTTCTGAGTACATAGTGTCTGGGTGACCCCCACGTAATTTTTTTTAGTATTTTTATCTATATTGCCAGGATCCAACAATACATTACAGCCGCGAGCAGTTTTAAATTACATTTTTTCCTTTAGAAATGTAATTTTGCAGTGGCACTTATATAATATAATATATATAATATATGGGAAAGATGCACTACCATACAGGCATCCTAAGAACACCCCCCAGGCATGATATTTAAAGGAATATTTCATTTTTATTGTTTTACTTTAAGCATTATTAAAATCACTACTCCCGAATAAACTACCGTTTTTAAAACTTTTTTTTTGCATTGACACATGTCCCCTGGGGCAGGACCCGGGTCAACACTTTTTATGGCAATTACTTGCATATAAGCACTTTTGATTTTTCACGTTTCCCATAGACTTTAACGGTCTTCGCGTGTTCGAACAAATGTTTTGCCTGTTCACATGTTCTGCTGTGAACCGAACTGGGGGGTGTTCGTCTCATCCCTAGTGGTTGGCTGGTGATCCTGGGCTCTCCATAATGAAATGAATATAAATGTATAAATATCAGTGCATATGCAATCCAACTCAAACCCAATCCAGAGCCATAGCCACCTCATCCAAGCTCACAGTGGCCAGAGATCTACTGGCATTAAAAGCTACAGTGCCCTTAAAGATAAAAAACAATGGTGGAAATATAGAATATTCTTATCTTAAAGATGGGTTTGAAAATGGAGAGTTTCAATATGGGAATGTGCAGGGTTTGTGGTGGAATGCAGGGCTGGGACAAGGGGTTGTCAGGAGGGGCGGCTGCCCCTGACACAATGGTTTATTGCAGGGGTGGGGGGCACCCTGACCCTAACCCTAAGGGAAAGGGGGGCACAGTTTGGCATCTTTGCCCTGGGCGCTGGATGACCTTGTCCCGGCACTGGGGGAATGTATTTGATCATTTTCTGATTATGCAGATCCATTGTAGAGCCCTTATTCTCAATATCTGTAGGATTGAAATCAGCTTCTGTTGTGCCCTTACAGTCCCCTTTGACACTTTGGCACTTGGTTGGCTCCCATGGTTGGACAAAGTTACGTGTTTGTAAGCTGCAGTAATGTCATAGATGATATTTTGGATGTGATGTTACAAAGACTATAACAATGAGTTACGGTATGTTGTTTTAGAATAAAGGCTCCAGTTATCTCCTAAAGTAGACATACTGTCAGTAACCAGCAGCAAAGATGGCCAAATCTGCATATCTACACTAGGTTACTGGGACTATATATATATAAGAGATCCCTGAAAACTCATTTATTCAGGGAAGCCTATCCCACACCCACCTAACAACAACTGTCCCGAGCCACCCCCATCAAATCATTCTCTGCAGTTATTACCTTTTGTACCACCACCCCGTCCCTTTAGAATGTAAGCTCTACGAGCAGGGGCCTCCTGTACCTTTTGTATTGAACTGTACTGTAATTGCGTTGTCCTCCCTATACATTGTAAAGCGCTGTGTAAACTGTTGGCGCTATATAAATTATATATATATATATATATATATATATATATATATATACATACACACACACACATATATATACACCATATTGTCAAAAGTATTGGGACACTTGCATTTACAAATGAACTTTAATGGCATCCCATTCTTAGTCCGTAGGGTTCAATATTGAGTTGGCCCACCCTTTGCAGCTATAACAGCTTCAACTCTTCTGGGAAGGAAAGGTTTAGGAGTGTGTCTATTGGTATATTTGACCATTCTTCCAGAAGAGGATTTTTGAGGTCAGGCACTGATGTTGGACGAGAAGGACTGTCTCGCAGTCTCCGCTCTAATTCATCCCAAAGGTGTTCTATCGTGTTGAGGTCAGGATTCTGTGCAGGCCAGTCAAGTTCCTCCACCCCAAACTCGGTCATCCATGTCTTTATGGACCTTGCTTTGTGTACTGGTGAGCAGACATGTTGGAAAAGGAAGGGGCCATCCCCAAACTGTTCCCACAAAGTTGGGAGCATTAAATTGTCCAACATGTCTTGGTATTCAGATGCCTTAAGAGTACCCGTTAGTGGAACTAAAGGTGCCAAGCCAAACCCCTGAAAAACAACCCACAACATAATCCCCCCTCCACCAAATGATTTTCACCAGTGCACAAAGCAAGGTCCATAAAGACATGGATGATCAAGTTTGTGTTGGAGGAACTTGACTGGTTTCCCACCAGGGATTGTGGGAACCCCTCATAATGGATATAACAGGTGTACTGACTTGGGAACACAGCTCAGGGATGGTGGGAACCCCTCATAATGGACACAGCAGGTGTGCAGACCTGGGAACAGAGATCTCATCAATCACCAAGAAATACAAAATATTATCAGCTGGTTTAACTCTCCAGCATCCACTGAACACTGATATATCAAGTTTGGGTAGACTGACCCTTTAATCTGGTCTGTGGAAAGTGTGCTCTCAGTCACCATAATTAAGTATTGCCATATACTCAGTTGTCAAGAAAGTCAAACCCTCCCACCTAGACTTCATATTAGCTGATTTCAACTGCAAAGAAAGACACAAAAACTATTAATTACTAATGCTCAGTGATTGAATCCACTTGCTATTTTTAAACAATGTTCATTATAATTAGACTGAAGGGTTTCTTCATGATGTTCAGCAGGTTCGCAACGATACACAAACAGTTTTTTCTCTAGCTGCTGTGTCAAAATGTGATTTCTCACGAACAGAAAAAGAAAAATCTGTCTTCAGAAATTTATTTTTATTTTTTTAGAGCAATTCTCCTCTGAATTGAAGTGTGACTCTGGTGCCAAGCTGAACTCGCTTTTAATGAGCTGGCCCCGAGGCTTGAGATTCGGCGGCTGGAATTTAATAGGATTTGTAATGAATAACAGCTACAAATTAGAACATTAAGATTGGTTAGGCTCCACCGGCTTCCCTTACAGGCAAGAAGTTTCTGGAAATGATATTTGTCACAAGCTGGCGCAACGAGGGAGAGTGAGAGAGGAACTGTGTGTCTTCTCTGGTCCAAGACAATGCGGGAACCCCTTGATAACTGTCTAAAAGCTTGTTCACACTTAAGCCATAAACTCAAACCTAAGAGTATTATACTAAAATGTGCAACAGATGCTGAAGGTATACACCAGCCTTTCTCAACTAGGGTGAAACCATAGAGTTCCTCCAGATGTTGCCTGGGGTTCTTTAAGAATTGGGCAAAATTTCTGCCTCTCATAAGTAACCACTGACATCAATGATCTCTTTATTTATTTGTAGAGGATCAGTCTTCCCATTGATCACCATTATAAGGAGTATTCTTCCCAATGACCACCAATGTAAGGGGCATTCTTCCCACTGACCACCAATGTAAGGGGCATTCTTCCCTCTGATCACCAATGTAAGGAGCATTCTTCCCACTGACCACCAACCAATGTTAAGTGCATTCTTCCCTCTGATCACCCATGTAAGGAGCATTCTTCCTACTGACCACCAATGGCGTCACTATGGGGGGACAGAGGGGGCCCTGCCCCCCCCCCCCAACATTATGCTGTGCCCCACCATGTGCCCCCCAATTTTAATTTTTTTTACAAAAAGGCAATGTCTTTTTGTTTGCATTCGTAGCGGATGCGCCGCATCTTAACACAGTCTCTATTGAGAGGGAGAGCGTCCCCAGTCAACTCCTGTGGGTGATTCCTCCCCCCTCCCTCTGCATAATGCAAGCGCTCACACAACCACGGCCACTTGATCTGCTCCTTCCCCTGCATCCTCATTGGCAGGGAGAAGAGCGAGTTGCAGGAAAGACTCCACCAGGACTCTCAGTTACTGAAAAAACAGACTGATTTCTCCCGTCCTTAGGACAGGAGAACCAGCCTGTAAATTCCAAGAGATGCCAGACCAGCGCTGTCAATAGCAGGGGCAGGACAGCAAAGGAATGTAAAGGGCATTCTTACCACTGACCACCAAAGTAAAGAGCATTCTTCCCACTGACCACCAATGTAAGGAACATTCTTCCCACTGAACACCGAAGTAAGGGGCATTCTTTCCACTGACCACCAATGTAAGGAACATTCTTCCCACTGACCACTAATGTAAGGGGCATTCTTCCCACTGACCTCCAATGTAAGGAACATTCTTCCCACTAACCACCAATGTAAGGAACATTCTTCCCACTGACCACTAATGTAGGGGGCATTCTTCCCAATGATCACCAATGTAAGGAACATTCTTCTCATTGACCACCAATGTAAGGGGCATTCTTCCCACTGAACAACAAAGTAAGATGCATTCTTCCCACTGACCACCAATGTAAGGGAAATTCTTCCTACTGACCACCAATGTAATGAGCATTCTTCCCACTGACCTCTAATGAAGGGAGCATTCTTTCCACTGATCACCAATGTACGGAGCATTCTTCCCACTGACCACCAATGTAAGTAGGATTCTTCCCATTGACCACCAGTGTAAAGCTCTAAATCATGTAAATCCTGCAGCCTGCCTGTGCAGGTTTTGTGTTCACAAATGTCTGACACAGATTAGCCCTTGCTTCAGCCTCTCACCTTGTGACTTGCTGCAAAATTATATTGTTGTAGGCCGACCACTGGGGTGAGAGGAGACTGAGGAAAAGCATCCTCCTGCCTGCAGCAGACTAATGACATCATGCCAGCTTAGGCAAAGTCCCTAAACGTCTTTTTAACAGGGGTGGCCAGTCCATAAGGGGCGCAGGGGCAGCCCCCCTCTAGGTTGCATGCGGGGATGCATGCGGGACACTGGACTCATAGGTTTCTATGAGTTTTTTTTTTCTCAAGCCACATGATTAGAGCCGGAGGCTCGGACAGATGCCGGAGAGACATTGGTGACGGAGCTCTGAGGTGGCAGAAATTAGTAAGAACTGCAGCTGGAGCCCTGAGGAAGAGAAGAACTTCACAGTGCCCAGAGTCCCCGGCCACAAGGAGCAGCACATGTTATAGCTATGACAGACTGGAAGAATAGCACCTCCGAGTTCAGCTGTGCCAGCCCTATGCATGCCTTCACCAACCGCAGCCAGGAGGGCTGGGTGTATGAGCAGAACAGGACAACCATCTTCAGTCAGGTACTGGGGCAGACTTCATCTATGCAGGGGCAGGTGATGTGTCTTGTGTAGTTTTATGTATGAGAGCTACAGGCTGTTTTAGTTTCCTATGATCAGGGCCCGCGCTAGCAATAGGCAGGTCAGGCAGCTGCCTAGGGCGCCAGGGTGGGGGGCGTCAAAATCCGGATCCCCAGTCACTTGCTGGGGATTTGGATTTTTGAAATACCTGTCTGTCCCTCCAGTAGGCAAACTAAAACTTCCACCCTGCGCCCTATAGAAGAGAGAACGGGGAACGGGATGCGGAGCCGGGGAAAGGATCCCGATGGCTGGTGAGCAGAGGAGGGGCAGAACTTGCCATGCAAGGCTCTCCTGGAGTGGGTGTTTCCTGTATTGGCAGGACACTGGGCTCCCCGCTCTGTGTGCTCTCCGCTGTCTCGGTCCCGTTCTGTCCTCGGGTAAGGGAGGGGGGGTTGCGTGTGGTGTAGGGCCACTGATAGATACTGTAGAGGGGGACTTTTTTTTCTTTTTTGGGCACCTGCAGATTTACACTATCCTGTGCCGACCGCTTTTGTGAGTTAGAAGTACCGGCGCTCAGTCCCTTCTGCCCACCTGGTGAAGTGATTCTGCTTTCTAGACATGTGCGATTAGTTTCGTATGAATTCGTAATTCGTACGAATTTACGAATCCGTAGTACGAGTTTTTTCTAATACGAATTCCGTACGGAATACGAAATTCCGTTTACGAATTTCGTCGCCGAATTTATTCGAATCCGACTACCAAATATCGAATTTCAACTTATATGAAAGAAATTATTATAGCGGATATAACGAATGATTTGAATTAATTCGAATGAATTCGAATGGATTCGAATGATTCGAATGACAAAGTGTCATTTTTGCAGGAAAAATTCCGTTTACGAATTTCAGCTCCAAATTATTTGAATCCAACTACCAATATCGAATTTCAACTAATTCGAAAGAAATTATTATAGCGGATATAACGAATGAATTCGAATGAATTCAAATGAATTCGAATGATTCGAATGACAAAGTGTCATTTTTGCAGGAAAAAAAGCTATTTAAAATCACTTGCGGCTATTGCCGGCAAATGAATTGCCGGCTCCGTAACACAGAGAACAGTCATTCATTGATATATAAAAAAAAAAAAAGCGTGGGGGTCCCCCCAAATTCAATAACCAGGCCCTTCAGGTCTGGTATGGATATTAAGGGGAACCCCAGCCAAAAAAAAAAAATGGCGTGGGGTCCCCCCTAAATATCCATACCAGACCCTTCAGGTCTGGGATGGATTTTAAGGGGAACCCCGGCCAAAAAAAAAAAAAATGGCGTGGGGTCCCCCTCAAAATCCATACCAGACCCTTTATCCGAGCACGCAACCTGGCAGGCCGCAGGAAAAGAGGGGGGACGAGAGCGGCCCCCCCTCCCTCCTGAACCGTACCAGGCCACATGCCCTCAACATTGGGAGGGTGCTATGGGGTCCCCCAACTTTGCCTCATCCCCACAACCCTGGCCGGTGGTTGTGGGGGTCTGCGGGCGGGGGACTTATCGGAATCCGGAAGCCCCCTTTAACAAGGGGACCCCCAGATCCCGCCCCCCCCCTGTGTGAAATGGTAAGGGGGTACAAAAGTACCCCTACCATTTCACCAAAAAAATTGTAAAAATGACAGGAGACGGTCTTTGACAATTCCTTTATTAAAATCTTCTTTCTTCTTTCTTCTGGTGTTCCTTTCTTCATCCTTCGGTTTCTTCATCTTCTCCTTCCGGCATCTTCTTCCATCTTCTTCTTTCATCTTCTTCTTCCTCCGATCCGCTTCTTCTTGCGATGGTGTTCTCGTCTTTCTCGTCCGGCATCTTCTTCCATGGCGTCGGCGTCTGTTCTTCTGTCGGGCCGCTCCTCGCAATGGGAGGCTCCCGCTGTGTGAGGCTTCGCTCCGACTGACAGGTCTTTTATAACGGAGGGCACCTGGTGACCCCGCCCCCCTCTGACGCACGGGGACGTCATGGGGAATTCCCTATGGCTTTCCCCATGATGTCAGGAAGGGGGGCGGGGTCACCAGGTGCCCTCCGTTATAAAAGACCTGTCAGCCGGAGCAAAGCCTCACACAGCGGGGAAACTCCCATTGCGAGGAGCGGCCCGAGAACAGACGCCGACGACATGGAAGAAGATGCCAGACGAGAAGGAGGAGAAGGCCGGCGCAAGAAGAAGCGGATCGGAAGAAGAAGAAGATGGAAGAAGAAGGAGAAGATGAAGAAACCGAAGGATGAAGAAAGGAAGACCAGAAGAAAGAAGATTTTAATAAAGGAATTGTCAAAGACCGTCTCCTGTCATTTTTACCCTTACCATTTCACACGGGGGGGGCGGGATCTGGGGGTCCCCTTGTTAAAGGGGGCTTCCAGATTCCGATAAGCCCCCCGCCCGCAGACCCCCACAACCAATGGCCAGGGTTGTGGGGAAGAGGCCCTTGTCCTCATCAACATGGGGACAAGGTGCTTTGGGGGTTTTGCCGGTTCCCGTAACACAGAGAACAATTCGAATCCAACAACTACCAAATATCTAATTTCAACTAATATGAAAGAAATTATAATAGCGGATATAACGAATGCTTCGAATGATTCAAATGAATTCGAGATTCAGTATATCTAATATAGAGAACTGTTCCTGCACAATGTCATTTTTGCAGGAAAAAAAGCTATTTAAAATCACTTGCGGCTATTGCCGGCAAATGAATTGTCGGCTCCGTAACACAGAGAACAGTCATTCATTGAAAGTCATTGATAAAAAAAAAGCGTGGGGGTCCCCCCAAATTCAATAACCAGGCCCTTCAGGTCTGCTATGGATATTAAGGGGAACCCCAGCCAAAAAAAAAATTGGCCTGGGGTCCCCCTAAATATCCGTACCAGACCCTTGAGGTCTGGGATGGATTTTAAGGGGAACCCCAGCCAAAAAAATGGCGTGGGGTCCCCCTCAAAATCCATACCAGACCCTTATCCGAGCACGCAACCTGGCAGACCGCAGGAAAAGAGGGGGGACGAGAGCGCCCCCCCTCCTGAACCGTACCAGGCCACATGCCCTCAACATTGGGAGGGTGCTTTGGGGGTCTGAGACCCCCAAAGCACCTTGTCCCCATGTTGATGAGGACAAGGGCCGCATCCCCATAACCCTGGCCGGTGGTTGTGGGGGTCTGCGGGCGGGGGGCTTATCAGATTCTGGAAGCCCCCTTTAACAAGGGGACCCCCAGATCCCGCCCTCCCCCTGTGTGAAATGGTAAGGGGGTACAAATGTACCCCTACCATTTCACCAAAAAAAGTGTCAAAAATTGTAAAAATGACAGGAGACGGTCTTTGACAATTCCTTTATTAAAATCTTCTTTCTTCTGCTCTTCCTTCTTCCTTTCTTCATCCTTCGGTTTCTTCATCTTCTCCTTCCGGCATCTTCCTCCATCTTCTTCTTCCATCATCTTTTATCTCTGATCCGCTTCTTCTTGCGCTGGTCTTCTTGCCCTTCTCGTCCGGCATCTTCTTCCATGGCGTCGGCGTCTGTTCTTGGGCGCTCCTCGCAATGGGAGGCTCCCGCAGTGTGAGGCTTCGCTCCGTCTGACAGGTCTTTTATAACGGAGGGCACCTGGTGACCCCGCCCCCCCCTCTGACGTCATGGGGAAAGCCATAGGGAAATCCCCATGACGTCCCATGGAAGAAGATGCCGGACGAGAAGGACGAGAAGACCGGAGCAAGAAGAAGCGGATCGGAGGAAGAAGAAGATGGAAGAAGATGCCAGAAGGAGAAGATGAAGAAACCGAAGGATGAAGAAAGGAAGAAGGAAGACCAGAAGAAAGAAGATGAAAGAAGATTTTAATAAAGGAATTGTCAAAGACCGTCTCCTGTCATTTTTACAATTTTTGACACTTTTTTGGTGAAATGGTATACACCCTTACCATTTCACACAGGGGGGGGGGGCGGGATCTGGGGGTCCACTTGTTAAAGGGGACTTCCAGATTCGGATAAGCCCCCCTCCCGCAGACCCCCACAACCAATGGCCAGGGTTGTGGGGATGAGGCCCTTGTCCTCATCAACATGGGGACAAGGTGCTTTGGGGGTCTCAGACCCCCAAAGCACCCTCCCAATGTTGAGGGCATGTGGCCTGGTACAGTTCAGGGGGGGGCACTCTCGTCCCCCCCTCTTTTTCTGCGGCCTGCCAGGTTGCCTGCTTGGATAAGGGTCTGGTATGGATTTTGAGGGGGACCCCACGCCATTTTTTTTTGTCCGGGGTTCCCCTTAAAATCCATCCCAGACCTGAAGGGTCTGGTATGGATATTTAGGGGGGACCCCACGCCATTTTTTTTTTTGGCTGGGATTCCCCTTAATATCCATACCAGACCTGAAGGGCCTGGTTATTGAATTTGGGGGGACCCCCAACGCTTTTTTTTTTTTATCAATGAATGACTGTTCTCTGTGTTACGGAGCCGACATTTTATTAGCCGCGAGTGATTTTAAATAGCTTTTTTTCCTGCAAAAATTACATTTTGTGCAGGAACAGTTCTTTATATTAGATATACTGAATCTCAAATTCATTCGAATCATTCGAAGCATTCGTTATATCCGCTATTATAATTTCTTTCATATTAGTTGAAATTCAATATTTGTAGTTGGATTTATTAACGATTCATAACGATTCGTAACGATTCGTAACTTGAAATTGAAATTCGATATTTGTAGTTGGATTCGAAATGTTCTCTGTGTTACGAGAACCGACAATTCATTAGCCGCATTAACGATTCGTAACGATTCGTAACTTAACTAAGGTTTCGTAACGATTCGGAAAAAAAAATTTGATTCGTATGAAATTCGTACTTCGTACGAATTTGAACGGAATTTCGTACACGAATTACAAATTTTTTTATATATACGATGGGGAACGAAACAAAACAAATTTTTTGACAGTTCCCATGTCTACTGTTTCCCTGCACACTGCCTGATTCCTGCAGCAAGATAGTGCTGAGGAAATCAGTCAGAAGAAGAGTACTGGCAGGCTGAGGACAGATGGCTGGAACTGGAAGCAATTAGTGCAGGCAGAGGCAGCAGAGTCGATGTGATGCCCATCTAGCTGCTCAGCAGCCAGCCAAGCAGTGCATATAATGGGATTGCTGACAGCAGAAGTCACAGGAAAGGTACAGTCATGACAGCACACCAGGGACTTGTCACCTGCCATGAACATAATAAAAAATAAAAAATCAAGCTCGGCGACCTGGGGTCACAGAAACCCCGAATTTGAGGGGTATGTAGCCTAAGTGCTACCCCACCACTGGTAATTTGGGGTTCCTACGACCTATGGTTCCAGAGATACAGGGCTCCTTGCACAGCCTGTCAGAAGCTACATACAGAGCGGTCACTTTAAATTGCTCACACTCTGTTTGCAGCAGACTGAGAGGTTGAGCTCACAGTGCCTCTTCTCACTTCTTGTCAGAGGCACTGAGCTCAATGAACAGCTTGGAGTCTTGGACCAATGGTAAAGTACCATTGGTCCCATCTGTCCAATAAAAATGCTGCAGTGGAGGCGCGCCTCTCACTGCAGTGTCATAGAAGGGGGCATGTGTCTAAAAGACAAATGCTCCCTTCCAGCCCAGCCCTTTTAACTACAAGGAAAAAACGTGTTTATGGAATAAGATTTACCCACAATCCCATTTTTTCTCACACAGTTAAAAGGTTTGTAAACCCTCTTCTTTTTTTTTTTTTAAATAACAAACATATCACACTTACCTCCACTGTCCATTTCGTTTTGCACAGTGTGGCCCCGATCATCGTCTTCTGGGGTCCCCCGGTGGCTCTCGTGGCTCCTCCTCGCATCCGTAAACCCCCCCGGAGAAGCGCCCCCGGGGGGGTTACCTTGCTTGCACGCTCCCGAGTCCAGCATTTGCCTTTATAGACATAGAATGTCGGACTCGGCCCCACCCCCCGGCGCCCGTGTCTATGGATTTGATTGACAGAATCGGAAGCCAATGGCTGCGCTGCTATCTATCCAATCAAGAGCCAAGAACCCCGGGCAGAGAGGAAGAGGGCATCTCTGCCGAGGGAACGAAGGGCTCAACTGAGTAAAATGGGGGGGGGGGGCTGGGGGGCCGGTCAGTGTCAGAAGTTTTTTCACCTTAATGCAGGTGAAAGAATAAGGTGAAAAAACACGAGGGTTTACAACCCCTAACCAACGTTTTATGTCACACGGTATTCATTTCATGAATAAAAAAAAAAATAAAAAAACACTAATGTATATACTACCCTAGCCTGTCTATATACTACTACCCTAGCCTGTCAGTATGCTACCCTAGCCTGTCTATATACTACCCTAGCATGTCAGTATACTACCCTAGCCTGTCCGTATACTACCCTAGCCTGTCTATATACTACCCTAACCTGTCTATATACTACCCTAGCCTGTCCATATATTACCCTAGCCTGTCTATATACTACCTTAGCCTGTCTTTATACTACCCTACCCTGTCCATATACCTGTGGACCATGGCTGGCGTGAGGAAGCGAGCCAGTGCCGCCACTATTTGTCTTCAGGCCCGGACCAGAGGCGCAGGTGTGGGCCTGCGGACCAAGGCTGAAGAAATAGGTGAAGAGGCGCCACAAAAATCTCCACCCCCGTCACCTCCACTGTATACATTGACGGGACAAAGGGGGTGGAGTCAGGGGCGGTGCCAAGGGGGTGACAAAATTAGGTTTCCCCTAGGGTGTCAGAAATCCTTGCACCAGCCCTGCCTATGATGTGGCCAGCAGCCAAACAGAGCCAAGTCTGGCAGCAGATGGGGTCTTGGCATCACCCTCTTAGTCCCTGTATTAGCAGAATCTGCTCATTACCTGGCACAACGGACACTTCTTTCTACCTCCCTCCTCCCGTTTTCTGCCCACCATACACTCAGAGCCACTGTGAACTAGATTTAAATTGTATTGCATAGATGTGAACTGGACCCACAGGGTTAGGTACATAGTATAGTGTATAGTATAGTGTACAGTATAGTGTATACAGTATAGTGTAAAGTATAATGTATATAGTATAGTATATAGTATAGTATAGAATATAATGTATAGCGTATACTGTATAGTATAGAATATAGCATATATTGTATAGTATAATGTATATAGTATAGTGCATATAGTAGAGTGTATAGTATAAAGCCCCATACACACGGTCGGATTTTCCGATGGATTCTGTCCTATCGGACAATGTTGTCGGAAATTCCGACCGTGTGTAGGCACCATCGGACATTTTCCATCGGATTGTCCGACGGACAAAGTTGTATCTCCTGCTCTATAAATTTTCCGACAACAAAGTCCGATCACACCAATTCCGATCGTGTGTAGCGAATTCCGACGGACAAAGTGCCACGCATGCTCAGATCACATTACAAGACCAAAGCTATTGGCTACTAGCCTCTACGTAGTCCCGTCGTAGGCAACAAACGTCACCACGTTCAGAATGATCGGATTTTCCGACAACATTGTCCGACCGTGTGTATGCAACACCAGTGTCGGACTAAATCCGTCGGACCAAATCCGATGGATTTGGTGGTCGGATTTTCCGACCGTGTGTATGGGGCTTTACACTATATACTATACACTATACTATATACACTATACTATATACACCATAGGTGGAAGCAAGTGGCATACAGGGGATGGAGTGGGTGGAGTCTATAAGGGGTGTGGCTTACAAAAAGCGGGAGGGGTCAAAAAGGAAAGGCGGATCTGGCGCCCCACCATCTTAAAACTTCACCAGCCGCCACTGCTTTTTAATAATACAAAGTGGATTTTTTTTCTGAAAACGGATATAGTTGCTGTATATTGTGACCAGTGTTGGTCATCTTACTTTAAAAAAGTAATTAGTTAAGTTACAAATTACTTCTCCCAAAAAGTAATTGCGTTAGTAACTCAGTTACTAAATTGGAAAAGTAATTAGTTACGCAGCAAAGTAACTGACTTTTTTTTAAATATTCTATATGTGTAACTAAGGGGCGGGTCTAGTATTACTGTAAGCAAGGGCGCATTTATTATTATTATTGTTATATATCGTGTAACCAAGGGGCTGCTCTTTTATTACTCTAACCAAGGGGCAGTTCTGTTATAGCGTGTAAGCATGTGGCGGGTCTATTATTATTATATTGTGTAAGGGGGGGATGGCTACAGAAGAGGGCGAATGTTAAATTAATGGGCAGAGCTCGATATATAACAATAATAATAAATGCGCTCCTTGGTTACAGTAATACTAGACCCGCCCCTTACTTACAAGATAGACGCCCCTTGCAGAGTAGCACGAGCATCAGGAGCGTGCGGCATCGCCTCGTACAATTACATGTTAACTGCACCTGCGCAGTGTAGAGTTCACTCAGAGCTATTTAGGTTCGGCAATTTTCGTAAGCTCCGTAGTCCTTCGTACTGCGCAAGCCCTGCGCCTGCGCAGTACAGGGGGTCCTTATCCGGCGGGGGAACTTTTTCGGCAGGACACCGGAATTACACTACTGCCATCTAGTGGCGGTAGATGTAATTGGGGTAACTAAGCCAAAGTAATGGGAACTGAGTTACCATGAGGGGAAAAGTAATCAGTTAGATTACTCGTTACCCTCTAAAGTAACTGCGTTAGGTAACTCAGTTTATTTTAACTCAGTTACTTACATCAATGATTGTGACACATCAGGGATTTATTCATACAAAGGTTCACTTTGGGCTTTGTGCAGGCTTCTGGGACAGGCATTGAGCCAATTACAGGAGCAGGATGGCTTCAAGACTCCAAGATATCCTGACTTGACAAACGCAGCACTCTTGCCATGGCTGCAGGGAAAGGAAATGTGATTTAATATGACAGTTTTAGAAATTCATTGCTGTCTCCAAACTGTAGTAGAAAGGTTATTTTTAATTATAATTCATTACAAAGTGCTAGAACTGCTAATTTTCCACTCCTGATTATTTGCCAATGACAAGATGAATGAAAATAAAATGTTTTTATCATCTTCAGTGCCATTTCAATGATTCTGCTTTACATGTGTCACATAGGCTTTACTACTGCGACCTGAGTGTCTTATGCTTCAGTGACATCAGGGGCCCCTAGAGCACGATTCCTCCACATATCACACGCTGCCTCTTCTCTGCCGTTATTTCCTGCTCTGGGATTCTGCCGTAATCGTTTGCGGCTAAACCTCATCCCAGCACTTTCATTGCTGGTCACAGAACATTCCCAGACGCTGCGCAAATGTTCTGGTTTTATTGTATACTTAAAAATATAAGTTTCTGGGACTGAGAATTTGTTGGCTGGAGGAGAGGGTAGCCCTTTATGTGGATGACCTACTATTGTTCCTAAATGATGCTGGACCTGCCCTACAGGGTGCTCTACAGATATTAAATATCTTCTCATCCATTACTGGGTTGAAGGTTAACTGGACAAAATCATTGCTATTCCCAATAGATATGGAAGCTTGAAATACAGCTCCTTCTGACATTCCAGTGGGTAGAGAATTTTAAGTATCTTGGAGTGGTGATATCTAGACAGGCTTTGGAGTTCATTTCTCTGACTTTGACCCCAGTCTTAAAGAGGAAATAAAGCCTATTAAAAAAAAAAAAAAAACGGAACCTGCAAGGCAAAGGAATAATGAGCTAGTATGCATAGCATACTAGCTCATTATGAATGACTTACCTGAGAACGAAGCCCCGAAGCGTCCCTCATCCACGATGTTCTGTGCCGCCATCAAACCCGGAGTGACTTCCGGGTCTCGCTGCTCCAGCGCTGTCATTCGATGGAGCGGCGATGACGTCACTCCCGCGCATGCGCACGAGATCGGCATATCGCATGCGCCGTAGATAGCTGTGCCTTTTCTTTTCTAAATATCTCCTAAACCATGTAGGTTTAGGAGATATTTATTGGACCTACAGGTAAGCCTTAATCTAGGCTTACCTGTAGGTCAAAGTGGTTTGTAAGGGTTTACAACCACTTTAAGGGATATGCGGCCGAAATCGAAGGCATGGGAATCTTTACCGTTATCCTTATTGGGACACATCAATCTTTTAAAAATGAAAATTTTTCCAAAATTCATATATTTCTTTAGACATTCTCCTCAGTGGATCCCTAGATCATTCTTTGTAAGACTCAATCAATTACTTTCATCCTTTTTATGGGGCCCAAAAAAACCTAGATATAAACTGACAACTTTGATGCGCCCCTGTAATCAGGGTGGTCTAGCTTTTCCAGATCTTTATAAATACTTTTTAGCTACTCAGCTGGAGACGGCCGCATGGTGGTTATGCCCAGATTTATCAAATCCTTCCACTCGGTTGGTGGAGTCTACAGAAACTCTTACGTTTCTATTATTCAGAGGCTCTCGGGACCCCTATTATTTGACCACCTCATTGCTTACCACTATCCGAGCTTGGGGGGCTGGCCTTGGATGTGAGCACTATCCCTTTTTTTTCCCACTTTTTCTTTACTTACATTACATTTTAATGTACCTAGTTCCCATTTGTTTAGATATAATCAGCTTTCTAATGCCTTCAATGCCCAGTTCCCACAAGCTAATCCAATGATTGAACAATCTATTTTGAAAATGGTACTTGTTTGACTGTTTGGAGAAACCTACTAGATTGTATTCTCATTTTATCACAGTCTCTCTTCTGGGGTTGGAGGGACTTATGGTGAGATGGCTGCGGGACATTCCTGATCTAGACAATGATCACTGGGATGAAGTGTGGGATTCTCCTTTTCGATCTTTGGCCTCATTAAGAGACCGTTTGATTCAATTTAAATTGGTACATAGAGCTTATTTTACACCACACCGACTTCACAGGATAAACCCTACATGCTCTCCTGATGTTTGGCGGTGTGGTGCGGCTCTGGGAGATTTCACACACATCTTCTGGACTTGTCCATAAATTTCAGGGTTTTTGATGGAGGTGGTGGCTTTAACCACTTAAGGACCAAGCCTGTTTTTCAGATTCTGTGTTTTCATGTTTAACCACTTCAGCACCGGGCGATTTTACCCCCTTCCTTACCAGAGCACTTTTTGCGATTCGGCACTGCGTCGCTTTAACTGACAATTGCGCGGTCGCGCGATGTTGCACCCAAACAAAATTTACGTCCTTTTTTTCCCACAAATAGAGCTTTCTTTTGGTGGTATTTGATCAACTCTGCGGTTTTTATTTTTTGCGCTATAAACAAAAGAAGAGCGACAATTTTGAAAAAGAAAAACACAATATTTTTTACTTTTTGCCATAATAAATATGCAATTTAAAAAAAAAAAAACATTTTTTTACTCAGTTTAGGCCGATACGTATTCTTCTACATATTTTTGGTAAAAAAAATCGCAATAAGCGTATATAGATCGGTTTGCGCAAAAGTTATAGCGTCTACAAAATAGGTGATAGATTTATTGCATTTTTTTTTTTTACTAGTAATGGCGGCTATCTGCGTTTTTTTTTTTTTGTGACTGCGACATTGCGGCGGACACTTCAGACACTTTTGACACATTTTTGGGACCATTCACATTTACACAGCGATCGTTGCTATACAATTGCACTGATTACTGTGTAAATGTGACTGGCAGGGAAGGGTTTAACACTAGGGGGCGCTGCAGGGGTTAATATGTTCCCTATGGTAGTGATTCTAACTGTGGGGGGAGGGGACTCACAAGGGGAGGAGACCGATCGGTGTTCCTCCGTACTGGGAACACACCATCGGTCTCCTCCCCACTGACAGGACGTGAAGCTGTGTGTTTACACACACAGCTCCACGGTCCTGCTGTTTTCCCGTGTGTGGTTTGACTACCGTTTTCATATGCAGGCGCTACTCACGTATGCTTTCGCTTCTGAGCGCGAGCTCGTCAGGACGGGGTGTTTTAAAAAAAAATTAGTTTTTTTTATTATTTATTTTACTTGAATTTATAAATTTTTACACTGTTTACACTGTTTTAAAAAAAAAGACGTATGGGCGGAAGTGACGTTTTGACGTCGCTTCCGCCCTCCTATGGTATAGAGACGAGTGGGGCCATCTTAGCTTCACTCGTCTCCATACCCATCACACGGCAGGACCCGATCACCTCCGCCGCTGCCGACGGCTCCGGTAAGCTGCGGAAGGCGCGGGAGAGCGGCGGGAGGGGGGTGGCACCTCTCCCGCCGCTGATAACGGTGATCTCGCGGCGAACCCGCTGCAGAGACCACCATTATCGTAAACCGAACCGCTCACTGTAAAGATGGATATCTCGGTTGTGGCTGCAGCTGCTGCCGTTACCGAGATATCCCTCTTCAAAAAAATGACGTATATATACAGTGAGCGGTCGGCAAGTGGTTTTAACCACTTCAATACTGGGCCATTTTACACCCTTCCTTACCAGAGCACTTTTTGCGATTCGGCACTGCGTCGCTTTAAAAAAAACACAATATTTTTTACTTTTTGCTATAATAAATATCCCATTTTTTAAAAAAAAAAAACGATTTTTTTACTCAGTTTAGGCCGATACGTATTCTTCTACATATTTTTGGTAAAAAAAATCGCAATAAGCGTATATTGATCGGTTTGCGCAAAAGTTATAGCGTCTACAAAATAGGGGATAGATTTATTGCATTTTTTTTTTACTAGTAATGGCGGCGATCTGCGATTTTTTTTTTTTCGTGACTGCGACATTGCGGCGGACACTTCGGACACTTTTGACACATTTTTGGAACCATTCACATTTACACAGCGATCGTTGCTATAAAATTGCATTGATTACTGTGTAAATGTGACTGGCAGGGAAGGGGTTAACACTAGGGGGCGCTGCAGGGGTTAATGTGTTCCCTAAAGAAGTGATTCTAACTGTGGGGGGAGGGGACTGACAAGGGGAGGAGACCGATCAGTGATCCTCCGTACTGGGATTACATGATCGGTCTCCTCTCCCGCTGACAGGACGTGGAGCTGTGTGTTTACACACACAGCTCCACGGTCCCACACGGTCCCGTTGTTTTAACGGGCAATCGCGGGTGCCCGGCAGGCACTTGCACCGGGTCCCGAGCGAAGCCGCACGCGCCCCCCAGGCGGCCGGGAAGGAGAAGACGTCATATGACGCCCACCCAGGATGGTAGATCCACCTTGTGGGCGTCATATGTCTATACGGGGGTAGGGAAGTGGTTAAACTCTATTCTATACGTCACATGCCAGTTTCCGAGTGAGTGTGTTTGTTGGGCCTTGCTAAGGATATTCTTCCTACAGAGGCAGAGCATATATTTGTTAATGTTACTCTGTTTTATGCAAGAAAAGCTATTGCCCTGTATTGGAAGAAACCTTTCCCACCCACATTACTATACTGGAAACAACTGGTTAATAACAGCGTACCATTATATAGAGATACCTATGTGAACAGAGGTCGTCCTTATAAATACGAACACATTTGGGCAAAGTGGTTGGAGGAGCCCTGTACGGCATCCCCCAACAATATACATTTTTCATTTTCAATATTAAATTTCAGATATGATACCAACACATATATTGCTATATAGATTACATGGTTTATTTGTGATATGTTTTGCTAAGGATATTGTGGTGACGGAAGGGTTTTATGTTTTAGATAATATTTTTCTACTTATTAGAAGAGAGAGAAAGAAAAGGGGAAAAGGGGAAAAAAATGCTATTGTGAGGATCCCAATGAGGAATGTATACTTTGACTAACGTGTATTGTGCTTTTTTTTTTTTTTTTGTGTTTCGTGTTTTTGTAGTGTGTACTGTAATTGTGCTAGTGTTGTTGATTTAAAGAGAAGGAAAACAATAAAGAGATTTATACAAAAAATATATATATATACGTTTCTCAGGAACAATAAATCTGAGGATCCGGCACAAATTTTATTGTAGTATTTTATGTCCTCAAATATACCGCAATGAAACTTGTACCTTCAATACAGAAGGCCGATTGCTGAAGGTCATCTGCTTTTCTTATATTAGAACCAGTCATTGTACTTTAACCCGATGTCACCGATGTCCCCTCTTCCATGAAGCGTCCATCTTCCTTCCGGGTATCGCTGCTCAAGCACTGTGAGTGGCTGGAGCAGAGATGACGTCACTCCGGCGCATGCGCGCGGGAGCCGTAAGCGACGGAATGTTTGCCTTCACTTGCTGTGCGCCTGCGCCGTTATCTACAGCGCGCATGCGCCGTAGACAGCGGTGCCCTGTTTTTGTAAAATATCTCCTTAACCGTGTAGGTTAAGGAGATATTTCTTGGACCTACAGGTAAGCCTTAATCTAGGCTTACCTGTAGGTCAAAGTGGTCTGTAAGGGTTTACAACCACTTTAAAGGCGGCAGATTTAAAAAAATTACAGTATTCAAAACGGACAAACTTGGCGTTTTCAAAGCTTTTAAGTGCTAAGGAGGGATTTGGGGTCTTGTAGACCCCAGATCCCTCCATCAAGATTACCTGTCACTGTCTATGACTGTCACAAGGGATGTTTACATTCCTTGTGACAGCAATAAAAGTGATCAGAAATAAAAAAAAAATTAAAGGGACAGTGTAAAAATAAAATAAAATAAAATAAATAAGAAAAATGTTTTTTAAAACGCCCCATCGTTCCGTGCTCACATGCAGAAGCAAACGCATATGTAAGTCGCGCGCGCCCGCAAATGTAAACAGTGTTCAAACAACACATGTGAGGTATCACCGCTATCGTTAGAACGAGAACAATAATTCTCACGCAAGACCTCCTCTATAACTCTAAAATGTGACCTCCCTCTATACAACTCTCCAGTTTTTTGGGATCTGATTTTTTGCTTCATTTAGAACAATAGGAATTAACGAATTTTTATATTGTTTAACAGGGAGATCTGTACCATGGAACAGACATGTCCATGGATCATCTGCTATTTCCATCCCCGTAATCTCCTTTATTAACTGACGGACTTCATTCCAATACTTTTTAATAACGGGGCACTCCCACCAAATATGGGCTGTGTTTCCCAATTGTTTACACCCACGCCAGCACTCTGCGGATTGGTCTGTTGCGTATTTGCTGATTGTTTCGGGTGTGATGTACCACCTTGCGAGGCATTTGAAATTTGTCTCTATCGACCTATTGTCCACCCCTGAACTGTGTAGTAATTTTAAAATTGTCTTCACTTTCTGTGTGCTACAACGTGCTCCTAATTCTCTTTCCCACTTTTTTATGTATGGCGGATCCTCCAAGTCGTCTCCCTCCATTTGTATTTTATAAATTCGCCCTATGTTCTTCCTTGAATGTGCTTTCAAACAGAGTACTCTTAATAACTGTACATTTATCTTCTCAATCAGCACATCGCCCACAGTTATTACCTCTTGTATCCCACAAATAGAGCTTTCTTGGTGGTATTTGATCACCTCTGCGTTTTTAATTTTTTGCGCTATAAACAAAAAAAGCAACAATTTTGAAAAAAAAACTATATTTTTTTTTACTTTCTGCTATAAAACACATCCAATAAAAAAAAAAAAAAAAATTTAACTTCTTCATCATTTTAAGCCAATATGTATTCTGCTACATAAAAAATCCTAATAAGCGTATATTGTTTGGTTTGCGCAAAAGTTATCGTGTCTATGGGAAACAAACTATGGGATATTTTTATGGCATTTTTATTTATTTATTTATCAGCGATTTTTAGCGGGGCTGCGACATTGTGGCAGACAAATCAGACACCTAACTGACACTTTTTTTGGGGACCGTGACATTATTACAGTGATCAGTACTTAAAATATGCACTGTTACTGTACTAATGACACTGGCAGGGAACAAGTTAACATCAGGGGCGATCAAAGGGTTAAATTTGTCCCTAGGGGGTACTTGCTAATTTTAAATGTGTGAGGGTTGCTCTGACTGGGGGAAGACAGAGATCCGTGTTCCTACATAGGCAGACCGCCGCTCTGCCTCTTTTGGGGACCACCAGACCCGCTGATTGGCTCCCCCTCTCTCCAATCAGCACGCGATTGTGCATTGATACATGTCCCCCCAGGGCAGTACTTGCCCCCCCCCCCCCCCGGGTCCAATAACTTGCATATAAGCCTTCAAAAAGGGGACTTTTGATTTTTCAAGTTCGGGCCCCATAGACTTTAATAGGATTGGGGTCAAACTTTTTTCATAATCAGGAGTTCTGGTGCGAACCGAACCCGGGGGGGGGGGGGTGTGTTCGGCCCATCACTAATCAGCCCCTTGCAATCCCTCTTAAACAGAGCTCAGAAAGGGGGAGAAAAAAGCAGCACAAAGAGTTATGCTACATTACTCATATGCTAATATGGAACATGCTGATAGGAGGAGAGAGTAGAGAGATAAGCGCATCAGTCTGCTGCTTTTCCTTTCACTGTCCAATCACAGACTGAAGAAAGGACAAGACCTGTAATGCCGCGTACACACGTTCGGACTTTGTCCGCCGGACCTAGTCCGGGGGACAATCCGCCGGACTTTCCGAGGGGGGACTTGCCCACACACGCCCGGACTTCTGAGCGTTTGACTTGCCCACACACGCCCGGACTTCTCCGGCGGACAATCCGAGGGAAAAAGTCCGCGGGACTTCTGAAAATGAACGGACTTGCCCACACAAGTTCATTTAGAACGTAACTGCAGGTAGACGGAGCTAGCGAAGGCAGTGAATGCCGCCGCACTAGCCCCATCACCTGGCATGGATTTAAAGGGAATCCCCACGCCGAAAAAATGCCGATGAGCGGCAAGTCCGTTCATTTCAAAAGTCAGGCGGACTAGCCTACTAACCGCGGGATTGTCTGCCGAACTGCCAAGTCCAGCGGATAATTTTAAAACAAGTCCGCCGGCGCCCACACATGAGGGGATTGACCGGCGGACTCGAGTCCAGCAGACAATCCCGCGGGATAGTCCCTTCGTTTGTACGCGGCATAAGAGTAACTTAGATGCAGCAATGAAAAATCAGGTCTCCTGCGCTACTAGACAGGGTTGTAATGTGTGGCAGAGCTGTGTAAATCTCTGGACTGAATGAACAGATATACAAATATTTAGGCAGATAACACAACTCCCATATGCTGTATATACAATATTTCAACTGATTGCCTGAATTTTGTCTATTCTCGGCACTGGGCCATGCTTTTGTATGGTGTATAAGAGCCATGTACTCACTCTCCATTTGCTTCCCCGCCACTCCAGCCCGCTGCCAGTGAACTTTTGATCGTTTCCTTCTTTCTTATGCTGTCTGGGATTAATTTATTATATTTACCAAACTATTTACTCGCTTCTGAGTTCAAACAAACAAAAGATGACTAAAATGCTAATAGCCGTAAACATCCGCTGAGGCTTTCCAGGGGTCAGTGGTGGAGCAATAGCGGCTTTATCTGTGCAAATGGAAAAATGCATTTAATGCAGATCAGGCAAGCCGGTATTGCGCAGAATTCGGCGGCAGAATTGTTGATGGAAATCGATGACAAGCGTTTGTCTGTGAAGTTTGAGCTGAGCAACCCTTGTGCTCCTCTTCACGTCTTTGGGGGATGAAGAAGAAAATCAAAGAACATCGTATTCCTATCCAGCGGCCAGCTGCAGAATGTACCGCTGTACGGAGCTGACCTTGTAGAGTAAGTATCACAATCCGCATGGCAAATTATTCTTCTCTACAATATACAATCACCGGCCACTTTATTAGGTACACCTTGCTAGTACAGGGTAGGACCCCCTTTTGCCTTCATTCTTCATGGTATAGATTCAACAAGGTGTTGGACACATTCCTCAGAGATTTTGGTCCATAGTGACATGATAGCATCACGCAGTTGCTGGAGATTTGTCGGCTGCACATCTATGATGCCAATCTCTCGTTCCACCACATTCCAAAGGTGCTCTGTTGGATTGAGATCTGGTGACTGTGGAGGCCATTGGAGTACAGTGACCTCATTGTCATATATATAAAAAGAATTTCGCGCAATAAATAACTAAAACTTAAAATAGTGCAATATAAACAATGTGCCAGTAATATCAATCACCGGTGAGAGGTAATATTTTCAATGCAGTGATTATAAAGTGACTAGTGCAATAAACTTGAGGTAATTAAAAAATGCTGTGAATACAAAAAAGTTGATGTGTATCCAAGTGCTAGGAAATGCACCATAAATTACGTTAACGTGCTATAAAGTACACAATGGGTGGGTTAATGGTTTTTTCAATTCCAATACTTGGTCCTGGTTTACATAAATTCAATCCAATCACCAGTCTCCCAGAACTCTCACCTCAAATATGTAAAATAGAAGCTTTTCGGGCATATCCTACAGCCCCACAGGTGTAGATACAGATTGATCGGCAAATCCTAGTAAGAGTGAAGTCCTTCTCCTTTAACGGCGTTTTGGTGCTTGAATCCTGCAATTCTCTGTGTCACAATATGACACAGCGCCGGAAAGAAGGGGAAGCCTCCACTAGTGTAGTATTTGGGTAAATTGGAACATATTTATTTAAACAGGTGGCTAGACTCTTACATTAAAAACAAAACAAAATAAACAGGCATGTAGATACAAAGTAGCTCCTAGGCGTTCTCAGCGCCTTCTCACGTCTCCTTGTCTGCCTACGGCCACTCCCTACGCGTTACGACACGTCACGTGTCTTCATCTGGGGAGTCCCCAGATGAAGACACGTGACGTGTCGTAAGGCGTAGGGAGTGGCCGTAGGCAGACAAGGAGACGTGAGAAGGCGCTGAGAACGCCTAGGAGCTACTTTGTATCTACATGCCTGTTTATTTTGTTTTTAATGTAAGAGTCTGCTTCAAGGTTCGATGTGTTGTGCATTCAAAGATGGTATTCTGCATACCTTGGTTGTAATGAGTTGTTATTTGAGTTAGTGTTGCCCTTCTATCATCTCAAACCTGCTCAATCTCCTCTGACCTCTGATATCAACAAGGCATTTTTTTTCTTCAACACAACTGGATAATTTCTCTTTTTCGGACCATTCTCTGTAAACCCTAGAGATGGTTGTGCGTGAAAATCCCAGTAGATCAGCAGTTTTTGAAATCCTCAGACCAGCCTGTCTGGCACCATGCCACGTTCAAAGTCACTTAACCACTTCTGGACAGCCCCATGTACATTTACTGCAGCTGGGCGGCCCTTCAGCGCAAAATCACGTACCTGTACGTGATTTCAATTGCCGGTTCTGGGGTGCATGCACGCACCACTGGCAACTCGCTCCTGCTGTGATTGGACACAGCGGTAGCCAATCAGCGGGTCTGGTCTACCCGATGTCCACCGGCACCAGCCGATCATTCCCGAGGCAGACAGAATGGCTGTCTGCCTATGTAAACAAGGCAGATCACTGTTCTGTCAGAGGGGAAGATGGAGATCTTGTGTTTCTGCTAAGCAGGAACACGGATCTCTGTCATCCCTCAGTCAAAGCACCTCCCCCACACAGTTAGCAAGCACTCCCTAGGAGCACATTTAACCCTTTGATCGCCCTAGATGTTGAACCCCTTCCCTGCCAGTGTCATTAGTACAGGGACAGTGCATTTTTTTTTTAGCACTGATCACTGTATTGGTGTCACTGGTCCCCAAAAAGTGTCACTTAGTGTCAGATTTGTCCGCTGCAATGTCGCAGTCCTGCTAAAAATCGCTGATCACCGCAATTACTAGTAAAAACAATAAAAAAAATAAAAATTACATAAACATACCCCATAGTTTGTAGATGCTATAACTTTTGCGCACAGCAATCAATATACGCTTGTTGGGATTTTTTTTTTACCAAAAATATGTAGCAGAATATATATTGGCCTAAATTGATGAAGAAATTCGATTTTTTTCTTTTTTTTTATTGGTTGTGTTTTATAGCAGAAAGTGAAGAATATTGTTTTTTTTTTCAAAATTGTAGGTCTTTTTTGTTATTAGCGCAAAAAAGAAAAACTGTAGAGGTGATCAAATACCACCAAAAGAAAAAAGCACATACATTTTATTTGGGTACAGCGTTGCACGATCGCGCAATTGTCAGTTAAAGCAATGCAGTGCCATATCGCAAAAAATGGCCTGGTCATGAAGGGGGGTAAATCTTCCAGAGCTGAAGAGGTTAAATCTCCTTTCTCCCCCATTCTGATGCTCAGTTTGAACTTCTAGATGCCTAAATGCATTAAGTTGCTGGTTAGCAATTTGTGTTACCAAGTAGAGATGGGCCGAACGGACCCCTATTCAGTTCGCACCAGAACTGTCGAACACTGCGAAAGTTCGGACCCGAATAACGAACCCCATTAAAGTCAATGGGATCCGAATGTCAAAAATCAAAAGTGCCCATTTTGAAGGATTATATGCAAGTAATTGGGCATACAATGGTCATAGGGGTCTGGGTCCTGCCCTGGGGGACATGTATCAATAAAAAAAAAAAATTGTGAAAAACTTCATTTTCAAATGTGCAGTGAATTTTTGATTTTTAAAGTGAAAGCATAAAAATTAAAAATTCCTTCCAATATAGTGCATGGGGGGGGGGGGGGGTGTCCCCTTATGCCACGTACACACGATCGGACTTTTCGGCCGGACTATCCATCGGACTTAGTCCGGCGGACAATCCGCCGGACTTTTCAGCAGAGATCCACCGGACTTTCCGAACGCGCAGACTTGCCCACACAAGCCCGGACTTTTCTGGAGTCACGTTATATCTACCTGGAGTCACGTTATAAATTAACGGACTTTACTCAGTGTGTCTGCAAATCCGTTCATTTCAAAAGTCCCACGGACTAGCACACAGACGGTCGGACTTTTGAGTCAAAACTTCTTTCTAAGTCCTCCGGACTTTTGAGAAGAAAAAGTCCGCCGGAGCCCACACACGGTCGGATTGTCTGGCGGACTCTAGTCTGGCGGACAAATCCACCGGATAGTCCGATCCTGTGTACCTGTAAAGTGGCAGATCTGTACCATGTCTAGAATCTGCTGCAGCAATAATTGCATTTATAAAGCCCAAAAAAATAAAAATTTCCCTGCAAGATGCCTTTATTTTTTCTCAGCAACAGCTGGGAGCCAGTGTGTATGATGAGGCCACAATGTAGTGCACTGGGAACAAGATTAGAGATTTTTTGGATACATTCTGGTGTCACTTTGACTTTGGATAGGAGTTACGGGTGCGTAAAAATTGGTCTTTGGGTGTCGGTGACGCCTTCCCACCGTAACCCTATAGAGGTAATCTTGATGAAAGCAAGAATTGACCTTGCTGTAAAAAATTGCAATGATATGCACCTGTCAAACAAGTGCAGAAAAATTGGTCTTTGGGTGTTGATTGTGCCCATGAAACCTATACCAAAAATATTCTTCCAGATGAATGATTGAACACCCTCAAAGCTAGGAAGCTTCAAAGTCCTGCAGAGATTCCATATCCCAAAAATACTTGATCAGTGACATCGGCATCAGGGGCTTCATAGCTGGTAATCCAGGACTGATACATTTTTATAAAAGTCAAACGGTCCACAGAGTCTGTGGACAAACGCATTCAGAGTACATCAGGTACCCCCTAAGCATTCAAAGGGCTATTCCCAGAGTCAGGCTAAAAGGTGCCATGCAGTGCTTCAGCTGGTGTGTTTAGGGGACAGGAACCACACGGAGCAGAGATTCTTGCAGCTCTGCAGGGACAGGCCTAGAGGTGGTTCACACCATGCCAGCTGGAGCCAGGAATGGTGATGTCCGATATTGTCTCAAACCTCCTGTCCGCCCTTAGACAGGGAAAGTTGACATGATACCTGGCACATATCCTCAATTTGGTGGTGCAATATCCTTGCAAGATGTACTGGCAGTAACACACACAAAACTATATGGCGTTAAACTGGCAGTAACACACACAGAACTATATGGCGTTAAACTGGCAGTAACGCACGTGAAACGATATGGCGCTAAACTGGCAGTAACGTACACAAAACGATATGGCGTTAAACTGGCAATAACGCACACAAAACTATATGGCGTTAAACTGGCAGTCACGCACACAAAACAATATGGCGTTAAACTGGCAGTAACGCACACAGAAGTAAATGGCTTTAAACTGGCAGTAATGCAATCAAATAGACGGTGTTCAACCATCACTACACTGACGCTATCTGAACTGTCCCTACTCTAGCTATACACTAATGTAAAGATTACTGACACGGTCTTACTACACTATACTGAAACTATCTGAGCTGTCCCAATGTACAGTAATGTATGTATGAATGACATGGTCTCACTACACTACATTGAAACTATCTGAGACGTCCCTACTCTAGCTGCACGCTATGCAAAGCTGAATGATGGTCCTCCTCACTACACTCACACTATCCCTAGACTGGGGCCGAACCAACGGTCTAATGACCCGTTTGTTTGGCTGTTCGCCGAACAACCGATCAATGAAAGTTTGGCCTGAACTTACACTCGGGCCGAACCGTTCGCCCATCCCTATTACCAAGCAATTTAACAGGTGTTATATAGACACAAAGAAGACTGTGCAATCTAATACACCAAAATAGGTGACTAAATGTGCCACTCATTACTACATAAAATTAATCTCTAATGTGAAAATAATTTCAACGCATTAAGAATTAAATTGGTCTGTGATAAAAGGATAATCTTCCCAAAAAAACACAAATATATCCACACAAATATTTATATTAGATGTGTCTAATGCCCCGTACACACGATCGGAAATTCCGACCACAAAATCCGTCGGATTTTTTACGACGGATTTTGTCTGACACTGGTGTTGCATACACACGGTCGGACAAAGTTGTCGGAAAATCCGATCATTCTGACGTTGGTGACGTCTGTTGCGTACGACGGAACTACGTAGAGGCTAGTAGCCAATAGCTTTGGTCTTGTAATGTGATCTGAGCATGCGCGGCACTTTGTCCGTCGGAATTCGCTACACACGATCGGAAAAAGTCCAATCGGACTTTGTTGTCAGAAAATTGGAGAGCAGGATCTCAAATTTTTTCCGTCAGAAGTTCCGACGGAATAAGTCCGATGGAGCCCACACACGGTCGGATTTTCCGACAACATGGTCCGATAGGACATTTTGCGTCGGAAATTCCGACCGTGTGTACGGGGCAAAAGAGTGAAATGCAACAAAATAAAAAAAGAAAATATACCATATATACTTGAGTATAAGTCGACCCGAATATAAGCCGAGGCACCTAATTTTACCACAAAAAACTGGGAAAACGTATTGACTCGAGTATAAGCCTAGGGTGAGAAATGCGCAGCTACTGTAAGTGGAAAAGAGGGTCAACAATGCCCATTTGCAGCCTCACTGTGCCCATTTGCATGCATCACTGTGTCCATTTGCAGCCATAGGTCCCCTGAACTTCAAACTTGGTAGTTAAGGGTTCCTAGATGCCCCCTAGCTGCAGCCAAAATTCGGGGTCTCTGGACCCAAAGGGTCCCGAAATGACATTGCAGATGGACACAGTTGACCGACTTTGGGGCCCTGTATCTCGGGGCCACTTGGTGCTAGAAACCCCAAATTTGGATATGTTATAATGTTGGTTCCACTGGGTTTGCACGCCAAATTGGGGTTCTTAGCACCAAGTGGCCCCCAGATACGAGGCCGGGTCAGGTCGGAAAATGTCAAGCACTTTTCTGCAGCAAAAAATGACATTTTCCAACCCAATTTGCGGCCCCATATCTCGGGGCCACTTAGTGCCAGGGACCCCAAATTTGGTGTGCAAACCCAGTGGAATCAACATTACAACATATCCATAATTTGGGGTTCCTAGCACCAAGTGAACCCGAGATACGGGACCACAAAGTCGGGTCAGAAAATTACATTTTTGCTGCAGAAAAGTGCTGGACTCGAGTATAAGCCGAGGGTGGCACTTTCCACACAAAAAAATGTGCTGAAAAACTCGGCTTATACTCGAGTATATACGGTACATTAAAACACTTTAATGAGAAGAAGCCTTTATGACAGAATGGCAGGACGCAAATAGAAGTTTCAAGAAACTTTGTGCTTTTCTTAAATAAATTTATGTTATAGAAACAATCTTGTCCTAGAGTTTTTTCATTATTCTTCTTTGCCTCGGGAAGTGCAGCCAGCATCTCTAACTAGCAAACGGTTGTTCCTTCACCCAATATGATTACATACAATGAGAAAAGAAATCCAACGTAGTGTTAAAATTATTGGGATTACCGACTTTTCTTTGTTTTTAAATTACTTTACAATTACTTCACAAAAATTACTGTTCAACGCTGGCCCATTATTTTAAAACCTTCCCAGTTGTTATCTCACATGCAGAAATGTTTCTGCCAAAATGTTCTGCCGCACAACGACAAAGTGCTCCTTGCATACGCCTCTCACAACCTGACAATTACCTAACCGCTTATTCACAGCAATTGTTTAAAAGTGAACAGACGCAACATAAAAAAAAAAAATATAAAAAAAAAAAAATCACATCGCAAAATACTCTGTGTGCTGAGCGGGTCCATGTGAATGCATTATTAGTTGAGACAAATTAGATTGTTACATAACCTTCCGTAGACATCATCAAATTGCTTCAACTTCATTAACCCTCCAAACTAAATTTTTAATTATAATAATATGCTTGCAATTAAAGACTGGCAGAATAAGAGGGGTAGTGTTCGCCAAGAGCGTGTCACGCTGGGTTATTTGGCACAGCATTCCCTATAAATGTCATTATTTTCCCATGTAGCAGCAGCTAAAGAAAAATAATTAGGTTTTTTTTTTGTTATATTTTTTTTTCCTTAATTATGTATTATTATTATTATTACTGTAAGGCTTTTATTTGCTATATTGTTTTCATAAATGTCATAAAATATTTTTTTTTAATTATTTTGTAATAACAATAATTAATATTGTTGTGGTGGTGGTTATTATCTCTAATTATTATTCTTTGTTATTTTATATTTTCTCTCAAAATGTTTCGCTTTTTCTAATCATTATTATTATTGTTATTATTAGCATTATTAGCATTTTATTTTATTAATTATTATTTATTATAAATTGTTAAATAGTTAAACATCCTTTTAAAACCTATTATAATATTCCTAATTAGTGCTAAACAGGTATTGTTGGTTCAAAAATGAAAAACTCCCTAATCCAATATTGTGCTTATTTTATGTGGCCCCCTCCTCAAGTTAGGCTGCTATTTTTTATTTAGTTGTTGTCGGTGTGTGTGGGACGGTGGACGTCTGTCCAATATTGGGAGACCTGGGTATATTCTCAGCAGCCTTTTTGGTGGTAAGCGTTACATTTATAATGATATTCCCAGTAACTATAGCTGTATGTAAGATGGTAGACTCAGACAACGTTATGGCTGTAAACATGAGAATGAAGCTTTCATCTGGCAGGGCTATGTGACCTGCAAATATAAGAAAGCCCAGGTAGATATAAAAACAAAAACAAAAATCAAATTTTTTATGCCAATAAAAAAAATAATTAAAGTACATGTAAACCCTTACAATAAATTACCCTTATCTGGTCCCTTTTGGTCTGTTGGATAGGTGCAGTAAAATACCGATTGATCCTGCCAGCAATCTTGTAAGTTGTTTTTTTTCCTGTGTTCTCTGCCAGTGCTGCAATCTTACATGTTATATTGTTCCCAGTTATCTCTAAGGACTACAGAACCCTTCCCCTCTATGTTATAAATAAGAATTCCTAGAATGGCAAGGCTGCTTCCCTCAGTAGAAACAGATCATGTGAACCCTGAGGAAGTCACGTCATTTGTGACGTAACGCGTAGGAAGGAGCCGGGGGACATCACTTCCGGTTGCTGCCGGGACTGAAAGGTGTGTGGTAGAGATAATTTGTGTGGAGTTTATCAATGTCCTGCAACACTTGCCTAAGTGTTTTTTAATTGTGAGTGGTTTAATTACCTCTTAATAAATTGTCCAAGAAGTACTACACTATGTGGGTTCTTTATTTACATATTGTGGTGGACTGAGGAGAGGAGATCAGTTCTAAAACTGACATCCTGTGGAAGAAAGCTGGCTAAATAATTATTGAGGTGCAGTTGGACCAATATGAAAGTATAGGTCTGAACTTAAAGCGGAGTTTCACCCAAAAGTGGAACTTCCGCTCATTTGTCTCCACCCCCCCTTCTCTGGTGCCACATTTGGCACTGTTCGGGGGGGGGGGTGAGTGGATACCTTTGACAGGTATCCTGTCCCCACCTTTGGGAGTCCGGGCCGCAACGAATTACGTCACAGCTCGGCTCTATCCTCCTCCCTCTTCCTTTCCCAGCCGCCAGGCCAGTAGGAGAGCACAGCGGTGCCTCGCGCATGCGCAGTAGGGACCCGGCGTGAAGCCGTAATGCTACACTGCCGAGTACCGTTACCCAAAATGGCAGTGGCAGCACCCGACAGCTGATGGAAACATCTGCTGCAGTGCCGACATCGCTGGACACCAGGACAGGCAAGTGTCATATTATTAAAAGTCAGCAGCTGCAGTATTTGTAGCTGCTGGCTTTTAATTTTTTGCAGTGGTGGTCGGAGCTCCTCTATAAGGTGAGCTGCTGTTTTGCAGAGTGGTGGAGCACGGATCACTTTGAAGTGGAGTCACCAGCACAGGAAATTGTTTGATTGCACTGATATACACACTGGACTTTTATTTGAGATTTCACGTTATAATCGACTTATAGACTATCTATAGATTTACTTACAGCACTGGTGGGGTCGTTATTCAGTAGGACACATCACTGTGTGTTGCTAATACCTATATATATTTTGTTGGGTGTTGCAGTTCTAGTATTTATTCATGTTTACAGTTTTTGCAGCACTTTATGGGATCACTACACAGTAGGGGATCACATTGATATTTATGTATTTATATATTTGGTTGGAATATGTTATTTTTATTAATTATTTCCTTGTATATATTATTTATTGATGATCATAATGAATGGTTTTTGCACCAGATAGAGTGCAGACCTACAGTATTGCAATCTATTTCTCTACCCCTCAGCTCACTCCCTCAGTCTCCTCATGTATCACTAATCTACTATCAGACATATCCATCTGGATGTCACACCACTTCCTCAAACTCAATCTACCCAAAACTGAACTTATAATTTTTCCTCCCCCATATGCCCCTTCCCCTTCCCCTGATCTCTCTGTCAAAATCGATGGCACAACTATCAGCCCCACATGCCAAGGTTCTAGGTGTAGTCCTGGACTCTGAACTCTCCTTCAAGCAACACATCCAATCACTGTCCAAATCCTGCCGCCTCCGCAACATCGCCAAAATACGCCCTTTTCTAACCAATGACACAACAAAGCTCTTAATTCACTCGCTCGTCATCTCTCGCCTCGACTACTGCAACTCCCTTCTCATTGGCTTACCTCTACATAGTCTATCACCTCTGCAATCCATCATGCATGCTGCTGCCAGACTCATCCACCTTACCAATCACTCTGTGTCTGTCAATCCCTCCACTGGATTCCACTCGGCCAAAGAATTAAATTCAAAATACTAACAACTACGTACAAAGCCATCCACAATTTCGCCCCCAGCTACATCACTAGCCTAGTCTCTAAATACCAACCTACTCGTTCTCTTCGTTCCTCTCAAGACCTCCTGCTCTCTAGCTCCCTCATCACCTCCTCCCATGCTCGCCTCCAGGACTTTTCCAGAGCCTCTCCAATCCTATGGAATGCCTTACCCCAATCTGTCCCCCTATCTCCTACTTTATTAGCTTTTAGACGATCCCTGAAAACCCTTCTCTTCAGAGAAGCATATCCCACCCACACCTAACAACAACAACAACAACAACAACCACTGTATTTTCATTTTCTCCATCAGCTCATCCCCCCACAGTATTACCTTTTGTTCCAATTGACCCTCCCTTCTAGATTGTAAGCTCCAACGAGCAGGGCCCTCTGATCCCTCCTGTATTGATTTGTATTGTAATTGTACTGTCTGCCCTCATGTTGTAAAGCGCTGCGCAAACTGTCGGTGCTATATAAATCCTGTATAATAAAAATAATAATGTTCTGCATACCCAGACTGAGCCACTGATAGTCTCTGTGTATTAGGACCAGAGCTGTGCAGACCTGTGAGCACTGTGTGCTCACATCAGAAATGACCAAGCCTTGTGAGGACCAAGCCTGAGGACAGCACACCCCAAGCATCCAGGACAAGATTTGCTGTGTTCTGGGATTGGTGAGCGGAATCAACTGTAATTATTCCATCACTGACAGCAGTTTAATGCCAGTAGAGACTGCCCATTAATTGCCCATTAATTGGCAGCCCAGCTGTCATTCGTTGCATGCAGTTTCAATGAGACAGTTACAAGTGCACCACCTTACGGATTAGGCCCCAGCATTAGCCAATTTAGGATTGCAAATTAGATGCCAGGTATCATACAAACACCTTCCATGGGTACCCTGTTCAGGAATGCCAATGCATATCCACATCCAGGGGTACAATCACAGAGTGCACTCTGGAACACTTTTTTTGCATTGGTTATTGTGGGACGTTTACTTGCCATGTTATAGTATAGTATTCTTGTTACTTAGTTTATCACATTCAAATGTGTTCAGTTACTGGTTTATTGCTTTTTTTGCATTGCATTTATCTCCCTTACAATATATTCACTTTATCTACCGTCAAGTAAATTGTGATCTTATTCCTGTGTGCTAATATAGTGTGGTGGTTTACCAATACTTAAAGTGGAAGTCCAGTCAAATACTAACTATACCTAAACCTTCTCCCACCCCCACTCTAAGCCTATTCTAACTATACTGTAATGGAAAGATGTCTAGAATTACTTATGCTGAGACCGCTCACATGATCCACTCCCAGTGTCTGCTTCAGTATAGAGGAGGGACATCTGACAATGGATGCCCCTTTGAAGGTCTATGTATGATGTCACTGCCCAAGCTCTGCAGCTATTGTAGATGATCACACATCGAGTCCGCAGTACTCACAGATCAGCTCCCGCTGTGCATAATCACCACAGGAGCGGGCTTCTGACGACGCGTGTGTGCGCCCCAGACCTGGAAGTGACGGGTCACGTACTAAGGTACATGATCCGTACTAGGTACGTGATGAGGCTAGATGATCCTGGATGTCCTCAAGCCAGGAAATGAGGCAAGCTCTATCCGACTTGCTGCATCTTCTATTGCACACTGTGAAAGGCTCACAGTGTGCAGTGCAATGAGACTAATGCCCCGTACACACGAGCGGAATTTCCGGTGTTTTTTCCGCCAGAATTCCGCTCAAGCTTCTCTTGCATACACACGGTCACACAAAAGTTCTCTGAACTTTCGACCGTCAACAAGGGGACGTCCAACACTATGACGAGCCGTCGAATTGTTTCCGAGCATGCGTGATTTTTTGCGCATCCGAATTGCATACAGACGATCGCATTTTCAGATAGGAACTTTTCCCGACCGAAAAATAGAGAACATGCTCTCAATTTTTTGCTGGCTGGAATTTCACCAGCAAAAGACCGATGGAGCATACACACGGTCGCATTTTCCGACAAAAAGCTCTCATCTGAGTTTTGCTGGTGGCATTTCCGGTCATGTGTACACGGCATAAGGATTTTTAGTACAGAAGAGGAGCCTGTACAACTGTACAAGACTAAATGGTAAGATAAATGAAACACGTGAGAAGAAAACCAGAAATGAATGCAGACTACCAAGGCATAAAGCATGATCCTCGGGGGTCAGGACCTCATAGCAAACCCTTTATGGAATATTCTTCCATCACCGCAGCTTGCAGTAAATTGAATATTTATTGCTCAAAACTCAAGCCGCACGGCAAACTCCCATCCCCCACACTTATTTCAATAATGAATAGAAAACCTCCAGCGAAAGGATGAATTTTACATGTTGTGATGGAACAACTTCACCTTCGGTTTCAGGCTCAATGAACATCTGAAATCCCAATTTACTGTAAAAAAAGAAATGGTTACGGTCTCATTAATTATGTTGTTAGGGCGTCAGAGACCGACGTATTGGTGTCAGATATGTTGAGCGTCATCTGCGTCACCTCGCATCTGAAAAAGGGGTCTAATGAGCCAAATATTCTTGCCGCTCGGCAAACCATTGAGTTGATGAATAGAAGGAGGCAAAAGAACTTGGCGGCCTGATTGGAAACGTGATTAAAATGACAGCAGGGGGTGAAGTTGTTACATAATGTGACAGAGACATCCGTCATCGGCTCAGGCTGTCCTGTGCATTGGCCGAAGAAGATACCAAAAGTTGGAAGATTAAAACCCAAATTAATTTTCAGATTAAATCAGCTAAAAACATTCCAGGTGCATTGAAACAAAATACACTATATTACCAAAAGTATTGGGACGCCTGCCTTTACAAGCACATGAACTTTAATGGCATTCCAGTCTTAGTCCATAGGTTTCCATATTAAGTTGGCCCACCCTTTGCAGCTATAACAGCTTAAACTCTTCGGGGAAGGCTGTCCACAAGGTTTAGGAGTGTGTCTATGGGAATGTTTGACCATTCTTCCAGTATAAAGATGAAGGGCAGGGCATGAAATGTTCCCACCCCCACCACCTGTGGGATCATGTCAGACAAATAAATTTACATTGGATGTTCGGGTTCAGCCGAACTTCGGAAAAAAGTCCGGGTTCGGGACCGAACTTGACGCCGAACACTGGAATACCCCAGAATACGCACTTTCTGGAACAAAATTATTCAATTTAATGGATAAGATAGTGGGAAAATAAAATACTTGGAAATTAAAAAAAATGAAAAAATTATAATCTTGACCTAGGAGGACGAGGTCCATATGGAGTAGGAGGTTGAGGTGGCGGTGGATGTGGCGGTGTAGGTGGAAGACGATGCGCGGTGACTCCAGGTTCAAGCCACATCATCCGAGGTTGAAGCCTAGCCAAGCGAGCCCGTGAGGGGCCCTGTTACTATGTGCTACCGTATGTCCACTTGGATGGTCGGGCTTGAACCTGCACTCACTGCGCAGGCGACGTTCATCTTTGGAGATTTTGTGAATCTCCTTGTCCTCCGTACTGCGCAAGCACTGCACCTGCGCAGTAAGTGGCCGGACACTATCCGATAGCAAGACAGTTTTCTTCAGAACACCGGTATATGTGTCTATTCTGCACAAGGTACGGCCAAGTCCTGTGGGATCCATGCCTGGTTCATTTTAATGAACGTGAGCTTGTCCACATTGTTTCTTGACAGGCGGCTGCGCTTGTCTGTGATAACGCCCCCTGCCGTGCTAAATACACGTTCAGATAATACACTGGCTGCAGGGCAGGCCAGCACCTCCAAGGCAAAAAGGGCAAGCTCAGGCCATGTGTCCAATTTGGAGACCCAGAAGTTGAAGGGGGCAGACCCGTCATTCAGTACGTGTAGGCGTGTGCACACATACTGCGCCACCATGTTGGTGAAATGCTGCCTCCTGCTAAGATGTTCCAACACAGCTGGTGGTGCTGGTTGTTGTGGCGTGCTGACAAAGCTTTTCCACATTTCGGCCATGCTAACCCTGCCTTCCGAGGTGCTGGCGGTGCCCCGGCTGCGTTGGCGACCTCTTCCTCCTCCTCTGCCTTCGCCTTGTGCTTCCACCGTACCCCCGCTGCCAAGTGGGAATGCCACCAGCAGCACGTCTACCAGCGCGCGCTTGTACTTACTCTTACGATCACGCTCCAGTGAGGTAATTAAGGACGGCACGTTGTCCTTGTAACGGGGATCCAGCAGGGTGGCCACCCAATAATCAGCACCAGTTAAAATGTGGGCAACTCGGCGGTCGTTGCGGAGACACTGCAGCATTTAATCGCTCATGTGTGCCAGGCTGCCCAGAGGCAAGGAAAAGCTGTCCTCTGTGGGAGGTGTATCGTCTGTGTCCTCTGTATCCCCCCAGCCACGCACCAGTGATGGACATGAGCTGGTCTGGGTGCCACCCTGCTGTGAACATGGTTCCTCCTCCTCCATCTCCTCCTCATCCTCCACCTCGTCATCTTCCAGAACTGTGCCCTTGCTGCCGGACAATTGTGTACCTGGCGCTTGTTGGTGCAGGAACCCACCCTCGTAGCCACTTGTAAATGACTGCCCTGAAAGCCTTGGAAATGAACCCTCTTCCTCCTCCTCCTCCTCCTGTGCCACATCCTCTTCCATCATCGCCTTAAGAGTTTTTTCAAGAAGGCATAGAACTGGGATAGTAACGCTGAGAATGGCATCATCGGCACTGGCCATGTTGGTGGAGTACTCGAAACAGCACAACAAGGCACACAGGTCTCGCATGGAGGCCCAGTTATTGGCGGTGAAGTGGTGCTGTTCCGCAGAGCGACTCACGCGTGCGTGCTGCAGCTGAAACTCCACTATCGCCTGCTGCTGCTCGCACAGTCTGGCATGCATGTGCAAGGTGGAGTTCCACCTTGTGGGCACGTCACATATGAGACGGTGAGCGGGAAGGCTGAAGTTACGCTGCAGCGCTGACAGGCAAGCTGCAGGGTGAGAACGCCGAAAGTGCGCACAGACGGCCCGCACTTTCTGCAGCAGCTCTGGCATATCGGGGTAATTCTTCAGGAACCTCTGGACCACCAAGTTCAGCACATGCGCCAGGCAAGGGATGTGCGTCAAACCGGCAAGGCCCAGAGCTGCTACGAGATTTCGCCCATTATCGCACACCACCAGGCCGGGCTAGAGGCTCACTGCCACCAACCACTCATCGGTCTGTTGTTCCATGTCCCTTCACAACTCCTGCGCGGTGTGGGGTTTTTCCCCCAAACAGGAAAGTTTTAAAACTGCCTGCTGTCGTTTAGCCCTGGCTGTGCTGAAGTTGGTGGTGAAGGTGTTACGCTGACCGGATGAGGAGGCGGTAGAGGATGAGGAGGTGGAGTAGGAGGAGTTAGAAACAGAAGGCAAACTGAAGTGCCCTGCAATCCTCGGTGGTGGAAAGACATGCGCCAAACTGCTATCCGCCTCAGGCCCAGCCGCCACTACATTTACCCAGTGTGCTGTTAGGGAGATATAACATCCCTGACCGTGCTTACTGGTCCACGCATCTGTAGTTAGGTGGACCTTGCCACAGATGGCGTTGCGCAGTGCACACCTGATTTTGTCCCCCACTTGGTTGTGCAGGGAAGGGATAGCTCGTCTGGAAAAGTAGTGTACTGTGGGACAGCCAATGACATCAGCCTTTTAAAACTCTGCGTCTCCACCAGACGGAATGACAGCATTTCAAAGGCGAGGAATTTTGAAATGCTGGCATTCAGGGCCAGGAATCAGGGGCTAGGGGGGTACTTCCTCTTCCGCTCCAGTGTTTGGGAAATAGAGAGCTGAACGCTTCCATGGGACATTGTGGAGATGGTTGGTGACCCAGGTGGTAGTGTTGCTGACAGATCCTCTGTTTGCGGGTTGGCAGGTGTCACTGTCACTACAGAGGTGGATGAAGAGGCCGAGACTGCAGCAGAAGAGGAAGCAGGAGGACCCAGAGACCTTTCTTGGTTTTTGAGGTGTCTTCTCCACTGCATCCTGTGCTTTGCACTTAGATGCCTGGTCATGCAGGTTGTGCTCAGGTTGAGAACGTTTATGCCTCGCTTCAGGCTCTGATCGCACAGCGTGCAAACCACTCGTGTCTTGTCATCAGCACATTGTCTGAAGAACTGCCACGCTAGGGAACTCCTTGGACCTGGCTTTGGTGTGCTTGGTCCCTTGCTGCGTTGGGCAGTAGCAGACATACTGTCTAGGGGACGGACGCTCCGCTTTTGCACCCTGCTCCCTCTTCTGCTGTGCTGGTGGCTCTGTGCGACCACTGCCTCTTCCTTCGAACTACACTGGTCACCTGCATGACGTTGATTCCATGTTGGGTCAAGGACCTCATCGTCCTCCACATCATCTTCCACCCAGTCTTCACCCCTGCCCTCCTTCTGCACAATGGCGAAAGCAGCAGCAGTTGGCACCTGTGTTTTGTCATCATCCGAGACGTGCTGCGATGGTCTTCCCATGTACTCATCATGAAACATAAGTGGTTGGGCATCGGTGCATACAATCTCTTCCACTTCTGGGGCAGGGCTAGGTGGATGGCCCTGGGAAACCCTGCTAACAGAGTCATCAAAAAGCAGAAGAGACTGCTGCATGATTTGGGGCTCAGACTGATTGCCTGATTTGCAAGGGGGTGAGGTGAACGACTGATGGACATCGGCTGCAGGTGCCAACTCTGAACTTTCATCAGGAGACTGGGTGGGAGACAATGTGAAGGAACGGAGGCACTGTCAGCAACCCAATCTACTATCGCCTGTACTTGTCCTGGCCTCAACATTCGTACAGCCTTATTAGGCGCGCCGAAATACTGCTGCAGGCTCTGTCACCTACCCGCACCTGAGGAATGTGTTTCATTAGTGCGTGTATCTGGCACAGATCGACCACGTCCTCTCCCTGCAACAGGAGCGCCACCAGCAGCACCACGGACCGGGCCACGTCCCCTTTTTGATGATCTCGTATTTTCAAAATTTATGATCTCGCCCTAAATGGGTGTTTTTGGCAATAGCAGAATACACGTACAGTGTCTAAAGCGTGTATGAACACGCAGAAAATGCTATTGGGAAAAAAATGTCACTACAATTTTTTTTTTGGGACAATTTACAATAGAAGAAATATCGATCGATTGTATGCCACACTCCTGCACAAACCACTGAAATATTTTATTTTTTGTCAATAGCAGAATACACGGACAGTGTCTAAAGCGTGTATGAACACGCAGAAAATGCTATTGGGAAAAAAAAAACACAGCAAAATTTTATTTTTTTGCAATGTTTTTCCAATATCAGAATACACGTACAGTGTCTAAAGCGTGTATGAACACGCAGAAAATGCTATTGGGAAAAAAAAACTCAGCAAAATTAAATTTTTTTTGCAATGTTTTTCCAATACCAGAATACACACAGACTATGGTGTATCTCTTACTAAAATATGCAGTGCAGTGATGGTGCACTGAGCTTGCAGGTAAAACTTATATTTTGTCTGGCACTGGCCTCATGGGACTTTTAAAAGACTGTGCACTGCACCCCAGCCAGGGTACAATTGATTTAGGAATCTCTTGAACAATTCTCTCTGCCTCTTTCTTTTCCTTACTAAAAAAACTCTCTACTCTACTCTAGCTATGTAGATCGCTCACTGATATAACTAATTTGAAGAAAATTTAAGGAATGTGGACTGACTGACTTTATCAGACTAACTCCTAAAATCCTCTCTTAGCAGCACAGGAACCTGTCTATAGCAGAATGACGCTGTGTGCTGTGTGTCTGGACTATATATAGAGGCTGGGTAACATGCTGCACTGCCCAATCACAGCCATGCCATTAGTAGGCATGGCTGTGATGGCTTCTAAGGGCACACTAGTGAAACTAGCGTCAATTGGACGCCATGCAGCTTGTAAAAGGCGCCAATACATCGCCGAACACCGGACCCGAACCCGAACATACAGCCAATAGTTCGGGTTCGGGTCCGGGACCCGGACACCCAAAGTCCGGTACGGACCCGAACTTTACAGTTCGGGTTCACTCAACCCTAGTTATAAGTTAAAAAAAAATTATACTTACCAGAGATTGGTTAAAAAAATGACAGTTGCTCCAAAAAACGGTCCTCTTGCACGAGTCTCAGCCTATATAAAGAAAGAGGATGCGTCTCTAGTGGGGCAGAAGATGGCGAAGATCAGAAGAGAAGCTCTGGTTTTACTGTACATTGGTATGGACAACGTGGTGTGCGTTGGAGTGATTTACGTCATGTTTTGACTCGCTTACATGATTGTTGGCCAGTGCCTCAGGTCATTCTTTTGCATCTGTCTGGTAACGATCTTGGTAAGCGCAAAACATTGGAGTTGATTGCTCAGATTAAGCTTGATCTATTATGCTTGCATACTGTTTTACCTGATACCTTTCTAATCTTATCTGAAGTCGTCCCTCGGCTTGACTGGTTGCTCTGCCCCGAGCGTCATTATTTGGAAAAGATTCGTAAGAGAATAAATAGGGCTTTAGATAAATTCATGCCATCCGTTCATGGTTTGTCGTTTCAAAATGTGGATTTGGAAGGTGGTTTGCCTGGTTTTTATAGACCAGACAATGTGCATTTATCTGATATTGCTCTTGACATCTTGAATTTGGATTTTCAAACCTGTGTTGAATTGGCTGTTGCTGTGGTGGGATGCCAGGCTCCTTAAAAATTGGGCCTGGCGTGTGGGGATATTATATTTGATGTTATGAATATAGCTTGAGCTTAAATGGCTAAGCTATTTAGATATATATTTATATATGGTTATATGTTTGCAAAAATATTTTAAAATACATGCTAAATGTATTTATTGTTTTAAAGTATATTTAAAGTTATTATTTATACCTATAAATAAAAGGCCACTGCCAATTGAAACCACAGGTATTCATTAAAGTATTTGTATTCTTTATTTATTTAACTAATGGAATGTTTTAAATATCAATTGTTAATAAGTTCTGACTATGATCCCAGTGCATTTGTAAGGTCAGGCACTGATGTTGGGCGAGAAGGCCTGGCTCGCAATCTCCTCTCTAATTCATCCCAAAGGTGTTCTATTGGGTTTAGGTCAGTCCAGTCAAGTTCCTCCACCCCAACCGCGCTCATACTTTGCCTTGTGCACTGGTGCGCAGCCATGTTGGAACAGGAAGAGGTCACCCCCAAACTGTTCCCACAAAGTTGGGATCATGAAATTGTCCAAAATGTCTGAAACCTTAAGAGTTCCCGTCATTTGAACTAAGGGCCCAAGCAGTGCCGGGACAAGGTCATCTGGTGCAAAGGGTGAAGATGGCAAATTGCGCCTCACCACCCCCCAAACACCCCCCCGTCAGGTCTCCCCTGCTGAGCTGTTGTGTTCTGACAGTGGGTTCCCCCCCTGCCAGAACACTCCGATCTGCGTTCTCCGCCATTGGCGGAGAGTGCTGATTGGGAATCGGTTGGCTGCTGGTTCTCCAGCATGCTTGGCCGACACACGGGCCGAATGTTAGCCAGTTTTTATTTAACTGCCCGTTGTCTCCCGACATTTGCCCCGAGTGTACCCGGTTTAACTGACACTTTGTGGGAACTGACTAACTGCCACATCACCAGTGACACTACAGTGATCAGTGCTAATAATATACACTGTCATTGTACTAATAACACTGGCAGGGAAGGTGTTAACATCTAAGGGCAATCAAGGGGTTAATTGGTTGCCTAACAATGTGTAATGTGTGCTGCTTTTTACTACAGATCGATTTGTTTAATTTCTCTGCTTTGCATTAGTGCCTACAACTGTGGTCATTAAGCCTAACATCAGCCTGTTCTGCAAAGGTAAGCAAATGGTGTAACCCTTTTTCAAAATAACATGATGCCATAGATACTCACATCTCAGCAGATGTGTGAGGGTGTCATTATCAATTAATGCCACTGTTGTGTATCTGCTAAGGACAGCACATTTCTGTGGTGTCAGGAAAGTGATTTTGCATGCATTCCCGACACACAAATGTGAACGCAGGCTAATTGTCTCTTTACATTGATGGTCAGTGTAAATCGTCTTATTACTTTGGGGCTTGGTGTACAATCCTTTCATTCACACTAGTGGCCAGTGTGAAGGTCACCCTTAAATTGGTGGTCAGTGTAAATTCTTTTTTTTTTTTCTAAATCTTTTATTTATTTCATAAGACACGAATACACAAAACACATCTTCTTCAGATATATAAAAATAGAAAAAATAATGACAACAGTTCAAATATATCAAACTTATATCGCTCATCTAAATCATATGATTTCAAATATATACGTAACATGATGGACATGTCTACCATTCCCAGTGGTCACCTAACCCTCTTACACTATTTCTCCATACCTAGGTGTCTATTCCATCAAGTTATATCCTGTTGCCATATGTGTCCCTGTACTTCTTGCCTCATATATTCCCAAACGTAATAAACCCGAGATAGAACCCATCTCTATGAAAAAAATTATAAAGAAATAGAAAAGAAAAAAAAAGGGGGGGGGCCCACCAACCCACCCCCCCTTCCAAAGGAGGGGAGATGGAGGCAGCGAATGTGCTCCCCTCAAGATGTTACTCAATCAAAAGAGATCAATTTGTCTCCCCAGCATTGTTCTAAATGGCCCCCTTTAGATTACATTTCTTTTGTCTACCATATAGCTTTTAAACCGTGTCCGTCCCTCATCGGAAAAAATATACATGTTCCAGGGTGTCCATGTCTTAATGTATTGTGCCTTTTGGTGGCGTTTTGTGAGAATTAAGTCTTCCATTTTCTTAATTTCCTCTACTTCTTTGAACCACATACCTATAGATGGCTCTTGTGTAGATTTCCAGCATAAAGGGATACATGCCTTAGCAGCATCGAAAAGATGACAAAGGACTAATTTTTTATAAATTTTGCTAGAAGTATTGTGTAAAAATTCTTCATTACACTGGTGGTCATTGTAAATCCCCCCTAACATTGGTGGTCGGTGTAGAAGTGTCACCTTACATTGGTGGTCAGTACAAATCTCATCGACAATGGTTGTCGTTGTATATTCCCCCTTACACTGGTGGTTGGTGTAAATGTTCCTATTACATTGGTGTCAGTGTAAAAATCCCTGTTTTTATTGGTGGGTGGTGTAAAATCCCCCATTACATGGTGGTCATTGCAAATTCCCCCTCACATTGGTGGTCAGTGTAGAATCCCCCACTATCTACTTGCCAAAGATTTCCAGATTTGCTCTACATGATTCAGAATTTGCCACAGTGTACTGCCTCCTAACTAATCCAAATCCCCCATCACTGCCACTGATCCCATCAATCCCCCAGCATTGTCAATGATCACCCCCCCCCCCAGCATTATCACTCATCCTAGGAGTCCTAGGATCCCTAGGAGTTTTCTGTCTATTGATGGGTCCCCTCACCTCCCCAGTCCATGGTGTGCAAGCAGTGATGAGATGATGTGCTGTAACCTTTAGCAACCAATCAGTGAGCAGTAATGATGTGCACTAACCTCTTGCAACCAATCATTGAACGGTATGGATATGCAGCAACCTCTAGCAACCAATCAGTGAGCAGTAATAATGTGCAGTAACTTCTAGCAACCAATTAATGAGTGGTAAGGATGTCCAGTAACCTCTAGCAACCAATCAGTGAGCAGTATTGATGTACAGTAATCTCTAGCAACCAATCAGCAAGAAGAAGTCATGTGCTGTAACCTCTTACAAATGTTCAGTGAGCCATAATGTGTGCTGTAACCTCTAGCAGCCAGTCAGTGAGCGGTAATGATACACCTCTGGCAAACAATCGCATTAGCTGCCTGATCTGATTCAGTAAACTGATTTGAGTCTAGCTGCTATTTATTGTATGTCTCAGAGTAGGTGATAAAATTACATGGAGAGGGGGGCAAGAAAATATTTGCCCAGGGTCCAATCCATATTAAAGATGGCCCTGCCCCTCATGCTGCATATTACAAATACCACTGGTAATTAACCTTACCTCAGCCCCCCCCCCCCCCCATCCCAATCCAAAGAGTTAACTCCATATGCAGATGGAAGATCTGTAATCTGCTTACTACTTTTTGGATTCTCCTTGGCTCGGCAGCTCCTCTATGTCACAGCTCCAACAGCTGCATGCTATTTTCCTCTCCTCTGGGTCCTCTCCAATCCCGCCTACCGCTGGCAGCTGGCCTCTTAGTGACGTCACACTGGGGTAAGACTACGAAGCTCCTGTCAGGCGGGGTATTGCCACTGACAGGGAAGTGAAGGGCTGGGCTCTGCTAATGTTTTGCCCGGTTCAGGAGCACATTCGGCACATCATTACAACTATTGCTGGCCGGCCACCCTCCCGGTGTTTTAGTCACACATACACCGATTTTAGAAACACTTCACCTGCACTGCGCCCAGGGCCATCTTAAGAGCATTATAGGCCCCCGGGCAATACAGCGCACTGGGGCCCTGTCTACACGATCACGCACGAGAATAAAAATGTTAATTATCAATAAGGCTATATTTATTGGTACTTCCAACTAAATCAGTGTTTAAACATTAACACAACGTTTGGACAATATAACACGAGTTTGATGGGCACAGTGGCAGTGTTTAGGCACAGCGGCAGCTTTTGGGCACAGTGGCAGCATTTGATGGGCATAGTGGCTGTGTTTGATGGACACAATGGCAGCTTTTGATGGACACAGTGGCTGTTTGATGGGCACAGTGGCAGCTTTTGAGGGGCACAGACAGTGGCTGTGTTTGATGCACAACTTGAACTTACTTAAGTAGACATTGTTAGACTTACTTGAGACTGCCGGCCTGGAGCAGTACAGTGTGTCACTCACAGCAGCAAGGCAGCGCCAGCTATCAAGGGCCGTCTTTCCGCTCAGCTCCCTCTCCATGCTGTCTGAAGAACATGGCAGAGGTGGGCGGAGCCTGTTCACTAGCCACTGGGGCAGCCGCGGTGCTCTATAAATGCTGGGGCGGCGAAGTGAGCAACCAGTGCAGTCAGTCAATTTAAGCAGCAGATTGCAGCGCTGAGGATCAGCCCTGGATGGGGCCCATCAGACAAGTGGGGCCCCCGGGCAACTGCCCAGCATGCCCAGTGGAAAAAACGGCCCTGACTGCGCCCCTCTTCCTCAAGTAAATTGTACCACCCATCCCGCCCCCCAACCCCTGAAAAACAATCCCACACCATAATCCCCCTTCCACCAAATGAGTTGGACCAGTGCACAAAGCAAGGTCCATAAAGACATGGATGAGTGAATTTGAGGTAAAGGAACTTGACTGTCCTGACCTCAACCCGATATAACACCTTTGGGATGAATTAGAGCGGAGACTGCGAGACAGGCCATCTTATCCAACATCAATGCCTGACCTCACAAATGCACTTCTGGAAGAATGGTAAAATATTCCCATAGACACACTCCTAAACCTTGTGGACAACCTTCCCAGAAGAGTTGAAGCTATTGTAGCTGCAAAAGGTGGGCCAACTCAATATTGAACCCTACGGACTAAAACTGGGATGCCAATAAAATTCATGTGCGTGTAAAGGCAGGGGTCCCAATACTTTTGGTAATATAGTGTATGTTCTTACATCTACGTTCATTTTTTTTTCAAAAGCAGCCACAGCCTGAGTAGAAAAGCCTGTCTCCTGCCAGCATGCAGCAAAGAGGGATCCTTGCTCTCTATGTGGAAGCAGTGGTCTCCGTGCTGAGCTCTGACATGCCCCCTGCTGAGTCAGAACTAGATGTCTTTTACTAGTAAATGCTCAGGTCCCTGGTGATTGGAACGCTCTAGCTGTGGCATGGCTGGCCTCTGCAGAGAGACCGCTGCTTCTACACAGGGAGCAAGGGCCCTTCTTTGCAGTCTGCTGGCAGGGAGACAGGGTTTTTCGACTAGGGATGTGGCTGTTTTCTAAAGAATATGAGCTTTAAAGCAGAAGTTATGCCATTAAATTTCCATAACATATACATTTAGGGCATGCTATGAAGGAGAACTGTCACAGGTGCTTGTGATCTCGACTGAACTGTCAAGCCGTCAAATGGCTGGTGTCATAACTGATCACATGCACAACACCATGGCAACAGCAGATCAAACAGAGGATAGGATGGCAGCTTCCTTGGCTGTGAAGGATAGGAGAGTTTAGTTCTGCTTTAAAACTGCATTAATATAATCCTTGGTGATCCTGACATAAAGCACCTTGTTAACGAACTTCCTTTTTAAGGGTGACAACTGTCTCCCTTATGTTGCCACTCTGGTGGGCTTCTTTCCGGGTGTTATGCTGAGTGACTGGCCCTGGGCACCAGAGGACCATTTACAACTTACTGCACTTGAAGTGGACCTGTGCTGGTTATGTGGGGTAGGGACACAGAGATGCCCAGTGTAGTTTCCAAAATTGGCCACTAGATGTCTTTAGAATTAAGTTTGGGAACTCTGTAGTAAAGTGTACTGTAGGCAGTGTTAGTGCCTAGGCAGTTGCTAGCATTCCCCAGAGTAGTGAGTGGGGCGTACCATAGATAGTGAGGAAGTGCCCTCCAACTTCCACTTGTTCAGTCCAATGAAGGACAGTCTTTGAGGACAACAATTTGATAACACGGACGAGGTAAAATTGTCTGTGAAGAAGTGGGTACAACAGTGCACACCTGAATTTCTTCAGAGGATTCAAGAGTTGGGTTCAGATGGGACAGATGAATCACTTATGATGGATACTATGTTTTGTAGTACCTTTGTAGAGAGGAAGAGTTAAGCTTCATTCAGACATGCAGTTGGAGGGGTGTCAAAAATGCACGATTGAACCACATTCTTGCCAGCCGCTAATCACCACCCCCCCTCCCTTAACCACTTCAGCCCCGGACCAATTGGCAGCCAAAGCACCAGGCCCCTTTTTGCGATTCGGCACTGCGTCGCTTTAACTGACAATTGCGCAGTCGTGCAACGTGGCTCCCAAACAAAATTGGCGTCCTTTTTTTCTCACAAATAGAGCTTTCTTTTGGTGGTATTTGATCGCCCCTGCGGTTTTTATTTTTTGCGCTATAAACAAAAATAGAACGACAATTTTGAAAAAAATTCAATATTTTTTGCTTTTTGCTATAATAAATATCCCCAAAAAATATATAAAAAAACATTTTTTTTCCTCAGTTTAGGCCGATACGTATTCTTCTACATATTTTTGGTAAAAAAATTGCAATTAGCGATTATTGATTGGTTTGCGCAAAAGTTATAGCGTTTACAAATAGGGGATAGTTTTATAGCATTTTTATTAATATTTTTATTTTTTACTAGTAATGGCGGCGATCAGCAATTTTTATTGTGACTGCGACATTATGGCGGACACATCGGACATTTTTGACACATTTTTGGGACCATTGTCATTTATACAGCAATCAATGCTATTTAAATGCATTGATTCCTGTATAAATGACACTGGAAGTGAAAGAGTTAACCACTAGGGGGAGGGGAGGGGTTATGGGCTGTGACGTGTGTGTTTTTTTTACCATTAGGGGGCGGGGCTGACGTCTGACATCATTGATCGGCTTTCCCTATGACAGGGAACAGCCAATCAATGACAGGCAGAGTAGGACGCACGGGGAGAAGTTTGTTTACACTGACCTCTCCCTGTTCTTCAGCCCTGTGACCCGATCGCTGGTTCCCCAGCCGTGGTCACGGAGCTCCTAGACCGGGTCACGAGCGCGCACCGGTGGCGCGCGCGCGACCCACGGGTAGGCTCTTAAAGGACCACGTACCGGTACGTGGTTCTGCCTAGCTGTGCCATTCTGCCGACGTACATCGGCGTTAGGCAGTCGGGAAGCAGTTAAAGTGTCACTAAACCCACAACAGTAAAATCAGTCTGTATATGCAGTAACGCATGCTTGCTATACTCACTGTGTAACCTAAGGGGTTAATCCTTTGCATTGTGTATAAATGCTGTTTGATCCTGTCTTCCCTGATCTTCGTCTTCTTCCACTGTCTCCAAAAAATAACCTGATATTTACAGAGCCAGGGGACGGGCTGCACATGCTCAGTTTGGTGTGTATTGCTAGAGAGTTTTTTTTTTTCTTGGGAGGGTGCATGTGATCAGCACAGGGCCAATCATCACTGTCCAGACAGAGGATTGGGGGAGAATGAAAACTCCTCCTACAAGCTTTACTAGGAACTGATAGAAGTCACAAGACTGCTCTATTCTGCTGATAAGAAAAGGTATTTATCAGTTTAGATTTACTAAAATAATTGCATTTCCATGTTCTGTGTACTGTGGGAGACCAGATATAGTGAATGCAGATTCCTGGGTTTAGTAACACTTTAAGCTGCAATAGGCAGCGATCAGGGGGGTGGCAAGTGTTGCTCCCCACCCGTGTGTAATGCATGCAGTAGGGCACGTTTGTTGGCAAAAATGGGGTTAAAAAAGGCGTGAGGAGGTGTCACGCTGCTTCCTGCTTCCTCACCACCCGTCAGTAGCCTCTGAAGCATGAGCCAAACTCAGATTGGGCCTCAGAGGAAGGGGAGATTTAGAGACACATCTATTTCTACCCTTACTCTATGACCATGTGAAAGTTGAATGACCTATCTATATTAATAAAAAAAGTTCTACACGCTTTTGCATTACTTGGGGTAGAGCTCTCATATAATGAGCAATTGTGTCCTAGTTGTAAGACGAGATACATAAAAGCACATTTTTACATTATAAAATATGTACATTAACCTGATCTCTTTGATGTTCATCTAAAAATTAAAAAAAATCTGTTTTGCAATCAATTTACTATACCATTTCCAGTTACTCTGAAGCCATGTATTTCACGCGGTGACCCTCACTTGCCCGTGCACGTTGCTCTTTGTTTCACTAAACAGGCCGGTTGACTTCACAGCAGTACCAGTGGAATTACACCAGAACATATTGGTGGCAGATCGTCATTAATCAGCCCTGGAAACGGCACTCAAGACCGCCAGGGACTTTTCTACACAATTTCTCCCCGCTGCCTATTTACGGTAATGGATTATTCTATAAGCACCATCAGACATTACATGCAGATAAGAAAGAATTGTTCTCGGCGTACAGGTTACCGTAAATCCAGCTCCTCATTAATCAAGCCAAGTAGTGACCGTTTTGATAAATAACATAATAAATGAGAAGATTAAAGGATTAGGCCATTGAAAAGAAAGAAGCCTTATAATGGTCACTTATAATGGCCCCCCGTCTACCTGTAAAATCCTTTTCCGTGCCCCCAGTGGTCTGCATCTATCCTAAAGACTGGGACTCCAGTTTTCTGAGCATGTCATTTTCTCTTAGTTACTCCCATCAATATGCCTCATGATACATCCTGAGATTCAGTGCACCCTTCATTGTTCCCTAGGAACTGATATACTGCTTGTGTGTGAGAGACACAGAGAGACAGCAGATTTTGTCACTCACTTCTACCCTTGCCCTTTTTGCCTTGTAGCACCCTGGTAGTAGGCAGGGTTGCTAAGAAATTTAGCTTGCTAGGTGGTAACTAGCCTGGCTGATTGATAGGAGATTTACTGGCTTTTCCCTAACTCTGGATTTGATGCACCTCTTTCTTCTGTCACTAAGTGGCATTGTTGCCTGTGGCATTAGAATGACTAGGGCATAGAGAATTTAGACTAGGTGTGGATAGGTTGTCTCAGCCAATTGGCAGGGGTTTCTTTAGTCCCTTTGCTTGCTGGGAGAGCCTATTTATTCGGAAGGAGTCAGGTGATCGGGGGTTCTGTGCCACCCGGATGGCTGTCTGGGTGGACGTGTGTCACAAGGCTCTGGGTTGCTAGGCAAGAAGCCTGAGGCCTATCCCAGGAGAACCTGGCTGCAAGGCTGTCTGAGGCCTATCCAGGTTTGAGATAAGCAGCGCGGGGTTGGGGCTTTCGGCCGGAAGCCCAACCAAGTTGCAGAGGTTCCACCGAACGGGGAACCGCATCATTGCCAGCGGTGAGGGAGAATCAGTTGCCACATGGGACGACCATTCCTGTTACCAGAGGCAAGTGAGGATCAAGGTCAGAGATAAAGAAAACACAGTTGCTATTAAGGGACAATCACTCCGGTTATCAGAGGCCAGTGTATGGAAGTCTGAAGAAGTACCATAGCAGCCCTATTCACAAGCTTCAGCAGAGTGCCAAGCCAGGGACCCAGCAGGTTAGCAGGGGTGACGCTTGAGGAGAATACAGCGGGTCAGCTGTGGAAGAGCTCAGGGGATCCAGTGACGACTGGGATCTTGAAATCTAGTGAGAGACCGGGAGCTCAGTGAGTAAAGATCTACAGTAAGATACTGTGAGATGTGAGAAAAGATCTATAATGGGTTACTGTGAGTTACGTGTATGGATCTCTATTGACTGTTCCAAGTTCAGTTGCCATAGGAGACAACAGTTCTACAAATACAGTTGTTGCATCCAGCCTAAAGGCCCTCTACCTGTATAGCGGCCTGCCTATTTTTGTCTCAGAGTCTGCCAATTGCTATTACATCTGCCTAAGTGTGTCCTGGCCCTAAACCCTCTCTCCCTTAGTTCTTGTTAAAGTAGTTGTAAATCCTTACAAACCACTTTGACCTACAGGTAAGCCTAGATTAAGGCTTACCTGTAGGTCCAAGAAATATCTGGGGGATACGAAATCCCTCCGTAAATTCAAGGAGTTGAGCAGACTCCTGATCCGGGTACCTACATAGGAAAGGAACCATTCTTTTCACCCTCACTGGAGTCCTCCCTCTTTCCAGACGTATCAACTGCCCGACCTTTTCCTGATTTAAAAGGTACCAGTGCCAGCCGAGTTCCCGCCAGCAAAAGATTGAGAGCAGGTTCTCAATTTTTCGGTCAGATCGGAAATTCCGATCGTCTGTACCAATTCCGACGCGCAAAATTCCTAAGCATGCTTGGAAACAATTTGATGCGTGCTCGGAAGCATTGAACTTCATTTTCTCGGCTCATCGTAGTGTTGTACGTCACTGCGTTCTTGACGGGCGAAAGTTCAGCAAACTTTTGTGTGACCATGTGTATGCAAGCAAAGCTTAAGCGGAATTCCTTTGGAAAAACCATTCAAGATTTTTCCAACGGAAAACCCGCTCGTGTGTACATGGCATTAGTGTTAGGGTTACAGGGCAGGTTAGTGTTAGGGTTACAGGGCAGGTTAGTGTTAATTTAGGTTTAAATGGAGGATTAATGTTAGGTTAAAGGTAGAGTTAATGTTGCAGTTACAGGAAAGAGGAAGTTTTATGGTAATTAGGATGGTTAGTGTGAAGGTTACATGGAACATTAGTGTTAGCTTTGCAGTGAGGGTTAGTATGGAGGTTACCAAGAGGTCAGTGTTATGCCGCATACACACGATTGGACTATCCGGCAGACTTAGTCCCGCGGACAATCCACCGGACTTCCCAGCGGAGGTCCGCCGGACTTTCCGAACAAGCGGACTGGCCCACACACGCCCACACACGACTGGACTTTTCCGGCGGACTGGGTGCGGCAGACAATCCGCCGGACTTTTGGAATGAACGGACTTGCCCACACACGGAGTAAAGTCCGTTCATTTTGAATGTGACTCCAGGTAGATGGGACCAGCGAAGGAAGTCAATGTTGCCGCCTCCATCGGCGAGATTGACACCTTGCTAGCCCCGTCACCTGGTATGGATTTAAAGGGGTTCCCCTACGCCGGAAAAAACAGCGTGGGGGCCCCCCCAAAGTCCATAGCAGACCCTTATCCGAGCACGCAGCCCGGCGGTCAGGAAAGGGGGTGGGGACGAGCGAGCGCCCCCCCCTCCTGAGCCGTACCAGGCCGCGTGCCCTCAACATGGGGGGGTGCTTTAGGGAAGGGGGGCCCTGCGGCCCCCCCACCCCAAAGCACCTTGTCCCCATGTTGAAGAGGACAAGGGCCTCTTCCCGACAACCCTGGCTGTTGGTTGTCGGGGTCTGCAGGAGGGGGGCTTATCAGAATCAGGGAGACCCCTTTAATAAGGGGGCCCCCAGATCCCGTCCCACCCACCCTATGTGAATGAGTATGGGTTACATGATACCCCTACCCATTCACCTGAGGGAAAAAGTGTTAATAAAAAAAACACAACACAGGTTTTTAAAGTAGTTTATTAGACAGCTCCGGGGGTCTTCTTCCGACTTAGGGGGTCTTCTCGCCGGCCTCCTCCGCTATCGTCTGCTCTTTTACCGCTCTTTTACTAGCAGAGGAGCCCGTCTTTCTCCTTCGTCGTCTCCGCTATCTTCTTGCAGCTCTTATACTAGCGTTGGCCTGGTCTTCTGGTAATTTGATGGTAATGTCTGCAGTGGCATTAAAAGTTAATGGCACCACAAGCACGACACACGTCTTTAACGTTTGCACAGAAATGCAGGTTTGCGTGTGTTTTTTTGGAACGCAGAGATATAATTGTTGTAGCCTTAGGGTTACAGGGAGAGATACAAGAATGCATGAGGGATATACAAAAAGTAAGGGGTGCAGGCTGTCTGAACTTAATGACGGCACATTGCTTCTGCTTGGAGTCCATTATTTACCTGAAAGAAAAAACAAGAAGAAGAGTTACTAGAGAGGAAGAGTTACTCTATCAACATGTAAAATTTGAATGGCCTATATAAGTTAATAAGAAGTGTAGCACCACCCCCATAGGGGCCACTGGTGAAAGTGGTTTGTCTCTCCCATCCTGCACAGTCAGGCACACAAATTTCCAGACACACAGAGTCAAGAATCAGTCCTTGCACTTTGTTTTTTTTTTGTTTTATTAGGGGACAAGAACTTGGATGGGGATAGGGTACATATGGGATTCCCACTTGTTTGAAGAACTTGGTAGGGACTTAACTATATACAATCCAGCAGTGGCGGTGCGTGCATAGAGGGCGCAGGAGCGCCGCCCCCCCTCTCCTGCACCGCTCTATCACCAATAGATAGATTCATGCATTGCATGAATCTATCTATTGTCAATTACAGCGGGGGGGGGGTGTTTCTGGAAGCGCCCTATTAGAGCTGTAAAGCTCTAATAGGGGACCTGTTTAGAGCGGTGTGCTCTAATAGGCTTCCATTAATGTAAACAGCGGGCGCACTGCTGTCCGTTCGCTGATTACACAGTATTGTGTTAGAGAACGAATACATCGCTTCCCTAACACAGACCCGCCTCTCAGCCAATCAGGTTGCCGGGTCTGTTACCTGTCACCTGATTGGCTGAAATCACAGGCGCTGTGATTGGACGCTAGGCGTCCAATCATAGCAGAAGACAGGAGCGCGGGAGAAGATATCGAAAGATGAGGGGAAGATGAGGGGACACCGCGCGCTGCACACCGAGACAAGGTAAGTGCAGAGGGCAGGCAGGGGGCACAGTGGCAGCACTTGAGGGGCACAGTGGCAGAACTTGGGGCACAGTGGCAGCACTTGGGGCACAGTGGCAGCACTTGGGGCACAGTGGCAGCACTTGGGGCACAGTGGCAGCACTTGGGGCACAGTGGCAGCATTTGATGGGCACAGTGGCAGCATTTGATGGGCACAGTGGCAGCATTTGATGGGCACAGTGGCAGCGTTTGATGGGCACAGTGGCAGCGTTTGATGGGCACAGTGGCAGCGTTTGATGGCACAGTGGCAGCGTTTGATGGCACAGTGAGGCTGTTTGTTTGCGCCCCCCCCCCCCCAAAAAATTTTGAGCACCAGCCGCCACTGCAATCCAGTATATACAATCGCTTCTCCTCAACCTCCAGCACATACACTTGCTTGCAGACTATCACTCAAAGGACCAGCTAGCACTGATGTAGGAACTGACACTGGCTCTGTCAGGTCCAAAGCAAATGCCCTTTGCAGGCAGGGACCATGGGCCCCTTTGGTGCAGCAAAAATGGTAGTCCTTAGTGCTAGCTGTCCTACATGTGGCTACTGCTCCCAGCACCACTCCCTCGGGCCCTGCCAGCCCTCCTGGCTGCAGTTGCCCCTTTCCACTGCCTGTGCCACCACAGTCCTCCTGACTGGCTCTGCACCCATTCCAGACTGCTCCATCCTAGTCCTTTCAGGTGGGCCTCCCAGTCCTTCTGACTGTGTGTCACTCACCAGCACTCTTGGCTGTTCCTGTTGCTCCTGGAGACTTGCCCGGCAGTGTTCTCCCACTGTTCTCCTTGCTCCCAGTGCCTCGTGGCCAGGGCACCTCTGTGTTTTTTGGGAAGGTCCTGTTCGCACCTGAGCCCAGGCCCAAGTTCACCCTCCCCCAGACTGGGGAGCTCCCTCAAAGACCAGGACAGCCTAACACTCCATCACCAGATTCCACCCAAACATTCCTCTCCAGCTGGGATGAGCTCTCCCTGGATTTCTGCCCAACCCAGGACCAAACACATACAGGCCTGGCTGCTAGCCAATCCTGCAAAAATGTACCTACACTAACACAAAAAAAAAGAAACTATATACACTTCTAGCACTAGAGGGTGTTATGCCTACTTTTATTATACCTTCAGTATGACCCTCATATGAATAAATTCAATCACAACTTCCACAACCATTGCATGATTGGCTTCATCATAGGAGTCTATAATAATATAAGAAGATATGTTTTATTTGGTCATATGCCTTATATTATGTGATCCTACTGGATCGCCACTTCCTGCGCCTTCCTTGATGTTAGCTGATTGCTCTATTAGATTTGTCCAATTCTTACCCTGACATCTGTCAGACACTTTAATTCGGCTTCTGGCACTGGTGTGATGCTGAAGAGATGTTATCACCTTCATACATACTATTGTTTATAGAAGAACACAGACTGCCTGGATGAGGGAACAAGCACTCTATCTGTCCACAGGGCAAAGGACCTGAGAACAGGGAAGTTGCTGTCCCTGAAATATGAGGAACTGCCTCATGTCAATATCTGATGTTATTATTGCCGTTGTGTAAACAGTACCTCTTTCATTGCTGAGATTTATAAGTAGTGAGAGTGACTGCAATATACCCTTGCTATAAAAATATTTGATCACTTAAAGTGTAAATAATCATCGAAGGGGGTTACCGCAAGGGCCCTTTCATGCTGGTGGTGCGCTTAAAAAAATTGTATGGTTTTTCAAAAACGTATGTAGCGGGGTCGTTCCCCTTTTAGGGGAGAAGACTACAGTCCCCATAATTCCCCAGGCTCCCGGGAGGATGGTTGTTTCCGCCCGAGAGCCTGCTGGGGGAGGTGATAAAAGGGAAGAGGAGAGACCGCCTCTTCCTCTTCTGACTGGGCTGGTGACGCAGAGACTTCTGAGTGAGGAGACACCTGTGCGGACCAGGACTGCTGAAGGCCTGAAGCCTGGGCCTTGCAGCAGACGGAGAGAGACTCTCACCCCTCATTGTCAGCAGCAGCAGAGCGGAGACTTTTGCCTACAAACGGTCGGTCGGAGAGAGGACCGGAGCGCAGGGGCTGTGACGGAGGAGGCCGGACGCCGCCAGTGGAGGTCCCGGAGCTGAGGACGGTACCCCAGGAGTGGTGAGCAAGCTGAAAGGCTCATCCTACACTGTTACTTTCACTCTATGCCTATTGAACTGCCAAGGCACAATTACCTCAGAGCAGCAGATTGTTCTTTCTGTGGATTACAAACACACCATTTAAAGCTACATGTGCACCACCTCTACAGTTCTCTTGCCGGTGAAGAATACTGTATTTTCTCAAGGACTGAGCTCTATTGCTAGGGATCAGGCCTGGTCCGTTAGGTAGGCGCAGTTAGATTTGTTGCACCTCAGAGGTGCATAGCAGACGGTCGCTACACTTGGCGTTCCGTTCCCCATTGCTGTCCAGACCCACATATGTGTACATGTTTATAGCACATACTGCAGGGACCTGTTCATATGTATTGTAAGTCAAATGTTTAAATGCATGTTACCATTTCTTTTCATATTACCAAAGTAAAGACAGTTATTACAGCTAGCAGTCTGCTTGTGAGTTTGAGTCCATTACACTTAAAGTATAAGTGATATTTATATGTGCCTAGATACATACCCCTTGATTAACTGTGCCAGAGCGGGTAGAGCAGATTGCCGGGGGGTTGGTGAAGCTGTACTCAGGGACCCAAAACAAACTTGCGGCCCTCTTAATTGGGGGTATCACTACACGTGGGGGCTCGTAATCCGGGATCCTGAGACAGCGGGAAAAGCCGCCAGAAGGTACCGGCATGGACCCGATAGAAGTGGGACGGTGGTCCACAATATGGGGCATGGATCCAGCCGCAGCAGCATTCATTGAACTGCCAGGGATATGGCAGGAAGAGGCAGTCAAGCAGCTCATAATGTCATTATCCCCAGGCCACAAGTCACGGGTAATGGACATGAGAGATGATGCCGGGTATACATACGCCCTAGCAGAATGGCAGGAAGAGATCCCAGAGCAGTTCAGGAGCCAAAGCATACGAGCACTGGATGGTCAGACCTATCAATTGCTGCATGCGCTGCCGCGCAAGGGAGACTGTTCTCCAGTGAAAACTATGCTATCCCCAAAGAAGGAAGAGCAGAAGGGCGCGGAAAGTCCCGCACCCGCACAGACCACTCTTAGTGCAGAACTGTGCGCGGTCCTGGGGGAGATTGTGACTCAGTGCAGAAGAGACCCCGGGGACTACCCGATGTCGGGATACAGAAAACTCCGGATGTTCTCTGGGAGGAAACCTGTACCCTCGGGGGAAGAGGGATTTGAAGAGTGGTTAGATGGTGCCACACAGGTCTTAGAAGAATGGGAGGTCCCAGAAGGTAGAAAGAAGCAAAATATTGTTGAGAGCCTAAAAGGGCCTGCCTTAGAGGCCATACGCAATCTGAAGACAAGCAAGAAGGATTGCACTGCACAGGATTACATAGACATCCTGGAAAGTGTGTTTGGTGGGACAGAAAAAGTCACGGAGCTTACCTATCAACTGGAACACTGTTACCAGAAGACAGGGGAGAAGCTGTCGGAGTACATGGGACGTATAGACAAGATCCTGCATAGGATTACATGGGACGTATAGACAAGATACTCCTGAAGAAGGGGATAGATCCGGGAAGAAGAGGCCATGTTGGAAGAGAAACGGGAAAAGCAAGTGATGGGGTCTACAAAACTTCCAGTGGCCACGGTCAGGTCGGCCTTAACCCCTGAAAGAGAGACAGAAGTAGATGCCCTGAAGTTGCAGATGTCCCACATGATGGAGATACTGACGTCTCTGGTGGCAAAAGAGACGCCAAGTCCCAAGAAAGAAGCAAGCAGGAGGGAATTATTTCCAACTGTTTCAGCACCAGCATCCCCACCTGACTACGGAGAGATGATCTGTTTTAATTGTGGGGGAATTGGCCATATTGCAGCTGTATGTTCCAGTCCCAAGAGGAAGAAAACAGATAGCCGCCAGCCGGCGGGAAACGCCAAAGGGCCCCGGTGAAGGAGTCAACCGGGTGCCCATCGCCTTCAGTGAGCTCCAAGAAGTATAACGGGAAAAGAAGAGGAGATCAAACCCCTAAAAAGGGGCCCAGGGTTCCTCAACCAAGGTACACCCCAGAGAAAGGAGGCAAGACCCCTCCGAAGAAATACAGTACTCCCAAGCGAGAACCTTTAGAGATGAGAGATAACAATATCCCTCAACGGGTTCACACTCCCACTAAGAGGGGGAAAATTAATGCATACCAGGCTCAGGAAAGAATCAAGCGCAAATCCAGTGCTGGTAAAGAAAAGAGTCCAAAGAAGAAGACAGCATCAACTCGGCCCTATCCAGAAGAGTTGGTTGGTCCATCCCCTACTGTACCCATCCAAGTGGAAGGAGTGTACACACAGGCCCTCCTAGACACTGGAGCACAAGTGACCCTATTGTACAGGGACTTCTATGACAGATACCTGAGTCATCTGCCCATACAGAAGATAGAAGAGTTGGAGATACGGGGGCTGGGAACTCAGAGTTTCCCCTATGATGGATACCTACCCATACGATTGACCTTTGACCCATCCGTGGCTGGAAAGGCTGAAGTGTTTGACACCCTGGCAGTGGTGTGCCCTTGCCCGCCAGGAACCAGCAAGACCTCCCTGATCATCGGGACTAACACGGATCTAGTCAGAAGGCTCCTGACCCCCCTTGTACAGGAGCAGAATCTTTCAGCTCCCAAGATCCATCCCATGCTGAAGGCGGCCTACCAGCGGTTGGTCCTAGAGCAGAAGACCCCAAGTGAGGGGATAGGAAGGGTATGGAGGCTTGAAAAAGAAGGAGCGGTGTTACAGCCTGGAGAGGTGACCTGCATGAGGGCCACGGTGAAACTTAATTGGGAACAGCCTGGCCCATTTGTAATGCTGGAATCTGACCCAATGGAGGGTCACTCAGGCCTGGAAGTGATCCCAGAAGTGATCTCAATCAAGGCCCTGAAGAAGGCTAGAGGAAGAGTTCCTGTCAGTGTGAGGAACCCCACGGAGCGGCCCGTGGAGATCCCTGCCAGGATGCTTCTGGGACAGGTGAGTCCTGCTGTCCCAGTTGGCTGGTCAGAAGTGAAGGGGACGGGTGAAGGAGAAGATGTTTGGAAGAAACTCTCCATGGAAAACCCAAACCTACCTGGAGCTTGGAAAGAGAGAGCCAAGGCCCAGCTGACCAGATGGGAGAAGATTTTCTCTAAAGATGAGTTTGATGTGGGGTGTGCGAGGAGTGCCACCCATCGAATCCGCATGCAAGAGGACAAGCCATTCAGAGAGAGAGTCAGGCGAGTCCCGCTAGCAGATCTGGAGGATCTGAGAGAGCAGCTTGCGGAACTGAAGAAGACGGGAGTGATTCGGGAGTCCAGAAGTCCCTATGCCTCCCCAATAGTGGTAGTCAGGAAGAAGAATGGGTCATTGAGGCTCTGCATTGACTACAGAACTCTCAACAGGAGGACCATTCCTGACCAGTACACCACGCCAAGGATAGAGGATGCCTTACAGAGTTTATCTGGAGCTAAGTGGTTCAGTGTGATGGACCTCAAGAGTGGGTACTATCAAATCCCCATGCATCCAGAAGATAGAGAAAAGACTGCCTTCATAACCCCAGTAGGGTTCTTTGAGTTCAACAGGATGCCTCAGGGCCTATCTGGAGCTCCTGCTACATTTCAACGCCTTATGGAAAGGACGGTTGGAGACATGAATCTCATAGAAGTCCTTGTGTACCTGGACGATGTCATTGTTTTTGGAAAAACTTTGGAAGAACATGAAGCCAGATTGGAGAAAGTATTGAAGAGGCTCAGTGAAGAGGGACTCAAACTTTCCCCTGAGAAGTGCCGGTTTTACCAGTCTTCTGTGAACTATCTGGGACACATAGTGTCTGAAAAAGGAGTGGCCACAGACCCTGAGAAGTTGGAGGCAGTTACTTCGTGGCCAAGACCCACAACAGTTACAGAACTTCGATCTTTCTTGGGGTTCTGCTTCTACTACCGCAGGTTTGTGGATGGGTTTGCCCGCATTGCAAAACCCCTAAACGAACTGCTCAAGACAGAGGGAGAGGAAGATGGAATGGGGCCTAGGAGGCCCGGTGAGTCGGTTCAAGACCAATGGAACTCAAGGTGTGAAGAGGCTTTCAGAACCTTGAAGAGAAGTCTCACCACAGCCCCAGTTTTGGCCTATGCTGACCCCACTAGACCATATGAGCTACATGTTGATGCCAGCCATGAGGCCTAGGTGGAGTACTCTACCAGAGTATGAAGACCAGCTACGACCAGTGGCCTATGTGAGCCGGAGCCTGACCCCCTCCGAGAAGAACTACCCCACCCACAAGTTGGAGTTCTTAGCCCTCAAATGGGCAGTAGTTGACAAACTGAAAGACTATCTTTATGGGGCCGAGTTTACTGTAAAAACAGATAACAACCCCTTGACCTATCTATTCACCACTGCCAAGCTGGATGCAACTGGACACAGATGGTTGGCGGCGTTGTCTGGATTCAATTTCAGCCTCAAGTACAGACCAGGGGCTGGAAATAGGGATGCAGATGCCCTGTCCCGAAGATCCCATGTCATGGTCGATGATTGGGAAGACTGGACCCAAGTGGCACCAGAAGGAGTGCGAGCCCTTTGTCAGGGGGCTGAACTCCAAGCCAGAGGAGGATCCAGAGCTGAAGAGATAGGAGTTACCACAGTGGGAGTCCCAAAGTGTTACTGTGGGGTAACTCAACTAGAAGAAGAGTGCCTACCGAAGCTGTCCAAGAAAGAGTTAAGGTGTGACCAGTTGGAAGACCCCATGGGGAAATTGGTCCTGGAGGCACTGGAAGACAAGAGTCCAGAGGGACTTCGACTTCACCCTTCCAAAGAAGCTCGCCTACTGAGGAGAGAGTTGGACAAGTTACAGGTGCATCAGGGAGTGGTCTACCGAAGGGGCCCCTCTGATAGCTCAGAAGATAAGTGGCAGTTGTTTCTCCCTGAAAAGCATCGAGAGACTGTGCTGATTGCCCTACATGACCAGCATGGTCACTTGGGAGGAGAGAGAACCTTCCAACTTGTCAGAGACCGGTTTTATTGGCCCTGCATGAGGGCCGAAGTGGAGGAGTATTGCCATTCCTGTGCAAGATGCATTCAGAGAAAGACTTTACCCCATCAAGCTGCCCCAATGGGCCATCTACAGAGTCAAGGCCCAATGGATCTGGTATGCATTGATTTTCTCTGCCTCAAACCCGATTTGAGTGGATTGGGAAATGTTCTGGTGGTAACCGACCATTTCACTCGTTATGCTTAGGCTTTCCCAACCAAGGACCAGAAGGCCTCTACAGTAGCCAAGGTACTTTTGGAGAAGTACTTTGTTCATTATGGACTACCACAGAGAATCCATTCAGACCAAGGAAGGGACTTTGAGAGTCGCCTGATCAGGAAGCTACTAGATTCTCTGGGAGTAGAGAAGACTAGAACTACACCATATCACCCTCAAGGTGATGCCCAGCCTGAAAGGTTCAACAGGACCCTATTGAACATGTTGGGAACTTTAGAAACAGAGAAGAAGCAACATTGGAGCCAACACATTTCAGCTCTGGTGCATGCTTACAACTGTACAACCAGTGATGTGACAGGTTTCTCTCCTTACCGACTTATGTTTGGGAGAGAAGCAAGATTGCCAGTGGATCTGGCCTTTGGCATTTCCTTAGACCATGCCTCTGCTGCCTCCCACAAAGGATATGTGGACAGACTGAGGCACAGTTTGAAGATAGCTTATGAGAAAGCTCAGGCGGCCTCTGACCAGAGGGGGGCCCGAAACAAGCGGAACTTTGACTTGAAGGTTCGAGTACAGGACCTACAGCCTGGGGACCGTGTACTGTTACGCAATCTAGGGATCCCTGGAAAACACAAGATTGCTGATAGATGGAGATCAGAGCCATATATCATCTGTAGAAAACTTCCAGGATTGCCTGTCTACAAGTTGAAGCCAGAAGGGAGAGTGGGGCCTTTGAAGACCTGGCATAGGAATCACTTGCTTCCACTCACTGAAGCAGTCAGAATACCTCCAGCGAGAGACTTAGGGGTGGACAGGACCCCCAATCAGCAGAAGAAGAAAGAGGAGAACTTGAATGGCTATGGCCTTCCTCAACTCCAGGAAATTCCGCCATAGATCTTCCACTTACTGAGGATGTGGAAGATAAAACATTGAACCCAGAAGCTACAGAGTTTGTTCCATTCAGTGTTGTGCCTGAGTGCTGGGAAGATATCCCTGGTCTCTACTCAGAAGAAGAAGAAGTAGATGTTTCAGAACCAGAGATGTTGCCAGAATGTGTTCCTGAAGAAGTCCCAAGAGAACAGAGAGCTCGCAGAGTTGTGAGGCCTCCCAAGAAGTTAACTTACCCCAAGATGGGAAAAAGTTCAGAGGACTCTGTTACCACAGCAAGGAGAAGTGCTGAACACCCTGACCCATCCGCTGTTCATTTGGTGGAGGGCAACCCCAGCTCACTCTCTGGCACAGTTAGACAGGTCGCCCACACTGAAGTGACCTGTAGACAGGACAGCTCCCCATCCTATGCTAATTGGTGGGAAGCTCCTCTGTCTGAATTATGTGAACGTGTTGTTTCAAAGAAAGTTTGTACATTGAACAATGTCTTTGGGGACCAAAGATTCAAAGTGGGGGGAGTGTGTAGCGGGGTCGTTCCCCTTTTAGGGGAGAAGACTACAGTCCCCATAATTCCCCAGGCTCCCGGGAGGATGGTTGTTTCCGCCCGAGAGGCTGCTGGGGGAGGTGATAAAAGGGAAGAGGAGAGACCGCCTCTTCCTCTTCTGACTGGGCTGGTGACGCAGAGACTTCTGAGTGAGGAGACACCTGTGCGGACCGGGACTGCTGAAGGCCTGAAGCCTAGGCCTTGCAGCAGACGGAGAGAGAATCTCACCCCTCATTGTCAGCAGCAGCAGAGCGGAGACTTTTGCCTACAAACGGTCGGTCGGAGAGAGGACCGGAGCGCAGGGGCTGTGACGGAGGAGGCCGGACGCCGCCAGTGGAGGTCCCGGAGCTGAGGACGGTACCCCAGGAGTGGTGAGCAAGCTGAAAGGCTCATCCTACACTGTTACTTTCACTCTATGCCTATTGAACTGCCAAGGCACAATTACCTCAGAGCAGCAGATTGTTCTTTCTGTGGATTACAAACACACCATTTAAAGCTACATGTGCACCACCTCTACAGTTCTCTTGCCGGTGAAGAATACTGTATTTTCTCAAGGACTGAGCTCTATTGCTAGGGATCAGGCCTGGTCCGTTAGGTAGGCGCAGTTAGATTTGTTGCACCTCAGAGGTGCATAGCAGACGGTCGCTACACTTGGCGTTCCGTTCCCCATTGCTGTCCAGACCCACATATGTGTACATGTTTATAGCACATACTGCAGGGACCTGTTCATATGTATTGTAAGTCAAATGTTTAAATGCATGTTACCATTTCTTTTCATATTACCAAAGTAAAGACAAAGTAAAGACAGTTATTACAGCTAGCAGTCTGCTTGTGAGTTTGAGTCCATTACACTTAAAGTATAAGTGATATTTATATGTGCCTAGATACATACCCCTTGATTAACTGTGCCAGAGCGGGTAGAGCAGATTGCCGGGGGGTTGGTGGAGCTGTACTCAGGGACCCAAAACAAACTTGCGGCTCTCTTAATTGGGGGTATCGCTACACGTACATTACAGTTATTTTTGGAACAGGAGGTGATGGGAAATCTTCCAATGGTGATACCAGTTCTGGACAACCTAAGACCAGAATTTCTCTTATTTTTATTGGAAATTTCCTCTCTCTCCTGTCATGCGAATTGGATGCAGGGAAAGCTGCATCCAATTCGTACTAGTGTGAACCCAGCCTCAAGGATAAAAATCAATCGCTCATTATGAGCAAGTTCACTATTTTTGAAAATAACTTTTTTTCTTTCATTTTTATAAATCTATTTTTTTTAATAACTTCTATACTAAACTAAGACTTTTTTCAAGCTATTCTGACTGGTCTAAATTTAGATAGAAATTGATGTCCCTTTTCAGCAACAGCTCAAAGCATATGTTTTTCATACAGTTTTATATTTCTTGGTAAACATACTGGCTCTCTAGTTACTTGTGGCCTTCTAATGAAACTCCAAACCTTGCACAGCTTCTAATATATAGAGATAATGTTCTTTTCTACATTGCAAAGCATGTCAAATATTCCAGAACCTCTATTTTTGCCCCAGGGCATGACATCCATACTACTGGAATTATTTAATTTGTATTGGATAGCTTAAGTTTGAGAAAAAATTTTCATGGTTATGTTGCTTTGATCTGTATCCAGACTTTCAAAAATAGTTGTTAAAAGCACCATGTTTCTTAAAAGAAATATATATTTATAACCTATGGAGAAAAATATATATAGATTTGAGGAGCTAAGACCAGCATTCCATACTTTCAAGTACCAAGCCCACCATGTTTACCAATGAATACTTATTTATAGAGTACCTAAAAATTAACAAGTTTCTACTCTCATCAGCTTCACTGCCACATGAATGCAGCTAGATAAGAATGCAGCTGTCATAAAACACTCCACCATCAGAACGCTTCTTAGCATTGCAGACGGAAAGGGCATGCAAGTGAAACACCTAGAGGTTAAAACTGCTTTCCTATATGGAGACATTAAGGAAGATCTCTACATGGAGCAACCACCAGGGTTCATTGAGCAACGAAACAACCTTGTGTGTAAACTTCAGAAGAGCATCTACAGTCTTAAGCAATCTGCAAGGATGTGGAATGCACTCACCAAACCTTTGTTGAAGGAACGTCATAGTTATTTCCAGAAGAAGCTGAATATAATTTGACAAAGCACATGCTGTTGAGAAGGGGTGTAGGAAGGACAACAGCTTCTAGCGTAAAGTACTGTGAACTATACATATTCATTACACCTATCTATACCAGAAGGTGGTGCTGCAGTGTTATAATGTGTATTCCATGGTAATGTAATGAGAGGAAGTGTTTGTTTTTCCTCACTGGGTTCTTGTATACTTCTGTTTCATGTTCCATAATAAAGATATCCTCCATGTAGAGAGCATAAATAGGGGCTGATTTACAAAGCATTTGCGCCATGAGTTGCTGCACACGCCGACGCGCAACGGCCGTTTTCGTATTCACAAAGCATTTGTGCCTGTAACACAGCGCAATTCCCCATTTACTATTATCTTGCCGGCGCACGGGCGGCCGCGATCTGTGCGCTGCTATAGACCTGGCACAAGAATTCTTCAACTCAGAATTAAAAGAAGCTGGAAGTGGCAATATTATGGGGGTGATGTGGGTAATGTGAGGAAGTATAGATATGTCCAAGTAACAAATATGCCCAAAATAGAACGGAAAATTAACTTTCTCTGAGCAAGCTTGCTGCGCCTGCAAATACACATGGAACTGCGCTAGGTCAATTTATGTACTGTGCATGCGCAAGCGGCATTTGTGCCCGTTCAAGTGCTCTGGTTCACTGCGCCGGCAAAATCTTAGTAAATGTCAAGCCACGTAGGTTAATTTGCATAAGTTGAACAGGCGCACCTCTCAACGTAACTTTTTTTTTGCGCTGGTTCACTTCTATGGGTTTTTTCTAAGGCTATTTGCACATATGTCATGTTAGCATTAAGAAAAAAAAAAAATGCGTGGGGGTCCCCCTCAAAATCCATACCAGGCCCTTCAGTTCTGGCATGGATATTAAGAGGAACCCCGGGCAAAAAAAAAATAAGAAAATGGTGCGGGGTCTCCCTCAAAATCCATACCAGACCCTTATCCAAGCATGCAACCTGGCAGGCCGCAAAAAAAGAGGGGGGGGGACGAGAGAGTGCCCCCCTCCTGAACCGTACCAGGCCACATGCCCTCACCATTGGGAGGATGCTTTGAGGTCCCCCCCAAAGCACCTTGTCCCCATTTTGATGAGGACAAGGGCCTCATCCCCACAACCTGGCCGGTGGTTGTGGGGGTCTGTGGGCGGGGGGCTTATCGGAATCTGGAAGCCCCCTTTAACTAGGGGACCCCCAGATCCCGGCCTCCCCCCTGTGTGAAATGGTAAGGGTATCCCTACCATTTCACCAAAAAAGTGACAAAAGTGTTAAAAATGACAGGAGATGGTCTTTGACAAGTCCTTTATTAAAGTCTTCTTTCATCTGGTCTTCTTCCTTCTTCCTTTCTTCATCCTTCGGTTTCTTCATCTTCTTCCTCCATCTTCTTCTTCCTCCATCTTCTTCTTCCTTCGATCCGCTGCTTCTTGCTCCGGTTCTTGTCCGGCATCTTCCTCCATGGCGTCTCTTCTTCGTTAACGGGCTTCTCTTCTTCTGACAGGGCTTCTCTTCTTCTGACAGGTCTTATATAAGGGAGGCCGGGCCCCCCGGTGACCCCGCCCCCCTCTGACGCACCGTTCCATGCATCAGAGGGGGGCGGGGTCACCGGGTGGCCCGACCTCCGTTATATAAGACTTGTCAGAAGAAGAGAAGCGTCACACAGCGGGAGCCTCCCATTGCGCGGAGCGGCACGATAACGAAGAAGAGACGCCATGGAAGAAGGTGCCGGACGAGAACACCGGAGCAAGAAGAAGCAGATCGGAGGAAGAAGATGATGGAGGAAGAAGAAGATGGAGGAGGAAGAAGATGGAGGAAGAAGAAGATGGAGGAGGAAGAAGATGGAGGAAGAAGATGAAGAAACCGAAGGATGAAGAACGGAAGAAGACCAGAAGAAAGAAGATGAAAGAAGACTTTAATAAAGGACTTGTCAAAGACCGTCTCCTGTCATTTTTAACACTTTTGTCACTTTTTTGGTGAAATGGTAGGGGTACCCTTACCATTTCACACAGGGGGGAGGCCGGGATCTGGGGATCCCCTTGTTAAAGAGGGCTTCCAGATTCCGATAAGCCCCCCCGCCCGCAGACCCCCACAACCACCAGCCTGGGCTGTGGGGATGAGGCCCTTGTCCTCATCAACATGGGGACAAGGTGCTTTGGGGGGACCTCAAAGCATCCTCCCAATGTTGAGGCCATGTGGCCTGGTACGGTTCAGGAGGGGGGGGGGCGCTCTCTCGTCCCCCCTCTTTTCCTGCGGCCTGCCAGGTTGCATGCTCGGGGTCTGGTTTGGATTTTGAGGGGGACCCCCACGCAATTTTTTTTGGGCACGGGTTCCCCTTAATATCCATACCAGACCTGAAGGGCCTGGTATGCTCTTGGAGGGGAACCCATGCTGCTTTTTTTTTTTTTTATTAAAGTTGCCTGGCCTGGGGGCGACTTAAAGTCGTGTTGTAAGTCACCCCGAGTCGTGTTGTAAGTCGCCCCAAGTCGTGTTGTAAAGTCGCCCCAAGTCGTGTTGTAAAGTCGCCCCAAGTCGCGCTGGAAGTCGTGTTGCCCCTGTGTGAATGGACTGTTAATGATAACAGCGTGCGCTATTATCAATGGCATATTATTATCGCGCTGCGCCGGTATATTATGTGTTGCGCTTATGTGTGTGCTGGTTCATACGCTCAATTAATAATTTATCTGGCGCACTATTTATGGTATGAACTGGCGCAGCGCATTCATATTAGTAAATCAGCCCCAATGTTACATAGTAGGTGAGGTTGAAAAAAGACACAAGTCCATCAAGTCCAACCTATGTGTGTGATTATATGTCAGTATTACATTGTATAGCCCTGTATGTTGTGGTCGTTTAGGTTCTTATCTAATAGTTTTTTGAAACTATCGATGCTCCCCGCTGAAACCACCGCCTGTGGAAGTGAATTCCACATCCTTGCCGCTCTTACAGTAAAGAACCCTCTACGGCTACGCATTCTAAGGTTAAACCTCTAAGGTTAAAACTTTCCTTTACATTGGTGGACAGTGGGAAGAAAGCTGCTTACATTGGTGATCAGTGGGAAGAATGCCCCTTACATTGATGTTCAGTGGGAAGAATGCTTGGTGTTCAGTGGGAAGAATATTCCTTACATTTGTGATCAGTGGAAATAATTTCCCTTACTTCTTGCATTGGTGATCAGTTGGATGAATGCTCCTTACATTGGTGATTAGTGGGTAGAATGCTCTCTACATTGATGATCAGTGGGAAGAATGTCCCTTACATTGCTGATCAGTGGGAAAAATTCTCCTTACATTGGTGATCAGTGGGAAGAATACCCTTTACATTGGTGGTCAGTGGGAAGAATGTTCCTTACATTAGTGATCAGTAGGAAGAATGCTCCTTACATTGGTGATCTGTGGGAAAAATGCTCCTTACATTGATGATCAGTGGGAAGAATTTTTCTTACATTCATGATCAATGGGAAGAATGCCCCTTACATGTGTGATCAGTGGGAAAAATGCTTTTTACATTGGTAATCGGTGGGAAGAATGCTCCTTACATTCATGATCAGTCGGAAGAATGCCCCTTATATTGGTGATCAGTGGGAAGAATGCCCCTTACATTGTTGATTAGTGGGAAGAATGGTCCTTACATTGGTGATCAGTGGGAAGAATGTTCATTACATTGGTGATCAGTGAGAAGAAGGTTCCTTACATTGGTAATCAGTGGGAAGAATGCTCCTTACATTGGTGATCAGTGTGAAGAATGCTCCTTACATTGGTGATCAGTGTGAAGAATGCTCCTTACATTGGTGATCAGTGGGAAGAATGCTCCTTACATTGGTGATCAGTGGGAAGAATGCTCCTTACATTGGTGATCAGTGTGAAGAATGCTCCTTACATTGGTGATCAGTGGGAAAATTGATCTTTACAGTGGGAAAAAAAATTACATTGGTAATTAGTGGGAAGAATGCCCCCCTTACAGATAGCTAAAAATTATCTTAGAGGCAGAAATAGCTTATTGCTCCAGAAGCCCCTTGCAACCTCTGGAGGAACACTTCTCTACTGCATCCAAAACTTAAAGAAAGTTAATGTTTTAAGACTCTGCTGATTGTTTATCCAGTCTGGGGAAAGATCTACAATCTATACTGATTTCTATACTGGATTAAAACCATTACAATGTCTCAACCTTTCCGGCTTTTCACCTTAAATTCCCCTCTACTGCCAACAAGCAAGCGGCACGAACATCTGCTGTTGTCGCTGACTAAGGTTATTTAATTTTCAGAGAAAAGTATTCCTGTTACAAGCAAGAATTCTGGCCTGAATGCATTAGGTCAAAAGACCTTATAAAGTTAAGAATACACTTAATTGAGACATTCTGATTTTCCAAGAGGAGAATAATTGAAGTGCAACTGTGACAGACAGCTAAGCAGGGAACGGAATAATATATACGGCACATTATGTACGACTCAAACAAGTTCTCAAGGATTTTCAGCATTAGCAATGGCTTCGCTTGCACTGAACAGAATACTTTATTTTCATGAACTAGTATATGTAAAAGAGCTTTCACCATAATCCATAGATAAATGTGAATGTGCGTCAACAGCTTCATACAGTGGAAGACATTTCAAAAAGAAATGTTTATATAAACCCGAAAAAAAAAATGTAATATATTGCAGCCAGATGTACTTGCTGTATTAGTTTTCTTTTGAATTTAGATTTTATTTTTTCATTCATTTTCACTTTGTGATCCTGGCAGTAACACACTTTATGTCCTGGCCTCATATGATGGGCACAGCGGTTGCATTTGATGGGCACAATGGCTGCATTTGATGGCACAGTGGCTGCAACTGATGGGCACAGTGGCTGCATTGATGGGCACAGTGGTTGCAATTGATAGCACAGTGGCTGCATTTGATGGGCACAGTGGCTGCATTTTAAGGGCACAATGGCTGCAATTGATGGCAAAGTGGCTGCATTTGATGGCACAGTGAGGCTGTTATTGATGGGGGTTTTTTTTCAGAATTTTTCAGTTTGTTTGCGCCCCCCCAAAAACATTTTGAGCACCAGCAGCCACTGGTCCATCAGAAGTGCAGCTAAGGATGACAATGCTGCCCCTCAATAGATATAGAACAGTAAGTGACACTTACTGTTCTATATCTATGGAGGGGCAGCATTGTCATCCTTGGCTGCACTTCTGATTTGGACAACAAACACCTCCCTTTCTCCTCAACCGTTGCATAGGAGGAGATTTTCCTCCTAAAAAAACATCCAGGCGCGTGGACACCTGCTCAGGAGGATGAAATCTGCCAGAGCTAGGGCTGTTGCTATCCCAAACTCATAGACCAAAAAGACATAAAATGAACCAAAAATGGGGAAAAAAAGCGCTATGCCGTATCAAAATCATACAAATCCAGGCTTGAGTAATAAAAGTAAAAGTATTTATTCCATGGAAAATAAAAATTAATTATTAAAATTATGGCAAGCAGCAGTCATGGAGCAGCCAACCAGTAGACATTACAAGCCACAACATCGTGATGGAGGTACCTGTATGCTGGAGCCGTATGAATGACAGGGGATCTCCCGGGTGATGAAGGAAGCTAATTGAACTGCCAGGCAAGATGTAAAGGAATGGCCATGATCAGGGGGTCCCAAGAAGGGACAGTGTTGTAGACCCCCTGATCGTGGCCATTCCTTTACATCAGGGATATGCAATTAGTGGGCCTCCAGCTGTTGTATATCTACAAGTCCCATCGTCATGCCTCTGCCTCTGGGTGTCTAGCTTGTGGCTGTCAGAGTCTTGCTATGCATCATGGGAATTGTAGTTCTGCAACAGCTGGAGGTCCGCTAATTGCATATCCCTGCTTTACATCTTGCCTGGCAGTTCAGTTGGCTTCCTTTATCACCCAGGTATAGCTCCAGCTTCCAGGTTCCTCCATCACAATAGTCTGGTTTGCAATATCTACTGGTTGGCTGCTCCATGACTGCTGTTTGCCATAATTGTATTACTTCATTTTTATTTCCCATGGAATGAATACTTTTACTTTGTTTTGATTGGTATGATTTTTCTATAGCACAGAGCTTTTTTTTTCAATTTTTGGTGATTTTCCTCCCCCACTGCAAAGCACCTGTTCCCCATGTTGATGGGACAAGGGCCTCATCCCCACATCCTGTCAGCAAAAGAGATGTGGGGGTTTGAAGGCAAGGGACCTCAAATATCTGCCCAAGGAATATTGTTAATAGTAACCTACTGTATGTATGTTTTACCTATTGTAAATTCAGCATCAATCATGTTGTTCAGTCATGTAGATCCAGCATCAATCAAGATGACCCATGCCTGCCATGTTACCCTGCCACCACGGCAACCCACCACACTACGATTTTGCCCTACCACACTACTACTGCAAAATGAATGATCCATGGCAGGTTTCTGCATGTAAACAAGCAGGACAATTTTTAAATGACTCTTGCCCCATGCTGCTGTTGGGTTGCCGTCTGTGTACTGCAAGGTTTATGCTACACTATCAGGCTCTCAGAGTTGTTGCCAGGGGTGCCCATAATATAAGGTGACCAGATTTTTAAAACGAAATCCGTGGACATATACCGTATATACTCGAGTATAAGCCGAGTTTTTCAGCACATTTTTTTGTGCTGAAAATGCCCCCCTCGGCTTATACTCAAGTCAAGCACTTTTCTGCAGTACCCCAGCTTTGGATATGTTGTAGTGCCGGTTCCACTGGGTTTGCACATCAAAGTTGTTGGAAAATCCGATCATTCTGAACGTGTTGACGTTCGTTGCGTACGACGGGACTACGTAGAGGCTATTAGCCAATAGCTTTGGTCTTGTAATGTGATCTGAGCATGCGTGACACTTTGTCTGTCAGAATTCGCTACACACGATCGGAAAAAGTCCGATAGGACTTTGTTGTCGGAAAATTTGAGAGCAGGAGATAAAACTTTGTCCGTAGGATTTTCTCAAAAAGTCAGATGGAGCCTACACACGGAATTTCCGTCAACTTTGTCCGATAGGACATTTTCCGTCGGAAAATCCGACCGTGTGTACGGGGCATTAGGGCTCATGCACATATGTGCTTAGAGATGTACAGTAGGGATGAGCTCGTGCATTGCTTTTTATTGACAAAGTCCATATAAATTACTTGTATAGCCCCCCAAATTATATTTGGTTCCCTATTCTCTAAAAGAGGCAGTTCTAGGGGTGGTTCTATGGGCGGGTAAGGGCGGAGACAAGCATGACCTAGGGGAGGGAGGGTGAGTTCCTGTACCCTTTATCTGGGAAAAAAAACCTGTATAGAACTATAGGCAAACATTTTATTAAATTCTGGATAGCGTAAGGGAGAGTTAAAGCCCCTGTCAGTTTTTTTACCATCTGTGTCTCATAGCCAAAACAGGAAGTGAGCGTCCACATTGATAGCAGCAATCTTCTTTGCAGCATATTGCTGGGGGAAAGACGTTATAACTGGCTTTTAGAAGAAATCATACTACTTGCTATTTCGACTTCCCTCTCACTATTTACCGTAATATATGTCTCTTTTTTTTTTTTTACTTCGATTGCGCTGTAAAAGTTCTTACTGATTGGAAAATGTTCAGCACTCAAATTTCTGGAAATTCGTAAAACTCGGCAGATGCACCAGAAATGGCCTCTGTGTCATATTTAGAAACTCCGGAGCAAAATGTCAGCCGAGTCCATTAATTAGAGCTGGCAAAAAATTTATATTCTGGGATTGTTTACAAAGAGAATCAGCAAAAATATTTGTACCATAAACAAGTGACAAAATGTCAGAGACGGGGAGTGGGACTGATGGGTTTTGTTACATTTGTCACCCGCTTGTCCAAACACGAATATTATAAGCAGTTCATTCACTATTAATAATCAATGATACATTTATAGACTCACGTTATATGTTGATAACAATGTCATACAGTAAATGACGCTGTGATGACAGTTCAGATGATTTGTGAGTCCCAACTGTCACTTGATATGAACACTGCTCAAAAAAAATGAAAGGAACACTTTTTAATCAGAGTTTAGCATCAAGTTAAGAAAACTCCTGGGATATTGATCTGGTCAGTTAAGTAGCAGATGAGGTTGTTAAACATTTTTAGCTGCTTTGGTGTTAATGAAATTAACAAGAGGTGCACTAGATGGGCAACAATGAGACGACCTCCAAAACAGTAATGGTTCTACAGGTGGAGGCCACTGACATTTTTTTACCCTACTCATCTTTTCTAACAGTTTTTTCATTAGTTTTGGCTACGGTCAGTGTCACTACTGGTAGCATGAGGCGATACCTGGTCCCTATAAAAAATGCACAGGCAGTCCAAATCCTCCAGGATGGCACATCAATATGTGCCATTGCCAGAAGGGTTGCTGTGTCTCTCAGCACAGTCTCAAGAGCATGGAGGAGACTCCAGGAGACAGGTAGTTACTCTAGGAGAGATGGACAGGGCGTTAGAAGGTCCTTAACCCATCAGCAGGACTGGTATCTGCTCCCTTGTGCAAGGAGGAACTGGATGAGCACTGCCAGAGCCCTCCAAAATGACCAGAGGCGGCTCTTTAATTAGGCAAATTAGGCGATCGCCTAAGGCACCACACTCGCAGGGGCCTCGAATGCTGCCTAATTTGCCTGTGATCAAACGCTGATGTCAAGGTCTCATCACAGAGCGTCCAATGGCAGCAAGTGTGGGGAGCTGGACAGTGGCCTCTAGGTGGCGGCACCGGGCTCCAAGGCATGCGGGTGGCATGTCCATGTGGGACCCACAGCTCCTTCAGCCTGTGCCGCTCTCCCGACCTCTACTCTGCACCTTTTATTTGGTTCAGCAGTGGGGGGGGGGGGGGGGGGTCGCTGAAGCTGTCCAGCTGAGATGCCCCATGATTATGAAGAAGAAGATGGAGCTCTTATGCTGCCTGGCCTGACCGGAGAGAAGGTGAGTGCCGTGCAGCCTGCCTGTGTGCCTGAATAGGAGGAGCGGTTGGGAGACTGCACATAGTGGAATTGATTTTTCCATATTCCTCCTGCAGCTGCTGAATGTCTGCAGGAAGGAGAGGAGGAGAAGTGATCATTAAGCGGCTGCATGGAGGAATATGGAAAAAACAATTCTACTATGTTCAGTCTCCCCACGGCTCCTCCTATCTAACTTTTTCTGCATCCCTGTACTCTCCGGTGTCCTGTCAAATACTGTCCCTGTCGGATAGTGTCCGCCATCTACTGCGCATGCGCAGTACGGATGACAAGCAGATTCCGAAAATATCCGAAGATGTCCAGGTTCAAGCCCCACCATCCAAGTGGACATAGAGTTAGAATAAAAAAAAGCCGAGTGAAGCGAGGCCGTGCACGAAGCGAGGCCGTGCACGAAGCGTGGCGAGCGAAGCGTGGCGAGCGGCCCTCTAACTATGTGCAGCCCTATGTCCACTTGGATGGTGGGGCTTGCACCTGGACTCACGGCGCAGGCGCCGTTCATCTTCGGAGATTTTCCAAATCTCCTTATCCTCCGTACTGCGCAAGCGCTGCACCTGCGCAGTACGGGGCGGACACTATTCGATAGGCGGACATTTTTTGACAGAACACCGGCCCCTCCGTGTTCTCCCTGGCTCCGTCCCTCCTACTCTCCAGCAGAGTCTAGCCCCTCCGTGTTCTCCCTGGCTCCGCCCCTCGTGCTCTCCAGCCCCTCGGTGTGCTCCCTGGCTCCGCCCCTCCTGCTCTCCAGCACCCTCCGTCCCCCACCCCCCAGCACTCTCCGCCCCCACCCCCTGCACTCTCCGGACCCCACCCCCCAGCACTCTCCGCCCCCCACCCCCCTGCACACTCCAGCTCCTCCCTGCTCTTTGCTTCCCCCGCCAGTGCTCTCACAGACTGGGACATGGGACACAGAAGGGGCTGCAGACAGTGACAGGGCTAGAGATCTCTCTCGCCCCCTTTCCCTCACCTCCCTCTTTCTCACCTCCCCCTCTCTCTCTCTCTTTACCCCCTTCCTCTCTCCCTCTTTCCCCCTCTCTCTTTTTCTCTCTCTCTCCCTCTCTCTATCTACCTCTCTCTCCCCCCTCCATACCCCTCTCTCACCCCGCTCGCTCACCCTCTTTCCCTCCCCCTTTTGCACACCCTTTCTCTACCCCTCTCTCATCCCCTCTCCCTCTCCCCCTCTCGCTCACCTCTCTCTCTCTCCCTCTGGCTCACCTTCTCTCTCGCTCTTCCCCTCTCTCTCTCTCTCTCTCTCTCTCCCCCTCCCCCTTTCTCTCTCCCCCGCCTCCTAAAATGACCTCCAGCAGGCCACTGATGTGAATGTTTCTGACCAAACAATCAGAAACAGACTTCATTAGGGGTTGCCTAAGGGCCCGACATCCTCTAGTGGGCCCTGTGCTCACTGCCCGGCATGGAGCTTGATTGGCATTTGCCATTGAACATCAGAATTGGCAGGTCCGCCACTGGCGCCCTGTGCTTTTCACAGATGAGAGCAGGTTCACCCTGAGCACATGTGACAGACGTGAAAGGGTCTGGAGAAGCCATGGAGAACCTTATGTTGCTTGTAACAACGTTTAACCTGACCGGTTTGGTGGTGGGTCAGTGATGGCTTGGAGATGGATATCCATGGAGGAACACACAGACCTCTACAGGCTAGACAATGGCACCCTGACTGCCAATAGGTATCGGGATGAAATCCTTGGACCCATTGTCAGACTCTACGCAGGTGCAGTGGGTCCTGGGTTCCTCCTGGTGCACGACAATGTCCGGTCTTATGTGGCAAGAGTATGCAGCCAGTTCCTGGAGGATGAAAGAATTGATACAATTGAATGGCCCCCATGCTCGCCTGACCTAAATCCAATAGAACACCTCTGGGACATTATGTTTCGGTCCATCTGATGCCACCAGGATGCACCTCAGTCTGTTCAGGACCTCAGTGATTCCCTGGTCCAGATCTGGGAGGAAATACCCCAGGACACCATCCATCGTCTCATTCGGAGCATGCCCCGATGTTGTAAGGCATGCATGCAAGCATGTGGGGTCCATACAAACTACCATTACCAGTACCATTTTGAGTTGCTGCAATGAAATTTCAGCAAAATGGACTAGCCTGCTCCATATTTTTTTACTTTGATTGTTTTTCAATTCAGCCAACTGAAGGTTGACAATTTTCATTTCCATCAAACGCTGTGGGATCCTTTCTTTCCTAACACATTACCCAGTCCATATCAGTATAGATATCCATCATGATATGTTTCCCCATTGAGATCTGATGTGTTTTCAAGGCATTCCTTAAATTTTTTTTGAGCAGTGTACATAGTCAAACGTTTCAAACATTTTTTCAGTTGCTGCTACCTTTAAAAGTATGCAAAATGTTTAGGCACCCCAGTCTAAAATGTAAAAGATGTAAATGTCACTTATCAATGGGAAATCTGAGCCTTAGACAGTTCACTCAAACACCTTGATAGAATTAACTTCACATCAGAGCCCCCTTACATCAAAGTCCATCCTTCCCATCAGAGTCCACTCCTCACTTTAGAGCCCCCCTTCATGTCAGAGGTACACCCTTCACATCATAGTCCACTCTTCACATCAGAGATCCCCATCATGTCAGAGATCCCCCCTTCACGACAGGGTCCATAATTCAAGTTAGAGTCCATCCTTCACATCAAAGTCCACTCTTCACATCAAAACCCCAACATCAGGTCAGAGGTCCTCCCTTCATATCAGAGTCCACCCCTCACATCAGAGCCCCTTTCATGTCAGGGGTACCCTGTCACATGTTAATTTACCCTTCACGTCAGAGTCCACCCTTCACGTCAGAGTCCACCCTTCACGTCAGAGTCCACCCTTCACGTCAGAGATCCCTCTTGACGTCAGAGATCCCTCTTGACGTCAGGATCCCTCTTGACGTCAGAGTCCACCCTTCACATCAGAGATCCCTCTTGACGTCAGAGTTCACCTTTCATATCTGAGTTCACCCTTCACATCAGAGGCTCCATCATGTCAGAGATCTACCCTTCACGCCAGAGTTTACCCCTCACGTTAGCGTTCACCCATCACATTGACGTCCACTCTTCACATCAGAGCCTCTTATCAGGTCAGAGGTCCCCCCCTCGTGCCACCCTTCACGTTAGAATCCACCCCTCACATCAGAGCCACCTTCATGTCAGGGGTCCCCCCTTCCCATCTGAGTCCACCCTTCAGACCAGAGGCCCCATCATGTCAGAGATACACCCTTCACATCTGAGTCTACCCTTGACATCAGAATCCACCCTTGCTGTCAGAGTTCACTATTGACATCAGAGCTCCCCTTCACATCATAAATCACTTTTCACATTAGAGCCCCCCCCCCCACCACTCATCATGTCAGAGGTCCACCCTTGACGTCATGTCCACCTTTCATATCTGAGTTCACCCTTCACATAAAAGGCCCCATCATGTCAGAGGGGTTCCACCTTCACGTCAGAGTCCTCCCTTCACATTAGAGTTCATCCTTCACATAAAAATCCACTCTTCACATCAAAGTCCACTCTTCACATCAGAGCCCCACCATCAGGTCAGAGGTCTTTCCTCATGTCAGGGTCCACCCTTCATGTCAAAGGTCCCCCCTTAACATCCAAATCCACCCTTCCCGCCAGAGTCATCATTCACATCATAATCCACCATTCACATCAGAAGCTGTATCAAATCACAGGTCCTCCCTTCATGTAAGAGTCCTCCCATCACATTAGAGTTCATCCTTCACATAAAAATCCACTCTTCACATCAGAGCCCCACCATCAGGTCAGAGGTCTTTCCTCATGTCAGGGTCCACCCTTCATGTCAAAGGTCCCCCCTTAACATCCAAATCCACCCTTCCCGCCAGAGTCATCATTCACATCATAATCCACCATTCACATCAGAAGCTGTATCAAATCACAGGTCCTCCCTTCATGTAAGAGTCCTCCCATCACATCAAAGTCCCCCCTAAACATCAGATTTCCCCCATCACATAGTCCTTTCATCCATCTAAGATCCAGGGCAAACTGAGTCTCAAGCTTGGGGCACTCTGGGGGAACCAAAATGGCATCCTGGCTGAGAAACATGGACATAGAGAGACTGCACTGGACCTGAACAGTATAAAAGAATGATACAATACAGAGACCAGTCATCAAGTCACCCCTTGAAACATCTCCCTTGAGTTACCTTTGCTTTCAAGAGGTCAACCTGAAATCTATGGAACCAAAAATCATTAAAAAAACCCTGTCCCTTTCCATAAAATGCACAGATGTGAACTATGTCCATAGGAAACCATGTTAAATGGACTGTAGTGTGTTTCTGCAAAACTGAAAATGCACTAAAAAAATGCATAGATGTGAACCAGGCCTTACTGTATTGTATATCCAATTTGCAAAAGTAATGTTAAAGCAGATTTTCACTAAAAAGTGAAAGTACTGCTTATCCTCCTCCCCAGCTCAGCGGGCAATCTTTTTGCTTATCTCTGCTGAGCAGTCAGATGGCTGGTCTGTAACTGCTCAGCTTATGCATAGCACATACAAACACAGCCCGCTCTCCTCTATTGTCGGTCGGATGTAAACGGACCGCCTGTCTGTTTACATCCAACTGCTGTCCAATCCGATCCCTCAGATGGATGGGATCCCCATCCATCTGTTTTTAGCAGGGAGGGTTGGATCGGATGTCAGCGGGTGTCCGTTGACATCTGCTGCTCCATAGAGAAAACTGGGGTGTACGACTGACAGATATCCACTCCCTCCTCTTCAATTCTCACCTAGGTGAAAATGACAATGCATGTGCTTGGTGGGGGGAATGGAATTTAAGTATGCAAATATGAGTGTTAGAAAATTGTCACAGTTTTATTAATTATTTCATGACAAGCAGTTAAAAATCTTGGACATGGGGTAGGCACCTAAATTCCAAGGGTGTACCTACATTCACTCCAGCAAGAGCTGCATGGCATTTCTCAGTGCAGGTTTTCCTAATGGACCACCTGTTGTCTCCATCAGAAACAGGGTGACAACGCAGGAGCATGATTGGAAAACAGGGACAGCGTTGTCACCTTATAACAAGAAGTACCTGAACAAGGACCTTCCTGGAACAATTACTGGGGATTATTTAAATAAAAAAACTGCAGATTTACAAAAATAAAAAAATTACCTTTTGAATGGCATTATCAATGCAAGTAACGAGCGCTCAATATTAAAAATCCAAATAGGAATACTGAAGACAGATGCGGGTGATGTCCGAAATGTGTCTCCTCCCCCGTACACTTTCAGGGCAGCTGGGGGCCCTGCTGAAGAACGCCCAGGGCGTAACGCATACAGGTGAGGAAGCACGTATCTGACCTCACCCGGAGCTGTCTTCAGTATTCCTGTTTGGATTTGTAATATTGAGCGCTCGTTACTTGCACTGTTGAAGTTGCTTTATTTGTAAGTGTAGCAGCCTGGAGTTTAGGCACAAGGTCACAAATTTAATTGCCAGGAGTAGTTATCCTGGTTGATTTTTAGAGATCCATTGATTTCTCCCTAAGTTAGGCCTTGTTGCACTTTTCTCTTCTACCACTAGGTGGCTGGGTACTTGGTGGTACTAGATATGAGAAGGGCAATCCAAGGTCAGGTTATGGGTATATGGGGTATCTTAGCCAATGGGCAGGGTTTTTTTTTAATCCCTTGGCCTGCTGGGAGAGCCTATATATTGGTGTGGAGTCAGGGGATCTATGTTCTGTGCCACCTGGACAGCTGTCTGGGTGGACATGTGTCATGTGCTCCGGGCTGCTAGGCCAGAAATTGGGCCTATCCCCAGGGCATCTGGTTGCTAGGCTGTCTGAGGGCCTATCCAGAAGCAAGAGAGCAGCGCAGGGTTGGGACTGTGGCTTGCAGTCCAGCCAGAGGTGACGGTTCTGCCGGCCAGAGAACCTGTCAGTGGTCGGAGGTAAAAGGGAAGCTGTCGCCACTAAGGTACCAAGCACCTTGTTGCCAGGGACCACAGTGAGTAACTGAAGCAAGTACCGGAGCAGTATTCTGACACGGTGGAGAATCAGGAAACTTCAGGCGACAGTCAGGGACCCAGCCAGCAGAGGTGATGCCTGCAGAGCAGTGTTGTGTGTCAAGCCAGGGACTGAGCAGGCCAGTAGGGTGAAGTTTGAGAAGTGTCGGGAGTGCCGAGCCAGGGACCCAGCAGAGAGGCTGGGGTGACGCTTGAGGAAAATACCACCATGAAGCTTGGAGGAGCTCATGGGATTCAGTGGTGGTGAATCAGTGGGTCTAGTGGGGGAGTGGGAGCTCGGTGGGCTGAAGAACTACAAGGAGAAGTTGTAGGGAAGGTTAAGGAACTGTTGCGCTTTATGTTAAGAACTGTTGGAGACTGTTGCCATGGGAGATGGCATTCCTGCACGTGCAGATGTGGCTTTTTGCTGGAGGCCTTTCCCTGCATGGCTGTCCTCCTGTTAAAGTCTCAGAGACTGCTAATTGAATACTACCCAGGAGTGTCCTGGCCCTAACCCTCTTTCCCTCACAAGTTTGTAAGAGAAATAAACATCTCTTTTGCTTTCAAGACGTGTCTGGCGCCCAATAACTTTATCCACCTTACAGCCACTATGCCTCTCAACCCACCACATGCAGAAGGATGTCAGCTATCTCTGGCCCTGGAGGTTTTCATTAGACTGAAGGAGTCCAGAGACCTGGCTACATAAGTAAATTTCTTTGTCTTGGTATTTTAATAAATGTTGAAACAAAAAGCGCTATTCTGTCTTCTGTTTACTTGTAAATCACCATCAATTGAAACGATCTGAGGAACTGTTTATTGCGTGGTTAAGCTATGCCCTAGGTTACATCTGGCAACACAAGCATTATCCAACTGTCCTGTTAGCTCAGGGGTCATTTATTTAAGGTGACCGGCTTGGATTGCCTTTGGTGATGAGATTTGCACTTCTCATGTCTGATGTGATTTGTATGACACAGTTGCCTTCATCCACGGGCTGGTGTATCTCCTCTGGCTTTGTTCATCTTTTATGGACTCTCTATTTGTATTGTATATTTATTTGATGTGCCACACTTTATGACTATTTATTTTTGTATATGGGTTTTGTGGAATTACCTATAAGTGTTCAGCTGGCATTTACTTCTCACTTTTGATCCGTTAGTTGTCTGCGCTAAATATTTTACAGTTTGCATGAAACCGTTTGGCAAGTAATATTAAATCCAAAGCAATAGATATCCTTTATGTCAATCACATTTAAGAAAAAAAAAAAAAAAGATACTCTGAACTCCCCTTGAGTGACCTCAGTGTCCGAATTCGTCCAGTGGAGTGAGCTGTGACTCTGTCGTTAGTGTGCGATTAGACGGATACGTGTTACACATCAACAATCCATCCGAGTAAATACATAAGAGGGACACGCAGCCCACTGTGCTGAGACACCAGCCAAATGTTCTCATCCCCAGAAAGTAATTGTATTGGGTCACGGGGGCATGTGAAACTATAACGAGAGCTGGCCCGGGGGTCATCTGACATGGCTGTTAGTAATGTAAGAGGCAGCGGAAGATTCTGTGCTGAGACCACAAGTCACATTAGGCCAAAACATTTTGGTTGGCTGTAATTCTTTCACTGACAAAACACTTGCCAAAATTCTTAAAGGAAAACTCAAATTTCAAAGGGTTTACAGTGCCTTGAAAAAGTATTCATAGCCCTTGAAATTTTCCACATTTTGCCATGTTACAAGCAAAAACATAAACATATTTTTTGGGGATTTTATGTGAACACAAAGTGGCACATAAATCGTGAAGTGGAAGGAAAATGATAAATGGTTTTCAACATTTTTTTACAAATAAATATGTGAAAAGTGTGGCATGCATTTGTATTCAGCCCCCCTGAGTCAATACCAGGGGTGTTGCTAGGTGGCAAAAAGACCAGGGGCTTCAGCCCGAAGTCCGAGTCCGGCACCGGAGGGGAGGTGTTACCTACCTGACGCGCACTAACCTACCTGACGTGCACTGACCTACACTGACATACACTGACCTACCTGCTGCCCCCCAAATTCCTCCTGCCCACCCCATTGTCCTGACCCTGTACCTATCTACTATTTATTAAAAATTACATCCATCTCCAATCAAGCCGCCCGATGAAAATTTTTAAAAAGCTCCGCCTCCATGGGAGGGCTCCTGGCGACAGCTGTCTTTTGGCTTTGACAGCTGTTATATAGGCAAGGGCGGGGCCACCGAGTGACCCCGCCCCTTCTAACATCATATGACGTCGTGTGACGTCAGAGGGGGTGGGGTCATCTGGTTATGTCAGTGGGTGGAGTTTTTTAGTTTTTTCTATTTTTAAGGTCTATCAGGCAGTGTAATTGATAGTGGATTTACATCGCGGGACACTTTTTTTTTTAAATAAAGGAATTGTCAAAAGCTGTCTGTTGTGGTTTTTACTTTTTGAAAAAAATTTTGGTGAATGGGTAGGGGTACAATGTGCCCGATACCTATTCACATAGGGGGGGGCGGGATCTGTGGGCCCCCTTGTTAAAGGTGCTTTGGGGTGGGGGGGGCAGAGCCCCTAAAGCACCTAACCCCCCCATGTTGAGGGCATGTGGCCTGGTATGGTTCAGGAAGGGGGGGCCACTCGCTGGAAGCTCGGATAAGGGTCTGGTATGGATTTTGGGGGGGACCCCACGCCAATTTTTTTCTTTAATTTCGTTTTTTATTGATTTTTCATCTATATAGCTGGGAGTCGGCAATACATTACAGCCATGAGCAAGTTTAAATTACATTTTTTCCTTTAGAAATTTTTTATTATTGCTGCAGCATGTTCTACACATCGCACAGTTGCACCACTTTACAGGAAGACTAAGGGGACCCCCCCCCCCCCCCAGCACAATATTTAAAGGAATATTTAATTTTTATTGTTTAAGCATTATTAAAATCACTGATCCTGAATAAACTATTGTTTGGCAATAGCATGCATATAAGCCTTTAAAATTAGGAATTTTGATTTTTCATGTTCATGTCCTATAGACTTTAATAGGGTTTGCATGTTCGCTAGAACTTTTTGCCTGTTCGAGGTGCAAACCGAACCAGGGGTGTTCAGTCCATCCCTGCTTTCCTTCCTATCCTCACACAGTCCTTAGTAGATTAGTAGCAATAGTCCATTACAGACAGGAGCTCCCCGCCCCTCTTTGAGATAACGCAAAACAAAATGAGGCAAACTGCATGCAGGAGTGTATCCTCTGCTTGTGTAGAACTGCCCAGATCCACTTAGACCTATAGGATCCCTCCTAAGCCATGACAGCCTTCTCAGCACCCCATCTTCCAGCCAACTTCCCTGCTGGCATGACTCATCCATATTTAAGGGCTGACTCAGCCACCCTGCTAAGACATTCTGCTTGGGGATTGGCCAAGATCCCTCCGCCCATTAGCTTTTAGAACTTTTGCAAACTTCCAGATCCAGGTGGGGATACCAGAGACCTGCCTGTATGAGTCATCCAGCCTGACCTGCAATAGACCCTGACCCAATTCCAGACTCACGCTTACCATGAGCAATGAATGAATGAATGAATGAATGATTTGTATAGCGCTACATTGCGAACTGAATCGCCTCAAGGCGCAGTGATGTAAGTAACTCAGTAAAAATAAACGTTACTTAACGCAGTTACTTTAGAGGGTAACGAGTAATCTAACTGATTAATCTTCCCCTCATGGTAACGCCATTCCCATTACTTGGGCGGCGTTACTGCAATTACATCTACCGCCCGGGACCAGGTAGACGGGACTAGCGAAGGAAGTGAATGTCGCCACCTCCTCCGTCAGGAAAGGGGGTGGGGAGGAGCGAGTGCCCCCCCCTGAACCGTTCAGGGGGGTGCTTGCTTGCGGCCCCCCCACCCCAAAGCACCTTGTCCCCATGTTGATGAGGACAAGGGCCTCTTCTCGACAACCCTGGCTGTCGGGGTCTGCGGGCGGGAGGATGCTGGGACTGTGACATCACAGGGGGCATGTGACATGAGCATGTGACCCTGTCCCCTTGTCCCTATATAAGTCCCAGCACAGCGCGGCTCTGGCATTCTGGCCAGAGAGAGCGTCGAGTCAACATCGGAAGAAGAAGAAGAAGAAGTAGAAGAAGAGGAAGAAGAAGGCGGCGGCGCAGAAAACGGCGACAGCGGCAAGAACAGAAGAGACCCCGGAAGACCCCCGAAGGCGGATCGAGACCCCCAGACGACGGCGACGATGAAGAAGGTAGCCGGCCTCCTCTGCTCGGTAAAAGAGCTAGGTAAATAGCGAAGGAGTCCGGCGAGAAGACCCCCCAAGACGGAAGAAGACCCCCGGAGCAGTGCAATAAAATATTTTTTTAGAATTGTGTGTTTTTTTTATTTACACTTTACACCTTAGGTGAATGGGTAGGGGTACATCGTACCCCATACTCATTCACATAGGGTGGGGGGCCGGGATCTGGGGGCCCCCTTATTAAAGGGGGCTCCCGGATTCCGATAAGCCCCCGCCTGCAGACCCTGACAACCAACGGCCAGGGTTGTCGGGAAGAGGCCCTTGTCCTCATCAACATGGGGACAAGGTGCTTTGGGGTGGGGGGGCCGTACGGCCCCCCTTTCCCCAGGGCACCCCCCATGTGGAGGGCACGCGGCCTGGTATGGCTCAGGAGGGGGGGCGCTCGCTCTACCCCATCCCTTTCCTGGCCTGCCGGCTGCGTGCTCGGATAAGGGTCTGAGATGGATTTGGGGGGGACTCCCTTTAAATCCATGCCAGGTGACGGAGCTAGCGCGGCGGCATTCACTGCCTTCGCTAGCTCCATCTACCTGAATTCACGTGCTAAATGAACGGACTTGCCGATGATCGGCAAGTCCGTTCATTTCCAAAAGTCCGGCGGACTAGCATACTAACGGCGGGATTGTCCGCCGGACTGCCAAGTCCATCGCATAATTTTAAAACAAAACTTAAAACCTAGTCCGCCGGACTTTTGACGCCAAAAAGTCCGCCGGCGCCCCCACACGGGGGGATTGTCCGGCGGACTCGAGTCCAGTGGACAATCCTGCGGGAAAGTCCCTTTGTGTGTACAAGGCATTAGACAGCTCCGGGGGTCGTCTTCCGACTTCGGGGGTCTTGTCCTGCTCTTCTGCCGAGCCTCCGCTATTTTCTTACAGCTCTTTTACTAGCGTTGGCCCGGTCTTGTTGCTGTCGGCGCCGCAACTGCCTTCTTTTTCTTCTTCTTGTTCTTCTTCCTTCCAATGTTGACACAACGCTCTCTCCGGCCGCAATGGTAGGGACACTTTGTGCGGCGACTTATATAGGCATAAGGGGCGGGGTCATCAGGGGATGTCACATGGCGACTCCGCCCCTTATGATGTCACAGTCCCAGCATCCCCCGGGACTAGGGGCTTGCAAGGTGTCAATCTCGCCGATGGAGGCGGCAACATTCACTTCCTTCGCTAGTCCCGTCTATAGAATATTAAAAAAAAAGTCACAGTTACTTTGCTGAGTAACTAATTACTTTTCCAATGTAGTAACTGAGTTACTAACGCAATTACTTTTTGGGAGAAGTAATTTGTAACTTAACTAATTACTTTTTTAAAGTAAGATGACCAACACTGACCATGAGTCAATACATTTTCCTACACTATACTAATAGCACACCATAGGGTGCTACATTCGTTTGACCAGTTTCGTGTGGAGCAACTCAAGTGCCCTACAAAGTGCTTTGACCTCAACTCTACTGAACATCTTTGGGATGAATTAGAATGCCAATTATGAGCTAAATCTTCTCATCCAACATCAGTACCTGACATTACAAATGCTGAATGGGCACAAATTTCCATGAACAAGGGCTTCTCCAAAACCTCCAGTCTATCTGAGTCAGCCTGACCACGAGCAATGATATAAGGAGGAACTTTTCCCTTTCACCTCCAAAAAAACGGACTTCTCATCATCTGGTTTGGCCTGCGGCCACAGAAAGGACATTTTGGATTTTATTTTGTTGTTTTTGGAGACCAGCTGCAGTTCTTCTTATGCTGTCGTAGACCCATTCCCATTAGTGGTCCTCTGCTGCTGAGGAGAAAAATAATGATGCACAGCCATCCGTAAGAATCTGGTTATGCAGCTATGCAGAAATAAACTCATTAAACAATGAGAAAATGCACAGCAGGCTCTATTAGAAGGGAATTAATATTAAATAAAAAATGATTTTCATCATTTCGAAGGATTGAACAGAAGGTCACAATTTTTTGCCTATCTTCAACATAGAGAACAAAGTAATGTTAAAGCTGAACTCTGGGATTCGAAATACAAAAGTCATGTGTATACTTCTTTGAATCATGGGCAGTGTGAGACTTTTCCTGTAATAAAGACCACTCACTGCTGCTCCCTCTCCTTGTGCAGGGTGACTGGTCTTGTCTCCGCCCCCTCCAGTGCTGTGTTTTGGCCTAGGCCGACAAGGCCCAGGCCTAGGGTGGCACTTTGAAAAAAGCGGCCTCTGCACGAAAAAAGCCCCCCCCCCCCCCCCTCCCGAATGAGCCCATTCACTGCCGAGGTTGCTGGCTGCAGTGTTCAGACAGCGGGGGAGATTTACTAAAACTTGGGGAATCAGAATCTGGCGCAGCTGTGTATGGTAGCCAGTCAGCTTAGAACTTTAGCTTGTTCAATTAAGCTTTGACAATAAAACCCGGAAGCTGATTGGTTTCTATGCAGAGCTGCACAAGATTTTGCACAAGATTTTGCACTCTCCAGTATTAGTAAATCTCTCCCAGCGTCTATCTCATGGAGCAGGAAGGGGTGAAAGTAAGATACCAATCCTCCTCACTGTCTCTCCTTGCAAACCTCATGCCCCCGCTTATCTGTGCTACAGCTTTCCAACTTTGTTTCTCCTGCTGTATATGTGGTTAGCCTTTCATAGCTACCTGTATGGCTAATGCTGCCTTCTAACATATGAAGAAAAGTGTAATTTCCGATCATAGATCAGTCTGGATTTTATTACCCATCCTGCTGACTGACTACATTAAGCCCAGGTTCACACTGACTGCAGGTTAGAAACCGTGCAAGTTCAGCTGAACTCACATGATTTCAAACCAGCAATGCAGTCCGACTTCAGGGGCAATTTGACAGACATCTGTGTGGGTTCATGCACAGATGTCTATTGAAATCACCCCCAAAGTCTCCAAAAGTAGTACAGGAACTACTTTTGGGAATCGTTGCGACACCGATTTGGACAGTGCCATTGCTGGCAATAGCCGCCGATTTTGCATGCGATTTCACATGAGTACAGTGCAGTTTGCTGAAAAGGCCACTGATTTTGCCTCACCTCCTTATGATCTATCCAATCTCTGTTGTGCCTGCCCCATCAACTGCAGACATACTCTACCCACTGATGCACCCACAGACACACTTTCTGTGTATATGTTAAGGTGTGCAGGACAGGTATGATTAGAATGCAATTGGAGACCCTTATTGGGCACTGGTGAGGCTGCGTTGATGGGCACTGGTGAGGCTGCGCTGATGGGCACTGGTGATGCTGCATTGATGGGCACCGATGATGCTGCGCTGTTGGGCACTGGTAAGGCTGCTTTGATAAGCACTGATGGGCTGCATTAATGGTCATTGATGAGGCCGCAATTGGTACCCACTTTTAATGTACAGAGAGGAAGAGGTGGGGCCTAAAGAGGAAGGGGTGTGGTTAACAGATGACAGGGCGGGTCTTAAACAGGAAGGGGCGTGACATTGACAGGAAGGGGTGGGTCATATTTAAATTAGGGGGTGCACAAGTTTAGTCAGGCCTAGGGCAGCACAAAACCTACATGCACCACTAAAATTATGGTGAATATTCTGTCATATTGGAACGACACCAACTGGCCAATCAGATTTCTGTACTCCTTCCTCATGTGATGGCAATCCTTGCTCTTTTCTTCACCTTGCCAATTGCTGAAATCTTATGTAGCGCCCTGGGGTTTAGTCGGGGAGCTCCTCGCCAAATTCCTTGTCAGGAGTAGCTACTGTAGTTAAATACTAGGGATCCATTGACTTCTCCTTAAGTTTAGCCTGGTTGTACTTTCCTCCTCTACCACCAGGTGGCCGGGCACTTGGAGGTATTACAGTAGATTGAGAAGGACAACATAAGGTCAGGTTATGGGTATATGAGGTATCTCAGCCAGGGCCGATCCTAGGGTCACAGACGCCTGGGTGCAGAAATATTTCTGGCGCCCCCACGTGGGTGTGGTCATCTTACCAACTCCTCCCCTTTACAAATGTTTCTATGACAACGACTTCAACACAGAGATGTTCCCGTAAGAAGTCTTCGGTACCCTGGGATCCTCCCATGATCTTTTACCAATAAAGAAAATACAGGAAGAGCGTACACTAATGAGACCTGGAGGGGAGTCTCTCTGATGCACACAGAGGGGGCTTCTGTTAGAGAGTCTATTAGAAAGAGCCCCCAGACATACAACAGGAGATGGTCAGAGACTGTAGACATGATACTAGAGACGGTCAGAGACTGCAATCATAGTACAGGAGACGGTCAGGCTGCACACATAATACAGGAGATGGTCAGAGACTGCAGACATGTTACAAGAGATGGTCAGAGACTGCAGACATGTTACAAGAGATGGTCAGAGACTGCAGACATGTTACAAGAGATGGTCAGAGACTGCAGACATGTTACAAGAGATGGTAGTAAATAATGGCCGATCGGCCCCCTCACCTGACCCAGCGATACAGCAACAACGGTTCCTCTGATCAGGAGTCAGCTCACTCTGAATTGCCCGTGGCGACTCCGCTGGGTAGAGCCCAGATCTGTATTCCTGCAATGACTCCATTCCTTTCACCACCAGGGATGGTGCCAGGCTGTGTGGCTTTTCTCTCTCTGATGGTGTTCTCTCAGCACTGCCCTCTCCCTCTGGAGTCCTGGGTGCCCTTCCCTGAAAGCTTTCCCGGGCTCCTGGCTTTCTCTCTCCCATTCAGCTGAGCATGCTGTGTGGGCTGCAGTTTCCGTGTTACAGTGGGGCTGCCAGTCCTTGGGACCACATGTCCCACAATCCTTTTCTATGCTCCTTTGTTTTTTCTTCCCTGGCCGTTATGAAGGCAGGGGGAGGAAAAATAGTGCGCCGCTCATTAGTACAGCAGCAGTGGCATTACTAGGGTTGGTGTCACCTGGTGCAGTAAAACATGGTATCACCCCCTCCACCAACTATAGTCGTCCCTCAGTACAGACCCCACTCCATTAAGTATATACCCCCCTCCGTCAGTGCAGACCTTTCACTAAGTATAAATACCTCCCTCAGTACAGACCCCCCCCATTAGTATAGACCCCCAGGACAAAACACCCCCCTTTATCAGTATAGACCCCCCCTCAGGACAAACCTTTCCCCCCCTACATTAGTACAAACCCCCCAGAACAAACCACCCCCCCTCCATTAGTACAGACCCCCCAGAACAAACCACCCCCTCCATTAGTACAGACCCCCCAGGACAAACCACCCCCTCCATTAGTATAGACCCCCCAGGACAACCCCCCCCACATTAGTATAGCCCCCAGGACAAACCCCCCCCACATTAGTACAGACCCCCCCACATTAGTATAGCCCCCCCAGGACAAACCCCCCCATTAGTATAGACCCCCCAGGACAAACCCCCCCTACATTAGTATAAACCCCCCAGGACAAACCAGCCCACCACCCACATTAGTATAGACCCCCCAGGACAAACCACCCCCCCACATTAGTATAGACCCCCTCAGGACAAACCACCCCCCCACATTAGTATAGACCCCCCAGGACGAACCCCCCACATTAGTATAGACCCCCTCAGGACAAACCACCCCCCCACATTAGTATAGACCCCCCCTGATGAACCCCCCACATTAGTATAGACCCCCCCCCAGGACAAACCACCCCCCCACATTAGTATAGACCCCCCAGGCCGAACCACCCCCCACATTAGTATAGACCCCCAAGGACGAACCCCCCCCACATTAGTATAGACCCCCCCAGGACAAACCAGCCCCCATACATTAGTATGGACCCCCCAGGACAAATCCCCCCTACATTAATATAGACCCCCCAGGACAAACCACCCCTACATTAATATAGACCCCCCAGGACAAACCACCCCCCCACATTGGTATAGACCCCACCCAGGACAAACCACCCCCCCACATTAGTATAGACCCCCCCAGGACAAACCCCCCCACATTAGTATAGACCCCCAGGACAAACCCCCCACATTAGTAGACCCCCCCAGGACGAACCCCCTCACATTAGTATAGACCCTCCCAGGACAAACCACCCCCCCACATTAGTATAGACCCCCCAGGACAACCCCCCCCACATTAGTATAGACCCCCCAGGACAACCCCCCCCCCCACATTAGTATAGACCCCCCCAGGACAAACCACCCCCCCCAAATTGGTATAGACCCCCCCAGGACAAACCACCCCCCCCACATTAGTATAGACCCCCCAGGACAAACCCCCCCACATTAGTATAGACCCCCAGGACAAACCCCCCCACCCCACATTGGTATAGACCCCCCCCACATTAGTATAGACCCCCCCAGGACAAACCCCCCCCACATTAGTAGACCCCCTAGGACAAACCACCCCACATTAGTATAGACCACCCAGGACAAACCACCCCCCCCACATTAGTATAGACCCCCCCAGGACAAACCCCCCCACATTAGTAGACCCCTAGGACAAACCCCCCCCACATTAGTATAGACCCCCCCAGGACAAACCACCCCCCCCACATTAGTATAGACCCCCAGGACAAACCACCCCCCCACATTAGTATAGACCCCCCCAGGACAAACCACCCCCCCACATTGGTATAGACCCCCCCCCTAGACAAACCACCCCCCACCACTAGGCTAATTAAAACCACCCGGGCGGCAGCTGGAGAGGACAGTGTGCAGCCGCGCCGCCCAGGTGGAGAGCAGAGCGTGTGTGATGCTTGTGCTGCTCTGCTGGGCAGAAGGCGGAAGTTAAACACAGGACTCCTCCTGTGTTTAACTTCCGCCTCCTGCCCACCAGCACCAGCATCACACACGCTCTGTTCTAAACAAGTCGGGCTCGGGCTCGGGCTCGGCCACCGCACGGACCGCCCCCCCCCCCCCCGGGCGTCACGGCGCGGCCGCGGCTGTGACAGGCGGAGAGAGCCGCCTACGGACAAGGAGAGGAGGAGGGAGCGGAGCACTCTGGCGCTCCAGTGCCCCCACCTCTGTGGCGCCTGGGTGCACTGCACCCCGTGCACCCCGTGACGGATCGGCCCTGATCTCAGCCATTGGGCAGGGATTTTGTTGGCCTGCTGGGAGTGCCTATCAATTCGGGTGAGGTCAGGTGATCCAGGTTCTTGTGTGCCAGCCGGACCGCCATCTGGGTGGACGTGTGTCGTACGCCCCAGTCTGCTAGGTCGGAGATTGGGCCTATCCCGGGGGACATCAGGCTGCCAGGCGGTGTTATGGCCTATCCAGAAGTAGGAGGGAAGCGCAGGCCTGGCTTGCAGCCCAACCAAAAGTGACAAGTTCTGCCGGCAGGAGAATCGGTCACTGGTCGGAAGTAGAAGGGAAGCTGTCGCCGTTAAGGTGCCAATCGCCTTTTCCAGGGACCACAGTGAGTAACTGAAGCAAGTACTGGAGCAATATTCTCACCGAACGGGCATGGTGGAGAATCAGGAAACTTCAGGCGGTGATCAAGTCAGGGGCGCTTGCAGGGCAGCCCTCTGTGTGTCAAGCAGGGGTGAAGCTTGAAGTGCCAAGCTAGGGACCCAGCAGGGAAGCGTGGGTGACGATTTAAGGAGAAACCACTGCAAAAGCCTTGAGGTGCTCAGGGGATTCAGATTTGGTGAATCAGAGGGTCCAGTGAGATACCAGGAGCTCAAAGGGCTGAAGAACTACAAGAAGAAGTTGTAGCACAGCTGAGAGAACTGTTACTTTGAGTTAGGAACTGTTTAAGTACTGTTATCATAGGAGACAGCAATCCTGCACATGCAGAAGTGGCACCTTGCTGGGGCCTTTGCCTGTACGGCTGTTCTCCTATTGAAGTCTCGAAGTCTGCCATTTAAATTGTCACTACTTAAGGGTGTCCTGGCCCTATCCCTCTTTCCCCTACAAAATATAAAAAGGACCATCAAAGAAATAAAACCTCTTTTACATCCAAGAAGTGTCTGGCGCCCAATGACTTTTACCACCTTTGCACCCACTATGCTTCACAACCCACCACTTATTGAAGGATGTCAGCTATCTTTGGCCTTGAAGGTCCCAATTAGACTGGAAGAGGTCAGAGATTCTGCTACACTTATATAATCTTTAACATGTTGATGTGGTTTTAAGTCATTCAGAATATTTTAGTATTCTAGCTAAGTCTCTAGCTATCCTGCTATGACGGTCTGTGTTCAGGCATTTCCTTTTATAGGGTGACAACACCTCAATTTTTGCCTCCCAGCCTTCTGCATTGTCACCCTACCACACGGGCTTACACTGAAGACAAGTGACCATTTCAGCACACATTAGGCAGATATGGTCCACTATTGTCAAAATCAGGAAACTTTATCTTGTTCTGTCTTGGAAAGCTTAGGGATGGTGTGAACAAATCCCCCCCCCCCCCCCCCACCCGCACAGCAGGTGTGCAGATCTATTAATCTATGAAAGTGCAGGGATGGTGGGGGCCACTCATAATGGAATCAGTAGGTGTACAGACCCAAGAACTCAGAGTAGTGATGGTGGGAAACCCTCATAATAGGCTCAGCAGCTGTACAGACCTGGGATGTGAGAACCCCTCATAATGGGCACATCTGGTGTGCAGACCTGGGAACTCAGCACAGGGATGGTGGGAACCCCTCATGATGGGTACAGCAGGTGTACAGACCCAAGAACTCAGCACAGGGATGGTGGGAGCCCCTCATAATGGTCCCAGCAGGTGTACAGACCCAGTCAACTCAGCACAGGTATGGTGCGAACTCCTCATAATGAGCACAGCAGGCGTACAGATCAGGGAACTCAGCACAGTGATGGTGGGAACCCCTCATAATGGGCACAGCAGGTGTGCAGACCCAGGAACATAGCACAGGGATGGTGGGAACCCCTCATAATGGGCACTGCAGATGTACAGACCAAGGAGCTCAGGCAGGGATGATAGGAACCCTCACAATGGATACAATTTGTGTGCAGAGCTGGAAACTCAATGCAGGGAACTAACCAATAGTGTCCCTGAGGGACAGAAGATATGAACTTAGAGGGTTTTATCTCTCCAGCAGCCACTAAAAGCTAAAATCTCAGTTTTGGGTGGACTGACCCTTGATGGCTTGTTTCTATGTAGATATTTTCTGTCACCCAGGACTACTACTGCTCACTGCTCTTTCTCCTTTCCCAGTACAGCCCCCGTCTGCCCCTTGAAATGTCTCTGCTCATAAACTGTTCTATAAAACTGAACTATAAAAATGATATCTGTGTTTTTCTGCATATTTGAATCATTTCCTATTAGGATGAAGCTTTAGTCAGACACAAACATTTTGCTTTATTGGTCTCTGGGGATCTTAATCCTGGCATCCATCTCTTACATCCATCTGAAATGAATCCTTCAGTAGGACAGAGTCTGTGAAAATACAAGTATTTTATATATATATTATATATATACTGGGCCTCTCAGGTAGGGAGGTTGTAAATCATAGGGTCATGTGACAAGAGGCAGCAGCACCACTCAGGAGCAGTGAAAAAAAGTCTGCTGAATGTGTCTGTATCTGATTATATAGAGCTCAGATACAGGTGACTGGGGAGGGAAAAGAGAGAGAAAGAAGAAAAGAGGGAGGGAGAGAGGAAGGAAGAAAAAAGGGAGGGAGAGAGGATAGGAGAGACGGAGAAAGGAAGAAAAAATGGAGTGAGAGAGGAAAGAAGAGAGGGATGAGGAAAGGAAGGAAGAAAGAAAAGAGGACAGAAGAGAGGAATGAAGAGAGGTATAATAAAGGAAGGAAGAAAATAGGGAGGGAGAGAGAAAAGAAGAGAGGGAGAGAGGAAGAAAAGAAGGTAGGGGGTGTTAAGCAGAAGAAAGGAAGAGAGGAAAGGGAATTGGAAAGAGAAAATGTACTTGAAGCTGATGACCTGGCCATAAGGAGAGTGGTGTATTACAAGGGCACTTTTTCACTGCAGTGCCTTAGCGCCCCCTACCGCAAGGTACATTAAGGGAGTTATCGCATTACAGTGCCTTTTATTAGGTGAGTTGTTGCGGTGCCATTAGTGCATTCCTTTGCCAACTCGTGTGATGTGCATTAGAATGGGGTGTCATTAGAAAGGCATCCAACTTCAAAGACAATACAGATCCAATGCTCAACCATGCATTGTTTTGTGCCGCATTGCAAATAATTGCACATGTCTATTATTTTGGACCTCTTGCTGTATTGCTAGCCCATTAAATTGAATGGGCTGGCCTAATGCAATGCATGTAATGTGTGAAAAGCTGTACATTACTACACATGTATTAATACAATGTACGCTAAGGATGCTAAGGTTGGAATGGACCCTAAATGTTTTCTACAAAGTTAAATTATTTTATTTCTCTAACCTTCAGTCTCACTCTTTTCAGGGGTGGGGGTTGGTGAGTATTGCTGTACCGTATTTCTTATCCTTTTCCTCTGTTGCAGTTAATATAATGAACATGTTCCCTTGTAGAGAACACAGTGGTTCATAGATTTTGCTATCAAACAGTCACTCCAAACTTCAGCTCTTCATTAACGAGGATCTATTGCTTCATTAAACACCATGATCATTTACAGCTGGCCCCAACTAACCAATCGATTGTGGTAGAACAGCCCCTTTGCAGCTAGAAGAAAGGAAAACATCAAATATACTGATGTCTTTATAATAAAATGCATTGCCCAATTCTGTCATCCTAAGATCCAAACATGTTTCAAGCCCTCGCTGCATATTTGTGCCTTAGTGATGAAAAGACAGCTCCCAAGGGAACAAAGCTAAGCTGCTCCAGGTGAGAACATTCTTTCTCTCCAAACTTCCGGTGCAAGTCCAGTCCACAATCTGGATGAGAAGCCAATGGAACAAGAAAAGGTTGACCGCACTTGCAGGTGTGAAGCAATGGTAATGACTTTATTGAAGATAAAAATCCATCAAAACGACTTCATATGACATCATAAACATCACTGTAGACCTGGCAGAGATTAACGCGTTTCACGGATCAGAATTCGCTTAATCATAATTCTTAAGATTGATTTCCTGTGTAAGAATTCTCACTACTGTTTGTGCATCTTTCTTTGCTGTGACAAACCTTTCTATCCAACTTGAGAACATGTCCACTATACAAATAGGTATTTTTGTCCCTTACCTAACTTAGGCATGTGTGTGAAATTAATTTGTAAATGAGTGAATGGTGTGGATGGATGGATTAGGTGTTCATGTTTTGCCTTGTGAGGGTTCCTGGGATTATTCCGGATGCATGTGATGCATCTGGAAACCATAGGGGACGCCGCCCCCCCCTCCAGGCAGCCACAAAAAAAAAATGTTAAAAAAATAAATACAAAAAAGTTCCTTAAGTGCACTGTGTTCGGACGCCGGACACAGTCCGATGCCAGACACAGTGCCCTTATGGGAAGCGCCGCGTCTATGAAATCACGAGATTGCAGACGTGGCGCTGCATTTGTGGGCGTTTAGCCCGCCTTGCAGCGTTTTCTGAAGCGCCGAGTAACGGAAGCTACTCGAGGGTTAAGATTTAATTGGCATCTGACCTCAGTCAGATGTCACTTCCTGTCTCTCTCTCTCCTATTGCGCCCGGGAGAGGAACCAGGAAGTATGCTGGTCCATCAGTGGAAGGAGACACCGCTGGAGAGGACAACAGCAAGGTAAGTACCGCTGCATTTAATGGGACACAGGCAGGCTGCATTTGGGGGGGGACATATGCTGCATTTAATGGGACACAGGCAGGCTGCATTTGGGGGGGGGGGGGACATATGCTGCATTTAATGGGACACAGGCAGGCTGCACTTGGGGGGGGGGACATATGCTGCATTTAATGGGACACAGGCAGGCTGCATTTGGGGGGGGGGGGGGGGGGGGGGGCACGTGCTGCATTTGGGGGGGGGACATGGGGGGGACACATTTGGGGGGGGGGGTGGCACAGGGCAGGCTGCATTTGGGGGGGGGGCACGTGCTGCATTTAATGGGACACAGGCAGGCTGCATTTGGGGGGGGGGGGGGCACGTGCTGCATTTAATGGGACACAGGCAGGCTGCATTTGGGGGGGGGGGGGCACGTGCTGCATTTAATGGGACACAGGCAGGCTGCATTTGGGGGGGGGGCACATGCTGCATTTAATGGGACACAGGCAGGCTGCATTTGGGGGGGACACATGCTGCATTTAATGGGACACAGACAGGCTGCATTGGGGGGGGGGGGGGGGGGGGGGGCACAGGCTGCATTTGGGGGGGGGGCACAGGCTGCATTTAATGGGACACAGGCAGACTGCATTTGGGGGGGGCACAGGCTGCATTTGGGGTGGACACAGGTTGCATTTAATGGGACACAGGCAGGCTGCATTTGGGGGGGACACAGGCTGCATTTGGGGGGGACACAGGCTGCATTTAATGGGACGCAGGCAGGCTGCATTTGGGGGGGGGCACAGGCTGCATTTGGGGGGACGGACACATGCTGCATTTAATGGGACACAGGCAGGCTGCATTTAAAGGGGGGCACAGGCTGCATTTGGGGGGGGGCAGAGGCTGCATTTAATGGGACACAGGCAGGCTGCATTTGGGGGGGGGACACAGGCTGGATTTGGGGGGGCAGAGGCTGCATTTGGGGGGGGGGCAGAGGCTGCATGTAATGGGACACAGGCAGGCTGATTTGGGGGGGACAGAGGCTGCATTTGGGACAGAGGCTGCATTTCGGGGGGGGACAGAGGCTGCATTTGGGGGGACAGAGGCTGCATTTGGTGGAACAGAGGCTGGGACAGAGGCTGCATTTGGTGGGGGCAGAGGCTGCATTTGGGGGGGGGACACAGGCTGCATTTAATGGGACACAGGCAGGCTGCATTTGGTGGGACAGAGGCTGCATTTGGTGGGACAGAGGCTGCATTTGGTGGGACAGAGGCTGCATTTGGGGGGACACAGGCTGCATTTTGGGGGACACAGGCTGTATTTTATGTGACAAAGGCTGCATTTGATGTGACATAGGCTGCATGTAAGGAGGGACTCCGCTGGGGGCACCTGATGTAAGGACGGACTCTGCTGGGGACGCCTGATGGCATCTGGTTGTAGGCGACGTGGCTAGTGACACACTAGGGGCTCCCACTGATTCTGCATTATGGTGAGTTGAATGATTTCATTTTATATTACAGTGTAATAATAGAAATAATGCGTTTCAATCATCCTGATACCATAACAACCATGGTGTCAGGATGATTGAAGTGCTAACACCAGGTGCTTGGAGTATCTTCATCTGCTGATTGTAAAACTTTCTAGAATACACATTTCTATTGTTGTGTAGGATCTGGGAATGCTGTCCCTTCATTCCTTTCTCCCTCTCCCTCGTTCATCTCAGACGCTAACCACACCACCTTAGAGCCACGCCCACTATTTCGCTCAAACCATGCCCGTTTTCACCAAGTGGGAGGGGTCAAAAAGGAAGGGCAGGGTCTGGTGCCCCCCCATCCTAAAACTTCACCAGCCGCCACTGCTGGAAACATATGCCTTAACTAAGGAGGGTAGACCAGGGATGAAAAAATCTCTATCCAAGAGTTCACATGTAACCTGCCACCCTCTGTGACCTACCCCATGGTATTGTGCAATGAATAAAGGAGCACTTGCTACAGGAATACATGGTCTCCCCTCATGGCAGACAAGCTCAGATTCCGAGCTTTTCTGCACACCCACTGCATTCCATTGTTGGATGTCTTTGTCTGTAGCATATGTTTGGGGATCATGCAATGTTTGATCTAGGAGTGGGATTTCAGGTGAGGGCAATTGCATTTGGATGTCTGCTGGCTGTGTGGATGCTGCCTCTCTTGCTGCTTTGTCAGCTAAAGCATTTCCCTTGGCTATGTCATCTTGCTGACCTGTATGTGCCTTACAGTGCAATATAGCAATGGATTTTGGTAGTAGTATTGGCTTCTAACAGGCTTGTGACAAGTGTGGAATGTGAAATTGACTTACCATCTGCTGCTGTGTAGCCCGTTCTTTTCCATATAACTCCAAAATCGCACGCAACACCGAATGCATACTTGGAGTCAGTGTAAATGTTTACATCCTGTCCTTCAAAAAGCTGACAAGCTCTAGTAAGGGCTATAAGTTCTGCAGCTTGTGCTGATTGAAATGGGACAGGGTTTGCTTCCAGTATTTTATCAGGCAATTGGGCAACAGCATACCCTGCATGGTATGTGTTATAATTTGGTCTTGAACAAGACCCATCCACAAAGACATTCTGTGCTCCAGGGAGAGCAGTTGAAGACATGTCTGGTCTGGGGGATGTGTCTTGGTGGATGAGGTCCATACATTCATGTTGAGGCACTACATCATCTTCCTCACCTTTCAAGCCTAGCAAGGCTTGCGCTCGTCAAACCAACTATACAGAACGCAATGCCTTTTATGGAGACACTTACTCTACATCTTCAAACAACACCCCAAGACACCATTCACATTCTGTAATACTACAGACCACCAGGACCGAAGACAAACCCTTCACCAAATTTTCATACACACCTTGAAAACCAATAATGTTCTGGTACTCTGGGATTTCAACCTCTGGGCAAACTCCAGCGAAGACCCCATTGCCACCGCCTGCATTAACCAACTGGAAGAACTAGGTCTTCAGCAACTGATAAATGCTCCCACGCATGGGTCAGGGCTAGGGGTGCAACGGATCGTCGCCGATCCGTGATCCGATTGGGTCACCCCGTTCGGATCGGCACACCCCGCGATCCGCTGCCTCGGCCTTAGGAAAGGCCGCGGCTTCGGCCTAGCTCCGGAGCGGCGGCGGCCATTTTGGTACACCCAGCGGCCTTAGGAAAGGCCGTGGCTTCGGCCTAGCTCCGGAGCGGCGGCCATCTTGGTACACCCGGCCACTGTTTACAATGTGATCGCTCCGTCATTTGACGGAGCGATCACTTGTAAACAAACTCTGCATTACCCAGCCAATACCCTGCATTACCCAGCCAATACCCTGCATTACCCAGCCAATACCCTGCATTACCCAGCCAATACTCTGCATTACCCAGCATATACTCTGCATTACCCAGCATATACCCTGCAATACCCTGCATTACCCAGCATATACTCTGCAATACTCTGCGATACTCTGCATTACCCAGCCAATACTCTGCGATACCAGCCAATACTCTGCGATACCCAGCCAATACTCTGCGATACCCAGCCAATACTCTGCGATACCCAGCCAATACTCTGCAATACCCTGCCAATACTCTGCGATACCCTGCCAATACTCGGCGATACTCCGACATAATTACAGTGGGGGAGATGACGTGGATATTACAGTGGGGGAGATGACGTGGATATTACAGTGGGGGAGATGACGTGGATATTAGTGGGGACTATATGGTGGCGGAATTTTCACAGGTTTTTGCAAATTCAATTATTATTTGCTGATCCGAAAAATTATCCGATCCGTGACTCTGATCCGAGGATTGATCCGATCCGTGAGTTTTTTGATCCGTTGCACCCCTAGTCAGGGCACATCCTGGACCTCATCTTCAAACAAAATATGAACATCAACATACTCGACAATGTACCGCTACCATGGACGGACCACCATGCTATCGAATTTGAAATCACCACCAACACCACCCTCCAAAAACGGAACCAGTCAACAAAAACACACTGGACCAGATCTCAGAAGAAACTACACTCAGAACTAAATTCTGGATCATTTAATGGCACTCTTATGCCGCGTACACACGAAGGGACTATCCCGTGGGATTGTCCGCTGGACTCGAGTCCGCCGGACAATCCCCTCGTGTGTGGGCCTTCGACTGACTTTTTTTTCCAAAAGTCCGGCGGACTAGGTTTTAAGTTTTGTTTTTTAAAATTATCTGCTGGACTTGGCAGTCCGGCGGACAATACGGCCGTCTGTAGTATGGTCCGGCGGACCAAAAAGGACGCATGCTCAGTAGCAAGTATTTTTCTAGTATTTTTATTTTTCTAGTCCCGTTCTACGTGCTGTACGTCATCGCGTGAACCGCCGGACTTTTAGCGTGATCGTGTGTGGTCAAGTCCGTTTGCTTTCAAGTCCGGCGAAGCCCAGCTGGAAAGTCCGGCGGTTTGTCAGCTGGACTAGGTCCGGCGGACAAAGTCCCTTCGTGTGTACGCGGCATTACTCTACTGAAACGGGAACACAGAAGAGCTGAAAGATCCTGGAGAAGAAATTCTACAAAGGAAAACCACACAAACTACAAAGCAAAATTAAATTTCTCAAACACCATCTCAAAAGCCTTAAACCGCCCTCGTGAACTTTTCAAACTAGTCGCTCAGACTATGAAACCTACCTGCCTTGAGCCCCCAGCAAACAAAACTCAAGAATTCTGAAACAAGTTATCAGATTTTTATATCAATAAAGTTGACAACATTCGGAAAATAATTCAACAGAAAAAAACAATCAACCCTATTCAACCAAAGCAAAAAGAGGAAATCGACTCGAACATCACACAATCACCAAATTTTTCGCTGATCCCAATCACCACTGACACCACCAAAAATATCATCATGAGCCTCCGAGACAGCACATCACCCAATGACATCATTCCCACAAAACTCCTGAAAGAATGTTCCGACATCTCGTCTCCTACTATAACACATCTCGTAAATCAGTCGTTCAAAGAAGGGATTGTTCTGACCACCCTCAAGCAAGGCATAGTCAAACCCCTCCTAAAGAAACCCAACCTCAACCCCAAAGACCCTAACTACCGCAGACCAGTAACAAGCCTGAACACCATCTCCAAGATTATGGAGAAAGCAGTAGTGCAACAGCTACAACTTCATCTGGACACACACAAACTCTTGGACCCACTGCAAATAGGCTTCCGCCCAGGCCATGGCACAGAAACGGCACTTCTAAAAATATGGGAAGACGCCCTTGAAGCAGCTGATGATGGAGAATCATGTCTCCTGGTACTGCTGGACCTCAGTGCAGCGTTTAATACAGTGGACCACAATACTCTTCTCATCCGCCTCAAAGAAGTAGCAGGAGTTACAGACTCAGATCTACCATGGTTCGCTTCTTTCATAGGAAATCGTTCACAGACAGTGAAACTAGGAGCCCTCACCTCTGAATCTCGCTCAATCTCTTATGGAGTTCCTCAAGGATCACCCTTGTCACCTGTGATCTTCAACATCTACATCCGTCCACTCCTCAAAATCATCAGCAAATCGGATCTATGCTTCCACTCATAAGCTGACGACACTCACTGCTACTTCTGCATCACCAGACAAAAAGACCAATATCAGGAACTAGAAAAATGCCTCACATTGATAGATGACTGGATGACCACAAGCTCCCTCAAACTCAATGGATCGAAAAACTGAGCTTCTACTCCTCAACGCAAACCGAAATACAAAAACTAAGACCCCATGGATTCCACCCACCATCCTTGGACAGACCATCTCCCCAAGTACCAAAGCCAAAAGTCTCGGAGTCATCTTCGACTCAGATGTCCTATGGATGCACAAATGGGATCAGTAGTAAGCGGATCCCACCATCTTCTCCACCTGCTACGTAGACTCATTCCCTTCATTCCAGAAAAGGAGAAAGCAATAGTAGTTGGAACAATCATCAATTCGCGACTCGACTACTTCAAATTCCCTCTACATAGGACTACCTAAATACCATATTGCACGCCTTCAAGTTGTCCAAAACATGACAGCAAGACTAGTCACAGGAAAAAAAACCTGGGAATCCATTTCCCCATCCCTGAGGACCCTACATTGGCTAATGGTAAAGGATAGGATCACATTCAAGACCCTCTGTCTCACCCACAAATGAACGCAAGGAAACGCTCCTCAATACCTATGTGAGAAAATTAAAACACTACACACTAGGGGTGCAACGGATCAAAAAACTCACGGATCGGATCGTTCCTCGGATCAGAGTCACGGATCGGATCATTTTTCAGATCAGCAAATAATAATTGAATTTGCAAAAACCTGTGACAATTCCACCACTGTAATATCCACAATCTCCCCCACTGTAATATTGTCTGAGTATCGCCGAGTATTGGCAGGGTATCGCCGAGTATTGGCAGGGTATCGCCGAGTATTGGCAGGGTATCGCTGAGTATTGGCAGGGTATCGCTGAGTATTGGCAGGGTATCGCTGAGTATTGGCAGGGTATCGCTGAGTATTGCAGGGTATCGCTGAGTATTGGCAGGGTATCGCTGAGTATTGGCAGGGTATCGCTGAGTATTGGCAGGGTATCGCTGAGTATTAGCAGGGTAATGCAGGGTAATGCAGAGTATTGGCAGGGTAATGCAGAGTATTGGCAGGGTAATGCAGGGTAATGCAGAGTATTGGCAGGGTAATGCAGAGTTTGTTTACAAGTGATCGCTCCGTCATTTGCAATAGGGCGGAGTTTGCCCCCATGCTCCTGCGCTACGACCCCCGCCATTGTTGCCATTGTTTTACAGTTGTCCCTAGCAAACAAGTGAAACATCTTGCCATATTCAGGTAATCCAAGTCCAGGAGCTGTGACTGAAGAGAATCAAACGGTATTTCCGTATACCTGACAAGACCAGCTAGGTATAAACACAGCAATTACCACACTCGCAAGACCCTCTCAGTACTGAGGAGATAGCTTCTTTGTGAACACAAAAGAGATGATGCAGAGTCTAAATGTTCAAAGCTATCTGATTTAATTCTGGGTGGGTATACGCTATCATTAACCACTTCCCGACCGGCGCACACAGATATACGTCGGCAGAATGGCACGTACAGGCAGGAGGGCGTATATATAAGTCCCTCCTTAATGCCTGTCCGTGCCATCAGGAGCGCCCGGGAGCGGCGCGCTCCCGCGCCGGTCGGGACCCCCGTGAGTCCGGTCATGGGCCCCGCGGACTCGATCGCCGCGGGGACCCCCGCGATCGTCTCACAGGAAGGCTGAACGGGGAGATGCCGAGATAAACAGCATCTCCCCGTTCTGCCTAGCAACTAGTGATGCCGATCTCTGCTCCCTGTGATTGGAGCAGAGATCAGCATTCACTAGCTGACAGCCACGCCCCCAAAGTAAGAAACACACCCCTAGGCATACTTAACCCCTACACTGTCCCCTTGTGGTTAACCCCTTCACTGCCAGTGTCATTTATACAGGAATCAATGCATTTAAATAGCATTGATTGCTGTATAAATGACAATGGTCCCAAAAATGTGTCAAAAATGTCCGATGTGTCCTCCATAATGTCGCAGTCACAATAAAAATCGCTGATCGCCGCCATTACTAATAAAAAAAAAATATTAATAAAAATGCTTTAAAACTATCCCCTATCTTGTAAACGCTATAACTTCTGCGCAAACCAATCAATAATCGCTTATTGCGATTTTTTTTTTTTTTTTTTTACCAAAAAAATGTAGAAGAATACGTATCGGCCTAAACTGAGGAAAAAAAAATTTTTTATATATTTTTGGGGGATATTTATTATAGAAAAAAATAATGCGTTTTTTTTCAAATTTTTTTGTTTATAGCGCAAAAAATAAAAACCGCAGGGGCGATCAAATACCACCAAAAGAAAGCTCTATTTGTGGGAAAAAAAGGACGTCAATTTTGTTTGGGAGCCACGTCGCACGACCGCGCAATTGTCAGTTAAAGCGACGCAGTGCCGAATCGCAAAAAGGGGCCTGGTCCTTTGGCTGCAAATTGGTCCGGTCTGAAAGTGGTTAAGCAATCATTGCATGGAACATGGGAGTGATTTAATACAGGGGTGTACATTTCATATCATTACATATCATTAATACTCAAATGCCCAACCCTTTAAACATGGCTGACATAGCAACTATAGTAACCATGTTATCTGCTTCCATGACTCATAGTCATGCCTTTGGTGTTGCCCTTTACACAGGAAAATGTCCCAGACCGCTCTACACCACAGGAGCTTTATATAGAAAGGTACTGAGCAAAGATGCTGCTGTAAGCTATATTTTCTTATATGTGTGCCTTGCAAAAACTGTTACAGTCTGAGAATACAGAACCTAAACTAACTAGCAGATTAACCCAAGTTAATATTATATGAATTTATATAAAGATGGAGTCACTTCTGTTCAGTCATATTACTACAGTGACCATTGCAGTTTTAAGATTAGGGATGAGGCGCCGGAACACCGTTAAAGTCTATGGGACACTAAAATGAAAAATCAAAAGTGCTAATTTTAAAGGCTAATATGCAAGTTATAGCGCAAAGGGGAAGACACAGACCCAAAGGTCAAAAAAGAGTGCTGCTCACCCCTAAAGGGTAGAAACAAAAGAAGGAAACGATCCCCCACGTTGGGGTTTTTAGGCAGCGTACAATGAAAGGAAGTCAGAGTTTGTGGGTAAAACAGTTTGACGTTTTATTTATAAAAAATTATTGAAATCATTGAATTAGAACATGAGCTCCAATGGGAACAGCAACAAAATACTATACATTTATGTACAGGAAAAACATGGATATACAATATGCAGACTAATATTCACATAACAACAGTACACAATCTGTCGTAAATATGAGAAACTATCTCTGACGCGTTTCAACCCAAAAGGGTCTTCCTCAGAGGGAAAGAAGGTCTGCTAGACAAAGAGGAATGAAATGTCAATGTTAGTGATGAGTACAATTTACAGAGTGAAAATGAGCTCATAAAATATACAGAGCTAGGTGTGACAATGCATATTGGAATTTATATTTACCACAATGGTGTATATCCTGAAAGTAGAAAGTATGTGGTATTCCCACTGGAGGGTTTGCTTGGGGAGGACGCCGTCCACTCCTATGGGGCACACCGGACAGGTTCCACCGAACACCACCTAGGTCATGGGGCGCCACACGCCTTACGGGAGGTCACACGCTTGGGGTTCCACTCCTACTGGTCCTGCTGACCAAGCAGGGGTACCAGAGGGGAAGGAACAACCTGGGAAAGACCTGAGGGCGCGCAGACACCTCCAATAACAGAGTCTATGGAAAAATAAGGGTCGTGTTATAGCTTAGTATCTTAGCGGATAGGACAGTATATAGCAGCTAAGAAGGAGGTAATTGGTTGAACATCTGTATGTAATTGTTCTAACCAGGTGGGATAACCAGGGTATGTAGTGAGTGGGGTGTGTGGTGGAAAGTGGGATGGGATCAAACTGTGCAACTAAAAAACTAAACCAAAACAACCAAACCAGATGAAATGACAGAGGTTCCCCTCGGGGAGAAAGAAAAAACTGGAAGATGGAGGTGCACAATTGTGGTGGGGCTAGGATATGTGGATGTGGTATGTGAAGGGGTGAGAGGGTAGGGAAAGGTGGGGGAGTGTCTGGAAGGGTGGGTGGGGAGTGATGTGAAGTTGGGTGGGGGGGAAGAGAGAAATCATAGAGAGGGGAGAGGGGGAGGAAAAGAGGAGGAAGAAGGGGGTGGGAAAGAGGGGGGGGGAAGAAGGGGGAGAACGAGAGGGGAAAGGAAAGGAAAGAAGGAAAGAAAAGGGGAAAAGGAGGGGGGGAGTGGGGGATGGGGAAGATGGGGAGAGGGAAGGAAAAGCCAGGTGGGGAGGGGGTGGGGGGGGGGGAGGGAGGGAGAAGGAAAAGGGGAAAAAAAAAAAAAGAAGGATCAGGGGGGAGAAAAAAGAGGAGGGGTGAATGGGAGGGGGGGGGGGGGAAGGAGAGGAAAGGGGAAGGGGGAGAAAAGAGTGGGGAAGAAAAAGAGGAGAAGGGGAGGGAAGGGGGGGGGGGGGGGAGGGAGGGTAGGGGAAGGGTGGGAGGAAGGGGAGTGTTGGGATGTGATGTGAAGAAGTGAATGGTGGAGATACTACATAATTAGAACGTGAAATGCTGCTGGTGAAATAATATCTGTGTACATGAACTGGAATTGTAATCCTACCTGGGGTGAAAAGATGCTGGAATAGAATCACAGACTGCTGACCATGGGGTTATATCAAAATGGCCAATATTGTGTTTTGAAAAGGACCCTTAATCCTGTATCACTGGTATAGTGATAGTGTAACGGGACTGTTGGGTCGATGGGGTGAGGATCACCCAATCTGAAAGCAAAGATTAATAGTGATCAGTAAGATCAAACATAGGGTCTAATAGTCAAATAAACCACAGGGCTGTCCTGTAGGGACCACCGAGGGGTCTGCGGGGTTGAGGTAGTAGGTATAACCATCGGACTATGTCCGTACATACCGCGTGTCAGTCTCAGTGGTGGTCTGGTCCTGTGAGGATGGCCGTAGTGTGGTATGATGCTTGTTGGTCCTTTTATAGGGTAAGAATAGGTGCTGGTGGCCGGAAAGAGGTCACCGGAAAGTCAGTAACTGCTGACTCAGTGGGTGGGTAAATGTCCGCGCATGTCAGGTCCTCCTTCAGGTGTGGGCGGCCGCCAAACGGGCAGGCCGCGTGTGGCGTCCCCGGCGTTCCTGGCGGCCATCTTGTGGCCCGTAATTGACGTCATCCCTGACGCAAATCGCGTGACGTACGCTCGTCATGCGCACCGGCGGCGTCCCGCACGTGCGCAATGGCGAGCGTCGTCCAGGGATGTCCAGGAATGCCGCCGACGAGGGTATTCCAACGATCGATCGCACGGGACCAGCCCGGGTGCGTCGATTGTGGAGAAAAAGGAGGCGCTTGTTGGTATGATGTAGCGTCACTCCTTACCCTCGTCGGGAAGGCGTGATGGCGCCCCCTGGGGACCCGGAATGGTATGGCGGGGTCAGGCAGCTCTCAGCGGTGGACGGACATCCTTCCTGTGCAAACCTGGTCAACCTGCGGCACAAAGATGGTATAAGAGTGTTGAGCTGGGGTACAGACAACAAGAAAAATAAATGAATGTGGAATGAAATAAAATAAATTATAATGAAATAAAATAAAATAAATTACCATAAAAATAAAAAGTGGGATACATGGTGCAATAAAAGAAAAAAAAAAAAAAAAAAAGAGAAAAAAGAGAAGAAAAAAGGTAAAAAAAAAAAACAAAAAGGTGAGAGGTGAACCACAGCATCAACCAAGCCGCAGGAAGATCATTGGAAAACAGCTCAGTTTAATCATAAATTACCTCCTTCTTAGCTGCTATATACTGTCCTATCCGCTAAGATACTAAGCTATAACACGACCCTTATTTTTCCATAGACTCTGTTATTGGAGGTGTCTGCGCGCCCTCAGGTCTTTCCCAGGTTGTTCCTTCCCCTCTGGTACCCCTGCTTGGTCAGCAGGACCAGTAGGAGTGGAACCCCAAGCGTGTGACCTCCCGTAAGGCGTGTGGCGCCCCATGACCTAGGTGGTGTTCGGTGGAACCTGTCCGGTGTGCCCCATAGGAGTGGACGGCGTCCTCCCCAAGCAAACCCTCCAGTGGGAATACCACATACTTTCTACTTTCAGGATATACACCATTGTGGTAAATATAAATACCAATATGCATTGTCACACCTAGCTCTGTATATTTTATGAGCTCATTTTCACTCTGTAAATTGTACTCATCACTAACATTGACATTTCATTCCTCTTTGTCTAGCAGACCTTCTTTCCCTCTGAGGAAGACCCTTTTGGGTTGAAACGCGTCAGGGATAGTTTCTCATATTTACGACAGATTGTGTACTGTTGTTATGTGAATATTAGTCTGCATATTGTATATCCATGTTTTTCCTGTACATAAATGTATAGTATTTTGTTGCTGTTCCCATTGGAGCTCATGTTCTAATTCAATGATTTCAATCATTTTTTATAAATAAAACGTCAAACTGTTTTACCCACAAACTCTGACTTCCTTTCATTGTACGCTGCCTAAAAACCCCAACGTGGGGGATCGTTTCCTTCTTTTGTTAATATGCAAGTTATTGTCATAAAAAGTGTCATAAAAAGTGTTTGGGGACCCGGGTCCTGCCCCAGGAGACATGTATCAATGCAATTTTTTTTTTTTTTTAATGCTTAAAGTGAAAAAAAATATTCCTTTAAATATCGTGCCTGGGGGGTGTCTATAGTATGCCTGTAAAGTGGCATATTTTCCTGTGTTTAGAACAGTACCACAGCAAAATGACATTTCTAAATGGAAAAATGGTAATTTAAAACTGATTGCGGCTGTAATGAATTGTCGGGTCTCAGAAATATAGATAAAACTCAATGAAAAAAACGTCATGGGGTCCCCCCCAGTCCATTAACATGCCATTTGGGTCTGGTATGAATATTAAGGGGAACCCTGAACCAAAATAGAAAAAAATTGTGTGGGGGGTCCCCCTAAAATCCATACCAGGCCCTTCAGGTCTGATATGGAAATTAAGGGGAACCCTGCTCCAAGCAAAAAAAAATGGCGTAGGGTTCCCCCCCAAAATCCATACCAGACCCTTATCCGAGCAAGCAACCTGGCAGGCCACAGGAAAAGAGGGGGGACGAGAGAGCGCCCCCCCCTGAACCGTACCAGGCCACATGCCCTCAATATGGGGAGGGTGCTTTGGGGTCTGACCCCAAAGAACCTTGTCCCCATGTTGATGGGGACAAGGGCCTCATCCCCACAACCCTTGCCGGTGGTTGTGGGGGTATGCGAGCTTATTGGAATCTGGAAGCCCCTTTAACAAGGGAAACCCCAGATCCCAGCCTTCCAATTTTCTTGCTTAGAATAAAAAGATCACGATTCTCGCAACGTAACATCTTTCACAATATACAAAAAAAAATTGGGCGAACTTTACTGGTTAGGTCTTCTTCTTCTTTTTTTTTTTTTTATTTTTTATTTTTTTTATTCTTTTTTTTTATTTTATTTATTAAAGTAATTTCTTCCAAAAAAATGCATTTGAAAGACCGATGTGCAAATACAGTGTGACATAAAATATTATATAACAACCACCATTTTATTCTCTAGGATATCTGCTAAAAAATACATATATAATGTTTGGGGGTTTTAAGTAATTTTCTAGCAAAAAAAAAAAAAAAAAAAGGATTTTAGCTTGAAACCAAAAAATTTCAGAAAAAGGTTTAGTGTTTAAGTCGTTAAACTTTCTTCATTTACACACCAAAGTGTATTCCATTGTAACAATGTTTATACTTAAAGTTCCACTGCTAAAGAGTTTTTTTTCTACCTTTCTTTTGACGGCTGTGGCTTCAGAAGAGCAGAGAAAATTCTTTGCATTGATAGAATCGTAAAAACAATTTTTGTCAAGATCGCAACGGGAAAAAAATTGTGATAACGATTCTTGACAATTAATCGTGCAGCTCTAGTATGGAGGTAAGTAGTGATGGCACATCAGGCACTATAGGCGCAATGGGCACCACCAGGTTATTTACAGTTTGAAGGTCTTGAACAAACCTATAACTGCCAATCCGGCTTTTTAACTGGGTTCATGGGTGTGTTGTAGGGGGATACAACTTCTTTTAGAATGCCCTTCCTTAAGAAGTGTTCTACCATAGGAGCAATGCCTTCCTCTTTTTCTTTCGACAATGGATACTGTTTGTGATAAATGGGTTGTGCCCATTCTTTGAGGGTGGCCTTGTATAGGGCACTAATTCTTCCACTGACACCAATGATGGGGCACTATTCCTCCCACTGACACCAATGATGGGGCACTATTCCTCCCACTGACTGCAATGATGGGGCACTAATCCTCCCACTAACACCAATTCCTCCAACTGACATAAATGATGGGGCACTATTCCTTCCACTGACACCAATGATGGGGCACTATTCCTTCCACTGACACCAGTGATGGGGCACTATTCCTCCCACTGACTGCAATGATGGGGCACTAATCCTCCCACTGACACCAATTATGGAGCACTAATCCTCCCACTGACACCAATGATGGGGCACTATTCTTTCCACTGACTGCAATGATGGGGCACTAATCCTGCCACTGACACCAATGATGGAGCACTAATCCTCCCACTGACACCAATGATGGAGCACTAATCCTCCCACTGACACCAATGATGGAGCACTAAGCCTCCCACTGACACCAATGATGGGGCACTATTCCTTCCACTGACACCAATGATGGGGCACTATTCCTTCCACTGACACCAATGATGGGGCACTATTTCTTCCACTGACACCAATGATGGGGCACTATTCCTTTCACTGACATCAATGATGGGGCATTATTCCTTCCACTGACACCAATGATGGGGCATTCAAGCAATTTGAGAAGGGGGGCAAAGAGGTAACAAACCTTAGGGATTTTTAGGGTGTTAGATATAGAGATCAAGACTCATTACATATCATAAAATTTAAAGTTTTATTGAAAAAGTAAAAACACGAGGAAAAAGGGTACATTCCTATCAAAAGATGAGTTATCTAATAAAGCATATACAGCTCTCGACATGTTTCACTCGATTGAGTTTCTTCAGGAGATTGCTAGTATGGCACTTTCTATACTATAGATAACAAAACATAAGGTAAGTATCTCATGAAAGTATTAAATAATAATACATTGACATGGAAAAACATGTACATTGGCACATAGACTAGGGGAAAATTTGCTAAGTTTATAAAGAAACAATGGTATCAGAACATAAGGACATAGAAACATGTGGACACATAAACAAACCAAACCTCACCAAGATTGCTTTGAATCCTTGAAAAATATACACAGAAAAATTATTTCAGTGAATGCACTAGATATCCCATCATTCCATCATTTCAGCTCAGCCTCTTGTTGGTTAGGTGCTATATACTAACCTTTACAATTACCATTATCCTTATCTGTCACGTACCTGGTGGTGCGAGCCCGAGATTGCAGGGAGAGGCCTCCCTTGCGTCTCCCACTCCTGGTCCCCTGGTGTGGGAACAGGAGAGACAGGAGTGAGGAGGAGCACGGGTGCCTGGCAGGATCAACAGACCGGTGGGAAGGAAACAGGTTAGCTGAGCAGGCAGGATCTCTGAGAAGCAGGCTCACAGGTAAACTGGATAGCAGAGCTGGCAGGATCGCAGGAAGCAGGCTCACAGGTAAACTGGATAGCAGAGCTGGCAGGATCACAGGAAGCAGGTTCACAGGTAAACTGGATAGCAGAGCTGGCAGGATCACAGGAAGCAGGCTCACAGGTAAACTGGATAGCAGAGCTGGCAGGATCACAGGAAGCAGGCTCACAGGTAAACGGATAGCGGAGCTGGCAGGATCACAGGAAGCAGGCTCACAGGTAAACTGGATAGCAGAGCTGGCAGGATCACAGGAAACAGGCTCACAGGTAAACTGGATAGCAGAGCTGGCAGGATCACAGGAAGCAGGCTCACAGGTAAACCGGATAGCGGAGCTGGCAGGATCACAGGAAGCAGGCTCACAGGTAAACTGGATAGCAGAGCTGGCAGGATCACAGGAAACAGGCTCACAGGTAAACCGGATAGCGGAGCTGGCAGGATCACAGGAAGCAGGCTCACAGGTAAACTGGATAGCAGAGCTGGCAGGATCACAGGAAACAGGCTCACAGGTAAACCGGATAGCGGAGCTGACAGGATCACAGGAAGCAGGCTCACAGGTAAACTGGATAGCAGAGCTGGCAGGATCACAGGAAACAGGCTCACAGGTAAACCGGATAGCGGAGCTGGCAGGATCACAGGAAGCAGGCTCACAGGTAAACAGGATAGCGGAGCTGGCAGGAACTGGACAACGGCTTGGCAGGTAAGTTCACAGGTACACTTGGTTAGCAGAGCTGACAGGAACCGGACAACGGCTTGGCAAACAGGTTCACAGGTAAGCTTGGATAGCAGAGCTGACAGGAACTGGACAATGGCTTGGCAAACAGGTTCACAGGTAAGCTTGGATAGCAGAGCTGACAGGAACTGAACACAGGAAACGGAACCACGGACTGGACTGGAACCAACAGGTGAACAGGCTCGTTACAGAGGGTCAGACTGCAGACTGGACAAGGCTGAACAAGGAACCAAAGTTCATCAAAAGTCAGGTAATAGATCTGAACCAGGGCAGGGTACAATGGATCAGGCAGGAGGATGGTCACTGGAAGCCGGGGTCGGGTACAGGCAGAAGGCAGGATAGTCTTAATGGCAAGCCGGGTCAAAGGAACAGGTATACAGGATCAGGTCTCACTTTAACACACCACAACGCTGTAGAGCAGACAGCAAAGACCGTCTGCTCAAGTCAGGCTTAAATAGGCCGGCTGGTGCTAACTAGGGCGCGCGCCCGTCTCCTTGTGCGCGGTTGTGCACGTGCCCGCGCCCGGGCGCGCATGCGCATGCGCAATGGAATCTGAGGGCCAGGACGGCCCGGATTTAGATTTCTGGCAGGATCTTCATGACATTGCCCCCCTCCTAGGGGCAACCTCCGGGTGCCCCTCTGGGCAAATCTCTCAGGATGAGCTCTTTTGAAGGCTTGAACTAGACTCTTAGCATGGATATTACACTCGGGCTCCCAGGAATTCTCTTCAGGACCATATCCTTTCCATTTGATTAAGAACTGGTTCTGATTTCTCCTTTTTCTAACATTTAGTATGGCCTCTACCTCATATTCTTCCTCGCCATCTACCAAGACTGGATCTGGGGGTACCGTCCTTCTGTTGGGAAAGGGGTTGGAAGTGGAAGGTTTTAACAGGGAAACATGAAAGACTGGATGGACCTTGAGGGAATCAGGAAGTTCCAACTCATAGGCTACTTCATTAATCTTCCGTTTGACTGGAAAGGGACCCAAGAACTTAGGGCCCAGTTTCTTTGAGGGACAAGCCAACTTCAGGTTCAAGGTGGAGAGCCACACTGTGTCACCTGGTGCCAGTATCAATTCTCCACGCCTTTTTCGGTCAAAGACTGTTTTGTTATGTTCCTGGGTCCGAGCCATGGTATCCTGCAGGAGTTGGTTATTGGAAGCAAAGAAGTCAATCTTCTCCTGGACTGCGGGCACAGTACATTCAGGAAGAGAATTGGGCAGGAATGAGGGGTGAAAGCCATAGTTGGCGAAGAAAGGTGTCTGTTGGGTGGCCGAGTGGATAGCGTTGTTGTATGCAAACTCGGCAACCGGCAATAGAGAGATCCAATCGTCTTGGGAGAAGGAAGAAAAGCATCGAAGATATTGTTCCAGAGTCTGATTGGTTCTTTCGGTCTGCCCATTGGTTTGAGGGTGATAAGCGGAAGAAAACGATAGCTCAATGTTGAGAGCCTTGCAGAGTGATTTCCAGAACCGAGAGGTGAATTGTACCCCTCGGTCGGACACTATGTTGGCTGGTACCCCATGGAGTCTGATGATTTCTCGGATGAACACTTGTGCGGTTTCTGAGGCAGAAGGGGTACCCTTCATGGGAACAAAGTGTGCCATTTTTGACAGACGATCAACTATCACGAAGATCGTAGTGTGGTCCTCTGCTGGGGGCAGTTCCACAATGAAATCTATGGACAGCATTTTCCAGGGACGATCTGGGACTGGTAATGGCTTGAGTAAGCCCCAGGCTTTGGTTCTGTGACTTTTGCTCCGAATACACACAGTACAAGTTTCCACAAATTTCCTGCAGTCTTCCCTTAGCTGGGGCCACCAGAAGGTACGTTGTACCAATTCAGTGGTCTTGGTGACACCAAAGTGTCCAGCAAGCTTGTGATCATGGCACAATTCCAGGACGGTTACCCGCAGACCCTCGGGAATGAAAATCTTATCCCCATGCCACAATAGCCCATCCTTGGCCTGCAATCCAGGACCGGGAGTGGGTAAGAGGCCACTGGAAGCCCGCCTGAGCTGGGACCGTAGGTCTTCCTGTAGCAGGAGAAAGTTTCCAGGGGCAAGGATAGTGTCTGGAGGGGAACCATCCTGGGATTTGTGATACATACGAGACAGAGCGTCCGGCTTCGCATTTTTGGAACCCGGACGATAAGTCACGTGAAAAGTAAAACGAGAGAAAAATAAGGCCCAACGGGCCTGTCTAGGTTTTAACCTCTTGGCAGTTTTTAAGTACTCTAGATTCTTGTGATCTGTGAAGATCAGGATTGGGTGAATAGCCCCTTCTAGCAGGTAACGCCACTCCTCGAGGGCGGTCTTTATGGCCAGTAATTCCCGATCCCCCACATCGTAGTTCTTCTCGGCTGGGGACAATTTCCGTGAGAAGAATGCCACGGGGTGTAGCAGGGCTTTGATGCCCTGTCTCTGGGACAGGATGGCCCCTACAGCTATCTCTGAAGCATCCACCTCGAGGACAAAGGGCAGAGAAGGATCTGGATGCTTCAGGATAGGAGCTGAGGTAAAGAGCCCCTTGAGGGCCTCGAAGGCCCCTTGGGCCTCAGGGGACCAGTGAAAACGGGTACCTTGCTTGGTGAGTTGAGTAATGGGCGTCACTATGGCCGAGAATCCCTTGATGAATTTGCGATAAAAATTGGCGAAGCCAATGAATCGCTGGATCCCCTTTTTATCTGCAGGAACTGGCCAGTCCAGGATGGCTGAGATTTTCTGGGGATCCATCCGGATACCTCTACTGGAGATGATCAGACCTAGGAAGGGTATGCTTTCTACCTCAAAGAGACACTTTTCTGCCTTGGCATAAAGGCCATGTTGCCGAAGACGGCCCAACACACTTTTAACATGTCCACGATGCAGCTCTAGGGAGGAGGAGAAAATTAGTATGTCATCAAGATAAACAACAGCAAAAACATCAAGGAAGTCCCGAAGCACATCATTTATGAAGGACTGGAAGGTAGCGGGGGCGTTACAGAGTCCAAACGGCATCACCAGGTACTCGAAGTGCCCAAATCGAGACCGAAATGCCGTCTTCCATTCGTCCCCATCCTTTATACGTATTAAATTGTATGCCCCTCTGAGGTCCAGTTTAGAAAAGACGGAGGCCGTGCCAAGCCTCTGAAACAGTTCAGGTACCAGGGGAAGCGGGTAGCGATTTTTAACTGTGACCTCGTTTAGGGCACGGTAGTCCACACAGGGCCTGAGAGAATGGTCCTTCTTCTCTACAAAAAATATTCCTGCACCTGCAGGAGACGTAGACGGGCGGATAAACCCTTTTTTCAGATTATCATCTATATAGTCCTTTAATTTTCCCTGTTCCACCTCTGTTAATGGAAAGACCCTACCGAAAGGAATCTTGGCCCCGGGAAGAAGTTCAATGGGACAGTCATAGGGTCTATGGGGTGGCAGCACATCTGCCCTTTGTTTGCTAAACACATCCAGGTAAGCATGGTAGACTTCAGGGATGGACTGGCGTAGACCTGCCTCGTCTTCGAGGCAGAGCAGAGCAGAGGGACCTGCGGGGACCAAGAAGCCGCAGGACCTTTGGCAGTAGGGGGAAGAAAAGGCCACCTCTCCTGTGGACCAGTTGATGACCGGGTTGTGTGCTTGCAGCCAGGGGATCCCTAGAATGACTGGAAACAAGGGGGAAGAAATTATGTCCAGACATAACAGTTCCTGATGTGACTCTGAGATCACTGTGTGCAGCGGGGCAGTCTCCTGAGTCACTGGGCCAGATTTGATGGTAGATCCATCTGCCAGGTGGACAGACAGGCCTTGTTTTCTCAGGCGGAGAGGAATTCGATGCCGGGCAGCAAAAGCAGAGTCCATAAAGCAACTACAGGCACCAGAGTCAATGATAGCTGTGGTTTGTAGGGTCCTTCCTGAGAACTGGAAGGAGACAGAAAGGGCAAGATGAGATGAAACCCCGGTCACAGGATCCACATAACTGGAGAGAATAGTAGGGAACTTACGGAGTTTAGCCGGGCAGTTCCGGACATAATGACCAGGCTCTCCGCAATACAGGCACAAATTGTTGCTGCGGCGTCTCTGGCGTTCTGCTGGGGTGAGAGAAGGCCGCAGGAGTCCAAGTTGCATGGGTTCTGATGCTGAAGAAGGATGAGTAGGTTTAACAGGGGGAACAGTGCGGAAATGACTTGGACCCCTGGGGAGCATCCAGGTAGGTTTTGGGGACCCCAAAGTTCGTTCGGCCCTACGCTCCCGTAGGCGCCGGTCAATTTGGATGCTTAGGTCTATGAGGGAATTCAGGGTCTGGGGTACCCCCACTCTGGCGAGCTCGTCTTTGAGTGCGTCTGAGAGGCCCATGCGGAATTGGTGACGGAGGGCAGCATCGTTCCAGTCGGTGTCGGCACCCCAACGCCTGAACTCAGCCACATAGTCCTCTGCTGGTCTTCGACCCTGTTGGAGAGAACGTAAGGCGGCCTCCGCAGTGTTTGAGAGTTGGGGGTCCTCATAAAGCTGCGCCATGGCATCAAAAAAGGTGGAGAGACTGGTCAATGCTGCATCCTTTTGTTCCACGAGACGGTGGGCCCAGATTTGGGGATCCCCAGTCAGTAGGGCTATCACAAAACCCACCTTGGTGGTCTCTAAAGAGAAAGTCCTGGGTTGCAGGTCAAAATGGAGTTCACAAGAGTTACGGAAAGTTCTGAAGCTACCACGGGCACCCGTAAATTTCTCTGGGGTAGGTACCTTGGGCTCAGGTGGTAGCATCACTATAGTCTGGGTAGGTGCAGGCCCCGTTGGGGGTATTGCTGGGTGAGGAGGTCCTTGGGTACTGGATGGACCAGACAGGGCCAGTACCCGTTCCTCCAGCCGGGTGTAACCCTGCTGGAGGTTCTTCACCGCTTCGGTCAGACCTGCCAGGTGTTGGCATAGCCCCTCCATGGCGGGGGCTCCCTGCTCGGGCTCAGACATGGCTGTCTGCTACTGTCACGTACCTGGTGGTGCGAGCCCGAGATTGCAGGGAGAGGCCTCCCTTGCGTCTCCCACTCCTGGTCCCCTGGTGTGGGAACAGGAGAGACAGGAGTGAGGAGGAGCACGGGTGCCTGGCAGGATCAACAGACCGGTGGGAAGGAAACAGGTTAGCTGAGCAGGCAGGATCTCTGAGAAGCAGGCTCACAGGTAAACTGGATAGCAGAGCTGGCAGGATCGCAGGAAGCAGGCTCACAGGTAAACTGGATAGCAGAGCTGGCAGGATCACAGGAAGCAGGTTCACAGGTAAACTGGATAGCAGAGCTGGCAGGATCACAGGAAGCAGGCTCACAGGTAAACTGGATAGCAGAGCTGGCAGGATCACAGGAAGCAGGCTCACAGGTAAACCGGATAGCGGAGCTGGCAGGATCACAGGAAGCAGGCTCACAGGTAAACTGGATAGCAGAGCTGGCAGGATCACAGGAAACAGGCTCACAGGTAAACTGGATAGCAGAGCTGGCAGGATCACAGGAAGCAGGCTCACAGGTAAACCGGATAGCGGAGCTGGCAGGATCACAGGAAGCAGGCTCACAGGTAAACTGGATAGCAGAGCTGGCAGGATCACAGGAAACAGGCTCACAGGTAAACCGGATAGCGGAGCTGGCAGGATCACAGGAAGCAGGCTCACAGGTAAACTGGATAGCAGAGCTGGCAGGATCACAGGAAACAGGCTCACAGGTAAACCGGATAGCGGAGCTGACAGGATCACAGGAAGCAGGCTCACAGGTAAACTGGATAGCAGAGCTGGCAGGATCACAGGAAACAGGCTCACAGGTAAACCGGATAGCGGAGCTGGCAGGATCACAGGAAGCAGGCTCACAGGTAAACAGGATAGCGGAGCTGGCAGGAACTGGACAACGGCTTGGCAGGTAAGTTCACAGGTACACTTGGTTAGCAGAGCTGACAGGAACCGGACAACGGCTTGGCAAACAGGTTCACAGGTAAGCTTGGATAGCAGAGCTGACAGGAACTGGACAATGGCTTGGCAAACAGGTTCACAGGTAAGCTTGGATAGCAGAGCTGACAGGAACTGAACACAGGAAACGGAACCACGGACTGGACTGGAACCAACAGGTGAACAGGCTCGTTACAGAGGGTCAGACTGCAGACTGGACAAGGCTGAACAAGGAACCAAAGTTCATCAAAAGTCAGGTAATAGATCTGAACCAGGGCAGGGTACAATGGATCAGGCAGGAGGATGGTCACTGGAAGCCGGGGTCGGGTACAGGCAGAAGGCAGGATAGTCTTAATGGCAAGCCGGGTCAAAGGAACAGGTATACAGGATCAGGTCTCACTTTAACACACCACAACGCTGTAGAGCAGACAGCAAAGACCGTCTGCTCAAGTCAGGCTTAAATAGGCCGGCTGGTGCTAACTAGGGCGCGTGCCCGTCTCCTTGTGCGCGGTTGTGCACGTGCCCGCGCCCGGGCGCGCATGCGCATGCGCAATGGAATCTGAGGGCCAGGACGGCCCGGATTTAGATTTCTGGCAGGATCTTCATGACATTATCTATGCTTCTAATGCCCCGTACACACGGTCGGAATTTCCGACGGAAAATGTCCTATCGGACCATGTTGTTGGAAAATCCGACCGCGTGTGGGCTCTATCGGACTTTTTCCGTCTGAATTTCCGACGGAAAAAATTTGAGATCCTGCTCTCAAATTTTCCGACAACAAAATCCGATCAGACTTTTTCCGATCGTGTGTAGAGAATTTTCCGACAGACAAAGTGCCACGCATGCTCAGATCAAATTAGGAGACCAAACCTATTGGCTAATAGCCTCTACGTAGTTCCGTCGTACGCAACGAACGTCACCACGTCAGAAGGATCGGATTTTCTGACAACTTTGTCCGACCGTGTGTATGCAACACCAGTGTCGGACAAAATCCGTCGGAAAAAATCTGATGGATTTTGTGGTCGGAATTTCCGACGGTGTGTACGGGGCATAAGGCTTATCTATAAATATTATTTTGTTTTAGAAATACTATAACATTAGTTCTTCTCTGCAAGTAATTAAGAGGCTGAGCTGAAATGATGGAATGATGGGATATCTAGTGCATTCACTGAGGTTTGGTTTGTTTATGTGTCCACATGTTTCTATGTCCTTAATTTCTGATACCATTGTTTCTTTATAAACTTAGCATATTTTCCCCTAGTCTATATGCCAATGTACATGTTTTTCCATGTCAATGTATTATTATGTAATACTTTCATGAGATACTTACCTTATGTTTTGTTATCTATAGTATAGAAAGTGCCATACCAGCAATCTCCTGAAGAAACTCTATTGAGTGAAACGTGTCGAGAGGACATCTTTTGATAGCAATGTACCCTTTTTTCTCGTGTTTTTACTTTTTCAATAAAACTTAAAATTTTATGATATGTAATGAGTCTTGAGCTATATATCTAACACCCTAAAAATCCCTAAGGTTTGTTACCTCTCTGCCCCCTTCTCCAATTGCTTGAATTTTCTTCATATTTGAGATGTGTTTTTTAATTTGATCTCTCCATCTTGCTTTGTATTAATGATGGGGCATTGTTTATTCCCGTTGACGCAAATACATTTTCTACTCTCAATGGCCCGGGGGCCCCAGTCCATCCCCCATAAAGTCTGAAGGACAGTAAACTGGCCTTTTGTTTAGAAAGTTTGGAGACCCCTGCTATAGAGGGATATGCTTTGTTAATATTTCATGTCTGAGGTTGAACAAAATACAGTTCATTTATTTAATTTTTTTACAAAAGTTCTTCTTTCAAACTTTCCATAAACCCATGTCGCCGCTCGCATTATTCCTGATCATTTTACACGTTTCTCGGATGTCTTTTATGAAGGAATTATGTATTTTATTTCTTGCTCTCTTCATTCCGCTGATAAATGTGAATGTGTCCGTGCCTAGGCTCGAGTTCCATTAAATGAATGCATTCAGCCGATGTATTAATCCACTTCATCAAGAGATTACATTTTGTCAGCCGCCCTTCGTTATCTATTCACTCTCCCGGCGAATTCGGCACCTCTGGGTCCCACACCAGCCCTGACAAGCCTGATTTATATCTATCTGGATTTCAGACAATGTAGAAAGGGGGAGGATGAGATGTTCAAGGAAGCTGAATTCTTAGCACAGAGCTGAATAGAAAATGGAGTTTATTAGTAGGTGACACCACGGCGATCCTTTATGATGCCTGAATAGCGCAGAACTATCACTACAAATTTAGTTTATGTTAATAAATAAATCCGCTGCACGATCCGCGTGCGGAAACGCACAAAAGTAGTGTTTATCTGATCATAGGGACTGATGGAAATTGAAAGGCTGAATAGGATTTTTTTTTTTTTTATACTACATTTTCTATTCCCAGGACAACGATCGGTGGTACATTAATATAATAGATAAGGGTACATCCACCTGGAGCTGTTTTCTAAGGCAGATTTCATAATACACAATGAACATGATCTATTATTATTAGATGGAATGCTTTTCTTAAAGTTCAACTAAAGACAAACTTTTATTTTTCCATTTTGGATAGTGTTATGCCGCGTACACCCGGTCGGAATTCTCGTCGGAAAAAGCTCTGATGGTTTTCCCGTCGGAATTTCGACGGAATTTCACTCAAACTGTCTTGCCTACACACGGTCACACCAAATTCCGACGGTCAATAACACCACGGCATACAACATGTTTGACTGCACTATAAAAGGGACGTTTAATGCTTCTGAGCATGCGTCAAATTGTTTCCGAGCATGCGTCGGAATTTTGCGTGTCGGAATTGCATACACACGATCGGAAAATCCGATAGAAAGGTTTTCCGTCTGAAAAATTAAGAACAGGTTCTCATTTCAAAGTCCGTCGGAAATTCCGACAGAAAAAGACCAATGGGCATACAAACGGTCGGAAAATCCGATGAAAAGCTCCCATCGGACTATTTCCATCGGAAATTCTGACCGTGTGTACGCGGCATAAGGGAGCATTTTCTTTGCCATCTATGTCCCATTAGGGAGATTTCCCTTCATTTCCTGTTCCATAGCCAAAATAGGAAGTGAGAGGGAATTCCTTGTTGTCACCAGAACTAGTGTTCCCATTGGATGATTTCCCTTCTGTTCCTGTTCTGGTGGCAATCCAAAAAGTGGGATTTGCTTTCACTTTCACTCTTGGTAATAACAGTAAACTGGATTAAGAGAGAGTGAATCTTCCTACCGGGGGGCACAGACAGCAACTCCACTCTATCTAAAACTAAAATGAAAAGTTTTTAACTTATAACTTTAGTTATACTTTAAAACCCAATTCTGAGCAAAATACATTTGAAAAGAAAATGACCCGATACAAGCTTCAGCGGCAATATTCACCTGGCTCCTGCACTATGTACAATACATAACTGAACCCTGTACTTTGTTACCTACCCGACCTCTTCACTATTTACATTACACATGTAGCCCCTGCACTCTGTATTTTACCCACCACCTGACCCCTGCACTCTGTATGATACATACACCTGACCCCTGCAATATGTACATTACACACCTGACCCCTGCACTCTGTGGGTTACACACCCCCTGACCCCTGCACTGTGTACATTACACACCTGGCCCCTGCACTCTGTATTTTACCCACCACCTTACTCCTGCACTCTGTATGATACATACACCTGACCCCTGTGCTATGTACATTACACACCTGACCCCTGCACTCTGTGGGTTACTCACCCCTGCACTGTGTACATCACACACATGACCCCTGCACTTTGTGTGTTACTCACCCCTGACCCCTGCACTCTGTTTGTTACTCACCCTTAACCCCTGCACTGTGTACATTACACACATGACCCCTGCACTCTGTGTGTTACTAACCGCTCCCCCCTGCACTATGTGCATTACACACCTGAACACTGCACTTTGTGTTTTAGCAACCTCCACACACTGTATGTTACATACTCCTGACACCTGTACTCTGTACATTACATATTTCTCTATGCAGTCCCAAGTTTTAAGCTCCCTCACTATTAGTGCAGCTTTTCCCCACCCACAATCTACTGCATGTTGCAGTGTGCACTGCCTCAATCTTCTCCCCTGGGTTTATTTTCTTGAGAAAGGGGGCCCAAGGTCTCATCTGGCACACATGCCCACTGCATTCAGAAAAAAGACACTGCTGTGAGTCCAGGGCAGGTTAAGAAACTGAACATTGACACAGCCAATCTGCATTATAACACGAGATCAGCCATTCTCAACCCAGGTTCCGTGAACCCAGAGAGCTGTGTCTAATTGACCTCCAAATCAGATAGTACCTTCATAGATCCAGATCCATCACCACTTGGCAGAACCAGTAGCAAGACTCCATAGCACTAGATAGATTCCTCCAGAGTCAGAGGTACAATGTAATCTGTCACTTCCCATATGAGACATGATACAATGTATCTTGTCACTTCCCACGTGAGATGCAACTTCATTATATCCTGAGGATGACACACTGTAGCATTCAGAAGACAAGGTCACCGCACATAATTGTTCCCAAGTTATTCACAGCTCATATTATCCATGTGTCGTGATCTGAGCAGTGGCCGCGGGTGCTCCAATTTTTTTTTGGGGGGGCGCAAATTTTTTATTTATTTTTTTAAACGTCAATTGCAGCCACTGTGCCATCAAACGCTGCCACTGTGCCATCAAACGCTGCCACTGTGCCATCAAACGCTGCCACTGTGCATCAAACGCTGCCACTGTGCCCATTAAATGCTGCCAGCGTGCCCATTAAATGCTGCCAGCGTGCCCATTAAATGCTGCCAGCGTGCCCATTAAATGCTGCCAGTGTGCCCATCAAATGCTGCCAGTGTGCCCTTGAATGCCTCCAATGTGACCCCTGCCCGCCTGCCGTCTGCCCGGCACTTACCCTGTCTTGGTGGGGCAGTGGGTGACGGCGACGAGCAGGGTCCTTCATGTGTCCCCTGCCGTCCTCATCTCCTGTACTCTCCTCTTGAATATCGGCACCTGTCGTTTCAGCCAATCAGGTGACAGGTAATAGAGCCGAGCACCTGATTGGCGGAGAGGTGGTTCAGTGTTAGGAAAGCAAATATCCATTCGCTTTTCAAACACAGCTGGGTGAACTGCGAGTGCCAAGCATGGCGCTCGCTGTTTACCTTTTTTGACGGCTATTAGAGCCTATGGCTCTAATCAGATGCTTCAAAAAAATACCCTGTCGCTGTAATTCAGGCGCCCAAAAAGCACCTGAATAGCGGGTGGCAGCGGCGGCCATAGATAGATTCATGCAATGCATCAATCTATCTATTGGTGATAGAGGGGTGGCTGGAGAGAGGGGGCAGTGCCCGTGCACCCTTATGGATGCACCGCCACTGGATCTGAGCAACGCAGGAACACATCATCTCCCCTCCTATGACTCACATTGATCTGTCAACCGATTGACAGAGTCAAGACATAAGAGTGTACACACGGTCGGACATTCCGACGGAAAAAGTCTGATCGGATTAAGTTGACGGAAAATCCTATTGTGTGTGGGCTCTATAGGACTTTTTCCGACGGAAAAAGTTTGAGAGCTGGTTCTAAAATTTTCCGACAACAAAATCCGATCGGAATTTTTCCGATCATGTGTACAGAATTCCGACGCACAAAGTGCCACGCATGCTCAAAATAAATTTGGAGGCGAAAGTTATTGGCTACTGGACTCTTCGTAGTCCCGTTGTACGTTTTGTACGTCACGTCGTTTCGAACGATCGGAAATTCCGACAAGTTTGTGCGACCGTGTGTATGCAACAACGGATTTTGTCATCGGAATGTCCGATTGTGTGTACAGGGCATTAGTCCTATATAAAATGTGCAACGTATGGGGGAAACAACATTGAACATCCACTGGAAGCACGATGGCAGAAAATGTAAGAACGGTGCCATCACTTGACCTCTTTCTGAAGATACCAGTATTCTCTCTCTCTCTCTCTCTCTCTCTCTCTCTCTACTTTCTGAGTAACTGACACTATGCAATCAAGCAGCCAGTGAAACTAATATTTCTAAAAGGAAAGTCCTGTAATAACAAATTATGCATTTTGTGAGCATAGAATCCACTTCAGCCCTGGAAGGTTTACTGGTTTCCTGACCAGGCCATTTTTTGCAATATGGCCATGCGACACTGTACACAAATAAAATTGATATCCTTTGTTTCCCACAAATAGAGCTTTCTTTTGGGGGTATTTATTTTTTATCCTTGAAGCAAAAAAAGACTGACAATTTTGGAAAAAAAATAAAGTATTTTTTTACTTTATGCTATAAAACATACTAAATAAAAAAAATAAAAAAATAAAATGTATTCATCAATTTAGGCCAATATTCTGCTACATGTTTTTGGTAAAAAAAATCCCAAATAAGCGTCTATAGATTTGTTTGCGCAAAAGTTAAAGTGTCTACAAACTATGGGATATATTTATGTTTTTTTTTTTATTGTTTTTATTAGTAATGGTGCCGATCTGCAATTTTTGGTGGGACTGCAAAATTGTGGCAGACAAATCTGACACTTTTGAAACTTCTTGGGGACGAGTGACACCAATACAGTCATCAGCGCTAAAACTCATCATTGATTTCTTTGCCTGAACCTATATTCTAAAATAGAGGAGGGGGATTTGATAATATCCCCATGAGGTGGTATCAAAAAGTTTTGAGACTTGTTTTGTAACACGCCAACAGATGGCAGAACGAGGCTGCACACATAGTCACAGGAAGCACCGACCTTCATAAGTCAGTGTGCCAAAAGACATTGTCCTGTGTACATGGGGAGCTGTGAAACTAGTGCTATTCTGACCACGTGCACTACCACGTCTGCTATTTCATCATGGTCAGCAACGATGTCAATGATGACATCAACGGCAATGCTGCAATGAGTCGTTTAAGGTGTTTTGAGTTGCACACGACTTCAAGAGCGGAAGAACATCACTGGAAGACCTTCAATGAGCTCAACCCCTGAAAATGTCAAAACCATTTGGCAACTTGTGCATGATAATCATCTGAGAACAATTGCGCATGCCACTCAAAACACCTCAAACGACTCATTGCAGGATCATCGCAAACTTACCGAATCATGTCAAATATCTCTGCGGCAGATTTGCCCAGTTTCACACAGAATTTTACGTTTGCTCTTTGTTCTAACTAAAGTATATTTACTACAATTTTGGCTCCAACCGGTTCAGTAGCCACTGTTACCTCCTTGGTGGTTTCCAACTGTACATATAGTGTGACATCTGTATGAACTTATAGTTCATATTTTAGGCATCATCCCTCTTATTGGTTATCAGGTGTTCCTACATATTTACCTTAATAGCTCCTGGAGTCTCTCCCACTTCTTTTACCCCATGAGGGAGCAGAAAGAAGGCACGGAGCCTACAATAAATACCTTCAACACATTAATCTATATCTAATGAATACTTCTGTCCATTCCTCCTGAAGTTGTGGATATGTGTACGAAACACGTCAAGGTGTTTTTGCATATTTGGAAATGTATACTCATTACAGGGACGCAATAATGTATTTGTTTTTATAGGAGATGTTTTGATGCACCCTATATGGAGTTCTTTGCTGAAGAAGTAAATTTGTCCATGAAACATGGTGGGATGTTTTGGGCCTAAGGCCCCTTTCACACGAGGCGGACTCCGCTTCCACGGAGCCCGCCTCTGTCCGCCGGCTCAGCGGGAGATCTCTCCGTTGATCTCCGCTGAGCCGGCGGATGACAAGTCCCTCTCTGCTCACTGAGCGGGGAGGGGCTTGCGAGCACCGCTGGTCTCTATGGAGAGATCGGATGAAAACGGACAGTGTGTCTGTTTTCATCAGATCTCACCCGATCCGATCCGCCAGCGACGGATCTGGACGTAGAGCCATACGTCTGCTTTTGGCGGATCGGACCGGGTCGGATGTCAGCGGACATGTCTCCGCTGACATCCGACGCTCCATAGACTAACATGGAGCGCCCGTCCATGTGAAAGGGGCCTAATATACTTTATTGCATATTTGTAAATGTATACTCATGGGAATTGATGGGGCCTATATAGAACCCTTCAAGTAGTTTTTTTTTAAATATGCAGTACTATATAGGTATCTCTTTTTAGCCTTTTGTATTTAATAAAATTGATTATTAAAAAATAAAACTACTCTTCAATGATTTGGATTATTGTTGGAAGTCCTATTGTTTTAGTTCGTTTTTGCCTAAAAATGTATTACAGAATATGCAAAATCTATCACAAATGGCATATTCTGTATATCTGTTGATATTCTTTTTAAGATCAAGTAAATATAACATATACATATAAGTTAATTTAAAAGGACCCTAATATAGGCATTCATATAACAGTTGATAAAAAACAAAACAAAAAAAAAACCTGATAATTAATGAGAGAAACCGCAATCTGGGAACATACTATCACCTGATATAAAAAATTCAATAAAATCCTAGTGATTGCAGGTGGGTCCTGAAATAGAGGTGGAAAGGATTTGACACCAGAATTATCAATATAGGTCTTGAATGCAAAAACGTGATGAAAGGGATAAATGGATTTTCTATGGGATTAATGTAAAATAAGTTTGGCTATTTGAAGAAAATAGAAGAACATATATTGCCAGCAAACCTTGGTCTTCTTGCAGCAAAGCTTTCTTTACTGGCGTTTGGTCATCATATCGCATAAGGACATGGAATGTGCTCAAACTGACATATTTTCTTCTGCTTGCTGTGGCGCCATCCCCAGTTGTTCCTGCACCCCTTTTTTGGGGTATTAGGGTTTGGTGTGCAATGAAGATAGACACTCACCGGCCACTTTATTAGGTACACCTGTTCAATTGCTTAGCAACACAATTTGATAATCAGCCAATCACATGGCAGCAGCGCAATGCATTTAGGGATCTAGACTTGATCAAGACAACTTGCTGAAATTCAAATTGAGCATCAGAATGGGGATCTAAGTGACTTTGACATGGTTGTTGGTGCCAGACTGACTGGTCTGGGTATTTCAAAAACTGCTGATCTACTGGGATTTTTACGCACAACAGGTTTTACAGAGAATGGTCCAGAAAAGAGAAAATATCCAGTGATTGGCAGTTGTGAGGAGGAAAATGCCTTGGTGATGTCAGAGGAGAATGGGCAGACTCAGGGGCGGACTGACCGATTGGTGATTTGGTCGCCGCTCGAGGGCCCGGAGCCATTAGGGGCCCGTGCCCGGCCCAACGAGAGGCCCTTGAAGTGGCTGTAATAATACCGCTAATGGCGCACTGCTCCCCGCTGGCCCCTCCTTCCCTCTCGTCCATGATGGACGGGAGGGAATGAGGGGCCGGTGGGCAGCAGCGTGCCGTTAGCGGTATTATCGCAGGTGCTTCACTCACCCGATGCCTGTACTAAAGGGGATAGTACAGATGTATGGAGCCTGGGCCACACTTCAGTGTGCTCTCCCCCCTCCCCACACTGTCCCCCCATCCCCCACACTGTCCCCCCTGTATGCTCTCCCCCCACAATGTCCCACATATATGCTCTCCCCCCACAATGTCCCACATATATGCTCTCCCCCCACAATGTCCCACATATATGCTCTCCCCCCACACTGTCCCCCCTGTATGCTCTCCCCCCACAATGTCCCACATATATGCTCTCCCCCCACAATGTCCCACATATATGCTCTCCCCCCACAATGTCCCACATATATGCTCTCCCCCCACACTGTCCCCCCTGTATGCTCTCCCCCCACACTGCCCCCGTGTGCTCTTCCCCCCCCACACTGCCCCCCTGTGTGCTCCCCCCTCACAGTGTCCCCCTGTGTGCTCCCCCCTACAGTGTCCCCCTGGGTGCTCTCCCCCCCACAGTGTCCCCCTGGGTGCTCTCCCCCCCACAGTGTCCCCCTGGGTGCTCTCCCCCCCACAGTGTCCCCCTGGGTGCTCTCCCCCCCAGTGTTCCCCTGTGTGCCCCCCCACAGTGTCCCCCTGTGTGCTCTGCCACCCCCACAGTGTCCCCACGTGTGCCCCCCCCAACAGTGTCCCCCTGTGTGCCCTCTCCCTCCCCCAGTGTGCCCTCTCTATTTTCCCCAGTTTCCCCCTGTGTGCCCTGTCCCTCCCCCAGTGCCCCCTGTGTGCTCTCTCCCCCTCCACAGTGTCCCCCTGTGCGCTCTCTCCCCCCCACAGTGTCCCCCTGTGTGCCCCCCCCAGTGTCTCCCTGTGTGCTCCCCCCCAATGTCCCCCTGTGCAGGTGTGGCTTGGGACGTAGGGGCCCCCATGATCTTCTATTGCCCGGGGGCTCCATCAGTTGTCAGTCCGCCCCTGGGCAGACTGGTACAAGGTGACAGAAAGGCAACAGTAACTCAAAAATTCACTTGTTACAACCAAGGTATGCAGAATACCATCTCTGAATGCACAACACATCGAACCTTGAATCAGATGGGCTACAGCACAGGCTCACCAAAAATTGACAATAGAAGACTAGAAAAATGTTACCTGGTCTGATGAGTCTCGATTTCATTTGCAACATTCTGATGGTAGGGTCAGAATTTGGCGTACACTACATGAAAGCATGGATCCATCCTGCCTTGTATCAACAGTTCAGGCTGGTGTTGGTGGTGTAATGGTGTCAGTGGCGGCTGGTGCTCAAAATTTTTGGGGGGGCGCAAATAAACTGAAAAATTCTGAAAAAAAAGCCCATCAAATGCAGCCACTGTGCAATTCAAAGTGCAGCCACTGTGCCCATCAAAACGCAGCCACTGTGCCCATCAAAACGCAGGAGCGCCATGTTGGCACCTCTTAAGGCTTAGTTTGCACCTATGCAGGTGTGACAGCATGAATGGGCCATTAATTTCAATAGGCTGCCCTACGCATGACAAATTGCAGAAAAGAATTGCAAACAGTTTTTTATTTTTTTTTATTTTAAATTTGCACCACACTGAAACAAGTGGCACTTTTGTTAACATGCTGATGGAGGACTGCCCTACCCATCCAATCCAGTATTCCAACTGCCACAGGGCAGTTGGGCAGTGCAAAGGATGCACCCTTTTGCATCCTTTGCTGCAGATCTCCTCCAGCCTCTTTGCATCCACTTCTTGTTTACATGTAAAGGCTTCATTATTGACCACACCATCTGTGCGCTGTGACAAGGGTGGACTGTGTGTGTGTGCAGGAACGGACAACACAGTAGCACGATTGATAGATCGGTGGGATTGTCACTTTGTATTTAAAAAAAAAAAAAAACTGTTATACTATCTCCTCCCCTCCCCTTCCCTTCCTCCGCTCTTCCCAGCAACCACAGAAAATACACCTATTACTGTTACCTGCAAGATGACATGTCTTGGAGCCCCCCCCCCCCCCCCCCCCCTGCACTTACCTTGTCTCGGGTGACGGCGGCATCGTGTCCTCCATTTCCTCTCCTGCCGGCTCCTCCTCTCATCCTCTCATCCTCTGCTATGATTGGACGCCTGATAGGCGCCCAATCACAGCATCTGTCGTTTCAGCCAATCAGGGCACAGGTCACACAGACCTGTGCTCCTGATTGGCTAAGGGGCAGTACAATGTTAGCAAACCGAATTCCTTCGGTTTGCTAACATCAGTGCTGAGTGACAAGGAACGCACAGCGTTGCGCCCGCTTGCCTACGGCGCTAATCAGGTGTTTCCAAAAAAACACCCCCACCGCTGTAATTCAGGCGCTCGGTGACCGAAAAGGGGCTGGACACCTGAATAGGGGGTGTCAGCAGCGACCATAGATAGATTCATGCAATGCATGAATCTATCTATGGTATATAGAGAGTGACAGGAGAGGGGGGGCGGCGCTCCTGCGCCCTTTATGGACGCACCGCCCCTGAATGGTGTGGGGGATATTTTCTCGGCACACTTTGGTCCCCTTAGTACCAATGGAGCATTGTTTAAATGCCACGGCCTACCTGAGTATTGTGGCTGACCATGTCCATCCCTTTATGACTATAAGTTACCCATCTTCTAATGGCTCCTTCCAGCAGGATAATGCACCATGTCACAAAGCTCAAATCATCTCACCACTGGTTTCTTGAACATGACAATGAGATCCCTGTACTCCAATGGTCTCCACATTCACCAGATCTCATCCAATAGAGCACCTTTGGGATGTGGTGGAACAGGAGAGTCACGTCATGGATGTGCAGCCGACAAACCTGCAGCAACTGCGTGATGATATCATGTCACTATGGACCAAAATCTCTGAGGAATGTTTCCCACACCTTGTTGAATCTATGCCATGAAGAATGAAGGCAGTTCTGAAGGCAAAAGGGGGTCCAACCTGGTACTAGCAAGGTGTACCTAATAAAGTGTCCGGTGAGTGTATGCACAGACTCCCCCAGCAACCATAAATCCCCCAGCATCCAGCAATAATAGCACCCCTCCCACAGCAGTAGATACCCCAGCAGCAATAGACCGCCTATCAATATAAAACCTCTCCCCCAGCCACAATAGATCCCCCACCAGGAACAATAGACCACTCCAGTAACACTGCACATTCCCAGTGACAAATGATCTCTCAAACAGGATGAATAGATCCTCCAGCATGCCTAAACACACCTAGCCAGTACATTCAGTGACGGAGGTGCCAGAACTATGTACCACCATGTTCCCAATGAAAAAAAGCCCTAATTAACATATTGTAGATAATAATATTATACATTTTTTACACAATCGATACTGTCAGAATTCTTCTTGGATCAAAGGCACGCAGGCGCCAAAGCGAAGACCTTGCATGACAATGCTCGTCTGTGCAGAAATGCGCACAGATGCATAGGGAATGCGCAAGGACACATCAGGAATGCGTTGGCATGGGATGCATACTGACGTGTGCCTGCACACACCCTCTTTTAAGACTGGTGCCAAACGCAGTCTTCATAGATGCTGGTTAATCTTCCCCAGTGCTTTTGTTTCTTTGTTTCCAGTGCTCTTTGGAATTCTCAATACCTTCCGGCCTGCTTCTGGACCTGTCCTCTATCTGATTCCTGGTTCTGACCTCAACTTACTTTGGCAGACTGCACCTCCTCTGACCATCCGTGTATGAACCTGCCCTCCTGACCACTCTCTTGTCCTCATGTTTGGCTCCTGTGCATCATCTCGGCTCTGCCTTGGCTATGCTCCTGTCACCTCGACTTCTTGATCCTCTGTGTATGACCTAGGCTCTGGTCCTGACTACTCGTCTTCAGTTCTGCTATGCCCGCCTCACCTGCGTCACGACTTGAATGTAACAGTACTATAGCTGGCTATCTGGATGCCCTGTCCAACAACCCTCCTGCCAGATGTCTCTATGAGCAGTCTCCTGCAGGCTTTTTTTCATAGTTACATAGTTATTCCAGCTTGGACAAATGTAAGTATACATAAGCCATACCTGTGGAACCACTGTGCAAGTAAAGAATTACTGCAGTTGCACCACTACCACAGTAATTGCTGCTGTCTTCTGGGTGTCAAAGAAAGAAAGGAAGGGAGGAAAGAAGGAAAGAATGAAAGAAGGACAGAAGGAAAGAATGAAAGAAGGAAATAAGGAAATAAGGAAAGAAAGCGAAAAAAAAATAAGGAAACAAAGAAGGAAGAAAAGAAGGAAAGAAAGAAGGAAGGAAGGAAGGAAAGAAAGAAAGAAAGAAAGAAATGAAAAGAAGAAAAGAAAGAAGGAAAGAAAGAGAGAAATAAAAAAAGAAAGAAGAGAAGGAAGGAAAGAAGAGAAAAAGAAATAGAAAGAGAAAAAAAAGAAAGAAGAAAAGAGAGATACAGAGAGAGAGCTTGATTTATACAAATAACAAATAAACAGAGAGGAAGGAAGGAAGGACTGGAAAGAGAGGGAGCCAGAAAGAATAGAGAAAGAAAGAGATGGGTAATAGATAAAAACGAGTTACAAAAAAAGAGATAGCGATGAGGAGAGAGAGAGATGGAATTGAGAAAGAGAATAAGAAGAGAGGAAGAAATAAAAAGAAAAAGAGATAATAAAAGTGATAGAGAAAAATAATGATAGAATAGAATAGATAAAGTAAGAAAATCTAAAGGATCAAAATAAAAATAATATGATAGAAAGAAAGGGATAGATATGAAAAAATAGCAGTGGGATGAGAGAAAAAAAGATAAAGAGGGGTAAGGAGAAAGAAACAGTGAGGGACAAAAAGTGAGATAAAAAAAAAAGAAAAGTGAGAAAGATGAAGGAAGATATATACTCTAGATAACTAGAGAAAATGATTTAAAAGAGATACAGAAAATGAGGGGGTGGCTAAAGAGAGATATAAAGAGAGAGATGGAGTTGGTAGAGAGATACAATAAGATAACAGAAAAAGAGAAAAAAAATATATAAACATCATTTGAAATAAGTATAAACGCCTATATTCAAAAAGTAATAAAAAATGTAGAGCGATTGCTTCTTTTAATGACCTTTTCCAAACAAAATTTGACTTTTTGTTATTTACCCTGAAGTGCAACATTTAAATACAGTTTATGAAATCATTATAAAGTTCTTCGGTATCCCTGGCCTCTTGTTTTGTTGCTGATTAGCATTCTTTGCGCTTTTTGTGCTTATTAAACTGTACAATCTCTTCTCCCATGGGGCCATAGCCATGCCACCATACAGTGACCTACACGCCTCCTCTCCAGCCCCCCTGTAGAATTATTCCTGCAGAGACTGCGGCCGGCCGACAAATAACTACTTAACGGGCTTGGAGATTAAATCTGATGTTTTGGAAAACCTAATTAACAAAAAGAGTGTAGGAACTCATTAATCTAAATCTGTGTTAAGAAATAATTTTCTTCACAGACTTCTTAAATAGCTGAGCACAAATATAGTCCTTTTGGGCCAGTAAAAAAAAAATGAGTCAAGCTTTCACTACTTTGTTCTGTGCTTTTATAGCAAAGAGAACATTCAGCGGTTTAGTATTCTTTTTTTTTTATTTATTTTGGTGCAAACTTTAAAACTTAGAAATATTAAAAATATTTTTCTTTCTTATTTTGGCCAGTTTAATATGAAATAACATTATTATCGTGTACTTAAGTGAACAAAAATAAAGGCAACAATACATATCAATGATAGCAGTCGTAGTTATAGAACAATTCAGCACAAAGTATGAGCGATAAATAGCAGCAGATACAGATGTCACTAAACAGACTTAGCATAAACTGTATCGATACCACCTGTGGTGCAACCTTGGACAGCAATGAATAAGAAAATACCTGTGTTCAGGAGACAAGGCTGCCAAAGTGTAACACAGTGGTTATGCTAAGCCTAGACTAGATGATCTTTAAATTCACTCCTTGAGTCCATGTGTAATGATTTTAATTGGATTAGTCCCTTGTTGTGTCCTTCTGCCGACTATGGTTGGGGCCCTTTAAATGAAATAAGATAGGTGCACCTACCCACAGTTCCCATAAACCTGCATGCAGTAAGGAGCTAATTCCTGCTTACAGTGACTCAGTCCCTGCCGACAGTGTGTAATGTATTTGGGCGAATAACCCCTCCGCAGTCCTGTCCTTTGCGATACCGATGCAAAGTCCCTCTACGTGTAGAAGTCCCTTGGAGATGAACATGTGGCTGCCACAAAGTGAGGTGGGCAGAGGGGTGATGTGTAATGTCTGATTCATCCACTGGGGGCTCAGTCATCTCCACTATCCCCTCAGCACATTGATGAGCTCTCAGCCACATCATCTGATACCTCTTTTTGTTCCTATTTAAACAGCTGCCGCCAATTACTCATCGTTCGTGCTAGGAACCTGTTACCAGGCCTAGTGCACCATCCGCATGTTCCTGCTTACTTCTCCAAGTTTGGGCCAGACAGAGCCACACTTCATCCTCTTTGTTTGGGCCAGACAGAGCCCCACTTCATCCTCTTCGTTTGGGCCAGATAGAGCCCCACTTCCTCCTCTTCATTTGGGCCGGATAGAGCCCCACTTCCTCCTCTTCGTTTTGGGCTGAACAGAGCCCCACTTCATCCTCTTCGTTTGGGCCGGACAAAGCCCCCACTTACTACTCTCCGTTTTGGGAGTACAGAGTGTCCCCATCAGCATAACGCAACTCACTGCAAGTATACCTGAACTGCATAAACTTTGAACTTCTGAACTGCTAATGCCTTTTTGACCCTCCTGATACCTAAGTTATGGCTGTATACAAACTCTCTAAATAAACCCCAACTAATCCTTCAACATACCTTCGTTCCTTCATCTGTAATTTGCCATAAGGTGTAACCACTTAACTACATAGTATGTATATAAGTCCGAAGCTGTGATCCTCTACAAAGACACTACTAGCTCACTGCCTAAGACATTATATGATGGAGGGAACACTCTCAGACTTTACAACAGGTGGCTGTGGCTGATGTGTTGGCTTCCATCACGCAGCACTGTCTCTGTGGCCGATGGTGATCCTCAGTTCCTGTTCCCGCCATGCCAGTGTCCCTTCTGTGCTGTACACCCCCATAGGCTGATGTGGATGCATGGAATCCTGTGAAGCCAAGAGGAAGAGGCCTCCTGTCCAGTCTCTTAAAGGCTACTCCACCACTCACCCTTTCTCACAATGTCTCCTGGGAAATGTAGTGTAAAGGTCCATGGGTTCCGTTCTACTGTCGATGCTGTGAACTGCAATTCCCAATGTCCTCAGCATTCAGCATACAAAAATACAGAGCCTTTCTCTGGCTGAGATCTCCCTCTGCTTGATGGAAAGGAACAGTGCATCAGAATCCCAGCAAAGCAGTGTAGGTTGAAAGTGAAGCTAGCTGTGAAATGGAAAATGTCTCTTCCTCAATATGTTTGTAGTCCAGCACCTGGCTACATTTACATAAACTTGTTTTACTTTGCCTTTTAATGTTCTTTGTGGTATAGGCAAGGAAGCAATTAACCTCTTGGCGCCAGCCGCACGCAATCTTAGTGGGTGGGCCCTGGCGCCGAGCGGCTGCATATTTGCATGCTTTAAGTCAAATAAAGCTTTGCCAAGAGAGGGTACCCTGTGCTACCACGGGCTAACAGAAAGCTTTACGATCATGTGACCGCAGTGACAGCCACTCACGGTGGTCAAATGATCATAAACCCCGCCGGTTCCAAGGGGTTAATCCTCTGTAGAGTATTAATGCTTTACTAAACAAAGAAAACTGCACATAAAATTATAGAAAAAACAATTCATGACATACAAACAATCACAAAATATGTCTACAACATAATCAAGCGATCTATCCTTTCTAGCAAATAAGCATGTCCAATGTACAATGTATGGGATATGCATATCCTAAACAGTTACTTAATTTTGTTCTTCCTGGTGATGGAGTCCTCTGAATGCTCCTTCCTTCTCAGAGTCCTGCAAAGCTTCTAGTTCCTTTTTTCCCTCAGCAAATGGCTATCCAAAGTCCTCCCCCCCCCCCCCTACTTCCTGTAGCACAACGGGTTCATTAGCATATGAATATGGGAGGCATAGCTTCCCAAAAACAACACATGTAACTAAAATATTATTCCACATATCTATGCTATAAAAATCACCAAAATAGACATAACAACACAAAACTTTGGATGTAAACCCGATTCTTGAAATTTGAGCTGGGCAAATATATCTCCAGTGTTTTCTTATCTCTCTTCAAAGCACTGAGTCTCGTAGCTGTCTCTTGCTCAGTAGCTCTGTTCTCAGCCTGATAACTTCTGACAAGTTTTCTGAGATGGCAGCTTGAAGTGTGTGTCATGGAAGGTTGCTATAAATAGATTACCAGACAGCTTGATACCTCAAAGTAAAGCTCTGCACATTCCTTCCTTCCTTTGCCAATGTGGAGTGGGGGTGTGTGCCTTTCCTCCAATCAGCTGTCTTGGCTGTATGCCAAAAATCCACTCCCAGTGCTGACCAGGAAGAGAAAATCTGTAACACAAAGAGCACTTTCTAAAAGATATATACAGCTGAAGACAGCAGATATGCATGAAAAACTTATAGGAGCTGGACACTCTAAACTCTCAGGTGGACAGGAGCAGCGAACTATGCCTTGGAGATTTTATTGTTGGATTACCCATGACATAGAAGAAGCCAGAGGTTAACTACCTCTTCTGCAATGGTGGCGGAGTTTAGATCTTTCTATGCCTTTTTACAAGCTTGCCCCTCCTCTTCTCTTGCAAACTCACCCATACAGTCGTATCTTGCCTCCTCTGGTATGCTGTCGCTTCCAGCTGGGGTTCGGGAGGAGTTGGAGGTACTCATTAGTTGAGGAGTTGGGAGTGGCGTTGGCCCATTCTAAGCCGAAAAAGGCCCCCAGCCCAGATGGCTGTACTTCCACTTACTACAAGGCCTTCTTTAAGGCGTTATCCACGTCCTTGGACTCCACTTTAAACTCCCTCACGGAGAGGCAGTCCTTTCCAATGGACACCCTTAGGGCATAAATTCTGGCCAATCGGTTGCTCCCGCATATCCCAAGTTTCATTTACAAAGATCAGGCAGGGTTTGTACCCCTCCGAGAGGCTCGAGATAACACAATTCGGGTGGTGAACCTGATCCATGCAGCCAGGACATGGAAACGGCCCCTTCTCTTGCTATCCACAGACGCAAAGAAAGCCTTCGACCGGGTGAATTGGACATTCATGTGTGCCACTCTAGAACACATCGGACTCAGATCTTCCATGCTGAGCTAGATTCTATCCCTTTAGTCCAACCCCTCAGCCGCAGTCAAAGTCAATGAGACGAGATCTGACTTTTTTAGCATTCACAATGGCACAAGGCAAGGTTGCCCCTTATTGTTGGATATCAAAAGGCGCCAGGGTCACATAAAGTGGCCGCTTTTGTGGGCAATCTGATTTTCTTCCTTACAGACCCGCTTGCTTCTCTTCTGAAAATTACTTCAGTCTTTACAGGATTATAGTACCCTCTCCTTCTTCCAAATTAACTTGTACAAATCATCTGTTCTGAACATCACGCTCTCTCTGCGATGGGTGGCTGCCTCCATCCGTTATCTAGGAGTCGGCATTACGCCTGACCCCTCTGCTCTCTTATTGGCCAACTTTGCTCCCTGTTTTAAAACTGATCTGCTTCACTGGCATTCACTCACCCTGACCTGGTTTGGGCGATGCAATGCTCTTAAAATGACCATGCTGCCTAAGGTGTTATATCTGTTGCAGGCATTGCCTATCCGCCTTCCTCTGGTATTTTTTAAGCGGGTGCGCTCTGTGTTGTATGGAATTTGTATGGTTCCACCAGAGACCTTGCCTCAAGCTTCAACTCCTTCATCTGCCGAAGCATCGGGGGGTGGGGTTGGTCTACCTGATGAATGGGCTTATTAGCTACGCTCATCTGGCATTTCTCGCCAGCTTACGTAAATAGAGCACATTTGCCACCAGGCAGGAGCCGACCCGTCACTGTCTCTCACTGATTTACGCCTCGCTGATCCAACCGGAGACAGGGCATATTCCCAGGTTCCTTTATAAATGGGAATCGGATGTTGAAACCCGATTCATGGACCTGCACAGGGATAAGATTCTTTACTTTGCCCAGAAGTCTTCATTGGCCACTAGAATCCATAAGACCGGCTACAAAATTTTAACCAGGTAGTACAGGGTGCTCACTACTCTACACAGTTTTATCCCCCAGGTCTCTAGTTTTTTGCGGTGTGGAACTATGGAGGGAACGATGCTCCATATCTTTTGGGATTGTCCCAAACTTAGGCCCTTTTGGTGGGGGGGGGGGGGGGGGGGGGGGTGATCGATACTGTCAAACACCTGACCAATGTTGACCTGGAGGGGAACCCTGCGGCTTGCCTGTTGCACTTCTCGAATCGTCCTATTAAGAAATATAAGGCCTCTCTCACTATTCAGATACTGAATGCGGCCAAGGCTTGCATCCCCCTGTGCTGGAGATCTGAGAACCCGCCGTCAAAATCCCTGTGGTTTTCCAAAGTGAATGAAATTAGGGACATGGAGGACCTCACAGCTACTTTGCACAACCGAGAGGAGACCTTCTGTGACACCTGGAGACCGTGGCAACACTTTGTGTACACAGATTCTTATCTTCAAGAGGTCTCGCGACCTGGCTGACCTCCTGGACTTAGTCCTCTTGCCTGGGCGAGAGGCCATATCTGTCTCTCTTTAAAACCTGTTGTTCTCCTTCTGTACAAAGGACGTTTTGATCCACTACTTGTACCCTTCATGACTACCTCCTTTTCTCCCCCCTCCCCCTCCATTTACCTAACTACAGATATGTGAATACCTATGCGTTAGCTTAATCCTGCTGCCCTCATTCTGGGTCCAATTGGCCATCTGGAGGCATACCTCCTAGTACAAATGTCTCATTGTGATTAAATATAGTTGCATAGCTTCAAGCACATGAGTCTGTTACTGGTTTCGCTTACTACTACTTTATCTGCCAAACGGGCTGTGGACATTGCGGCCATTTTCATATTCAATTTGCTTTATTTGACCATTTATACTATGTTATGCTTGACCGGTCGGCATTTGTTATTCACAGAGTTTTCATTGTTATCTGACTGTGCTGCGTTTCTTCATTTCTCCTCTGTTTGATTTTGAATTGCAACTTATGTAAAATAAAGGAATTACAAAAAAAGAAGCCAGAGGTTAGCTTAGCCCACCGGTCTCCATCTCCATCTCTAAGTAAACTCTTTACTTTTAGGGGGGGCCCCTTAAAAAAAGTGGCAGTATCCTCAATATGCATTAAGTCTTACTATTATGTTTTACATGCTTCATGCAGAAATTTTTTACAACCTTACAATGAATTACGGATAAAACTGTGTCTACTTCTTGTTTTAGGAATACATCCAAAACAGGTTTCAAATTGTGGATTAGCCGGAGGATGTTATGCAAGTAAAGAATCCTAATTATCACTAGCACGGATCTCAGCCTAAAGTGTGTCTCTCCAGCTGTTCAGCACAATGCATGGAAGAGGCACGAGGATGCATCTGCAAGGAACAGCGAGGAGGAGGAAGAGGAACTTCTTACATTCAATGACAGCACAATATTTATTTTTCCTATTAATTAATTTGTTTGGTTGGGTATACACTCTGGCACAGGAGAGGAATAATATAGGAAGGTTTACTTAATAATAACAGCAAATAAGTGTGGTTTCCATAGCAACTATTTGAGCAAGCAGGGCCACTAAAAAGAAAGCAGGTTGTATATTGGAGGATATAAACAGGGACTGTAACGCATTTTCATTAAGCACATTTTGCCTTTAGTTCCACTTTAAAATATTTGATGCATCGTTCATAATTCCGTGCAGTACTTCTCTTCAATATTTTTATTATTGTAACACATTTATATATTTTCTGTCTGCCTGCAGCCTGCCCAACTAACAACTGTTGAGATAAAATATGAATTGTTTTCAGTCAGTCCCAACTGGAAGATATGCACTGTCAGGTAAGAATGGTGATACATAGTCATTGAGACCAGGCAGTAGACAGAATAAATGACCTAACAAAAGATAGGACTGACAACCCAACAGTAGACAGGACTGATGACATACCAGTATAAAGGACTGACAGCCCAACAGTAGACAGGATTGAGGACATTACAGTAGACAGGACTGATGACCTAAAGGTAGCCAGGACTGATGACGTAACAGTAAACAGGACTGACAACCAAACAGTAGACAGGAATGATGACATACCAGTATAAAGGACTGACAGCTCAACAGTAGATAGGATAGAGAACATTACAGTAGACAGGACTGACGACCAAACGGTAGCCAGGACTGATGACATAACAGTAGACAGGACTGACAACCAAACAGTAGACAGGGACTAAGGACATAACAGTAGACAGGACTGATGACCCAATAGTAGACAGGACTGACAATCTAACAGTAGACAGGACCGATAACATAACAATTGACAGGACTGTGAGGAAGGGGTATGAGGAGTGGGTGTGAGATAACTACTGTACCCCATACTCAGGTACCAGAAACATATACAAAACTAGAACAATATTGGGTGGGACTTTGCATGTACCTTGTAGGATTAAATGAATGCACAGATCAAGGAGATTAAAAAGAAAATAAACAGAGTTTTTTATTGTTTCTACACATACAAAAAATTAGATAAAAGCATTCAAGAAAGAATTGGTTAAAAAACACCATTTCAGTACTGATGACATAACAGTAGACAGGACTGATGATCTAGCAGTAGACAGGACTAACCATCTAAAAGTAGACAGGAATGATGACTCAACAGCACACAGAATTAACCACCCAAAAGTAGACAGGGCTGATGACCTAACAGCACTCTTTCACCCGGGGGAAAGAATCAGTCCCCCCCCCCCCCCCCCCCCCCCCCCCCCCGCCCCCCGCCCCCCCCCCCCCCCCCCCCCCTTACCAGGACAAAGTCAGTCAGTGCCCTGGATAAAGATGTTAAACTATCGAAAATGCCTAAACAGGCAGTTGCTGCAAGGGGGAAATGTAGGTAATAGATTCTAGTAAGACCCCTTTCGCCCATAGCGTTGGCGGTAAAACACCGCTATTTTTAGCTGCGTTTTACCGCCGGATTTGCGGCGGGGGGTAAAAAAGCCCCGCTAGCGGCCGAGAAAGGGTTAAACCCCCCGGCAATACGCTGCAATAGCGGCGTTTTGGCGGCGGTATTACAGCACTGCCCCATTGATTTCAATGGGGAACAGCGGTGGAGGAGCGGTGTGTTCCAAAGAAGCTGCTGGCAGTGTAAGGTCCCTTTAACACTGGTGGACTGATTTGGTTTGCCTGTCAGCTTTTTTTAGGCGCACCCTCCACCTCCCTCTATGAAGTGGCGCATGTGTCGGATGATACCTGCCAACATCCAAACCGATCCTATCCACTAAAAATAGACAGATATGGGATCTGTTCCCACAGTTGGATGTAAACGGACAGACAGTCTGTTTACACCTGACTGCCCATAAAAGTGGGCTGTGTCTGCTCTGCATAGGTGGAGTGGACACAGACCTGTCATCCGCCTGCTCAGCAGGGACCAGCGGAGAGATCCCATGCTGTGCAGGCGGATCTGCTGGCGAAGTCTGCCCGCCCGTGTGAAAGAGATAATGCAAGTAGGGCAGCTGATACAATAGACAGGGGGATTAGGCAGAAAAGTGGGAAAATCCCAGAGAGTCAGTTGAGAGTCAGTTGTCTGTCCCTTCCTCCTGTGCTCCTCTGGTTCCCCCCATGCTCCTCTGGTCCCCAACTGATCCTTTGGTCCCCCCTGTTTCTCTGGTCCCACCATGCTACTCTGTGATCCCCTTCTCCTCTGGTTACCCACTTGCTCCTCTGGTCCACCCTGTGTTCCTCTGTCCCCCCTTGCTCTTCTGGTCCCCCTGTGTTCCTCTGGTTCCCCCCTGCTCCTCTGGTCACATCCCCTTGCTCCTCTGCCCCCCCTGTGTTTCTCTGGCCCCCCTGTGTTTCTCTGGCCCCCCTGTGTTTCTCTGGCCCCCCTGTGTTCCTCTGGCCCCCCTGTGTTCCTCTGGTCCCCCGTTCTCCTCTGGTCCCCCTTAAATTCTCTGGCACCTCTGTGTTCCTGTGGCCCCCCTGTGTTCCTCTGGTCCCCCCTGTGCTCCTCTGCCCCCCTATGCCCCTCTGGTCCCCCCTCCGCTCCTCTGCCCCCTTCTCTAGTCTCCCCACAACGCTCACCTCCTCTCTCTTGCTAGACAAACCCGCCGGATAGTCCGATCGTGTGTACGGGGCATTAGTATCCTTTTCCTAATCAATATACAACTGTCACACGACCCAGCTCTTTCCCAGCCTCCGGAACTGTGACATCACAAGGGGGCGGGGTCACCATGTGACATGAGTCGGTGACCCCGCCCCTTGTCCCTATATAACTGGCCGTGCAACATGTCTCGGCCATTGCCAGCGGAAACAGCGTCGTGTCAACATCGGATGAAGAAAGAAGCAGAAGGCGGCGGCGACAGCAACGGTGACAGAAGGCAAGAAGAACAGAAGAGCGGGACAAGACCCCCGAAGTCGGAACAAGACCCCCAGACGGCGGTGGCGACGAAGGAGAAAGCCAGGCTCCTCCGATAGTAAAAGAGCTTGCAGAAGATAGTGGAGGAGTCCAGCGAGAAGACCCCCGGAGCTGTGTAATGAAGTATTTTAAAAACTTGTGTTGTGTTTTTTTATTTACACTTTTTTCACCAGGTGAATGGGTAGGGATACATCGTACCCCATACTCATTCACATAGGGTGGGGGCCAGAATCTGGGGGCCTCCTTATTAAAGGGGCTCCCGGATTTCGATAAGTCCCCCGCCCGCAGACCCCGACAGCCAACGGCTAGGGTTGTCAGGAAGAGGCCTTGTCCTCATCAACATGGGGACAAGGTGCTTTGGGGGGGGGGGCCGCAGAAATGTGTTCTGGTCACATAATACTGTCATAGTCCTCCACTCTTTTTCCCTCTAAAGCAGTGGTTCTTAACCTTTCTAGTGCTGTGACCCCTTGATAAAATTTCGGAGGTTGTGGGGACCCCTAACAGTAAAATTATTTTCGTACCGTGCATTGTCAGCACCCAAGGCAAGACAAGTAATTTGCGCCCCTAACCCATGGACATTTAGTGATCTTTGAGTCCCTTCCACTCATACAGTATTAAAATCTCTTATGGTACATTTTAGGATGTACCATTCTTTCTCTTTTCTCCTTTCTTTCCCTTTTATCTCTCTATATCCCAATTTCTTGTCCCCCCCCCCCCCATCCCTTTCTAGCCATCTTTCTAGCCATCCTGTTCTTTCTCTTATTCTTTCTCTCCCTTTTTCTTTGTTCCTCCCCCTCTTTTCCCCTCCCTTCCACGTATTCTCTATTTTTATTCCTTCTCTTACTCCTTGGTGGGGGGAATGGGATGAGTGTCAGTGCTAGTGGGAAGTTGGGATGAGTGGCAGTGCTGGGGGGAGTTGGGATCAGTGGCAGTCCTGGCAGGGAGTTCTGATCAGCCAACTTAGGTGCTCTTAATTAAGGTCATCTGCTGATCTGAGAACTGTAGTGGGACTTTTAATGGCAACTATAATCACAGGTAGTGTTACTCTCTGTCTCCGGCTTCACTGTGTCTCCAACTTTGTGGTGTCTCGTAGCAGTGACACCTATGCCGAAATCAGGAGATAGGGTCTCCTCCAGCCTCTCCCACTTCACGTTCCTCACCAGTCAGCCAACCTCTAGTCTCTGCCCCCCGTGAACTGAGTGGGTGGCTGCGAAGAGGCTGAGTGGACGTCTGCGGGCTCCAGGAACAGCCCAGCTGGGCGGCCACAGGCTTCAGGGACAGCCCTGCTGGGCAGCCGCAAAAAAGCTGGGCGAGTGCTGCGGGCCTCAGGAACAGCACAAATTACCCCTGGCAAATTAGCATTCGACCCCCAAGGGGACCCGACCCCCAGGTTGAGAACCACTTATCTAAAGCTATGGCTGGGACCAGCTTTTCACCGAATGAGGCACTCAGTGCCCTACACTAGGGATGAGCCGAACACCCCCGGGTTCGGTTCGAACCAGAACCTTCGAACGGACCGAAAGTTCGCGCGAATTTTCGAAACCCTATACGTTATAATGGACGCGAACGTTCGAAATCAAAAGTGCTAATTACAACGGCCAATATGCATGTTAATGTCATAAAACAGGTTTGGGGACCGGGTCCTGCCCCAGGGGACATATATCAATGCAAAAAGAACTTTTAAAAACTAACGTTTTTTCGGGAGCAGTCATTTTAATGATGCATAAAGTGAAAAAAAAAAAGTGACATTTTCCTTTAAATATGGTACCTGGGGGGTGTCCAAAGTATGCCTGTGAAGTGGCATGTGTTTCCCGTGTTTAGAACTGTCCTTGCACAAAATGACATTTGTAAAGGAAAAAAAGAAGCCATTTAAAACCACTTGCGGCTTTAGGTTTGATCTTAAGTAGAATCTGAACAGGTACATTATGAAGTGTAGCTCCATCCCAAAAAAAACTATTTTTAAGCTTTTTGGAGAACATAGGGAGGGGTTATCACCCTGTAACATTTGCTGTCTTTGCACATCTGTTCAGAACATGTCACCTCACTTTCCGTCCCAATGACAAATGTTTTTGGAAAAGTGGGGTTTTAATTGAAACAAGGATTGGTGATAAAGTATCAGTAGAGAGGAGATACCTTTTTCCCAAATTAAATCTAACAGGATAGAATTTCCCTTCCTAGGGGTAGATTTCCTCTCACTTCCTGTTTTCTCTTTCCATTTGCAAGTAGGAGTCGTTTGTAAGTTGGATGTTTGAAAGTAGGGGCCTGGCGTATATACTCTGCAGAAATTTGCCCTATTAGATGTTGGTGTAGCCACAAGACTGGTGGGCACAGGAATGGGCCCTGCTGTGAGTTAATAGATCAAGATTTGTAATTGCATGCACCTGTTGAACAGGGCAGAAAAATTGGGGGTGGTGGACGGTTTTGCCACAAGACTGTAAGCTCTCACAGTTACTCTTGGTGGGCGCAGGAATGGGCCCTGCTGTGAGTTATTAGATCAAGATTTGTAATTGCAAGCACCTGATGAACAGGGCAGAAAAATTGGGCCTTTGGCGGTGGTGGTGGACGGTGTTGCCACAAGACTGTAGGCCCTCATAGTTACTCTTGGTGGGCGCAGGAATGGGCCCTGCTGTGAGTTATTAGATCAAGATTTGTAATTGCAAGCACCTGATGAACAGGGCAGAAAAAATTGGGCCTTTGGCGGTGGTGGTGGACGGTGTTGCCACAAGACTGTAGGCCCTCATAGTTACTCTTGGTGGGCGCAGGAATGGGCCCTGCTGTGAGTTATTAGATCAAGATTTGTAATTGCAAGCACCTGATGAACAGGGGCAGAAAAATTGGTCCGTTGGCGGTGGTGGAGGACGGTGTTGCCACAAGACTGTAGGCCCTCATAGTTACTCTTGGTGGGCGCAGGAATGGCCCTGCTGTGAGTTATTAGATCAAGATTTGTAATTGCAAGCACCTGATGAACAGGGCAGAAAAATTGGGCCTTTGGCGGTGGTGGTGGACGGTGTTGCCACAAGACTGCAGGCCCTCATAGTTACTCTTGGTGGGCGCAGGAATGGGCCCTGCTGTGAACTATTAGATCAAGATTTGTAATTACCGGCCCCTGTTAAACAGGGGCTGAAAAATTGTGCCTTAGGCACTGGTGCTGGTGCCACAACACTGCAACCCCTCACAGAGACTGTACTTGGAGCACAGCAGTCACACGTGTTGCGAAGCATTTTTTTAAAAAATTGTAAGTACACGCCCCTGTTAAACAGGGGCTGAAAAATTGTGCCTTAGGCACTGGTGCTGGTGCCACAACACTGCAACCCGGCCCTCACAGAGACTGTACTTGGAGCACAGCAGTCACACGTGTTGCGAAGCATTTTTTTAAAAAAATTGTAAGTACACGCCCCTGTTAAACAGGGGCTGAAAAATTGTGCCTTAGGCACTGGTGCTGGTGCCACAACACTGCAACCGGCCCTCACAGATACTGTACTTGGAGCACAGCAGTCACACGTGTTGCGAAGCATTTTTTTTTAAAAATTGTAAGTACACGCCCCTGTTAAACAGGGGCTGAAAAATTGTGCCTTAGGCACTGGTGCTGGTGCCACAACACTGCAACCGGCCCTCACAGATACTGTACTTGGAGCACAGCAGTCACACGTGTTGCGAAGCATTTTTTTAAAAAAATTGTAAGTACACGCCCCTGTTAAACAGGGGCTGAAAAATTGTGCCTTAGGCACTGGTGCTGGTGCCACAACACTGCAACACGGCCCTCACAGAGACTGTACTTGGAGCACAGCAGTCACACGTGTTGCGAAGCATTTTTTTAAAATAATTGTAAGTACACGCCCCTGTTAAACAGGGGCTGAAAAATTGTGCCTTAGGCACTGGTGCTGGTGCCACAACACTGCAACACGGCCCTCACAGAGACTGTACTTGGAGCACAGCAGTCACACGTGTTGCGAAGCATTTTTTTTAAAAATTGTAAGTACACGCCCCTGTTAAACAGGGGCTGAAAAATTGTGCCTTAGGCACTGGTGTGGTGGCATGGATCATTGAGGAGGAGGAAGAGGATAGTCAGTGAACATAAGAGGACAGTCACTCAGCATCAGCATAGGCAGTCTTGAAGGGATGTGACATTAAAAATTATTCGGTTATATCCGCCTCAGGTGCCTGGTAGCTGGTGGTGATCCAAGACTGATTCATTTTGATGAATGTCAGTCGATCAACCGAGGCGGTGGACAGGCGCACCCTATGATCAGTCACAAATCCTCCAGCAGCACTGAATGTGCGTTCGGAAAGAACGCTGGAGGCAGGACAGGCCAGTAGCTCAATTGCATACTGTGCAAGCTCTGGCCAGTGATCCATCCTCAGGACCCAGTAAGCCAGAGGATTTTCGGTGGGAAAGGTGTCCAAGTCTGACCTTGCCCCAAGGTATTCCTGCACCATGTATATCAGACGTTGGCGATGGTTGCTGGAACCGATCATACCTTGGGGCTGCGGACTAAAAAATTGTCTGAACGCATCGGTCAGACGTCCACCTTCCCCACCGCTCCTTCTGCCACTGACCGAAGCCTCAGCAACTCGTCGCCCAGGACCAGGAGTTTGTAGCCTCCCAGTTTCTGGGAACGCGTTGCACAGACCTTTCTGCAAGGCCTCCCTGAGATGTCTCATCCTCTGCTCCCTCTGCGACGGCAAGATAAGGTCCGCAACCTTACCCTTGTACCGCGGATCAAGGAGAGTGGCCAGCCAGTAATGGTCCCTCTCCTTGATCCGAAGAACACGAGGATCCTTCCGCAGGCTTTGCAGGATCAGGGAGGCCATGCAGCGTAGGTTAGCTGAGGCATTCGGTCCGGAGTCTTCTGGGTCACTGAGGATGACATGATCGCCAGCCACCTCCTCCCAGCCACGTACAAGTCCACTGGCTTGTTGGGACTGTACATCATCCCTAAAAGACTGCTGCTGCTGATGCTGAGTGCCAGGCTCCACCTCCATGCTCACACAATCCCTCCTCCTCCTCCTCCTCCTCCTCATCCTCTTCCTGTGTGATGGGTGGGACAGAAGGAACACTGTCCGGATAAAGGGGGCCTTGAGAGGCAAGGAAGTCCTCCTCTTCCTGCCTCTGTTCTGCCTCAAGTGCCCTGTCCATTATCCCACGCAGCGTATGCTCCAACAGGTGGACAAGAGGGACAGTGTCACTGATGCATGCACTGTCACTGCTCACCATCCTCGTGGCCTCCTCAAATGGTGAGAGGACAGTGCATGCATCCCTGATCATGCTCCACTGACGTGGGGAAAAAAAACCAAGCTCCCCTGACCCTGTCCTGGTGCCGTAGTCGCAAAGGTACTCATTGATGGCCCTCTGCTGCGTGTGCAGTCGCTGCAGCATGGCCAACGTTGAGTTCCACCTGGTGGGCATGTCAGATATTAGGCGGTTCTTGGGCAGGTTCAGCTCCTTTTGCAGCTCAGTCAGCCGAGCACTGGCATTATAAGATCGGCGGAAATGCACACAGACTTTCCTGGCCTGCCTCAGGACATCCTGTAAGCCTGGGAACCTGCCCAAGAACCGCTGCACCACCAGGTTGAGGACGTGAGCCATGCAGGGCACATGGGTGAGCTGCCCTGTCGCAGGGCGGAGAGGAGGTTGGTGCCATTGTCAGAAACGACCATTCCTGGCTTAAGCTGACGTGGCGTCAACCACCTCTCGGCCTGCCCTGCAGAGCTGCCAGAACCTCTGGCCCAGTGTGGCTCCTGTCCCCCAAACACACCAGCGCAAGCACGGCATGGCATCTTTTTGCCTGCGTACTTGCGTAGCCCCTTGTACGCCTACGGAGCACCGCTGGTTCCAAGGACAGAGCACTGGAGGAAGAAGAAGAGGAGGGGGTGGAGGAGAGAGGTGTGTCACAACCAGTAGCAGTAGTCGCGTTTTGGAGGCGTGGTGGCGGAACAACCTCCAACACTACTGCACCTTGTCCTGCATCCCTCCCAGCTGCCAATAGAGTGACCCAATGGGCCGTGAAAGAAAGGTACCGTCCCTGTCCATGCCTGCTGGACCATGAGTCAGCGGTAATATGCACCTTACCGCTGACCGCCCTGTCCAGCGAGGCATGGACATTGCCCTCCACATGCCGGTAGAGAGACGGAATCGCCTTCCGCGAGAAAAAGTGGCGTTTGGGAACCTGCCACTGAGGAACCGCACATTGAACAAACTCACGGAAGGGGGCCGAGTCTACCAACTGAAAAGGCAGCAGTTGAAGTGCTAGCAATTTAGCAAGGCTAGCATTCAACCGCTGGGCATGTGGATGGCTGGGAGTGTACTTCTTTCTACGGTCCAGCAGCTGGGGCAGGGAAATTTGCCTGCTGCATTCGGACGTCGGTGTACTGCAAGTACTTGGTTGTGACACACCGAATTCTACACCTTCAGTCCTCTCAGAGCAGCTTTCAGAGAGGACTGAAGGTGTAGTGGGGATGGAGATCCCAGCTGAGGAGGAGCAAGGAGAGGTCCGCTTAGTTCTTTGGTGTGGGTCTTTTATGTGTGCCTGCCAACGAGCTGCATGGCAGGTCGCCATATGTCTGGTCATGCTTGTCGTGCCCAAGCGGCTGATGTTTTGGCCACGCGAGATACGCTTGAGACAAATATTGCAAATAGCAGTGGTGCGATCTGCTGCACTCGTCTCAAAAAAGGCCCACACCAAAGAACTTTTCTGATAATGTGCAGAGGCAGCGCCCTGCACAGGCGGAGCTCTGCGGTGTTGTACAGTTGCTGTGCTGGCCTCTACCTGGCCTCCAGGGGGCATCCTGCCTCGTTGGACATGTGACGCCGCATCCTCCTCCTCCTCGTCCTCCTCCTCATCCTCTCTCCCTTGAGGCACCCACGTGGAGTCAGTGACCTCATCATCCCCTCCCTCTTCACCACTAGAGCAAACCTGGCAGTAAGCTGCAGCTGGTGGAACTGTACTGCCAGATTCCTCAAGCTGGGTATCGTCATCCGAGCCTTCGAATCGTTGGGCATCCTCCTGGAGCATGTACCCAACACTGTGCTCAAAGAGTTCGGGGGACTCCTCAGGAGGACATGGTGGGTCTAGGGAAGGGGTGGCTGATGATGCTCTGTCAGTACCCTGAGCCTGGGTGAGAGAGGATGAGGAGGATGAGGAGGGCTTGGTCATCCATTCTACCAAGCCTTCAGCATGATGCGGCTCCACATGTCCAGCTGCCGAAAACAAAGACGCGCGTGTCCCATGGCCACGTGCTGATGACGATGCACGACCACGTCCACGTCCACGGCCACGTCCACTAGAAACAGAGCCTGCCTGCCCTGTGTTCTTGGCTCTGCACGCTCTGCCTCCCCTTGGCGGTCTTCCAGCCATTGTAGTCGGTAGTCCTGTGGGTGCTGCTGAGAAGAAAATATAGGAGCTCTGTGTGATGCCACTAACACACTAGAAGTCCTATGGGTGCTTCTGCAAAGAAAATAGAGGAGCTCTGTGTGATGCCACTAACACACTAGAAGTCCTGTGGGTGCTTATGCAAAGAAAATAGAGGAGCTCTGTGTGATGCCACTAACACACTAGAAGTCCTGTGGGTGCTTATGCAAAGAAAATAGAGGAGCTCTGTGTGATGCCACTAACACACTAGAAGTCCTGTGGGTGCTGCTGAGAAGAATATATAGGAGCTCTGTGTGATGCCACTAACACACTAGAAGTCCTATGGGTGCTTCTGCAAAGAAAATAGAGGAGCTCTGTGTGATGCCACTAACACACTAGAAGTCCTGTGGGTGCTTATGCAAAGAAAATAGAGGAGCTCTGTGTGATGCCACTAACACACTAGAAGTCCTGTGGGTGCTGCTGAGAAGAAATATAGGAGCTCTGTGTGATGCCACTAACACACTAGAAGTCCTGTGGGTGCTGCTGAGAAGAAAATATAGGAGCTCTGTGTGATGCCACTAACACACTAGAAGTCCTATGGGTGCTTCTGCAAAGAAAATAGAGGAGCTCTGTGTGATGCCACTAACACACTAGAAGTCCTGTGGGTGCTTATGCAAAGAAAATATAGGAGCTCTGTGTGATGCCACTAACACACTAGAAGTCCTGTGGGTGCTTATGCAAAGAAAATAGAGGAGCTCTGTGTGATGCCACTAACACACTAGAAGTCCTGTGGGTGCTGCTGAGAAGAATATATAGGAGCTCTGTGTGTGATGCCACTAACACACTAGAAGTCCTGTGGGTGCTGCTGAGAAGAATATATAGGAGCTCTGTGTGATGCCACTAACACACTAGAAGTCCTATGGGTGCTTCTGCAAAGAAAATAGAGGAGCTCTGTGTGATGCCACTAACACACTAGAAGTCCTGTGGGTGCTTATGCAAAGAAAATAGAGGAGCTCTGTGTGATGCCACTAACACACTAGAAGTCCTGTGGGTGCTTATGCAAAGAAAATAGAGGAGCTCTGTGTGATGCCACTAACACACTAGAAGTCCTGTGGGTGCTGCTGAGAAGAAATATATAGGAGCTCTGTGTGATGCCACGAACACACTAGAAGTCCTATGGGTGCTTCTGCAAAGAAAATAGAGGAGCTCTGTGTGATGCCACTAACACACTAGAAGTCCTGTGGGTGCTCTGCAAAGAAAATAGAGGAGCTCTGTGTGATGCCACTAACACACTAGAAGTCCTGTGGGTGCTGCTGAGAAGAATATATAGGAGCTCTGTGTGTAATGGGACTAACACACTTCAAGTCCTATAGGTGCTTCTGGGAAGAAAATATAGCTCTGTGTGTGTGATGGGACTAACACACTTCAAGTCCTATAGGTGCTTCTGGGAAGAAAATATAGCTCTGTGTGTGTGATGGGACTAACACACTTCAAGTCCTATAGGTGCTTCTGGGAACAAAATATAGCTCTGTGTGTGTAATGGGACTAACACACTTCAAGTCCTATAGGTGCTTCTGGGAACAAAATATAGCTCTGTGTGTGTGATGGGACTAACACACTTCAAGTCCTATAGGTGCTTCTGGGAACAAAATATAGCTTGTGTGTGTGATGGGACTAACACACTTCAAGTCCTATAGGTGCTTCTGGGAAGAAAAAATATAGCTCTGTGTGTGTGATGGGACTAACACACTTCAAGTCCTATAGGTGCTTCTGGGAAGAAAATATAGCTCTGTGTGTGTAATGGGACTAACACACTTCAAGTCCTATAGGTGCTTCTGGGAAGAAAATATAGCTCTGTGTGTGTGATGGGACTAACACACTTCAAGTCCTATAGGTGCTTCTGGGAACAAAATATAGCTCTGTGTGTGTAATGGGACTAACACACTTCAAGTCCTATAGGTGCTTCTGGGAAGAAAATATAGCTCTGTGTGTGTAATGGGACTAACACACTTCAAGTCCTATAGGTGCTTCTGGGAAGAAAATATAGCTCTGTGTGTGTGATGGGACTAACACACTTCAAGTCCTATAGGTGCTTCTGGGAACAAAATATAGCTCTGTGTGTGTGATGGGACTAACACACTTCAAGTCCTATAGGTGCTTCTGGGAACAAAATATAGCTCTGTGTGTGTAATTGGACTAACACACTTCAAGTCCTATAGGTGCTTCTGGGAACAAAATATAGCTCTGTGTGTGTGATGGGACTAACACACTTCAAGTCCTATAGGTGCTTCTGGGAACAAAATATAGCTCTGTGTGTGTGATGGGACTAACACACTTCAAGTCCTATAGGTGCTTCTGGGAAGAAAATATAGCTCTGTGTGTGTAATGGGACTAACACACTTCAAGTCCTATAGGTGCTTCTGGGAAGAAAATATAGCTCTGTGTGTGTAATGGGACTAACACACTTCAAGTCCTATAGGTGCTTCTGGGAAGAAAATATAGCTCTGTGTGTGTGATGGGACTAACACACTTCAAGTCCTATAGGTGCTTCTGGGAACAAAATATAGCTCTGTGTGTGTAATGGGACTAACACACTTCAAGTCCTATAGGTGCTTCTGGGAACAAAATATAGCTCTGTGTGTGTGATGGGACTAACACACTTCAAGTCCTATAGGTGCTTCTGGGAAGAAAATATAGCTCTGTGTGTGTGATGGGACTAACACACTTCAAGTCCTATAGGTGCTTCTGGGAAGAAAATATATAGCTCTGTGTGTGTGATGGGACTAACACACTTCAAGTCCTATAGGTGCTTCTGGGAAGAAAATATAGCTCTGTGTGTGTGATGGGACTAACACACTTCAAGTCCTATAGGTGCTTCTGGGAACAAAATATAGCTCTGTGTGTGTAATGGGACTAACACACTTCAAGTCCTATAGGTGCTTCTGGGAACAAAATATAGCTCTGTGTGTGTGATGGGACTAACACACTTCAAGTCCTATAGGTGCTTCTGGGAAGAAAATATAGCTCTGTGTGTGTAATGGGACTAACACACTTCAAGTCCTATAGGTGCTTCTGGGAACAAAATATAGCTCTGTGTGTGTGATGGGACTAACACACTTCAAGTCCTATAGGTGCTTCTGGGAAGAAAATATAGCTCTGTGTGTGTGATGGGACTAACACACTTCAAGTCCTATAGGTGCTTCTGGGAACAAAATATAGCTCTGTGTGTGTAATGGGACTAACACACTTCAAGTCCTATAGGTGCTTCTGGGAACAAAATATAGCTCTGTGTGTGTGATGGGACTAACACACTTCAAGTCCTATAGGTGCTTCTGGGAACAAAATATAGCTCTGTGTGTGTGATGGGACTAACACACTTCAAGTCCTATAGGTGCTTCTGGGAAGAAAATATAGCTCTGTGTGTGTGATGGGACTAACACACTTCAAGTCCTATAGGTGCTTCTGGGAACAAAATATAGCTCTGTGTGTGTGATGGGACTAACACACTTCAAGTCCTATAGGTGCTTCTGGGAAGAAAATATAGCTCTGTGTGTGTAATGGGACTAACACACTTCAAGTCCTATAGGTGCTTCTGGGAACAAAATATAGCTCTGTGTGTGTGATGGGACTAACACACTTCAAGTCCTATAGGTGCTTCTGGGAACAAAATATAGCTCTGTGTGTGTATGGGACTAACACACTTCAAGTCCTATAGGTGCTTCTGGGAAGAAAATATAGCTCTGTGTGTGTAATGGGACTAACACACTTCAAGTCCTATAGGTGCTTCTGGGAAGAAAATATAGCTCTGTGTGTGTAATGGGACTAACACACTTCAAGTCCTATAGGTGCCTCTGGGAACAAAATATAGGAGCTCTGCCTGCCTGCCACGAACACACTACAAGTCCTATAGGTGCTTCTGGTAACAAAATATAGGAGCTCTGCCTGCCTGCCACTAACACACTACAAGTCCTATAGGTGCTTCTGGTAACAAAATATAGGAGCTCTGCCTGCCTGCCACGAACACACTACAAGTCCTATAGGTGCTTCTGGTAACAAAATATAGGAGCTCTGCCTGCCTGCCACTAACACACTACAAGTCCTATAGGTGCTTCTGGTAACAAAATATAGGAGCTCTGCCTGCCTGCCACGAACACACTACAAGTCCTATAGGTGCTTCTGGTAACAAAATATAGGAGCTCTGCCTGCTGCCACTAACACACTACAAGTCCTATAGGTGCTTCTGGTAACAAAATATAGGAGCTCTGCCTGCCTGCCACGAACACACTACAAGTCCTATAGGTGCTTCTGGTAACAAAATATAGGAGCTCTGCCTGCCTGCCACGAGCACACTACAAGCCCCTCTTTGTCAATCAATCTTTGTAACTGAATCTATCTAACTCAATCTCTGTAAGTGAATCTCTCTAACTATCTAAATGCAGCAGAGTGTCACAGAAACAGCCTGCTCAATCTGCGCCGGAACAGCATGTGACCGGCGCAGACGGCGTGGCGGCGTTTTATAGGGGGGGGCGTGTACTACAGCCCCTGAGCTGTAATTGGCTACAGGCGTCCTGCCTGTAGCCAATTATGGCTCTTCGAGTTTCCGGGGCTGTGATTGGCCAAGCATGCGGGGTCACAGTGCATGCTTGGCCAATCATCAGCCAGCAATGCACTGCGTCGGCCGCGCCGGCCGCAATGCATTGCGGGGCCGCTCGCATCACACGAACGTGATGCGAGCGGCCAAAATAGTTCTGGGCTCGCCGAGCGAGCGAACGCCCGGTGCTCGATGCGAACGTGGGTTCGCATCGAGCACCGGGCCCATCCTTACCCTACACCCTTCGGTTCATGGTCTCTCCCTGCTCTCTTTTTTAACCACCCCTCCTTTAAGTACCTTGCTTCTACCACACTTGAGTGACGAGGGCAAAACCATTGAAAAAGTACTGACTAACAGGGGCTCCAACCTTCTTTAAAATAATGGGTTTTACATATTTATTGTGTCATGTAAGTCATAAAAAACTGATGTCTTGGGGCCTTGCAGGCCTCAAGGCAACATAGTGACCAGAAGACATGGCTTGTTTAGTAGTGATGACCTTGGGTTCAGCTATGTGGCCATTTTAGGTTAATGATGTCCCAAGCATCTCTGTATTAATTTTTTGTGTGCAGCTGCATGGTGGACAGCTGCATCCTGGTCTCAGACTGAACTTATATATAAAATAAGTGCAGCGTAACAGATACGCAAGTATATAAAACACGAAAAAAAGTTTGGTAACTAGTGCTCCACTCAGGTGTACCACATTTTCACATGCATGTGACAATTATTCAATGATTAAGTAACAATTACAAGAGTCGTGAGTAGAACAGTATTAATAAGTTAATAAAAAATAAAATATGACGTGTATTGTAGTGACAGTTGGTATATATTCACAGTGCTTCCAGTGACCCACCTCCTTCAGGTGCAGCCAGGACTCCTTTTCTTCCCATCCAGGGGTATAGCCACTGCCATTTCTCACTCCTCAGTCCTCAGCATGATAAACCATAAAACAAAGCAGAAAAAAACATAGTGCTCTCCGTTTTTACATATTTATTACAAGCCAATATGGATTAAAAACACTCACAAGAAAATATGGATAACATGCGCATAAAATAATCAGCTCATCACACTAACACTGGTAATAACTACATGATGTCACAGGCTTCGCTCCTCCCACCATACATGTTACACCCTCCAATTGGGCTTCTTCAGTATCCAAACTCATCCCCGCTGTTTAGTAGACATGACCCCACCTGTTGGGTGACCTTTGACTCTCAGTAAGACTCAAATTAAGCTAAAGAGGATTTTGTCCTTTTAAGTGAACCCGTTGCTTTGCTCTGGGCAAGCGTTGCACCGGTTGACCTGAAAGTGGACCTTCCAGTAATTTTATACATTTGCATTATGTTACTGAGTTAATTTACTAAAGACAAATGGACTGCTCCCTCTGCAAGTGCAGATGCTCCAGAGTTTAGTAAATGAGGGGAATCTCTGGTGGCTTCCATCATCCAATCATGTGCAAGCAGAAATTCATAGTTTTTTTTTTTTTTTTTCCTTGTGTGTGATTGGGTATTCTTTGTACAGTGAAGCTTTACCGCATTTACTAAGCTCTGGAGCAACTGCACTTGCAAAGTACACAGTCTATTTGTCTTTAGTAAATCAACTCCTACAGGTCAGACATGCCCCATTTTCTATGATTCAGTCAGTAACTTTGCCTAGGCTGACAAAATGCCATTCTGGAGGAGCCCCCCCCCCCCCTCCATAATCAGACTCAGCGGCGGCTGGTGCTCAATTTTCTTGGGGGGGCAGCCAGTGGTCAGCCGAGATTAGGAGATGAGGGGGAGGAGACCTGCAAGCAGTCACGTGAGCGCTTAATGGAGCTCTGAAGGCTGAAAGCTATTATACCACATATCTTTATAAATGACATCCACTGGAGAGCTTAATATCATATATCAGAGGGAACTATAGAAAAAAAATGGTTATTTTTAGAGCAGGAGGGGAGGATCGGGAGCTAACAGGCAGGGAGGGGAGGAGGAAAGAGGGAGACACAGACACAGGAGAGCTGCGGATGACGGAGGCACGTACTCTGACCATGGTGTCATGGCTCAGCAGCCCTGATAAATCATGGTCAGTTTACAGGGGGAAGGGCAGAAACTGGCAGGATCAGCCAGGTATTTCAGGTTATACAGGGGGCCAAATGACACAGCACAAGCACTGTGTTGTATAACAGGATCCAATTTTTTTTTTTTTTGGGTTAAACGCAATTTACAAAGTAGACGGTGACCCTGGATGATGGCTGGTGAAAGATGGCTCTGTCTTTCTAAAAAGAAAAAGTGATGATGCATTGCCAATGGGAGTATTACCTCTGCAAAAAGCAATAAACAACTGTAAGGGTTACACACATATTACTTTGCATTAAACTTGTGCACAACAGAAAATTTAGTTTCGTTTTGATTCATAAAATGCATAATTTCGTTCTGTTATATTAGTTATGTTATGTTAATACATTTTTCAGATAATTCGTTATTTCTGTAGAGTGTCGATATTCATTATACCGAAACGATTCATTATGTATGTAAATCGATTCGATATTTATGTATGTATCTATATTAGTGATAATGATTCGTAATTTTGAAAGTCGCTTGTTTATTGAATCGATTAACACACACAATGACAATATCTCTTCTCCTATGCTACAAATACAATACAACACCCTTCTCATTCAGTTCTCAGGAATGCACTTTGCAGGTAATCCAACCTCCAGCATAAAATTAATCAGCTAAAAGGACTGTAAGATTTAAGAGTTGACCTTTTGTTTCATTAGACCTTTAAAAAATGAACAAATGATATTGAATTCATTCGTTATTTTCTCTATAATTTCTTTCGCATTCGTTGAAATTCGTTATTTTTTTCTTCGGACATTCGGATGCATCCGAATGTACGAAAGATGCAAAATTTGGCCCAATTTTGATATGTTGTGAAACTAATTGCAGATGTCAACTTTGCATGCTTCACTTGCCGTGAAAAAATATATATGATGATAGGTCCACTTTTATTTGAGTATATAGATTCAAGCCTAGACTGGTTCTCTTTAAGTATGACTATCAAAGTCAACATGCATTATCTTTTGTTTTACTTTTTATACTTTGTATTTACTAATTTTATTATTACGCTGTTAGGAATTTTGTTTTATGTATTTGCTTGTATGATATATAAAGGCAGTTTTTGTTCTCTTTCTGCAACATTTAGAATCATTATTCTTGATTTCACTTTGGAGAATGTTATGAATTTTTTTCTCCCTGGAGGAAGCTGAGGAAGAATACAAATCACATATATTTCTGCGCTGTTATTATTCCCCGAATCCCCCCTCACCCCCACCTCACCTAGCGAGCGGCAGCTCGTCTCCCATATAAAAGTATTTCTTTTCATATTTTCTCACATTACAGGAGAATTTTAGAACATTGTTCTTTATTATGCAGCTAAAAACAATATAGCTGGATCGGGTGAACGAGCGAGTGGCGTTTCTATCTAGTAGAGTTACCGCGAGCTTAGCAAACATTGCAAAGTTTTATTGTCATAGGTTGCCTTCCCCCTGCAGATATACAAACTTAATACAACAATTTGGAAGGGAAGAGCGCGTTCTTATTATTAAAGTGTAATAGCCAGCAGAAAACAGCTGCATCGCTTACCAAAATGTGCGTCCTGCTCCGCCGCTGTGGTGTTTTCATTGCTCTTGGCCTAAAAAAGAAAGTTATTTTGAGCACAACACAACCACAATATATGGCTGACACATTGGGGGTTATTTACCAAAACTGAAGCCTTTAAAATTACGTACAGCTCTGTGTAGAAACCAATCAGCTTCAAGGTTTTATTGTCAAAGCTTAATTGAACAAGCTAAAGTTAGAAGCTGATTGGCTACCATGCACAACTGCACCAATTATCTACCCCTTAGAATCTGTGGTATAAGAAATAGCTCATCATTTCCGGACTTAAGAGCTCCGTACAAAAAACAAAATATTTGTTCATTTCTAAAAATGTTTCCAAATCTTCTCCAAAGTTTGTAATCTGACCAGTAAGAGAACTTCCTGAATTTAGGGTTATAAAGTGTATATTATGCTGTGACTGTAACCAAATAGAGTGTAAGCTTTTCCACCTTTTGAATCTGCCTCTATACCCTAACACCCCCTGTTTCCTTACTTATATCTTAAAGCGGAGCTCCACCAAAAAATGGAACTTCCGCTTTTCGGAATACCCCCCCCCCCCCCCTCCGGTGTTACATTCGGCACCTTTCAGGGGGGAAGGGGGGGGGCAGATACCTGTCTAATACAGGTATTTTGCTCCCCCTTCCGGGCATAGATACCCGAGCCACCCGTGGGTATCTACGCCACTTCCCCCCCTCCCCCTGACCCCCCCGCTGTCTTCTGGGAGACACACAGGTCCCAGGAGACAGCAAGGACCAGTGGGAACGAGCAGCGCGAGTCGCGCATCTTACAGTAGATGGCGGCGGCAGCACCCGAGAGACAGATCAGCTTCGGGTGAGGACATCGCGGGCGCCCTGGACAGGTAGGTGTTCATATTTTAAAAGTCAGCAGCTGCGGTATTTGTAGCTGCTGACTTTAAAAAAAAAAAAACGCGGAACTCTGCTTTAATTCTTATTAATTATTGTTCTCCTATTTACCCAAATAGACTGTAAGCTCTTCTATGTTCTGTTTCCTCTCTTATATTCTAGTAGAAAGCTCTTCCATCTTCTGTATCCTCCTTTATACCCCAATAGACTGTAAGCACTTCCACCTTCTGTATCGTCTCTATACTCTAATAGATTGTAAGCTCTTTCACCCTCTGTTTCCTCATGTATATACAATAAGATGGTACTCTCTTCCATCATCTGTGTCCTCCTATTTACATAAATAGATTGTAAGTTCTTTTATCTTCCGATTCCTCTCTTATATCCTAATAGAAAGCTCTTCCATCTTCTGTGTCCACCTCAATACCCCCAATAGATTGTAAGCTCTTCTACCCTCTGTATCCTTCACTATAACCTACAAAATTGTAGGCTCTCTCACCTTCTGTTTCCTCTCTTGTAACCCTAATAGTAGTGGCGGCTAGTGCTCAATTTTCTGTTTCCTCTATACCCTAATACTACTACTACTAATAATAATCAAAATTTCAAGTCCTGAGCCAATAGCCAGGCCTTAAGAATTACTCGCCACCAGTTGCCCCACCCAACCCCGCCTCCCCACTAAGTCTGCTACTAAACAAGCTCTCATAACGCTCTCACGCTCTCATGAAATTACACTGTTAAATGTTTTATGCAGAATTAAGTTCCAAAAAAAAATATTAACAACAACTTTAACAATATTAACATAAAGCATATCAGTACCCATCAATGCAGCCTATCATTGCCCATATGTGCAGCCTCATCAGTGCCCAGCAATGCATCAGGGAGGAATCAGGAGGATCTCCCGGCCGGGTGACACAGAGCGGGGATCTCTCGCTGAGACGCGGCTTGTATATGAATAGCTGGCCGCTGTCAAATGAAGTCCTGCCTTCTAGACCCCTAATAGACAGCAAACTGGTCCAATGCCAGTCCAGGAGGCAGGGCTTTGTTTGACAGCGGCAGCTATTCATATACAAGCCGCGTCTCAGCGGGAGATCCCACTCTGTGTCATCCGGCTGCCCAATTCTTCTGACAGTTTCCTGGCTGATCGCTTCTGGCAGAAGCGGTGCAGCCTTTTTTACATCAGACATCAGAGCGGCCCGGGGGGCAGGGAGCTCCCCTCTGGGGCACTCTGATGGCCGCACCGCTTCTGCCAGAAGCGATCAGCCAGGAAACTGTCAGCCCAGTCCACCCCTGCTCCACACTCGCCCTCCACTAATTTCCACTCTCCAAATACATGCAGGCGAGTGGCAATATTGAGAGCTGCCCTAATAGATTGTAAGCTATGCTACCTTTTGTATCCTCTCTTATACCCTAATAGATTGTAAGCTCTTCTACCTTCTGTATCCTTCTCTACACCCTGATAAATTGTAGGCTCCCTCACCTTTTGTTTCCTCTCTTATACCCTAATAGATTGTAAGCTCTTCCACCTTCTGTATCCTCCTCTATACCCTAATAGATTGTAAGCTCTTCCACCCTATGTATCCTTCCCCATACCCTAAAGTATATTCGGATTTGTTTTGTATATCCATTGTTTCTAATCAATTTGTATTTTGAAGTTATTGATTCAGAGATTCTGATGGACCTACCTCTGTCCAACCCGAAGACAAAGTGGGAGATTTACTAAAACTGGTGCACAAAGAAAGTGGTGTAGCTGTGCATAGTAACCAGGTTTTATTGTCAAAGCTTATTTGAGCAAGCTGAAGTTAGAAGCTGATTGGTTACTATGCACCTGAATCTGAGTGCTCCAGTTTTAGTAATTTTCCCCCAATAAGTAGGAATCCTCCTATTTCACTTTTATACCTTACGGTAACTTTCAATGTGTTTCCATGAAATATGTATTATGTGCATTTTTTTTATATAACACGCTATGTTCATCAGAATAAAAATGAATGGATCTGAACCAATTTGGATCATTTGTTATGTAATTACATTATTTCGGATGCTTCAAACATTAAAGAGGAGTTTCACCCAAAAGTGGAACTTCCACTTTAGAGCCTCCTCCCTGTCTCCTGTTTGTGAAACTGAGCTTTTGGGGAGGAGGGGGGAGCAGGTACCCGATTTTGATAGGTACCCACTCCCACTTCCGTTTCCGGTCGTCTGGGGCACGTGACAGGTCCTAGAAGTTTTCAGGACCAGTCACAGAACGCAGCGCCGCTTGTGCATGCAGAGTGGGCACCCGGATGTGAAGCCGCAAGCTGTCACAGCCGGGTGCCCATAGGAGAGATGCCAGCGAGGGAGGACACGGGGAGAACACGGCTGGGGTAATTGCACCGCTGGATTGTGGGACAGGTGAGTGTGTGTCTATTGCAAGTCAGCAGCTACAGTTTTTGTAGCTGCTGACTTTTATTAAACATAAAAATGACTGGAACTCCGCTTTAACAAAAGACCCAAACTATTCTATCCTGTCATATGAATAAAACAAATGAATACCAATTAATTAGTTGTTTTTGTTATAATTTATTTCGGATTTGTTGAAATTCGTTATTATTGTGATTCAGAGATTCGGATGCAGCCGAATCTCCGAATAACGATAATTTTGTATGAATTTTGCTTTGGAACTAAACAAATGGCACATGTCTACCAAAAAGATTGTAAGCTTTCAATCTTCTGTATCCTCTTCTGTACTCTAATAAAGTGTAAGCTCTTCGACTTCTGTATCCTCCTCTATATCCTAATAAATTCCAAGCTCTTCCACTTTCTGTATCCTCCTTCATATCCTAATTATATGGTAAGCTTTTTTACCTTCTGTTTCCTCTCTTATACCCTAATGCCGCATACACACGACCAGACTTTCCGGCAGACTAGTTCCAAGGGTTTTCCCGATGGACTTTTGCAGAAATTCCGACGGACTTTCAGAACGAACGGACTTGCCCACAAACGTTCAGACTAAGTCCGTTCGTAAGTCCGTTTTGAACATGATGACATAAACGGGACAAAACAAGGAAGTTCAATAGCCAGTAGCCAATAGCTTCCCTTGCGTCGTATTTGGTCCGTTGGACCAGCACACAGATGAACGTTTTTCCCAAATTAGGTCCGTCGGAAATTAGTCAGTCGGATAGATTTAAAACATGTTCTATTTCTAGGTCCGTTGGATTCCTCTCCCGAAAAACTAAAGGATTAGCCTACACACGTTCGGATTGTCCGATGGACTAATCCCGTCGGACCTAGTCTGCCGGAAAGTCTGTGTGTACGTGGCATAATAGATTGTAAGCTCTTCAACCTTCTGTATCCTCTTCTGTACTCTAATAAATTGGAAGCTCTTCTACCTTCTGTACCCTCCTATATACCCTAATAGATTGGAAGCTCTTCCACCTTCTGTATCCTCTCCTAGCCCCCGTACACACGGTCGGAAATTCCGACGGAAAATGTCCAATCGGACCATGTTGTCTGACTTTTTCCGACTACAAAATCCGATCTGACTTTTTCCGATCGTGTGTGGAGAATTCCGACGGACAAAGTGCCACGCATACTCAGATCAAATTACAAGACCAAAGCTATTAGCTACTAGCCACTATGTAGTTCCCTCGTACACAACAAACGTCACCACGTTCAGAATGATCAGATTTTCTGACAACTTTGCCCGACCGTGTGTATGCAACACCAGTGTCGGACAAAAATCCGTCGGAAAAAATCAGATGGATTTTGGGGTCCGAATTTCCGACCGTGTGTATGGGGGCTTAAACTGAATAGACAGTAAGCTGTGAACAGGACAGTATTTACTGTCTGTAGACCCATGCTATAATGCAGGGGTCTCCAAACTTTCTAAACAAAGGGCCCATGAGATGCTGGCCCTCGATAACGACACCTTTGACAAATTTACGACCTTATGGCTTATTTGGATAGACTATTCTACCTCAGACTCCCTTAAAACGTTATTGACGCCCCTGGGTCAACCCAGCCGAACACCTTGATTGCATAATGCAGGTTTGATATACCGACGTCTGCTCGGTCCCCCTCTACCCCCTGTCTTCTCTCTCTCCCTCTTCCTCCCTCTATTACTCTTTTCTCATCCTCACTCCCCCTACCGGTCTTCTTTCTTTCTATTTTATCTCACAGTCAGATGTCATACTACACAACAGTATGGGCTCTCACTCCCCCTTGTAAAGAGTATCACCGTCTCTCCTTGAAGATGGTGGTTTGTTAGTGCCTACAACGGAAATGCTGCCAATGATACACGTAAAATGAGCCCTGCACTGTATTACCCTATGTTGTAGTCATCTGAAAAATATTTGTATTGTATTATTTTATTTTGTTAAAAACAATAAAAACATATTTGACTCTAAACAAAGGGCCAATTTACTGTCCTTTGGGTTTTAAGGGGGCCAGACTGGGAGTAGAAATTGTGCTGGTGTCCATAAACAATGCATCTTTGGTATTAGGGGGAGGAATAGCAGCCCGTAGTTGGTTGCCAGTTGCCAGTGAGAGGTATAGTGTCCCATCATTGGTATCAGTGGGAGGAATAGTGTCCCATCATTGGTATCAGTTGGAGGAATAGTGTCCCATCATTGGTATCAGTGGATTGAATAGTGTCCCCGTCATTGGTATCAGTGGGAGGAAGATTTCCTCATCATTGGTATCAGTGGGAGGAATAGTGTCTCATCATTGGTATCAGTGGGAGGAATAGTGTCCCATCATTGGTATCAGTGGGAGGAATAGTGTTCCATCATTGGAATCAGTGGGAGGAATAGTGCCCCATCATTGGTATCAGTGGGAGGAATAGTGTCCCATCTTTGGTATCAGTTGGAGGAATAGTTTCCCATCACTGGTATCAGTGGAAGGAATAGTACCCCATCATTGGTATCAGTAGGAGGAATAGTGTCCCATCATTGGTATCAGTGGGAGGAATAGTGCCCCATCATTGGTATCAGTGGGAGAAATAGTGTCCCATCATTGGTATCAGTGGGAGGAATAGTGTCCCTTCATTGGTATCAGTGGGAGGAATAGTGTCCCATCATTGGTATCAGTGGGAGGAATAGTGTCCCATCATTGGTATCAGGGGAGGAATAGTGTCCCACAGGGCTCAAGTCCTGCGGGAACGCATGGGAACGGAGTTCCTGTACTTTTTCCACAACAGGAACTCAGTTCCCGTTAGCAGTCGTGTCCTGCAAGACTTGGAAGTATGCGAGCTGTGTGGCAGGTGCTACACCAGCAGCCGCCGACACAGCTCGCAATAGTAAGTGACGCACACCAGGGGTGGACTGACCATTCAGGCATTGCCAGTAGGGGGCCCATGACAGCTTCCGCTTCGATCTACCTGTCAATCACAGCTATCTGACGGGTAGATCAGGTCCCTGCTGCTAAGAGATTGTGTTTAGTCAGACCTCTCAGGATGCGCTCCTCCCCACCGGCCCCTCCTGATTTTATGTCTCCTCACCCCCCCCCCCCCCCCCCAGTCTCCTGCATACTTGCTCTGTGTGTCCCGCTGCCTTCAGTGCCATATGATGAGAGAACCCAGAGGAGGAGCACAGCTATTCTGCTCACAGGACATGCAGGGAGAGAGGTGAGCTGAGGGAGGAACATCAGTTTGGGGTGGTAAGCTGAGCACAATACCTGGCAAAGTTTAATGCCAGGAGGGAAGTTTTTGTGGAAATATGTGAAGGGTTGGAATAGCAGCGAGTGTATGTTGGAGCCCTGCAGAGTTTTCAGCCCTCCAAGCCAACATACATCTCCTAAGCAGGAACACATCACTATCTCCACAAGCATTCTGTCCAGATAATGTGCAGTTAATTTATGACCTTTCCGTTTAACCCTGTGTTATCCAAACTCTGTTCAATGAAAAGTGTAAACTCACCACATAAACACTCTATATACAAAATAAAATTCCCCAATAAAGATCAGAACATGATGTTCACATTTGCATGGAAGCACAATTGAATGAATGATGATTATTCAGAGAATTGCCGTATTTATGTTTATTTAGGATTGTTTTTTTATGTACTAACAGTTAAGCTTCATACACACAATACGAAAATTGGATGAAAAATACCACTTTTGAAGCATTCGTGCACATGAGTAGCATTTATTTTTTTCGGTGGGGGATGGATCTTGGGTGGGAGTTCCCACACTTTTTTCCCCGGTACTTGACCCCTGCATCTAACTGAGCCCTGCACGGTGTACCTGAGAGAAGGTCAGTGACAGCGCCACCAGGCCAGTCTGAGGGGGGTCACTGATGTAAGGGGGGAGTAAATATAATAATGTAAGGAGGCACTGATATAAAGTTTTCACCCTTACGTTCCCAGAGTTCCTGGGGTCCCCCTTGATAATTGAGCACTTTTTTTTTTTTTTTCAAAGAAAGTTTTATTAAAGTTTTGCAATTGTACAATAAATGCGTAGCGTGTAACAAGTACAATATAAAGTAGAACCAAGGAAGTAATGTAAAATAGTATTGTACAAAACAGTACAAAAACATCTTAAGTATGGTCAAAAGCATACATGTGATCCAGAAGAAAAATAACATAGACAGCTAGTCTCATAAAGTTCCGTAAAGTCTCTTATAAGGACGGTAGGTCCAACAGTGGGTCAAATAAAGGTGAACAATAGGTGTTCAAAGCAAGCTATGTGTATGGAACAAGTAACACATGTAAACGTGGGGTATATTATCAAGCCGGCAGTGCACATCCCACCCCCACTCACCCCCAAGGGGATCTTGCTGCGAGTGGGGGAGAGATAATAGGAATTATCGATGAGTAGGAGAGATGCGGCTTTCTAGTGGGTGACGGCAAGCCTAGTGTGTCACTTTCCGAACATGTGGTAAGTCGTGTTGGAGGCGAGAGAGGAGTAAATGGGGCGGAAGGTGGGTGGCAAGATAAGTAAAAGGTAAGTGATCAACCTTCTATAGGTAAGTAGATGGAGGTAGGAGGGGAGATCTGGGGGGCTAAAGTGGAGATACTGAGGAAAAACACAGATCCAGAAATTTCTTCGTCAGAGTGGTTATGGTATATCAGGCGGAGTGCGTGCAGGGTTAGCATTGGTTGATGATTCCCTGAAATGTTTCCAGCATGCCCAGGTGGTACCGTAGGTAGTGGGGTTGTCTGTGGCCTGATGTATGAGGCATTCCATGTCAGCTATTTTGTCTACTCGTCGCATCCATTCTGTGATAGTTGGGGGTGACATGGTCCTCCAGTGGACTGGAAGACATTGATTGCTGCATTAATGAGGTGCATTGTCAGGGATTTCGTATAGGTGCGTTGAGGGATGGAGGTGTGATGCAAGAGGAATTGGGCCGGCGTAAAATCAGGAGTATATGTTGTGATTTGAGAGATCAGGCGATGGATTTCTTTCCAATATGTATGTAGGATCGGACAATCCCACCATATGTGTAGTGGGTACCTAGTGTCGAATTGCAGCGCCAGCATGATGAAGAAGTGTTAGGGTGAAATTTGTGAAGTTTGTCCGGGGTCCTATACCATCTGGAGAGTAGCTTGTATCTACTTTCCTGGGCAGAAACATTTATGGAACCTTTGTGTACATGGTGATATATGCGTTCCCAGTCTTCAGTAGAGAGATCTAAAGCTAGATCCGATTCCCATTTCCGGACTACGTTGTCATTCTTGATATCATGGGTGGCGAAAAGGAATGCGTATGTTTTGGAGATTAAATGTCTTTGGGGTTCATTGTGGGCACAGAGTAATTCAAAAGGAGCGTAGCCTCTGCACCATTGTGGAGGCCGTGTGGAGTTTTGGAAGAAGTGCCTAAGTTGTAGAAACTTGAAAAATGGTATGTGATAATCTGGTAGTGCGGAAGACATTGCATGGTGAGATAAGAGTTCATTGTTCTGAAAGAAGTCAAGGGAGTCGCCTGTGTATTACGTAATGCTAGGCCCGGAGGGAATTCAGGGTTGTCAGTCAGAGGGGTCATGGGGCCACAGGTTGGGTTTAGATTCATGTGTTGGCAAGAAGTACGGAAGCACAGCAGTGTGGTACTGATCAGTGGGTGGGAAGTCAGGGGTTTAGGGGTGTGGGAGTGATGGATCCATGGCAAGTGTGCCAGAGGGATCTGAGAGAATACTTGTTTCAACTGGATCCAATCTTTAGTTAATTTGTGGGTGAGCCAGTCAACTATTCTAGTCAAGTGGCAGGATAGGTGGTATTTACGAATATCTGGTAGGCTTAGACCTCCTAAAAGTTTAGGTAAGATCATGTGTGTCCAACTGATCCTGGGTGGTTTGGAAGACCAAATGAAAGTTCTACACATACGATTGTAAGCGGAAAAGAAGGATGGGGGCAATTTGATTGGTATAGCTTGTAGCAAGTAGAGGATCCTAGGTAATACATTCATTTTTAAGATTGCCGTTCTCCCAAACCAAGAAAAGGACCCCGTATGCCATTTCTGTAGGTCACCTTGGATGGATTGAAGAACAGTTTGAAAGTTTAGGGTATATAAATCCGCCAGTCTATTTGGAAGCTTAATACCAAGATAAGATATGGCGTGGGGTTCCCAGCCAAAGGGAAAATTGAGTTTACATTGTGACACTAATTTGGTGGGCAGGGTGACATTTAAGGCTTTAGTCTTAGAAAAATTGATTTGTAAGTTTGAGAGGGTTTTAAAGGAAGCAAAATCCTTGAGTAGGTTGGGAATAGTGGTGATGGGATCAGTTAAAAAGAGTAAAATGTCATCCGCATATGCGGCTACTTTATATGTTTTATGTTTGATTGTAAGACCTTGGATGTCTGGGTTTTCCCTGAGCCTTCGGAGAAAAGGTTCCATGGTGAGTAGGAAGATAATGGAGGACAAAGGACAACCTTGACGGGTGCCATTGGAGATGGAGAAGGCGTTCGACAGGCGGCCATTGATTCTAAGTTTAGCTGATGGGGACGAGTACAGTACATACCTCAAGAGCTGAGGTATGCCCACCGCTCGGAGTACAGCTTCCATATAGTCCCAGACTACAGGACTTGATGGGCACCTCCAACCCAGCTCTGTACCCCCCCCCCCCCCCCCAAACACACAACGTGACAGCGGAGGAGAGAGATACACACCGCCAAATGTAGCATTAAAACAACTTGTGTTCCACTTAAAGAACGTTACTGACAAAGTTAGTAGGGTGAAAGGCATTGAGACACTGTGCCAATTACCGGCCTGCGCAGTCCATGGCGATCGCGCGTGGGGGGGGGGGGGTGCACTATGGAGACAGGATACCCCAGCAGTGCTGCCCCAGGTCACTAATTCTAGTCGCCAATGCGACCTGGCGCCCGGGGTTTGTCGAGCACTGATTTACACAAATGTGAGGGGTGTACTTACTTTTGTGAGATACTGTATATGAAGTTGACATATCCTAAAGAGATCACTCTTTGACACAATGGGGGAGATTTACTAATACTGGAGCACTTAGGCACCGAACCTTCTCTGCCGGATAAATCACACTGAAAATGTGTCCTCAATGGTGACCCCACCAAACCCCACAGCTGCCAGAATGAGGAAGATGGCATGAAGAGCGCCAACCTACAAAATGAGTCCAAGGAAACCTTTACCACTTCAGCCCCGGAAGGCTTTACCCCCTTAACTGCTTAAGGACCGCCTCCTGCACATATACGTCGGCAGAATGGCGCAGCTGGGCACATCAACGTACATGTACGTTGTCCTTTAAGAGCCCAGCCGTGGGTCGCGCCCGGTCCTGAGCTCCGTGACCGCGGCCGCTGGTGTCCCGCGATCGGGTCACAGAACTGAAGAACGGGGAGAGGTATGTGTAAACAAACCTCTCCCCGTACTTTCTAGTGACACTGTCACTGATCGTCTGTTCCCTGTCATAGGGAAAGACGATCAGTGACATCACATGCCAAGCCACGCCCCCAGACAGTTAGAAAACACACACAGGGCTCACTTAACCCCTCCCTGCCCCCTAGTGGTTAACTCCTTCACTGCCAGTGTCATTTACACAGGAATCAGTGCATTTAAATAGCACTGATTGCCAATGGTCCCAAAAATGTGTCAAAAATGTCCGATGTGTCCGCCATAATGTCGCAGTCACAATAAAAACCGCTGATCGCAGCCATTACTAGTAAAAAAAAAAATATTAATAAAAATGCTATAAAACTATCCCCTAGTTTGTAGACGCTATAACTTTTGCGCAACCAATCAATAATCGCTAATTGCTATTTTTTTACCAAAAATATGTAGAATACGTATCGGCCTAAACTGAGGAAAAAAAACATTTTTATATATATATTTTTTGGGGATATTTATTATAGCAAAAAGTAAAAAATATTGAATTTTTTTTAAATTGTCGCTCTATTTTTGTTTATAATCGCAAAAAAAAAAAAAAATAAAAACCGCAGAGGCGATCAAATACCACCAAAAGAAAGCTCTATTTGTGGGGAAAAAAGGACGCTAATTTAGTTTGGGAGCCACGTCGCACGACCGCGCAATAGTCAGTTAAAGCGACGCAGTGCCGAATCGCAAAAAGGGGCCTGGTCCATTGGCTGCAAATTGGTCCGGAGCTTAAGTGGTTAATGACCAAAGCATTTTTTGCGATTCAGCACTGCATCTATTTAACTGACAATTGCGCGGTCGTGCGACGTTGTACACAAACAAAATTGACGTCCTTTTTTTTTCCCACAAATAGAGCTTTTTTTGGTGGTATTTGATCAGCTCTGTGGTTTTATTTTTTGCACTAAAAACAATAAAAGAAGAGCGACAATTTTGAAATAAAAAAACAATATTTTTTCCTTTTTTTTTTTTTTTTAAAACAAATTTCTTCATCAGTTTAGGCCGATGTATATTCTTCTACATATTTTTGGTAGAAAAACAAAAAAAATTAAAAATCGCAATAAGCGTATATTGATTGGTTTTCACAAAAATGATAGCGTCTATAAAATAGGGAGTACATTTATGGCATTTTTATTTATTTATTTTTTACTAGTAATGGCGGGACTGCGACATCGCGGCGGACAGATCGGACACTTTTTTGGAGACCAGTGACATTTATACAGCGATCAGAACTAAAAATAGCCACTGATTACTGTATAAATGACGCTGTCAGGGAAGGGGTTAACACTAGGGGGCGATCAAGGGGGTAACTGTGTTCCCTATGAGTGTTTCTAACTGTAGGGGGGATGGGCTTACTGGGACATGACAGAGATCACTGTTCCCGACCACTGGGAACAGTAGATCCCTGTCATGTCACCCGTCAGAACAAGGAAATGCCATGTTTACATAGGCATTCCCCCCTTCTGCCTGTGTACAAGTCAATCGCGGGCCGCCGGAGGACATCGAGTCCTCCCAACCCACGGGCACGCCCCCGCAGCGTGCAGCACACGCCCACCCGCAACTGAGCCTGCGCGAGCCGCCGTACAGCTACGACGAATCGCGCAGGAGAGCCATTGTGCCGCCGTAAAACAGCAGCGGCTGGTCTTAAAGCGGTTAATCGTTCATCAAATGTCCAAAAAAAAAGCAGAAAAACAACAACATGCTTTGGGGGTCTGAACTCCCCCCTCCCCCCCATCCAATGGGAGAGATTTACTAAACCTGGAGCACTCAGAATGTGGTGCAGTTGTGCATGGGAGCCAATCAGCTTCCAGGTTTTATTGTCCAAGCTTAACTGAACAAGCTGAAGTTAGAAGCTGATTGGCTCCCATGCACAGCTGCACCAGATTCTGAGTGCTCCAGTTTTAGTAAATCTCTCCCATTGTATAAAGGGGGGAGGGGGTTCAGATAGTTCCCTCTTCCTGCGGAATGTCAGGGCTTGCTCCTCCCTCCGACTCTTTAGGGGCGGATCTGACACTTTGTATATCATCTGCTGGAAGATTGGGGGGGTGGGGGTCATTTAATGACAGCGTGACCCCAAAAACCCGATACAGATCACTTCCAGCCTCCGGAGACACCGGCTCAGCTATCGTGGGACTTACAGGGAAATGTTACCACGGCGATGATAGAATTATCAGATTTAGTTTTATTTATTCGAATTAGAGGTGTAAAAATCATCTGAAAAGGGAACCCGGACACTTTATATTGTGATGAGGTTTTGTAATAAAGATTATATGGGAGGAATATGATAATGACTCCGGATTGGTGGATATGCGCAGCCAGGATGATGAGAAACTGTAATTGTGGAGAGTTTCCACGACATCGATCGATGACAAACCCCTCCCCCCACAATGGAGAGCCATGAATGAATGGATGAGAGGTATAAATGGGTCTCTTATATCTGCCTGTAGTTCTGTTTTAACACTGAACTCCAGGCAGACATCTAAATACACAGATTATTTACCTGTGACAACCCCCTCAGAAATTACATACATGACACACGGGTCAGTCACAGATTACATACATGACACACGGGACGGTCACAGATTACATACATGACACACGGGACGGTCACAGATTACATACATGACACACGGGACGGTCAGAGATTAAATACATGACACACGGGACGGTCAGAGATTACATACATGACACACAACGGTCAGAGATTACATACATGACACACAATGGTCAGAGATTACATACACAGCACACAGGACGGTCAGAGATCACATACATAACACACGGGATGGTCACATATTACATACATAAACACACGGGGTGGTCAGAGATTACATACATGACACACGACCGTCAGAGATTACATACATGACACACGGGATGGTCACATATTACATACATAACACACGGGATGGTCACATATTACATACATAAACACACGGGATGGTCACAGATTACATACATGACACACGGCGGTCAGAGATTACATACATGATACACGCCGGTCAGAGATTAGATACATGACACACGGGACGGTCATAGATTACATACATAACACACGGGACGGTCATAGATTACATACATAACACACGGGAAGTTCAGAGATTACATACATGACACACGACGGTCAGAGATTACATACATGACACACGGGATGGTCACATATTACATACATAACACAGGGGATGGTCACATATTACATACATGACACACGGGATGGTCACAGATTACATACATGACACACGGCGGTCAGAGATTACATACATGATACATGCCGGTCAGAGATTAGATACATGACACACGGGACAGTCATAGATTACATACATAACACACGGGACGGTCATAGATTACATACATAACACACGGGAAGTTCAGAGATTACGTGCATGACACACGACGGTCATAGATTACATACATGACACATGGGTCAGTCACAGATTACATACACGGCACACAGGACGGTCAGAGTTCACATACATAACACACTGGAAGGTGAGAGGTTAGATGCACGTAAACACGGGATGGTCACAGATTACATACATGACACACAACGGTCAGAGATTACATACATGACACACGGGATGATCACATATTACATACATGACACACGACGGTCAGAGATTACATACATGACACACAGGACGGTCACAGATTACATACATGACACACGGGATGGTCACAGATTACATACATGACACACAGGGCGGTCACAGATTACATACATGACACACGGGACGGTCACAGATTACATACATGACACACGGGACGGTCAGAGATTACATACATGACACACGGTTCAGTCACAGATTACATACATGACACACTGGACGGTCACAGATTACATACATGACACACGACGGTCAGAGATTACATACATGACACACGGGATACATGAGAAGGAGATGGCACCCCATTGGTCAGCATAGAGGAGCCTGGAAAGTAATGCACCTCCAGGAACTCCTCCCTCTTCCAGGCTACACCCCCATCCCGCAAACTCTAGTAGAAGCCTGCAGGAGATAGGCTGGGAACCTGCAGGGGGCGGAGACTCCAGTGCGGATGTGTTCTCTGGCATTTATGGGGTTAATGGTTTCCATGGAAATCACCCCTTCGGCTTGTTTACTGCAGGCGTCTCTGAGCCGCACATGCGCAGTAGCTGCAGGGAGGCTTTCACGCTTCTCCTCCTTTGAAGTCACGTGGCCTCGTTCTGCCAGCTACGTGCAACACGTGACACCCGCAGCGAGAGAGACGTAACGTCCCAGGTGGGAGTGGGCGTGATCAGCGCATGGGAGGAGCGTGACCAGATGACGTAGGAGCGTTGCCAGGAGACCAGTAAATAGTCAATCGGGAGCTGGAGCCGTTACTCTGTGACGTCAAGGCTTGCTCTGATAAATAGCCGAGCAGAGGGCGAGAGCGCTCAGTCTGAAGAGACCAGAGAAGAGGAAACATCTCCACCTCAGAGCTCCGGAGGGAGGAGCCATTGTCCGGACTACAGCCGAGTCACAGCGTGTCTGTGTGTCCGGGGCTGCCTCCTCTGCTAAGACAACTCCCAGCATGTACTGTGTGTTCAGCTCCCAGCCTGGAATAAGATGTTACAGGACTACAAATCCCAGCATGATTTCTTCTATAGATGTACTACAAGTCTCAGCAATCTCTACATACCCCAGCCTGCTCCCCTCCCCCTCCTCAGGGGTAATTGTACCCCACACTTATCTCCTACTGCCCTTTACCCCTCCCCCCCAGGACCGGGGCCTGCGGGGGAGGGGTAATTGTACCCCACACTCATCTACCGCCCTTTACCCCTCCCCCCCAGGACCGGGGCCTGCGGGGAAGGGGTAATTGTACCCCACACTCATCTACCGCCCTTTACCCCTCCCCCCCAGGACCGGGGCCTGCGGGGAGGGGTAATTGTACCCCACACTCATCTCCTACCGCCCTTTACCCCTCCCCCCCAGGACCGGGGCCTGCGGGGGAGGGGTAATTGTACCCCACACTCATCTCCTACCGCCTTTTACCCCTCCCCCCCAGGACCGGGGCCTGCGGGGGAGGGGTGCACCCCCCCCCCCCCCCGAGGAGGGGGAGGGGAGCAGACTGGGGTATGTAGAGATCACTGGAACCTGTAATATCTCCATAGAGAAAATCATGCTGGGATATGTAGTCCCACAGCATCTTGCACAGTGCATGCTGGGAGTTGTAGTTCCTCATGCGGACAGAGGTTCCTGGGACTTGTAGTTCCTTTAGAACCTGAGCAGAGGAGGCAGATCACACAGACACGCCGGGACCCGGCTGTAGTCCGGACAATGGCTCCTCCCTCCAGAGCTCTGTGTGGGGGATGGTCCCTCCTCCTCCACTCACCTACCACCGAGGGTGGGGCTCCAATTGCCCGCCCTCCCCCACACACAGGGCTGATCCAGGAAATATTCGATTGCCTCTCGTGGGATCAGGAAGGAATTTTTTCCCCAGCTGGAGCACATTGGATCATGCTTTGCTGGGGGTTTTCGCCTTCCTCTGGATCAAGTGCCTCACAAACCAATACACCCACTCATCTACCACCAAGAGGGGACGCTACCACCCTGGGCATGGGGTGATTGTGGCCAGTGGAACTTCCCAAGTTTCATCTGCCCTCAGTCCCGGGGACCATGCCCAGAATACTGGTAATACCCCCTGCCTCCACCTACATGCAATCATCTACCACCAAGGGTGACAATGCCTCAGGCTTTGCTACACCCACTCATCTACCGCCAAGAGGGGACGCTACCACCCTGGGCATGGGGTGATTGTGGCCAGTGGAACTTCCCCCAAGTTTCATCTGCCCTCAGTCCCGGGGACCATGCCCAGCATACTGGTAATACCCCCTGCCTCCACCTAAATGCAATCATCTACCACCAAGGGTGACAATGCCTCAGTCTTTGCTACACCCACTCATCTACCGCCAAGAGGGGACGCTACCACCCTGGGCATGGGGTGATTGTGGCCAGTGGAACTTCCCAAGTTTCATCTGCCCTCAGTCCCGGGGACCATGCCCAGAATAATGGTAATACCCCCTGCCTCCACCTACATGCAATCATCTACCACCAAGGGTGACAATGCCTCAGTCTTTGCTACACCCACTCATCTACCGCAAAGAAGGGACGCTACCACCCTGGGCATGGGGTGATTGTGGCCAGTGGAACTTCCCAAGTTTCATCTGCCCTCAGTCCCGGGGACCATGCCCAGAATACTGGTAATACCCCCGGCCTCCACCTACATGCAATCATCTACCACCAAGGGTGACAATGCCTCAGTCTTTGCTACACCCACTCATCTACCGCAAAGAAGGGACGCTACCACCCTGGGCATGGGGTGATTGTGGCCAGTGGAACTTCCCCCCAAGTTTCATCTGCCCTCACTCCCCCATACCCAGCATATTGGTAATACCCCCTGCCTCCACCTACATGCAATCATCTACCACCAAGGGTGACAATGCCTCAGGCTTTGCTACACCCACTCATCTACCGCTAAGAGGGGATGCTACCACCCTGGGCATGGGGTGATTGTGGCCAGTGGAACTTCCCCCCAAGTTTCATCTGCCCTCAGTCCCGGGGACCATGCCCAGCATACTGGTAATACCCCCTGCCTCCACCTAAATGCAATCATCTACCACCAAGGGTGACAATGCCTCAGTCTTTGCTACACCCACTCATCTACCGCCAAGAGGGGACGCTACCACCCTGGGCATGGGGTGATTGTGGCCAGTGGAACTTCCCAAGTTTCATCTGCCCTCAGTCCCGGGGACCATGCCCAGAATACTGGTAATACCCCCTGCCTCCACCTACATGCAATCATCTACCACCAAGGGTGACAATGCCTCAGTCTTTGCTACACCCACTCATCTACCGCAAAGAGGGGACGCTACCACCCTGGGCATGGGGTGATTGTGGCCAGTGGAACTTCCCCCCAAGTTTCATCTGCCCTCACTCTCCCATACCCAGCATACTGGTAATACCCCCTGCCTCCACCTACATGTAATCATCTACCACCAAGGGTGACAATGCCTCAGGCTTTGCTACACCCACTCATCTACCGCTAAGAGGGGATGCTACCACCCTGGGCATGGGGTGATTGTGGCCAGTGGAACTTCCCCCCAAGTTTCATCTGCCCTCAGTCCCGGGGACCATGCCCAGCATACTGGTAATACCCCCTGCCTCCACCTAAATGCAATCATCTACCACCAAGGGTGACAATGCCTCAGTCTTTGCTACACCCACTCATCTACCGCCAAGAGGGGATGCTACCACCCTGGGTATGGGGTGATTGTGGCCAGTGGAACTTCCCAAGTTTCATCTGCCCTCACTCCCGGGGACCATGCCCAGAATACTGGTAATACCCCCTGCCTCCACCTACATGCAATCATCTACCCCCTGCCTCCACCTACATGCAATCATCTACACCCACTCATCTACCGCTAAGAAGGGTGGACAATGCCCTGGGTCTGGGTGATTGTGGCCAGTGGAACCCCCCCCCAACCACCAACACAGGGCTGATCCAGGAAATATTCGATTGCCTCTTGGGGGATCAGGAAGGAATTTTTTCCCCAGCTGGAGCACATTGGATCATGCTTTGCTGGGGTTTTTCGCCTTCCTCTGGATCAACTGCCTCACAACCCAATACGTACTGGTAATACCCCCAGGCCCCACCTACACCCACTCATCTACCACCAAGAGGTGACACTACCACCCTGGACATGGGGTGATTGTGGCCAATGGAACTTCCCCCCAAGTTTCATCTGCCCTCACTCCCTCATGCCCAGCGTACTGGTAATACCCCCAGGCCCCACCTACATGCAATCATCTACCACCAAGGGTGACAATGCCTAAGGCTCTGCTACACCCACTCATCTACCACCAAGTTTCATCTCTCCCCCACGCCCAACGTACCCCCTGCTCCCACCTACATGCACTCATCTACCACCAATGGTGGCAATGCCTCTTAGATTCCACAGAAAATGGGGTGCCTTGCCGTGGCTCTGTGGCTTACGCATGCATTTGTAAATGTATGCAACTAAACCCCTGTCTTTGACACATACTGCTTGACAGGACAGTTTGGTTGGTCACAGGCTGGTCGGTAAGTTGAGAATGGAAATGTCTTATTTTTATGTGTTTGCCTTTGCAATGTTCTTTACTGCAGTGACCAGTTACAGGTGGGGGCAGTAACCACTTTTTTTGTACCACTAAGTGTGGCAATGCCTCTCAGGTTTCGCTATACCCACTCATCTGCCACCAAGAGTGGCAATGCCTTTTACTGTAAAGTGTTTTCTACATTTGCAATATAGTCCCATCTATGTTTTTTTTTATTGGATATTGTAATAAACTTTGACTGCTCTTACTTAACAATACTTGTCGGTGTGGTGTTTGTTTTATGTGAATAGATGGGGGTGGGGATTCCATTAGGTTTTTCCGATCCGCCCACTGGCTGATTGAAAAAAAAAAAACATTTTTATGGCCAACCTTAGGGACTTTAGCAGCCCATAGATTATGCAATTTTCCGTGTGGACGGAAAGAAAATTGCTCAAATTCCCCCATCAACACAGATGGGGAAATCCCTCCCATAGTGCTATTGTGTTTTGCCAGTGAGGAGCTTTCCCTGCCGGGAGAACAAAGTGATCACTGCTGGTGGCTATAGCTGGTTGTACTGAAGTCAATTGATTTCAGTACAATCAGCCTGCCCAGGGATGGATTGAATCTCAGGCCTTGTCCCTGCTGAACCAGCCGAGGTTCAATCCTTCTGTGGCCGGCTATGGATTGTAAGATCTGAAAGGGCTGATATGAATGTGCAATATAAATGTGTAAATTGTCGGCATTATAGAAATACCTGGGATAAATAAAGTACATTTATGTTTCAATAAAATCCCGTAAATCGAAAAGTTGTAGCTGGTGACTGGGTCTCTTTATAGGATATTTAGTGAAAGCAATAAAGAGTAACAATCCTATGTGGGGACAAACCTGCAACTAAACATATATAGAGTTAGGGCCGCACTTTACAGAGGAGCCTTGGTGGGGCACGGCGGCGTCCACATAGATTTGCAAATGAGTGCAACAAAAGCCTCTGTTTTTACTAGGGTTGTCCCGATACCAGTATCGGTATTGGTACCGATACCGAGCATTTGCTCGGGTACTTGTACTCAGGCAAATGCTCCAATACTTCACCCGATACCTGGGCAGTCAGGGTGATCAGTGCGGTGGGAGAGTTACAAGCACTGATCACCCTGTAAAGATTTCAAAGTCTGACAGCCACCCGTTTCTCTGCTTCTCCCCCTCCCTCTCTCCCCCCCGCGGCTTTCAGCTGCTTTAGTGAGAGTGAAATCAGCGCTGATCGGTGCTTGTAACTCTTCCACGCGATCACCGCTAACCGTATCCTCCTCCAGTCCCCCTCTGTTCTGCTGCTGTCCCCACCCGTGTCCCCCACCATGCTGCTGTCCCCATCCGTGTCCCCCTCCATGCTGCTGTCCCCATCCGTGTCCCCCTCCATGCTGCTGTCCCCATCCGTGTCCCCCTCCATGCTGCTGTCCCCATCCGTGTCCCCCTCCATGCTGCTGTCACCCTCCGTGTCCCCCTCCATGCTGCTGTCCCCATCCGTGTCCCCCTCCATGCTGCTGTCCCCATCCGTGTCCCCCTCCATGCTGCTGTCCCCATCCGTGTCCCCCTCCATGCTGCTGTCACCCTCCGTGTCCCCCTCCATGCTGCTGTCTCCCTCCTTTCTCCTCCTCCACCCCCTCGATCTGTCAGGATGGAGAGCGTAGGTAGGAGCCGGTAAATCCGGCTCCTTACTTTTCTGAATGGACTGACTCTGTCCATTCACATAACTGAAACATCGTAAAATGTGTTTACAATGTTTCAGTTTATGAATGGACAGGAGCCGCTGTCTTCTCTCCATTCATTTTCAGTGCAGGCTGCTGAGAAAGGGACTGGGGGATCTGTGAGTCCCTTTCTCTGTCTCTGTCTGTCTCTCCATTCAGTTTTCAGCTGTCAGTGCTGTCCCCCTCCGTGCTGCTGTCCCCATCCGTGTCCCCCTCCATGCTGCTGTCCCCATCCGTGTCCCCCTCCATGCTGCTGTCCCCATCCGTGTCCCCCTCCATGCTGCTGTCACCCTCCGTGTCCCCCTCCATGCTGCTGTCTCCCTCCTTTCTCCTCCTCCACCCCCTCGATCTGTCAGGATGGAGAGCATAGGTAGGAGCCGGTAAATCCGGCTCTTTACTTTTCTGAATGGACTGACTCTGTCCATTCACATCAATGTTTCAGTTTATGAATGGACAGGAGCCGCTGTCTTCTCTCCATTCATTTTCAGTGCAGGCTGCTGAGAAAGGGACTGGGGGATCTGTGTCCCTAGTCCCTTTCTCTGTCTCAAAGGGGGAGATGTCTGGGGTGTTCTGGGGAGCCCTGACCAATCCCCAACCTGGATTGGCAAGAGGCAGGCCTCCTTAAATACCCAGAGTCAGCCCAGCTGGGGAGGAGTTGTCGGGTGGAAGAACTGGGAGATGGAGTACTAGCTGTCGTGGCCTTTGAGGGAGCTCCCCAGTCTGGGGGGGGGGGGGGGGGCGACCTTAGGCCTGGAGCTTGGGAGTGGAAGGGACCCTTGTACAAACCACAGGGGTGTTCTGACCAGGAGCAGGAGTGGACAGTGGAAGGTACTGCCAGGCAAAGTCTCCAGGAGGGATCCACCTGGTGTTGGTGAGTGGCAGGCATAGTCGGGAGAGCTGGGGAGGCATGCCGGAGCTGACTGGGATTGTGCAGTCCGAGATGGATGTAGAGACGGAGGGACAGACTGTGATACCATGGGCAGTGGAGTCGGGCAGCTGCAGCCAGGAGGGCTGGTAGGGCCTGAAGAGGACTGGCTGGGATCAGTAGTCCACCAAGGACACGGTCCTTGCCTGCAAAAGGCATTTCTACAAGACCTGGCTGGAATCAGTCAAGCCTAACCATGTGCTTGCTGTGCCTGAGGAGAAGTGATGTGCTGGAGAGAGAGAAGAGGTAATAGTCTGCAAGCAAGTTTGTGCAGCACGAGTGTGAAGTGTAAATATGTACACGGTATATGAAGGGCAACAAAGCTAATAAAGGGTCTGGAGGATATTAGTTATGAGGAAAGGTTGCGAGCACTGAACTTATTCTCTCTGGAGAAGAGACGCTTAAGAGGGGACATGATTTCAATTTACAAATACCGTACTGGTGACCCCACAATAGGGATACAACTTTTTCACAGAAGGGAGTTTAACAAGACACGTAGCCACTCATTAAAATTAGAAGAAAAGAGGTTTAACCATAAACCACGTAGAGGGTTCTTTACTGTAAGAGTGGCAAGGATGTGGAATTCCCTTCCACAGGTGGTGGGTTTTCAGCGGGGGGTAGTTTCGATAGTTTCAAAAAACTATTAGATAAGCACCTGAACGACCGCAAAATACAGGGATATACAATGTAATACTGACATATAATCACACACATAGGTTGGACTTGATGGTGTCTTTTTTTCAACCTCACCTACTATGTTACTATGTACAGGGAGTGTACATGGTTCTGTCCCAATGCAAATGTTTCTACTAAAATTCTGGGCATCTCATAAATCCCCTAACCCCAACCAAGTTTAAACCCTCAAAAACAAAGTTAACAGACTATTCATTGACTCTGTGTGCTTGAGAAAATGAATGTCGGGCTGGGCAGGGTGACAGACGGACTACAACTTTCAGCAACTCCTACGGGGGTACCGATACACTTATATAATAGTTAATTTTATCTTGATGATCTAAACCCAAGCTGGATGACATCAACGTAAGTGTGCATATCTCATACCTGAGGGGCTGCTGGGGATAGCAGCAATATTCTGGGTCCTGTGCTGAGCAGCCTCCCCTCTGCACACTGACCACAGAGGGTCAGTTGCTTGGCACAGCCACCATTCACAAAATAGTCTGTCATTTTTTTTTTATGAATACAAAGCATTCTCTGATTGGATGAGGTGGAAATTGTGATGTCACTGCCCCTTCTCTCCAACAAGTCCAATCAGAGAATGTCTTGTATTCATGTCTTGTATTCATTAAGAAAAACAGTTTTTTCTGTGAATGCCAGCTGTGCTGAGTGAGCGACCCCCTCTGGTCAGTGTGGGCAAGACACTAGGCACAGGACCCAGAAAATCACAGGTATCATTGAGGTAATGCCAAATACTACAGTGATTGTCAGCTTTCCCAGCAGCCACTCAGGTATGAGATATGCATTCATATACTGTGCCGAGCTATGTAAATATACAAGAGAGATTATAACCGGAGTTCAGGTTTAATGTATGCCAGAACTGCTGCTTAGAGTCTCCACTGGAAGTGCTTGTGAGAGGGCGATTACACAGGAGAGGAAATGGAAGACAGGGACAGAGAACTGTCATCCAATAACAGCTAATGTGTCTGAGGAAGGACCTTCATGGCAGGATCACCGGGTATTATTCTAATAAAAGCTGCAGATTTGAAAACATTGAAAATAAACAATTAAAATTACATTTGAATGTTAAAGTGTATCTATGATCAAAACCTTTTATTAGTTCCATCAGGTGTCGCCATCAGAGTGCCCCCTTGCATCAACTGTCTGTATCAGAGTAGCTACTTACATCAACTGTCCCCATCAGAGTCCCCCTTACATCAACTGTCCCCATCAGAGTCCCCCTTTACATCAACTGTCCCCATCAGAGCCCCCCCTTACATCAACTTTTCCCATCAGATCCCCCCTTACATCAACTTTCCCCATCAGAGCCCCCTTACATCAACTGTCCCCATCAGAGCCCCCCTTACATGAATTCTCCCCAACATAATCCCCCTTACATCAATTCTCCCCAACAGAGTCCCCTTTAAATCAATTGTGCCCTGCAGAATGCCCCCTTACCTCAACTATCCCCATCAGAGTCCTCTTATATCAACTGTCCCATCAAAATGCCCCCTTACCTCAACTGTCCCTATGAGAGTCCCCCTTACATCAGCTCTTTCTATCAGAGCCCACCTTACATCAATTCTCCCCAACAGAATCCCCCTTACATCAATTCTCCCCAGCAGAGTCCCCCTTACATCAATTGTGCCCTGCAGAATGCCCCCTTACATCAACTATCCCCATCAAAGTCCCCCTTATATCAATTGTCCCATCAAAATTACATTAACTGTCCCTATCAGAGAACCTCTTACATCAATTATGCCCATCAGAGTCTCCTTTACATCAGTTGTCCCCATCAGAGTGCCCCTTTCTTTAATTGCCCCTATCAGAGTCCCCCTTTGCATCAATAGTCCCCATCAGAGTGCTCCATACATCAATTGTCTAGTGCCTAATGGACCTATGGATGCACTCTTGGAGACCCGAGGGGCACAACTAATATCTAGGGGGCACAGCCCACCCCAACACCCCACTAGATCTGAGCCCACTGTCCCACAGCCACATGCGGCAAGGACATTATTGTCCTAATATGGCCCCAGGCCATACAGTATTTGGACAATGTCATTAAATAAATGGCCTTTTGGCTATATTGGGTCAATGATGTCACCAGCTCCAATTCGTCACCAGAACATGAAGTGGGGGAGGGGGAGATATTCCTGTTAGCTAAATATGTTCTGGTGATAACTGTTTCCCCTTTCCTTTGAGGACATTTCCCCCATTTTTCTTTGTTATATCTGTGGTGGTGCAGGAAATAAAAGGAAAGGCCTTACAGAATCACAAAAAAAGATCTTGGTTTTACCTATTCTGTACTCTGTCCAAAACTAGAAAAATGGTTTAAGTATGCTTTAACGCAGATTAGGCCCCTTTCACACATGCGGACCGTATGTCTGTATTTCATCCATCCGTTTTCGGATGAAATACGGACATACATGCATCCCTATGGGATAGCGGGTGTCAGCGGATGAGCATCTGCTGACACCCAATATCGTCCGCCTCCGCTATTGTCCGATTCTGCAGATGGAGGAAAACCCTATTTTTCCATCCGTCTGCAGAGCGGGTCGGATGAACACGGACAGACGGTCTGTCTTTTGGGGTGTCTGCACTGGGGGTGTCTGCACTGGGGGTCTGCACTGAGGGGGGATATCTGTACTGCTGGGGGGGGGGCTGCCCTGGGGGGGATCTGCACTGGGGGGGATATCTGTACTTCTGGGGGGCCTGCCCTGGGGGGATCTGCACTGGGGGGGGTCTGCACTGAGGGGGGATATCTGTACTGCTGGGGGGGGCTGCCCTGGGGGGGATCTGCACTGGGGGGGTCTGCACTGAGGGGGGATATCTGTACTGCTGGGGGCCTGTCCTGGGGGGTGTCTGTACTGAGGGGGGTCTACACTAAGGGAGGGGTGTCTGTACTGCTGGGGGGGGGGGGGGGGGTCTGCACTGGGAGGTCTGCACTGAGGGGAATGTCTGTACTGAGGGGGGGTGTCTGTACTGCTGGGGGGTCTGCACTGAGGGGGTTTCTGTAATGCTGGGGGGGGGTCTGTACTGAGGGGGGGTGTCTGTACTGCTGGTGGGGTCTGCACTGAGGGGGGTGTCTGTAATGCTGGGGGGGGTCTGCACTGGGAGGGGTATCTGTACTGCTGGGGGGTGACTGCACTAAGGGGGGGTGTCTGTACTGATGGAGGGGTCTGCACTGAAGGGGTGTCTGTACTGAGGGAGGAGGTTTATATTGATGGAGGGTGGTCTGTACTTAGTGTGGGGGTCTGTACTGAGGGAGGGGGATCTATACTGCGGGAGGGGGGTCTGTAGTTAGTGGAGGGGGTCTGTACTGAGGGGGGACTATAGTTGGTGGGGGGGGTGACACCATTTTTTTTTTCGCACCGGGTGACACCAACCCTAGTGACGCCACTGGGTCCATGTTCATCCGATCCTCCATAGAGGAGAGTGGAGATCTGACAGGGCGGTCCCTGCACAGTGTGAGCGATCCCCGCTGAGCAGCGGATCTTCACGGGTTTCATCTGCCCTCAGTCCCGGGGACCATGCCCAGAATACTGGTAATACCCCCTGCCTCCACCTACATGCAATCATCTACCACCAAGGGTGACAATGCCTCAGTCTTTGCTACACCCACTCATCTACCGCTAAGAAGGGATGCTACCACCCTGGGTATGGGGTGATTGTGGCCAGTGGAACTTCCCCCCAAGTTTCATCTGCCCTCACTCCCCCATACTCAGCATACTGGTAATACCCCCTGCCTCCACCTACATGCAATCATTTACCACCAAGGGTGACAATGCCTCAGGCTCATCTACCACCAACACAGGGCTGATCCAGGAAATATTCGATTGCCTCTTGGGGGATCAGGAAGGAATTTTTTCCCCAGCTGGAGCACATTGGATCATGCTTTGCTGGGGTTTTTCGCCTTCCTCTGGATCAACTGCCTCACAACCCAATACACCCACTCATCTACCACCAAGAGGGGACGCTACCACCCTTGGCATGGGGTGATTGTGGCCAGTGGAACTTCCCCCCAAGTTTCATCTGCCCTCACTCACCCATGCCCAGTATGCTGGTAATACCCCCTGGCCCCACCTACACCCACTCATCTACCACCAAGAGGTGACACTACCACCCTGGACATGGGGTGATTGTGGCCAGTGGAACTTCCCCCCAAGTTTCATCTGCCCTCACTCCCTCATGCCCAGCGTACTGGTAATACCCCCAGGCCCCACCTACATGCAATCATGTACCACCAAGGGTGACAATGCCTAAGGCTCTGCTACACCCACTCATCTACCACCAAGTTTCATCTCACTCCCCCACGCCCAACGTACCCCCTGCTCCCACCTACATGCACTCATCTACCACCAATGGTGGCAATGCCTCTTAGATTCCACAGAAAATGGGGTGCCTTGCCGTGGCTCTGTGGCTTACGCATGCATTTGTAAATGTATGCAACTAAACCCCTGTCTTTGACACATACTGCTTGACAGGACAGTTTGGTTGGTCACAGGCTGGTCGGTAAGTTGAGAATGGAAATGTCTTATTTTTATGTGTTTGCCTTTGCAATGTTCTTTGCTGCAGTGACCAGTTACAGGTGGGGGCAGTAACCACTTTTTTTGTACCACTAAGTGTGGCAATGCCTCTCAGGTTTCGCTATACCCACTCATCTGCCACCAAGAGTGGCAATGCTTTTTACTGTAAAGTGTTTTCTACATTTGCAATATAGTCCCATCTATGTTTTTTTTTATTGGATATTGTAATAAACTTTGACTGCTTTTACTTAACAATACTTGTCGGTGTGGTGTTTGTTTTATGTGAATAGATGGGGGTGGGGATTCCATTAGGTTTTTCCGATCCGCCCACTGGCTGATTGAGAAAAAAAAAAAACTTTTCTATGGCCAACCTTAGGGACTTTAGCAGCCCATAGATTATGCAAGGAAAGAAAATTGCTCAAATTCCCCCATCAACACAGATGGGAAAATCCCTCCCATAGTGCTATTGTGTTTTGCCAGTGAGGAGCTTTCCCTGCCGGGAGAACAAAGTGATCACTGCTGGTGGCTATAGCTGGTTGTACTGAAGTCAATTGATTTCAGTACAATCAGCCTGCCCAGGGATGGATTGAATCTCAGGCCTTTTCCCTGCTGAACCAGCCGAGGTTCAATCCTTCTGTGGCCGGCTATGGATTGTAAGATGTGAGAGGGCTGATATGAATGTGCAATATAAATGTGTAAATTGTCGGCATTATAGAAATACCTGGGATAAATAAAGTACATTTATGTTTCAATAAAATCCCGTAAATCGAAAAGTTGTAGCTGGTGACTGGGGTCTCTTTATAGGATATTTAGTGAAAGCAATAAAGAGTAACAATCCTATGTGGGGACAAACCTGCAACTACACATATATAGAGTTAGGGCCGCACTTTACAGAGGAGCCTTGGTGGGGCACGGCGGCGTCCACATAGATTTGCAAATGAGTGCAACAAAAGCCTCTGTTTTTACTAGGGTTGTCCCGATACCAGTATCGGTATTGGTACCGATACCGAGCATTTGCTCGGGTACTTGTACTCAGGCAAATGCTCCAATACTTCACCCGATACCTGGGCAGTCAGGGTGATCAGTGCGGTGGGAGAGTTACAAGCACTGATCACCCTGTAAAGATTTCAAAGTCTGACAGCCACCCGTTTCTCTGCTTCTCCCCCCCCCCCACCGCGGCTTTCAGCTGCTTTAGTGAAAGTGAAATCAGCGGTGATCGGTGCTTGTAACTCTTCCACACGATCACCGTATCCTCCTCCAGTCCCCCTCTGTTCTGCTGCTGTCCCCACCCGTGTCCCCCACCATGCTGCTGTCCCCATCCGTGTCCCCCTCCATGCTGCTGTCCCCATCCGTGTCCCCCTCCATGCTGCTGTCCCCATCCGTGTCCCCCTCCATGCTGCTGTCCCCCTCCATGCTGCTGTCACCCTCCGTGTCCCCCTCCATGCTGCTGTCCCCATCCGTGTCCCCCTCCATGCTGCTGTCCCCATCCGTGTCCCCCTCCATGCTGCTGTCCCCATCCGTGTCCCCCTCCATGCTGCTGTCACCCTCCGTGTCCCCCTCCATGCTGCTGTCTCCCTCCTTTCTCCTCCTCCACCCCCTCGATCTGTCAGGATGGAGAGCGTAGGTAGGAGCCGGTAAATCCGGCTCCTTACTTTTCTGAATGGACTGACTCTGTCCATTCACATAACTGAAACATCGTAAAATGTGTTTACAATGTTTCAGTTTATGAATGGACAGGAGCCGCTGTCTTCTCTCCATTCATTTTCAGTGCAGGCTGCTGAGAAAGGGACTGGGGGATCTGTGTCCCTAGTCCCTTTCTCTGTCTCAAAGGGGGAGATGTCTGGGGTGTTCTGGGGAGCCCTGACCAATCCCCAACCTGGATTGGCAAGAGGCAGGCCTCCTTAAATACCCAGAGTCAGCCCAGCTGGGGAGGAGTTGTCGGGTGGAAGAACTGGGAGATGGAGTACTAGCTGTCGTGGCCTTTGAGGAAGCTCCCCAGTCTGGGGGGGGGGGGGGGGGCCCGACCTTAGGCCTGGAGCTTGGGAGTGGAAGGGACCCTTGTACAAACCACAGGGGTGTTCTGACCAGGAGCAGGAGAGGACAGTGGAAGGTACTGCCAGGTAAAGTCTCCAGGAGGGATCCACCTGGTGTTGGTGAGTGGCAGGCATAGTCGGGAGAGCTGGGGAGGCATGCCGGAGCCGACTGGGATTGTGCAGTCCGAGATGGATGTAGAGGCGGAGGGACAGACTGTGATACCATGGGCAGTGGAGTCGGGCAGCTGCAGCCAGGAGGGCTGGTAGGGCCTGAAGAGGACTGGCTGGGATCAGTAGTCCACCAAGGACACGGTCCTTGCCTGCAAAAGGCATTTCTACAAGACCTGGCTGGAATCAGTCAAACCTAACCATGTGCTTGCTGTGCCTGAGGAGAAGTGATGTGCTGGAGAGAGAGAAGAGGTAATAGTCTGCAAGCAAGTTTGTGCAGCACGAGTGTGAAGTGTAAATATGTACACGGTATATGAAGGGCAACAAAGCTAATAAAGGGTCTGGAGGATATTAGTTATGAGGAAAGGTTGCGAGCACTGAACTTATTCTCTCTGGAGAAGAGACGCTTAAGAGGGGATATGATTTCAATTTACAAATACCGTACTGGTGACCCCACAATAGGGATACAACTTTTTCACAGAAGGGAGTTTAACAAGACACGTAGCCACTCATTAAAATGAGAAGAAAAGAGGTTTAACCATAAACCACGTAGAGGGTTCTTTACTGTAATGCCGCGTACACACGTACGGACTTTTGCCGGCGGACCTAAGTCCAGCGAACAATCCGCTGGACTTTCCCGCTAGGTACGCCGGACTAAAAAGCGAACGGACTTGACCACACACGATCACGCAAAAAGTCCGGCGGTTCACGCGATGACGTACGCACGTACGACGGGACTAGAAAAAGGAAGCTCGAGATCCCAAACGACACCCTTTGGGCCCCGTCAGCTAATCTCGTGTATATCGCGTGTTAGTTGACGTTTGGTTAGAGACGATTCGCGCTTCTCAGACTTCTGCTTAATTCGTTCGCTTCTGCCGTTCAGTTTGTGCTTGTGAGGTTTGTATCTGGCTTTCAGTGCGTGTGGATCAGTTCCTACCTGTTCTCAGGCCGTTCTGGTCCGCTCGTTCCTGTTTTTCAGGTCGTTCTTCATAGGCCTTGCTGTTCTTCAGTGCGTTCTGTTAAGTTGTTTGTTTGATCAGCCGACCGTTTTGAAGCCATGGAGTGTGGACGTACTCGGGAACGAGTTCGTGCTGTGCAGGGGCTCGGTGTTGCGGTTAGCACCTTGGCACGAGCCCGGTCCATGAACAGGGTGAGGAGGAGTTCATGGACCAAGAATTGGTTGCGCCAGCGTGACCAATTCTCGCATATGCCTTTGCTCCGTGAGATCCGTGAGAATAATCCTGATGATTTCAGGAATTATCTCCGGATGACGGACCCCATTTTTTCACCGTCTGTTGGCTTCGCTGTCCCCTTATATTAGCAGGCAGAATACCTGCATGCGGCAAGCCATCAGTGCGGAGCAGAGGCTAGTCGCCACGTTGCGTTACTTGGCGACGGGGAGAAGCTTGCAGGACCTCAAGTTCACGACAGGCATCTCCCCCCAGGCTCTGGGGCTCATTATTCCAGAGACCTGTTCTGCCATTATCCACGTCCTGCAGGAGGAATACATTAAGGTAAGTCTTCTCTTTTAAAATTACCTATGTCTTGTATGTTTGTTAATGTAGTGCATCAATGTCATCATTAGCTAATTACCATGATAGGACTATTCTATGAATGTCGCCTATTCCTTTTTTTTTTGGATTTTGTTTTTTTGTCTAGTATTTTATGTTTGACTTATCGAAATAGTTTTAAGAATGTATTATTTAGTGGGTCACATGCATATTTGCTTGCACCAACCTCCCCAGCATGGAAGCTTGGCCCCCTAAACACCCTAGCCTAGTCACTTTCTTTGGTTAAAAATGTATATTACCAGCTCCATTGTACATCTTTACTCACCCCCCCTTTCACCCCCCTTGACCCTCATTTTTAAATTGATTGCATGTGTTTTTGGTCAGCTTGTAATTATCCCCACCCCCCCCCACACCCCCTTATAATTAATATCATGTGTTTTTGGTCAGCTTGTAATTATCCCCACCCCCCCCACACCCCCTTATAATTAATATCATGTGTTTTTGGTCAGCTTGTAATTATCCCCCACCCCCCCCACACCCCTTATAATTAATATCATGTGTTTTTGGTCAGCTTGTAATTATCCCCACCCCCCCCACACCCCCTTATAATTAATATCATGTGTTTTTGGTCAGCTTGTAATTATCCCCACCCCCCCCACACCCCCTTATAATTAATATCATGTGTTTTTGGTCAGCTTGTAATTATCCCCACCCCCCCACACACCCCCTGATAATTAATATCATGTGTTTTTGGTCAGCTTGTAATTATCCCCACCCCCCCCACACCCCCTTATAATTAATATCATGTGTTTTTAGTCAGCTTGTAATTATCCCCACCCCCCCCACACACACCTTTAATTAATTGCATGTGTATTGTGTGACCTTACCATTATTTACTCCCCACCCACATCCCCATTATTATCTTCTCTGGTCCATCAGAGGGGTCATCAATCAGAGATTTGTCCCTTTTATCCTTAATCTTTTGGCTTTATTTCAAGGATTTACAAAATAAATACATATGTTCTTCCAAATTGTTTTTTAATTTGTTGCATTTAGTTTGGTGTTTTGGCTGGTTTATAATTTCAATTGTATCTTTCTGTTTGACTTCACAGTGTCCCTCCACGCCACAGGAATGGCAGACTGTGGCTTCCCAGTTTGCTGCCCGTTGGGACTTTCCCAACTGCGGAGGGGCGATTGACGGCAAACACGTGCGAATTGTGCCCCCACCCCATTCGGGGTCATACTATTGGAATTATAAGGGGTTCCATAGTATCGTGTTGATGGCGGTGGTGTCGGCACACTATGAATTTCTGTATGTGGATGTGGGGAAAAACGGCCGGATGTCGGACGGAGGAGTCTTCAACCACACGGAGTTCGGTCATCGTCTCCAAACTGGTGGGCTGGAGCTGCCACCAGATGAAGATAATGTGGAGGGACTCCCGTTCGTCTTCATTGCCGACGAGGCGTTCGGTCTGGGTGACCATCTGATGAGGCCATTTCCCCAACGATCCCTCACCCCTGAGAGGAGGATTTTTAATTATCGGTTGGCCAGAGCAAGAAGGGTGGTGGAAAATGCCTTTGGTATTATGGCCAACCGTTTCAGATTGCTCCTTACATCGCTACATCTGGCAGAGTACAAACTCAATACTATTATTCTTGCATGCTGTGTCATGCACAATTATTTACGGAAACATTCAGGAACATACTCCTTACCAATTGGCCCTGAGGCCGGAGTGGAAGGCAACATGACAGGGCTGGATAATCGCCCTCTTGGTTCCGCACCACAATCAGCCCAGCAAGTGCGGGACCTTTATTTACAGTATTTTAATGGTAGGGGGGCCATTGAAATGGCAGCAGACCCTTAAACCATCTTTTTCATTTACAATGAATAAATACAGTTATTTATGTTTGAAATATTGGTCGTTTCGTATTGTTTGGCTTTTAATTTGGCCTGTTTTATATGTTGTCCTAGTGCACATCTTAATAGTGGCAAACTTGTTTAGCGTTTAGTAAATAAGCCCCTTTGTCAATGAACCACAACATGTTTTTGTCAAACTGGTAGTATTTAAAAAGAAGAAGCCACACATTTTTGAGTTTGTGCAAACATTATTTTTTTTATTATAGTGCACATCCAAAACTTTTTTTTTTTTTTTTTTTTTTTTTTTTTTTTTTTTTTGTTGTTTTTTTTTTTTTTTTTTTTTTTTTTTTTTTTTTTTTTTTTTTTTTTTGAATTAATTTTTTTTTTTTTTTTTTATGTTATCTTTTTGACATTTTTTTGGTGTTTTTCTCACAACATATTTTTTTTTTTTTTTGGGATTGATTTTTTAAAACAAACATAAAAACATGTTTAAAATTTTTAAAAAATTTTGGCTTAGCATTTGAAATTATTTACACAATGTAAAAGTCCAGAACTTACAAAGTTCAACAGGTAACCCATGAACAGAAGAAGCCAAATTTTGAATATGCACACTAATTTAACTGGAAAATGGGTAATGTCAACATGTGCTATGTTCCATCATGGGGAATCAATGGACGTGTTTTGTGTGTGAAAACCCTTCCCTCTCACCTACTAGCATTAGGGGTTGCAAACACAAAATGCGTCCATTGAGATCCCCTGATGGCACATAGCACATGTTGACATACCGTGTGCATATTTAAAATTTGGCCTCTAAAATTAGTTAAACAGCGCTTCAAAAGGGGAATGAAGGACATGATTGATGTTAAGAAATGTAAAAGGGGTCTTTAGATTCTCCCAAAACATCAATCATGTCCTTCATTCCCTGCTGCATGGTGGCCATCTCCTTCTGCATGTTTTCCAGCTGCAGATTCCAGGCCATGATCTGCCCAATAAGCCTGTGGGCACTGTCAGTGGTAAATGGCTCCGCAGCTTGTCGTTCCACAAACAGATCAGCATCACCTAAAAGTTGGGTAGAGAAAACACAAGAAAAAAAGTGTCAAAAACATGCAGACCTTAATTTATTAGCTCAATCTGTGTTCTGAGACACTCACTTGGTGGGGTGCAGATTTGATCGACTTCAACGACCTGTTCCGCCACATCCACGCGTGGGCTTGGGCTAACTGCCCAATTAGTCTGGTGAGGCCGGGAGGTCCTCGTAGGTTCGGACTGACGTCTGAGTCTTTTGCCCCCTATGGTAATGGAACACAAAAAGGTACACTTTTGAATCACACTGATATTTGAGTGCCAAAATAGGATTAGTAAACATTGTTTAAAAGTCTTGCCAATTATTAGCAGTTTGTTAGAAGATCCTACTTGAAGACAGAATTGAAATGTCTATCTAATGAAACTCCAATACTTAAAGCGCCCTTCAACCCTAAATTTGAACTTCCGCTCATTGGATCCCTGCACCCCTGTGGTGTCTTATTTTGAACGTTTTAGGGGGGATGGGTTGCAGATACCTGTGTAAGGCAGGTATTTGCACACACATCCGGCCCTAGACTCCCACAGAAGTATACGCCACATCCCGTCCCACCGTGCTGTCTGCTGGGACACACAGGGGTCCCCGAGCTCGCGCGGACCAGTCCTATTGCATTGCGCAACTGGCGCATGCCCAATAGTGACCCGGGAAGTGAAGCCGCAAACATTAATTTCATGATTGCAAGATCAGAGATTGTAGCTGCACCATCCAAGGGACAGGTGAGTGTACTTCTTTGAAAAGTCACCACCTACAGTATTTAGAGATGATGAGCATTTTTTGGGAATTGTGAGCATGAGACCCTGCTTAACATATTTATCCCCCCCCCCCCAAAACAGCCTCTGGAGTCCCTGTGTAAGTTACCCCTAAAACCCTTACTACAGCAGTAATTGTATAGATAGTGACAATAATAAACAACCTTACAACTCCAACAACCCAAAGCCAGGTAAACTCAATAAACGTTATGAAGACAAACGGAACTTTCATCAAATATGCGCAAGTTTCAGGTACGAATGGTAATAACATCTGCGCAAGTTTCACGAACGAATGGTAATAACATCTGCGCAAGTTTCACGGACGAATGGTAATTACATCTGCGCAAGTTTCAGGTACGAATGGTAATAACATCTGCGCAAGTTTCACGGACGAATGGTAATTACATCTGCGCAAGTTTCAGGTACGAATGGTAATAACATCTGCGCAAGTTTCACGGACGAATGGTAATTACATCTGCGCAAGTTTCAGGTACGAATGGTAATAACATCTGCGCAAGTTTCACGGACGAATGGTAATTACATCTGCGCAAGTTTCAGGTACGAATGGTAATAACATCTGCGCAAGTTTCACGGACGAATGGTAATTACATCTGCGCAAGTTTCAGGTACGAATGGTAATAACATCTGCGCAAGTTTCACGGACGAATGGTAATTACATCTGCGCAAGTTTCAGGTACGAATGGTAATAACATCTGCGCAAGTTTCACGGACGAATGGTAATAACATCTGCGCAAGTTTCACGGACGAATGGTAATTACATCTGCGCAAGATTAGACATATCAAGTATAACCATAGTAGCGCACGTGCTTGACTTACTTTTTTTGATGGCTTTTCGAATTCTCCTGTATTGATCGTGCTCCCTGGATTTGATGTCGGACCATCGTTTGCGCAGTTGATCCTTGCCCCTTCGTACGCCGAATTTCTGCTCCAGGGTGCTGACGATTGTAGTGAGAATCTTGTCCTTGCGCAAGTTGGGTCGAGGGTACGGGCCATTTTCCCCGTCGTAATCTTCCCTTTGGAGGATGTCCACCATCTCCACCATCTCTTCAAAGGCCATATTGGTGGCCTTATATCTGCTGCTGGATGCAGATGTGTTGGCTTCTTGGCTTTCCTCCGCGCTACTGGCTGAGAATGTGTCCGCCATATTCATGAATTAATTCACCAACAATGCAACGAGGGGAAGCGGGGCGGGGAATACTCGTCATGAGGAACGTCATGGGCGGGCGACGCGGAGGACGCAGGCGGACTTCGACGCGTGCGCAGTGTATATAAGGCTGTTTGAGGGGCCCACGTGTTGCCGAACGGAAGTAGCGAGCGCTCTGTACGAAGGTAAGTGTTTTCTAGGATGCATTACTGTGTTTTTTTTTTGGGTTTTGGGCCAGCATTTTTTAAGGATATGTGTGTGTTGCTGCCTGTGTGTAGGGGTTGCTGCCTGTGTGTAGGGGTTGCTGCCTGTGTGTAGGGGTTGCTGCCTGTGTGTAGGGGTTGCTGCCTGTGTGGATGTGTTGCTGCCTGTGTGTAGGGGTTGCTGCCTGTGTGTAGGGGTTGCTGCCTGTGTGTAGGGGTTGCTGCCTGTGTGGATGTGTTGCTGCCTGTGTGTAGGGGTTGCTGCCTGTGTGTAGGGGTTGCTGCCTGTGTGTAGGGGTTGCTGCCTGTGTGTAGGGGTTGCTGCCTGTGTGGATGTGTTGCTGCCTGTGTGTGGGTGTGTTGTGTAATGTTTGTTAAGAAAAACTGGTTGTGCGTTTTAAGTAACATTTGTGTTTTTGGTCTTTTGTATTGCCATTACTAACAAAACAGAAACAAACATGTCATCACCCCAGTTGAATCCATTCAAGGACCAGCAGTTCATGTCCGAATTCATTGCCCTGTACAGAAAAAATACCAACCTGTGGCAGCTCAAGAACCCTTTGTATGGCAATAGGGATGTCCGGAAGGCAACACTGGGGCCACTTGTGGCTTTTGTGAAGACTAAAGTCCCCAACGCAAACACCAAGTTTGTGGAAGCCAGAATTGCAAGTTTAAGGCACATGTACAAGCGGGAGCGCAAGAAGATTGAGGAATCAGTCAGATCAGGAGCAGCAGCAGAGAATGTTTATGTACCCAAGCTGTGGTACTACAACCAACTGACTTTTATAGGTGACCAGATGGAACCCAGGGAATCACTGTCGACTCTTCCCTCCACCCTTCCCTCCACTCTTCCCTCCACTCTTCCCTCCACCCCAGCTGAGGCTTCCACGGAAGGAGAAGACCCCTCCACCTTGGAGCAGGCTGATGCGCCCAGCTGGAGCCAGGTATATATTTAGTAGCCTAAATTGTGATTGTGTGAATATTAATGCTGTCAACGTTAAAATGTGAAACAATTAACACCCTGAACTCAGAATTGTGAAAAAAAACTGACAAAAATTATGCACACTTCTAAAAAGTGTTGGTGCAACATATCGATACATATATAGTGTATACATACATCCAGTAGTGGCAAAAAAAGCGTTAGACAACATTGGTGATCTGCTTGGAAAATGCAGGGGTCCAAATGATAGCCTTTTGGATCTTTTGGAAAATTTAGATGCTCGTTCCTAAGTTTACAATTGGATGATTGAGTAGGCCAGAAACCACAAAACAGGTGTTTGATTTTTGTTTTTATTTGCACACAGGATGAGCTGACCCAGGATGATGCCGGGACAAGTGGTATGGAGGAGGAGGAGGACATGCCCAGCGAGAGCCAGGAGGTGGCTGGGCCCAGCACGAGCCAGAGTGACAGCCAGACCCAATTAAGAAGTCTACCTCGACCCCTGCCCTTACCCCCAAGAAGGCCCAGGAGGATGACCATTGTGGAGGAGGAATCACTGGAACTGATTCGGAAGGCGAGTGCGATTCTCGACAAACCCCCCCTTCCAGAAGAGGGCTATGCCAGCTACGTGTCCAGCAGGTTGCTGGAAATGGAGAGGGGCCAACGGCACCTGTGTGAGGGCCTAATTTCTGAGGCAATTAGGGGGGGTTTGAGGGGTGAATTACGAGAATCCACCCGCCTGACCCATGAAGGCCCGACACCAACTTCTCCTCCTCCTCCTCCTCGTCTTCCTTCTCCTCCTCCTCCTCCTCCTCCTCCTCCTACTCCTCCTCCTACCACAAGTCAGCCTCCAAGGAAGCGTGCAGGGAAGACTGCAGGGAAGAGTGCAGGGAAGCGTGGTGCGAAGAGTCGGAAGTGATTGCCTGGCTTCAGTCTGGTCTCACAGAAGACACAGGCTGTTGTAGTGCCACAGCTTGGGGACATAGATGTCATCTGCTGCTGTTCCTGGTCTGTCTGATTCCTGGTCAATCTTCTTGTGCTCCCTATATTGTATGAAATGTGCCCAAGCTTAATTTTTGGCTTCACAAACTTGGTGTCTGCCGTTGGGGCAAAAAGTCTTGACAAAATCTACAAGTGGCTCCAGTGTTGCCTTCCTATTTTGTTTTGCCTTGTTTGTTTTAACCAGAATAAATGGTCATTTAATTTTCATCAAATAATGATATACGTGCTTGTTATTCAAAAACATAGTTTCTTTAGGAGTAGGCAGGTACATGTCTAAACATTCATTTGACAATACAAGTGTAAAGTGCAACTTCAATGGAACTGCAAGTGCAGTCGCTGGAAAGGTGAGGTTTAACATCGGAATTAAGGGCAAGCTCTGCTGACTCCACAATTGTATCATGTGTAATAACTAATCCTTTTGATAACCAACAAATAATAAAAAATATCTATATAGAGATATATGTACATATATAATATATAGATATATATATATATATATATATATATATAATTTTATTTTTATACACGTATAGATCTATATATCTATATATATTTATATATATATATATATATATATGTAGATATCGATATATATTTTTTGGCGCTTATTGAGAAATATAGATATATTTTTCATTTGGTGATTTGGATATCTATATCTATATCTATATATATATATATATATATATATATATATATATATATATATATATAATATATATATATATATATATATATATATATATATATATATATAACTTCACTAAAGAATGCTGAAGAAAAAACGTTCGGGAGTACTCTGCGTGAATATACAAGCAGCAAGGCAAAATCATTCTTCAAGTACGATACCATACAAATCCCGCTGTCAGAAAAAAAAAAAAAAAAAATTTCAACAGCGTGACGATTGTGCGAGCTTCAAAACGAAGGCTAGTTTTACCAGACCGAGCGAGTCCGTGACATAATAGCTACTGAGCATGCGTCCTTTTTGGTACGCCGGACCATACTACACACGACCGGATTATCCGCTGGACTGCCAAGTCCAGCGGATAATTTGAGAACAAAACCTGAAACTTTAGTCCGCCGTACTTTGGCCAAAAAAAGTCCGCCGGCGCCCACACACGAGGGGATTATCCGCTGGACTTCGGTCCAGCGGATAATCCCGCGGGATAGTCCCTTCGTGTGTACGCGGCATAAGAGTGGCAAGGATGTGGAATTCCCTTCCACAGGCGGTGGGTTTTCAGCGGGGGGTAGTTTCGATAGTTTCAAAAAACTATTAGATAAGCACCTGAACGACCGCAAAATACAGGGATATACAATGTAATACTGACATATAATCACACACATAGGTTGGACTTGATGGTGTCTTTTTTAAACCTCACCTACTATGTTACTATGTACAGGGAGTGTACATGGTTCTGTCCCAATGCAAATGTTTCTACTAAAATTCTGGGCATCTCATAAATCCCCTAACCCCAACCAAGTTTAAACCCTCAAAAACAAAGTTAACAGACTATTCATTGACTCTGTGTGCTTGAGAAAATGAATGTCGGGCTGGGCAGGGTGACAGACGGACTACAACTTTCAGCAACTCCTACGGGGGTACCGATACACTTATATAATGGTTAATTTTATCTTGATGATCTAAACCCAAGCTGGATGACATCAACGTAAGTGTGCATATCTCATACCTGAGGGGCTGCTGGGGATAGCAGCAATATTCTGGGTCCTGTGCTGAGCAGCCTCCCCTCTGCACACTGACCACAGAGGGTCAGTTGCTTGGCACAGCCACCATTCACAAAATAGTCTGCCATTTTTTTTTTATGAATACAAAGCATTCTCTGATTGGATGAGGTGGAAATTGTGATGTCACTGCCCCTTCTCTCCAACAAGTCCAATTAGAGAATGTCTTGTATTCATTAAGAAAAAAAGTTTTTTCTGTGAATGCCAGCTGTGCTGAGTGAGCGACCCCCTCTGGTCAGTGTGGACAAGACACTAGGCACAGGACCCAGAAAATCAAAGGTATCATTGAGGTAATGCCAACTACTACAGTGATTGTCAGCTTTCCCAGCAGCCACTCAGGTATGAGATATGCATTCATATACTGTGCCGAGCTATGTAAATATACAAGAGAGATTATAACCAGAGTTCAGGTTTAATGTATGTCAGAACTGCTGCTTAGAGTCTCCACTGGAAGTGCTTGTGAGAGGGCGATTACACAGGAGAGCAAATGGAAGACAGGGACAGAGAACTGTCATCCAATAACAGCTAATGTGTCTGAGGAAGGACCTTCATGGCAGGATCACCGGGTATTATTCTAATAAAAGCTGCAGATTTGAAAACATTTAAAATAAACAATTAAAATTACATTTGAATGTTAAAGTGTATCTATGATCAAAACCTTTTATTAGTTCCATCAGGTGTCGCCATCAGAGTGCCCCCTTGCATCAACTGTCTACTTACATCAACTGTCCCCATCAGAGTCCCCCTTTACATCAACTGTCCCCATCAGAGCCCCCCCCTTACATCAACTTTTCCCATCAGAGCCCCCCTTACATCAACTTTCCCCATCAGAGCCCCCTTACATCAATTCTCCCCAACAGAGTCCCCCTTAAATCAATTGTGCCCTGCAGAGTGTGCCCTTACATCAACTATCCCCATCAGAGTCCTCTTATATCAACTGTCCCTTCAAAATGCCCCCTTACCTCAACTGTCCCCATCAGAGTCCCCCTTACATCAGCTCTTTCTATCAGAGCCCCCCTTACATCAATTCTCCCCAACAGAATCCCCCTTACATCAATTCTTCCCAGCAGAATCCCCCTTACATCAATTCTTCCCAGCAGAGTCCCCCTTACATCAATTGTGCTCTGCAGAATGCCCCCTTACATCAACTATCCCCATCAAAGTCCCCCTTATATCAATTGTCCCATCAAAATTACATTAACTGTCCCTATCAGAGAACCTCTTACATCAATTATGCCCATCAGAGTCTCCTTTACATCAGTTGTCCCCATCAGAGTGCCCCTTTCGTTAATTGCCCCTATCAGAGTCCCCCTTTGCATCAATAGTCCCCATCAGAGTGCCCCATACATCAATTGTCTAGTGCCTAATGGACCTATGGATGCACTCTTGGAGACCCGAGGGGCACAACTAATATCTAGGGGGCACAGCCCACCCCAACACCCCACTAGATCTGAGCCCACTGTCCCACAGCCACATGCGGCAAGGACATTATTGTCCTAATATGGCCCCAGGCCATACAGTATTTGGACAATGTCATTAACTAAATGGCCTTTTGGCTATATTGGGTCAATGATGTCACCAGCTCCAATTCGTCACCAGAACATGAAGTGGGGGAGGGGGAGATATTCCTGTTAGCTAAATATGTTCTGGTGATAACTGTTTCCCCTTTCCTTTGAGGACATTTCCCCCATTTTTCTTTGTTATATTTGTGGTGGTGCAGGAAATAAAAGGAAAGGCCTTACAAAATCACAAAAAAAGATCTTGGTTTTACCTATTCTGTACTCTGTCCAAAACTAGAAAAAAAGTATGCTTTAACGCAGATTAGGCCCCTTTCACACATGTGGACCAGTGGCGGCTGGTGCTCAAAATTTTTGGGGGGGCGCAAACAAACAGCCTCACTGTGCCATCAAACGCTGCCACTGTGCCCATTAAACGCTGCCACTGTGCCCATCAAACGCTGCCACTGTGCCCATCAAACGCTGCCACTGTGCCCATCAAACGCTGCCACTGTGCCCCAAGTTCTGCCACTGTGCCCCAAGTTCTGCCACTGTGCCCCAAGTTCTGCCACTGTGCCCCTTAAGTGCTGCCATTGTGTTCTTAAGTGCTGCCATTGTGCCCCTTAAGTGCTGCCATTGTGCCCCTTAAGTGCTGCCACTGTGCCCCTTAAGTGCTGCCATTGTGCCCCAAGTTCTGCCATTGTGCCCCTTAAGTGCTGCCATTGTGCCCCTTAAGTGCTGCCATTGTGCCCCTTAAGTGCTGCCATTGTGCCCCTTAAGTGCTGCCATTGTGCCCCAAGTTCTGCCACAAGTTCTGCCATTGTGCCCCAAGTTCTGCCATTGTGCCCCTTAAGTGCTGCCATTGTGCCCCTTAAGTGCTGCCATTGTGCCCCTTAAGTGCTGCCATTGTGCCCCTTAAGTTCTGCCACTGTGCCCCTTAAGTGCTGCCATTGTGCCCCTTAAGTGCTGCTATTGTGCCCCTTAAGTGCTGCCATTGTGCCCCTTAAGTGCTTCCATTGTGCCCCAAGTTCTGCCACTGTGCCCCCTGCCTGCCCTCTGCACTTACCTTGTCCCGGTGTGCAGCTGGTGACGGCGTCAGGCGACGAGCGGTGTCTCCGTCGGATGTCTTCTCCCGCGCTCCTCCTGTCTTCTTCTGCTGTGATTGGACGCTAGGTGATTGGACGCCTAGCGTCCAATCACAGCGCCTGTGACTTCAGCCAATCAGGTGACAGGTAACAGACCTGGCAACCTGATTGGCTGAGAGGCGGGTCTGTGTTAGGGAAGCGATGTATTCGCTTCCCTAACACAATACTGTGTAATCAGCGAACGCACGGCCGTGCGCCCGCTGTTTACACTTAGGGAAGCCTATTAGAGCACACCGCTCTAATAGGGTCCCCTATTAGAGCTTACAGCTCTAATAGGGGCGCTTCCAGCAACACCCCCCCCACTGTAATTCAGATGCCCGGCGCCCGATCAGGGGCCGGACACCTGAATAGGGGGCGGCAGAGGTGACCAATAGATAGATTCATGCAATGCATGAATCTATCTATTGGTGATAGAGCGGTGCATACTGCACTGTGCGCCCTTAAAGGGACATGGCGCCCTTAAAGGGACATGTTTAAATACATTTTTTTTTTTTTTTTGAACTTTTTTTTAATTTTTTTTTAACTGCAAGGGGGGGGGGGGGCGCCCGGGCGCCCCCTATGGACGGGCCGCCACTGATGTGGACCGTATGTCTGTATTTCATCCATCCGTTTTCGTGGATACATGCATCCCTATGGGATAGCGGGTGTCAGCGGATGAGCATCTGCTGACACCCGATATCGTCCGCCTCCGCTATTGTCCGATTCTGCAGACGGAGGAAAGCCCTATTTTTCCATCCGTCTGCAGAGCGGATCGGATGAACACGGACAGACGGTCCGTGTTCATCCGATCCCCCATAGAGGAGAGCGGAGATCTGACAGGGCGGTCCCTGCACAGTGTGAGCGATCCCCGCTGAGCAGCGGATCTTCACGGGGCGGCTCAATACGGATCGGTCCCGTGTGAAAGGGGCCTTAGGAGGATTAAATTGCTCTTGTTTCTGTAGTGCAAAGAGGATATATTTGTCCTAGTGCTTTGTTTGTCATTCAGTACATCTGTTATTATTATGTACTGTATGTTAGTACTGAGTAACCTATTGGTAACGGAACACATTGCCTTTGGCCTTGTAGGTCCGTACTGACAGCATCTACCGCTATATATATATATATGTATGTATATGTGATCTATTTATAGCTATCCATGCTTTCTAAATATGTCACATGTGCACAGGGCTCAAGTCCTGCGGGAACGCATGGGAACGGAGTTCCTGTACTTTTTCCACAACAGGAACTCAGTTCCCTTTAGCAGCTGTGTCCTGCAAGACTTTGAAGTATGCGAGCTGTGTGGCAGGTGCTACACCAGCAGCCGCAGACACAGTTCGCAATAGTAAGTGACGCACACCAGGGGTGGACTGACCATTCAGGCATTGCCAGTAGGGGGCCCCTTGACAGCTTCCGCTTCGATCTACCTGTCAATCACAGCTAGCTGACGGGTAGATAAGGTCCCTGCTGCTAAGAGATTGTGTTTAGTCATACCTCTTGTGATGCGCTCCTCCCTGCCGGTCCCTCCTGATTTTCTGTCTCCTCACCCCCCCCCCCCAGTCTCCTGCATACTTGCTCTGTGTGTCCCGCTGAATCCCCCCTCCTCTATCTTCAGTGCCATATGATGAGAGAACCCAGAGGAGGAGCACAGCTATTCTGCTCACAGGACATGCAGGGAGAGAGGTGAGCTGAGGGAGGAGGAACATCAGTTTGGGGTGGTAAGCTGAGCACAATACCTGGCAAAGTTTAATGCCAGGAGGGAAGTTTATGTGGAAATATGTGAAGGGTTGGAATAGCAGCGAGTGTGTGTTGGAGCCCTGCAGAGTTTGCAGCCCCCCAAGCCAACATACATCTCCTAAGCAGGAACACATCACTATCTCCACAAGCATTGTGTCCAGATAATGTGCAGTTAATTTATGACCTTTCCGTTTAACCCTGTGTTAACCAAACTCTGTTCAATGAAAAGTGTAAACTCACCACATAAACACTCTATATACAAAATAAAATTCCCCAATAAAGATCAGAACATGATGTTCACATTTGCATGGAAGCACAATTGAATGAATAATGATTATTCAGAGAATTGCCGTATTTATGTTTATTGAGGATTGCTTTTTTTAAATGTACTAACAGTTAAGCTTTATACACACAATACGAAAATTGGATGAGAAATACCACTTTTGAAGCGTTCGTGCATATGAGCGTATCATTTTCTTTTTTTTTTTGTGGGGGAGTGGATCTTGGGTGGGAGTTCCCACACGTTTTCCCCCAGGACTTGACCCCTGGTGTCCCATCATTGGTATCAGTGGGAGGAATAGTGTCCCATCATTGGTATCAGTGGGAGGAATAGTGCCCCATCATTGGTATCAGTGGGAGGAATAGTGCCCCATCATTGGTATCAGTGGAAGAAATAGTGTCCCATCATTGGTATCCGTGGGAGGAATAGTGTCCCATCATTGGTATCAGTAGGAGGAATAGTGTCCCATCATTGGTATCAGTAGGAGGAATAGTGTCCCATCATTGGTATCAGTGGGAGGAATAGTGTCCCATCATTGGTATCAGTAGGAGGAATAGTGTCCCATCATTGGTATCAGTGGGAGGAATAGTGTCCCATCATTGGTATCAGTGGAAGAAATAGTGTCCCATCATTGGTATCCGTGGGAAGAATAGTGTCCCATCATTGGTATCAGTAGGAGGAATAGTGTCCCATCATTGGTATCAGTGGAAGGAATAATGTCCCATCATTGGTATCAGTGGGAGGAATAATGTCCCATCATTGGTATCAGTGGGAGAAATTGTGTCCCCGTCATTGGTCAATGGGAGAAATAGTGCCCTGTCAGTAGTAGGAATTATGCCCCATTGTTGGTATCAGTGGGAGGAAAAGTGCCCCATAGGCCAAATTAAGGCCAGCAAAGGGCCACATCCGCCCCCGGGGCACAGTTTGGAGACCACTGCTATAACGACTGCATGTTTTATGATTGTACAGAGTATGTTGAATTTCAATTCACTGGGTATATATTTTGAAGTCATGGGGCATTTTATAGGGGCCATTTTACACTTGTAGGAATTATACCTCACTAAGCAGGGCCACATTGCCCCTTAGACTTTCATTTAATGGGGTGCCCGCATTATGAGTGAGATACAATGCCCACTTTTATATAAAAGCCCGAAAAAGGTAATACTACACTTCGTAATTTGGATATTCCCTAGAATTTCCCTTCACTATGTAAGGCTGTATATAAACAGTATGTACAACATTCTGAACTCTATTAGCCAATTATTTTGCTTGCGTCACACAAAATAAACAGATTATAAAGGTTATTCTAGTTCTTCCCTTGTAAATGTGACATTATTACTAATCGATACTAAATATAGATGTTTTGCTGCATTCAGCTATTTAAAGAGGGAGAATTAATTCTGCTTAGTCTTAAGAGTTTTAATAAAGGAGAGACACTAATTACTACATTCTAAACTCATTCTTTCAGTTGCCTGTTTAAAATCGCCTCCCTTGTGCATCATGAACACCATTACGGATGTTAAATACTTATTTTTCTTCTTGAATTCTGCACAATTTTCAACAGCATGTCACATGACCATTGCCTTGGAAAAAGTACAAAATCAATTGTTTCTTCTGCCGTTTCCCTCTATTGATAATAATGGAGTTCCCCTTCAGACCGTACTTTTCCCCCCAAACCATAAAAAAAAATCTCAAAAGAGGAATTTTTTGTGCGTAATAAATTGGTGCAGTCATCTAAAGCTGAATTGACAGGCATGACAATTTTTTGCATACACTATATACACTAAAAGTATTAGGACACCTGACTTTACATGAACTTTAATGGCATCCCAGTCTTAGTCCGTAGGGTTCAACATTGAGTTGGCCCACCCTTTGCAGCTATAACAGCTTCAACTCTTCTGGGAAGGCTGTCCACAAGGTTTAGGAGTGTGTCTATGGGAATGTTTGACCATTCTTCCAGAAGGGCATTTGTGAGGTCAGGCACTGATGTTGAGACGAGAAGGCCTTGCTCACTTTCTCCGCTCTAATTCATCCCAAAGGTGTTCTATCGGATTGAGTTCAGGACTCTGTGCAGGCCAGTCAAGTTCCTCCACCCCAAACTCACTCATCCATGTCTTTATGGACTTTTCTTTGCGCACTGGTGTGCAGTCATGTTGGAACAGGAAGGGGCCATCCCCAAGCTGTTCCCACAAAGTTGGAAGCATGAAATTGTCCAAAATGTCTTTGTATGCTGGCACCTTAAGAGTTCCCTTCACTGGAACTAAGGAGCCAAGCCCAACCCCTGAAAAACAACCCCACACCATAATCCCCCCTCCACCAAATGATAGTGCACAAAGCAAGGTCCAAAAAGACATGGATGAGCGAGTTAGGGGTGGAGGAACTTGACTGGCTTGCACAGTCCTGAACTTAACCTTATAGAACACCTTTGGGATGAATTAGCTCAGAGACTGCGAGCCAGTGTCAGAAACCATGAAATCAGACCGAGACAGAAGTAAAGTTAAATCACACTTGTTTAATAACAAAAGTAAATAGAACAACCGTAGTCAAAACATAGCCAGAGTTCAGGAACCAGAGCTGATAGTCAGACAAGCCAAACGTTAGGGAGTCAGAGATGAGCATAGTAAAACAGCAAGCAGGATCTGGGGCCAGAAGGGATGTCAGCCAAGCAAGTCTTTTAACAGGAATGCAGGCGATAGTCTCTGTGATGTTGACTAAGGCGAAGGCAGAGATCCTCTGGGCTGGACGACTTAAGTAGGCAGGACTGACGAGCAGGATATCATCAACAGCTGAGTAACTGTGGAGAGATAGGAGCTGGCAATTAGCCAACAGCTGAGCGGCCAGCTCAGAGAAGGAAGGGCTGAGCCCAGCCCTGATAGTACCCCCTCCTCAACGACCCCTCCCCCACAGAGGACCACCAGGCTTGAGGGGAAAACGTCTATGGAAATCACAGAGGAGGACAGGGGCATGTATGTCTGAGTATGAGACCCAAGAGCGTTCCTCAAGACCGCACCCTTTCCAATGCAACAGGTACTGTATGCGCCCACGGAACCTATGGGAGTCAACAATGGACTATGCTTCATACTGCTCATGGTTCTCAACCTCCAACCATGAGAACTTCCTGTCCCACTTCCTATTTCCGACTACGGGCCGCCTAGGCGACTCCTCCTCTCCCCCTATGTGGCCCCTCCCTCTCGGCAATGTTCTGGAACACGTCACAGGTCTCAGAAGATTGCCTGTCCACTTGGAGAGCGCAGCACAGCTCAAGCCATGAAGGCGCAAGCTGTCACAGCCGGGTGCCCACAGTTTCAATAGATGTGCCACGGAGAGGAGGGGGAGAGGAGCGAGTCTCCTCGCGGCCGCATCGCTGGACTGTGGAACAGGTAAGTGTCTGTTTATTAAAAGTCGGGAGCTACACTTTTTGTAGCTGCTGAATTTTAATAAACGAAAAAAAGCCTGGAACTCCGCTTTAAGACATGAAGAACACCTAGGGGTTGATTTACTAAAACCGGAGAGTGAAAAATCTGGTACAGCTCTGCATAGAAACCAATCAGCTTCCAGGTTTTATTGTCAAAGCTTAATTGAATAAGCTGATTGGTTTCTATGCAGAGCTGCACCAGATTTAGCATTTTCCAGTTTTAGTAAATTAACCCCCTATCGCTTTAAGAGAGCAAGCACCGGTTCTAATCCTCAAATTTTTTATTTATGTCCCTGTCCCTGCTATGTGATCATTGTTACCAAAACAGAAATTAATAGATAATCCACAATTGTAGCGTTGTCAGTTGTCACCTCAACAGGAATAGAGTGAAAAGAAGGTAGCTCCCCCCACCAACAACTCTTGGTCACGGCTTCTGATTAGGAGCCAGCGGGATGGGCTCCTAACCAGACAAGGTCATCTAGAGCCCAGGGCAAACATACCAAACTGGGCCTCCTCCCCCACCCAACCCCCAAAATGAGCATTATATGTCAACAAAAATACCTCCCCCTAAATTCCCCCTCCTCCCAGTACAATTTTGCCCCTCTGCTGAAAAAACCCCCTCCCAGCACAAAGCTTTGCCCCCCCAACACCCCCCTCCCCAATATTAAATCCTCTTATTCACAAAAATACTAGTCTAGTGTCTAGTGCAAATCCCACCGAAAAAAATCTAGCACAAATCCTTTACTTTTCATATGTCCTCTCCGAGCACAAATCCCCCCCAATCCAAATGCCCCCTCCCAGCACAAATTCTCCCCCCAATCCCGCCTCCTAGCACAAATCCTCCCCCAAATGTCCCTACTAGCACAACTAGCATAAATGCCCTCCCTCCTCTACCTTATCACCTTTTCTAGAACAAACCACCAAAATCGCCCCTCCTAGCACAAATCCTCTTCCCCCATCTACCCTCTGAACAATAATCCCCCCAAATCACACTCCTAGCACCCACCCAAATTGCCCCTCCTAGAACAATTCTTACCCTCCCACCCAAATTCTCCCTCCCAACACAAATCACCCCCCCCCCCATCTCCTTGTGGTGCCCCACCCATCTCACATGATACCACAGTGCCCAGGGCAGCCACCTCTCCTGCCCACCCCTTGTCCCAGCCCTGCTTATAACTATGTGACCATGGTGAGAGCCAATCAGAGCAGTCACATGATATAACTCGTAGAAGCCCTGGTGCCTCATTGGTATTTAAAGGGGTTGTAAACCCTAGTGTTTTTTCACCTTACTGCAGCCTATGCATTAGGGTGAAAAAACGTATTCTAGTGACCGGCCCCCTAGTCTCCCCACTTTACTCACCTGAGCCCTGGATTTTCCCATGGCGGAGATGCGCTCTTCCTCTGCCCGCGGTTCTCGGCTCTTGATTGGATAGATTGATACTGTCAATCAAATCCAATGACGCTGTGCCAGGGGGCGGGACCGAGTCCGGCATTCTGCCTCTATGGACGCAAATAATAGACTCGGGAGCACGCCCGCAAGGTAAACCCCCGGGGAGAGCACTTCTCATAGGGGGTTATACAATGCTGGGAGGAGCTACTAGCGCCGCCGGGGGACCCCAGAACAGGATAATCAGGGCCACTGCACAGTGGAGGTAAGTATGACACGTGTGTTATTTAAAAAATCAAAAAAACACAAAGCTTTATCACTTTAAGCCCATTTAAATTGCTGCCATGAGGCAGTGTTAAAGAGGAAGTAAACCCTAATGGGTTTACTTCCTCTTTGTTTCCCTGCAAAGGTAAAGCATAATGTACTACTATGCATCACATAGTAGTCCATTATGTGTCACTTACCTGACACAGGAGCCAGCAAAGTCACTGATGTCCCCTTGTGTACGGAGCCTCCATCTTCTTGGTGGGTCTCGCGGCTCCGGTGCTGTCTTTCGATAGCGCCGCAATGACGTCACTCCCGTGCATGCGCATGGGAGCCACCACTCGCGGCATATCGCTCAGTGCGCCTGCGTGCCGCTGTCTACGGCGCATGCACCATAGACAGCTGTGCCTGTCTTTTGGCAAATATCTCCTAAATCGTGTAGGTTTAGGAGATATTTCTTTGACCTGCAGGTAAGCCTTAATCTAGGCTTACCTGTAGGTCCAAGTGGTTTGTAAGGGTTTACAACCACTTTAAGGAGTGTGAGAACTAGCATCAAGTGTAGAGCGTTAAGGACACCGCCACTCGCTGTTTCTTCTTTTTAAGGGCTTTGCTTGCCCATTTTTATTTAAAATAAAGTTCAGCAAACAGAAAACATGGGTTTCCCTTGCAGGAGTTTTCAGCATTTCACTCTTGCTTCAATACAAATGATCACTCAGTCCTTCTGGCTTGCACTTGCAGTACACCTGCTCTGGCATTACCCTTTAGGCCTTTGGTCTGTCTCCCACAGACTGGTTGCTCACAAATTCAGAGCACACAGCTGGCAGCCTCTTGCTGCTTTGGCTCAGACCTCTCTCCTAGGGGGAGCTCTCCTGACTCCTGGGACAGACCTCCTGTCTGCCAGAATGAAGCCTAGAACCATGGTCAGGTCACTATTAAAAGCCCAGCACACAACTGACCAATTAGTATGCTGGCTGTTCTGAATACCTGGATCCAGGATTGGAGATTTCATCCCACACGGATCACTTCAAATTCTTCAGGCTCCAGGTCCCAAAATGGACTATAGAAAACACTGAGGAAACTGTAAAGCCAGTTTCCTCTCCATGACACAAGCTTCCTGGAACCTCTCAAGCTGTCTGGTTGAGAATTCTGGGTCACAACCCTAGACCCTGGAGCCCCTCAACCCCTCTGGTTGAGAATCCTGGGTCACAACCCTAGACCCTGGATACACAAACACACAAAAATAACGAAACCAACAACAGCAAATTGCCTCAAAACAAGAGCACAAATCTAGCTGTATAAGCAATACACACGGAGGAATTATGAAAATTCTATTCAGTGATTTATGCTGTTATATGGAAGGGCGGGCGGAACTGGAGGGATGAAGATGTTAGGCGGTGTTGGGAGATATCTAGGTGGACGTATGGGTGAGTATTTTGCATCCTAATATGATGGAGTGTTTGATCTTTTTTTAATGTATTTACAGTTGTAGCGCGGGAGGGATTGGATGAGCCAGATTCTAGTGGATAGTCTGCCTCGGGGAGTTAGAGATTTCAGGAATGGAGCCTGCAATGTGTGGGTTTTCTTTGTACTGGGGTCAATGGGGGTCTGAATAAATGTATGAAATGATTCTTTATTTATTCAGAAAATATCACACATTTATAGAATGCGGCTATAATTTATCATAATATTCAGATCCAAACTTTAAAAAATGTAGAATAAGAGGGAGATAGGAGAGAAAGAAAGGTACAAATGAGCTCTGTAATACTGGATGAAAGTACATACGAAAATAAATATAAATAAGTATGGAAATGTATAAACATGGCTGTTATTCATTGTTGGAATACAGAACACACGCAATGGATATCCATCTTTTACATAATTCAGTTTCATGATGGTTTAAAAAAAATGTATTGTAAGGTCTATTACATCAATTTTTATAGTAGGTATTCCGTAATATGAATTTATTTTACTTTATTATTACAGGTACTTATATAGCGTTGTCAATTTACGCAGTACTTTACATACACTATATTACCAAAAGTATTGGGACACCTGCCTTTACACGCACATGCACTTTAATGACATCCCAGTCTAAGGCCCCTTTCACATGTGTGGACCGTATGTCCGTTTTTCATCCATCCGTTTTCGGGTGAAAAACGGACATACATGTACCCCTATGGGATAGCGGGTGTCAGCGGATGAGCATCCGCTGGCACCCGATATCGTCCGCCTCCGCTATTGCCCGATTCTGCAGATGGAGGAAAACCCTTTTTTTCCATCCGTCTGCAGAGCGGATCGGATGAACACGGACAGACGGTCCGTGTTCATCCGATCCTCCATAGAGCAGAGTGGAGATCTGACAGGGCGGTGTCATCAGCCGGCTCAGCGGGGATTAGCTGAGCGATCCCCGCTGAGCAGCGGATCTTCACAGGGCGGATCAATACGGATCCGTCCCGTGTGAAAGGGGCCTTAGTCTGTAGGGTTCAATATTGAATTGGCCCACCCTTTGCAGCTATAACAGCTTCAACTCTTCTGGGAAGGCTGTCCACAAGGTTTAGGAGTGTGTCTATGGGCATGTTTGACCATTCTTCCAGAAGCGCATTTGTGAGGTCAGGCGTTGATGTTGGACGGGAAGGCTTTGCTCGCAGTCTCCGCTCTAATTCATCCCGAAGGTATTCTAAGGTCCCTAACTCACATTCATACATACACATACTAGGGGCAATTTAGACAGAAGCCAATTAACCTACCACTCAAACTATTTTGCTAGTGTGGGTTTGTACTCTAAGTTAGATAAACAAACAATTTATGAATAAGCAACAACATATATACCAGCCCTCAAAAATTACACTCGCACACTCGCATTTTGCGAGTGATTTTTGAGGGCTGGCGAGGAGAAGAGAGGAGAGCCGCCACTGGGAGATCACAGCAGGGAACATTCAGACTTTTGTTTCATAAGCTGTGAGTGTTCCCCCGCCGTGCGCCGTCACATAAGCCCCTCCCCTTTTCCGGGACTTTGATAGACAGATCACCCGTCCAATCCTAGGACGGGTGACATGTATCAAACTTCCCCGGACAAGGGGAGGGGCTTATGTGACGGCGCGCCGCGGGGGAACACTCACAGCTTATGAAACAAAAGTCTGAATGTTCCCTGCTGTGATCTACCAGTGGCGGCTCTCCTCTCTTCTCCTCCACAGGTATGCAGCACATGGGGGACACAGGCTGCAAATGGGAGGGAGACACAGGCTGCAAATGGGGGGGGGGGCACTGGCTGCACATGGGGGGGAGGACACTGGCTGCACATGGGGGGGAGGACACTGGCTGCACATGGGGGGGGAGGACACTGGCTGCACATGGGGGGGGAGGACACTGGCTGCACATGGGGGGGGAGGACACTGGCTGCACATGGGGGGGGGGGGACACTGGCTGCACATGGGGGGGGGGGACACTGGCTGCACATGGGGGGGGGGGGACACTGGCTGCACATGGGGGGGGGGGACACTGGCTGCACATGGGGGGGGGGGGGGGACACTGGCTGCACATGGGGGGGGACACTGGCTGCACATGGGGGGGGGACACTGGCTGCACATGGGGGGGGGGACACTGGCTGCACATGGGGGGGGGACACTGGCTGCACATGGGGGGGGGGCACTGGCTGCACATGGGGGGGGGCACTGGCTGCACATGGGGGGGGGCACTGGCTGGACATGGGGGGGACACTGGCTGGACATGGGGGGGGACACTGGCTGCACATGGGGGGGGGACACTGGCTGCACATGGGGGGGGGACACTGGCTGCACATGGGGGGGGGGACACTGGCTGCACATGGGGGGGGGGACACTGGCTGCACATGGGGGGGACACTGGCTGCACATGGGGGGGACACTGGCTGCACATGGGGGGGACACTGGCTGCTCATGGGGGGGGGACACTGGCTGCTCATGGGGGGGGACACTGGCTGCTCATGGGGGGGGACACTGGCTGCACATGGGGGGGGGGACACTGGCTGCACAGGGGGGGGGACACTGGCTGCACATGGAGGGGGGGACACATGCTGCACATGGAGGGGGGGACACATGCTGCACATGGAGGGGGGGACACATGCTGCACATGGAGGGGGGGACACAGGCTGCACATGGAGGGGGGACACAGGCTGCACATGGAGGGGGGACACAGGCTGCACATGGGGGGGGACACAGGCTGCACATGGGGGGGGACACAGGCTGCACATGGGGGGGGACACAGGCTGCACATGGGGGGGGACACAGGCTGCACATGGGGGGGGACACAGGCTGCACATGGGGGGGGGACACAGGCTGCACATGGGGGGGGGACACAGGCTGCACATGGGGGGGACACAGGCTGCATTAACATTAAGGTTGTTAATATTTTTATAACTTAATTGCATAAAACATTAAAGGTGTCATTTAATGAGATAATTTATGAGGGCGGGTTTAGGGGCGGGGCAGGGTAGGGGTTGGGCGGGGCAACTGGTGGCGAGTAACCCTTAAGGCCTGGCTAGTAGCTCAGGACTTGAAATTTTGAGCCCTGATATATACCATACATCAATAAATATGTGTATAACAAACAATCTTGATTCCCCCCATTCGTAAAAAAGTCCAACAAAACCACTGCAATCTGTTGTAGCGATCAAAAAGTTTATCTTTTGTGTATCCTGCGTTTCTCATCCAAGATCACCATTTTGTGCCACCACCACCTTGCGAAATGGTCACTCACCAGATGCTAGTTAAATATATGCCTTTGGTTCATTAGATGGATAACCACTCCGTTAATCGTTAATCTGGTGGTCTATAACGAGGAGAGATTGATCGAGTTAACGGAGTGGTTATCCATCTAATGAACCAAAGGCGTATATTTAACTAACATCTGGTGAGTGACCATTTCGCAAGGTGGTGGTGGCACAAAAGGGTGATCTTGGATGAGTAACGCAGGATACACAAAAGAGAAACTTTTTGATCGCTACAACAGATTGCAGTGGTTTTGTTGGACTTTTTTCGAATGGGGGGAATCAAGATTGTTTGTTATACACATATTTATTGATGTATGGTATATATGTTGTTGCTTATTCATAAATTGTTTGTTTATCTAACTTAGAGTACAAACCCACACTAGCAAAATAGTTGCAGGATTTGCACAGTAGAGGAGAAATTTGGGGATTAAGGTTTTTAGTTAGCGCAATCCATTTTGTCTTATACTTTTTCTAAATCCATGCACAGGTTTTTTTGATTGCAGCACACTATAATAATATATAGTAGATTTGGTGCGCCGGTACCTTTATATATTTTTTCAATTAACCTACCAGCATGTCTTTGGATTGTGGGAGGAAACCTCACGCAGGCACAGGTAGAACATGCAACCTCTATGCAAGTAGTGCTGTGTGTTGGAATTTGAACCGGTGACCCCAGTGCTGCCAGGCGGAAGTACTAACCACTTAGCTACTGTGCTGCCCATATATATAGAGCATCTCAAAGGTGGAATGTTTGACCATTCTTCCAGAAGCGCATTTGTGAGGTCAGGCACTGATGTTGGACAAGAAGGCCTGGCTAGCAGTCTCCGTACCAATGCATCCCAAAGGTGTTCTATTGGGTTGAGGTCAGGACTCTGTGCAGGCCAGTCAAGTTCCTCAAACCCAAACTCACTAATCCGTGTCTTTATGGACCTTGCTTTGTGCACAGTCATGTTGGAACAGGAAGGGACAATCGAAAAACTGTTCCTACAAAGTTGGGAGCATGAAATTGTCTAAAATGTCTTGGTATGCTGAGGCCTTAAGAGTTCCCTAAGGCATCATGTACACGGGATATTTTTACAACCTCTCCTGAATGATTCAACTTGACAGATAGTAACCGATGTTTAAAACGTCTGTTATGCCGCGTTTACATGCCACATTTAGCAGAGTTTTGCCCTGTTTGCGTTTAGAAGCATTGAAAAAAAAATAATTTCTTTTTTTTTTTTACTTTTCAAATAGCCAAAAATTAAAAAACGCTTTTAAAGTTAAAAGTTACTGCATATACAAGCTGTTACAGGCATTTGGCGTTTCAAATGCCTCTGTACATCCTGAACACATTTTTTTGCGTTCCAAAAAATACTTTTAAACTCAACTGCCTAGAAACGACTATAAACGACCCTGTGTACACGTACTGATAAGATAACATAGAGGAGAGTTCAGGGGCAGCTGAAAAAATGCCCAACTGCTTCTAAATGTCCGTTTACCAGCAGCAGTGTACATGAGGCTGAAGCTACTCATCATATAAAATAAAACAAAATACTGTCCCTTTAGGTGTGTATGCGGGACGCCAAGTGTATGGGAAGCATGACGTGCTGCAATTACTGAAAAAAATATAAAAATAATAATGGCCCTTTAAGTGTGCAGGGCGCCGGACACACGGCTGCTATGGGAAGCATGACGTGTTGGCAATCACGTGATTGCAAACAAGAAGCTCTATTGGCTTCCTTTAGAAAGTCCTCGGGGCGCTGAGCTCTGCGCCCTGAACACTCCCTCCACAGCATTGTGTCATGCTGTGGATAGTGATTTGCGGGTCCTGTGCCTTCACTTCCTTATCCCATCCCATCTCTGACTCCGAAGGTGGAGGACAGGCGACTTGCTATGAGAGCTGTGAGTACGAGGAGGGGGGGGCATCTACTGTAAAGGGGGACTCTGATGGGGACATCTGCTGTACAGCTGTAAAGGGGGACTCTGATGGGGACACCTGCTGTAAAGGAGGACTCTGATGTGGACTCCTGCTGTAAAGGGGACTCTGATGGTGACACCTGCTCTGATAGTGGACTCTGTTGGGGACATATGCTGTAAATAGGGACTCTGATGGTGGCACCTGATGTATAGGGGGATACTGATGAGGACACCTGATGTATAGGGGGATACTGATGGGGACACCTGTTTTAAAGGGGGCTCTGATTGGGACACCTGGTGAAAAGGGGGACTCTGATGAGGACACCTGATGTATAGGGGGATACTGATGGGGACACCTGTTGTAAAGGGGGACTCTGATTGGGACATCTGATGCAAAAGGTGCCTCTGATGAGGACACCTTATGTTAAGTGGTTTTATTTTATTTTACTTAAAATGTGGATGTGATTGGCCTACTGTGATGGGCACAGTGAGGCTACATATGATGGGCACAGTTAGGCTGCAATTGATGGGCACAGTGAGGCTACATTTGACGGGCAAAGTTTTATTTAGCAGTAATGATACATAATCCTGATAAATGGCCTATTTACCTATTTACAGTCCTGTATTACTAACAGTTTAATTTTTCAGTTTGTTTGCGCCCCCCAAAAATGTTGAGCACCAGCCGCCACTGGGGATAAGCTGTGCACTACAGCAATGCTGAATGAAAAACGTAAACCGCTTACTAAGTCTTTGCCCATCAGTATGAATCTGAAGATTTAATTTTTAGTTTGGACCTTTAATCTGTGCTCTCAAACTTACGTGCTGATGGAAAAAATTAAAGCAGCTCGGGGCTTTATGTGGATATGTAATTATAATGAACAGGGACCGTATTCTATTACAGGAAGCCTTGCAGGTGTCAACCACATCAGCCTTGTAAATTAATTGTCTTTATGCAGAGACATAATTTAATGTATGTACAGTAGATGGCTGTCAGCACTTCCTCAATGTTCCTTTTTAATTTCCGATCAATTATTTAAACATACTTCCATAGCATGACATATATACATATGCATTCTATAGGCATTCTGTATGCAGTACAAAAAGTTCTTTTAATATACAGTATCTCACAAAAGTGAGTACACCCCTCCCATTTTCGTAAATATTTTATTATATCTTTTCATGTGACAACGCTGAAAAAATGACACTTTGCTACAATGTAAAGTAGTGAGTGTACAGCTTGTATAACAGTGTACATTTGCTGTCCCCTCAAAATAACTCAACACACAACCATTATTGTCTAAACCACTGGCAACAAAAGTGAGTACACCCCTAAGTGAAAATGTCCAAATTGGGCCCAATTAGCCATTTTCCCTCCCTGGTGTCATGAGACTTGTTAGTGTTACAAGATCTCAGGTGTGAAGGGGGAGCAGGTGTGTTAAATTTGGTGTTATTGCTCTCACTCTCTCATACTGGTCACTGGAAGTTCCACATGGCACCTAATGAGAATCTGAAAAAAAAAATTGTTGCTCTACATAAAGATGGCCTAGGCTATAAGAAGATTGCCAAGACCCTGAAACTGAGCTGCAGCACGGTGGCCAAGACCATACAGCGGTTTAACAGGACAGGTTCCACTCAAAAAAACTGCTGATCTACTGGGATTTTCACAACAAACTATCTCTAGGGTTTACAGAGAATGGTCCAAAAAAGAGGAAATATCCAGTGAATTGTATGGAGGAAAATGCTTTGTTAATGTCAGAGGAAAATGGGCAGAATGGTTTGAGATGATAGAAAGACAACAGTAACTCAAATAACCACTCGTTACAACCAAGGTATGCAGAATACCATCTCTGAACTCATCTCTGAACGCACAACACATCGAACCTTGAAGCAGATGGGCAACCGCAGCAGAAGGCCACACCGGGTCCCACTCCTGTCAGCTAAGAACATTAAACTGAGGCTACAATTCGCACAGGCTCACCAAAATTGGACAACAGAAGATTGGAAAAACTTTCAAAAACCACACCAATCAATCTCCTGCGCTGTGTAATGTGCCTCTACATGACCAGACGCTCTCTGCTTTGATGTCAATTGTTGGCTAATGCACTTCTCGCTGCCCTTCACAGACTGGGGAAGCCAAAACTCTGGAACATGAAAAGAAACAGTATATACTCTAAAAATCCGCGCTAAGAGAGAAAAGAACCGCAGCTTCCCTACAAAACTACACCACGGTGGAGTCAGTATATAAGGAAAAAATCAGTTAGGCCCCTTTCACACTGGGGCGTTTTTTCAGGCGGTACAGCGCTAAAAATAGCGCCTGTTCACCGCCTGAAAAAATCCGGCCCCTTTAACTCCAGTGTGAAAGCTGGCGGGCTTTCACACTGGAGCGGTGCGCTAGCAGGACGGCAAAAAAAGTCCTGCTAGCAGCATCTTTGGAGCGGTATAGGAGCGGGGGTGTTTAACCCTTTTTCGGCCGCTCGCGGGGGGTAAAACCGCACCGCGAGCGGCCGAATACCGCGGTTAAAGCGACGGTAAAGCAGCGCTAAATATAGCGCTGCTTTACCGTCACCGCGGCTCCCCGCCCCAGTGTGAAAGGGGCCTTAAGGGATGATGGCGCTGTTCTAAAAGTACAATCATATGTGGTGGGTGCACTAATAAGCCCCACCTCTAAAAATAATTATATGTATGTAAACTAGTGTATATAAACCACTGTGCGTGGAAAGTGCAATGTGCATGAAAATAGCATAGTGCAACACAGGGATAATAAAGTGCATCAATTATATATATAAAGTGAACAAGTGCAAAATAGCAGGTGTGTATTATGTTAATATCCAAAGCAACATCAAAACATTGTTATTATAAATATCTCCACTTAATGATCAGCTATGAGTAAGCACTGATTCCAGTGCGAAACGCATCAGTTTTGTACCCCTTTTTCTTTGCTGTGGACCATTTGATGTGATGCGACCCTTGAATTTTAATAAACAACACAAGGATTTTAAGTCTTTTTCCGGTGTGCGGCTGTCCAGAGTTTTTCTACCATTTCCTGCCTATTGTGTATGTATCAGCCAGCTCCTGGGGCTCCTTGATAGGAAGAAGAGCATCCGCTCTGGAGGGCTATCCTTGAGCGGTGGTTCCCTTTCTCTATCTTAATGATCATCCTGATGGAAAAATATGTCCAAATAAATATATATAAAAAAACTATATATATAAAAAAATGATGTATAGAGATAAAAATATATGTATAAAAAATGTGTGAGAATCAAAAATATCAAAAAATTTGTATATATACAACACCAAGATAATATATTCAAAAAATGTCCTAAAAGATGAACACCTAAATAAATGTCCAAAGGGGAAAAAATCTTGTGAAACCAATGTAAATAAAAGTGACTTCGCTGGGAATACAGGTGACTTTTCACTGGAAATAAAGGTGACTTTTCAGTGCTCCCCTCCTTCCTCCAATGGCCCCTCTTGTATATGCACTCACCAGAGCGCCTCACCCCTGCTGGGGTAACAGGCGTAAAACCTCCAAATCTAAATGATGGTGGACCTGCTGTCAGGGCGCCTTGGACTCCCAGTTGTTCCGGATTATCAGTGGGGCTTCCACTCACATAGAGTGAGATCGATCAGCAGCGGGCAATCCACATGAATCAAAAAAGGATGGCTCTCATAGCGTGAATCCGTAAAAAAAAATGTATTTAAAAATTGTGCTATATATGTTTAAAAATTAGGGACCGCAACACCCTTAAGCCCCATACACACGGTCGGACTTTTTCATGGATTCTGTCCGATCGGACAATGTTGTTGAAAAATCAGACCGTGTGTATGCACCATCGGACAGTGTACGTCGGATTGTCCGACGGACAAAGTCTTATCTCCTGCTGGAAAGATTTGCCGACAACGCGGTCCGATCACACCAAATCCGATCGTGTGTACGGTTGTCCGACCGGACAAAGTGCTACGCATGCTCACATCACATTACAAGACCAAAGCTATTGGCTACTAGCCTCTACGTAGTCCCGTCGTAGGCAACAAACGTCACCACGTTCAGAATGATCGGATTTTCCGACAACTTTGTCCGACCGTGTGTACGCAAAACCAACATCAGACAAAGTATGACGGACATGGTCTGGTGTGTATGGGGCTTTAGACTGTACAGCGATACAGCGGTAAAGAAACAGAAGGCGCGTGAACCTATTGCATTATCCTCAATAAACTGCTATTTATTGTATACAAGGTAAGTATCATACTCACAAACATAGACTTGGTAAAAGCATATCATAAAGTTCTTCCAGATCAGTCCATAAAAACTGTCCACTTGACATGGGACTGCCTTTGTGGAGGCATAGACTGGCTAACGTGTTTCGAGTAATTCCTCTTCCTCAGAGGCTCTGATTATTGCTAGCGGCTATAGCTGGCAGTATTAAGATGTAAAATCCAACAGGTTGGTTGTACCCAAGTTGATCAGCCTGCCCATACAGGATATGGTTTGAACATTGGTCGGTTCCTATAGAACTATCTGAGATTCAAACCATATATGGCGGGGCTTTAGCTCAATGCTTTTTCCTCTGGAGAGCGCACAGAAGAAATGTCCAGAAACCTGAGAGGGAGGCCCCAAGGTTTTGACTACCTAGGGGCCTACACAGAGGTTAAATCCGTCACTCCTTGCCTACTACTATTATATAGATATTACATGCAATTGCAAAGCATTAAAGTGATCGTAAAGGATTTTTTTTTTAATAAAAAAAAAAAATATTATTTTCTTACCCGCTCTGTGTAATGGTTTTGCACATAGCAGCCCGGATCCTCCTCTTCTCGGGTCGCCCCGCCGTCACTCTGGGCCCCTCCTTCTTGCCAAGTGCCGCTTGCTGTGGGGGCACTCGTGCGTGGTTACTCCTGTTCTAAGACACATGAAGGTAGAATGCATGAAGGTAAAAAAACCTTCAGCCTTTACAACCACTTTAAAGCAGAGAGCCACCCAAAAGTGGAACTTTCCGCTCATTTGTCTCCTCCCCCCTCTGGTTTGGCACCTTTTGTGTGGGGGTAGGGGGAGCAGATACCCGTCTTTGACAGGTACCCTGTCCCCACGTCCGGGAGACAGGGCCGCAGGAAATTACGTCAGAAGCTCGGCTCCTTCCTTCTCCCTCCTCCTTCCCCCACCTCCGGTCCAGTAGGAGATTGCAGCGGTGCCTCGCGCAAGCGTAGTAGGGACCTGGCGTGGTGGCAGCAATGTCGGCATCTATGGTGCTGACATTGCTAGACTCCAGGACAGGTAACTATCCTATTATTAAAAGTCAGCAGCTGCAGTATATGTAGCTGCTGGCTTTTAATTTTTGCAAATGTGGGCCGACCTCCTCTTTAAAGTGCAGTTCCACCCAAAAGTGGAACTTCCGCTCATTGTACTCCTCCCCCTTCCGGTGCCACTATCGCCACCTTTCGGGGGGGACGGGGACAGGATGCCTGACACTTCCGGGAGTCCGTGCTGCGGCCCATGACGTCACTGCGGGGCTTCCTCCTCCTCCCTCTGCCGCCGGGCCAGTAGGAGAGAGGAGCGAAGCCTCACGCATGCGCAGTAGGGTTCCTGGCAATGTCAGCAGCAGCACCCCTGATGACGTCAGTTGTTGACGAAACGATCGTCGGGTAGTCACACTCTGCGCATGAGTGATCGCTTTTTAAACGCCTGTATACAGGACTTTTTACTTGCTAGCAATTCTTTGTTTTAAACCTGTTTGTATGCTAGTTGGAGACTTGTGGAAGCTCCCAAACAGCATTGTATCATTTACTCCAATAAATGTTTTTGATGAGACAATATTACACTATTTGGAGTATCATATCTTTTTTGCAAGATGTGCACAATCTTTTGAACACTTGGGATATTTACCGTGATTGAGAAACTGTCCAGGACACAGAGGTTATTGACAAGAGACGCCCGGGAGATCAAGGAGGCCCAGGAGATCTGGAGTTAATTTCTGGGGATCTGTGATCCAATTCGCGCTCTTTGACCTCCCTGAGTAAGCGGGGTCGCTGGTGGTCCGGTAAGCCTTCCTTTTACTAGAGGTGACGGGTATCACGAGGTCAAGCAATCACACCAAATCACACATTCATATAAAGATTTTTTAGTCACCTTTATGGACTTCAATTAGATATTAACTACATATTTTTTTCACCATATTTTTTGCACTTTTATTGTAGCACTTTCCATATATATATGATCTTTTGGTCTATTCCTTGTCCCCTGTTTTGCTTGATCTATGCAAGTTTTATTTATTTGCAGTATTTAGCAATTTCTTGGTTTATATGCAACTTTATATGCGATTTATGCAAGTTTTTTTTTTGCAGTATTTAGCATTGTGATTTATGGTAACACTGTTCACATTACATGGTTACTAATTTGCACTTTTTTGTAAGTTGTGCCCAACAACTTTCTTGATATATTTTAGCGCTGTACTTTTTTCTACACAGCACCCGGCAGCTGATGGAAACATCAGCTGTGGTGCTGACATTGCTGGACTCCAGGACAGGTGATCTATTATTAAAAGTCAGCAGCTGCAGTATGTGTAGCTACTGGCTTTTAATATTTTTTTTTTTGGGTGGACCTCCGCTTTAAGGAGATAGGTTACTCGAGTGGTTTAACCGGTTCCCGACCAGCGCACGACGATGTACGTCGGCAGAATGGCACGGACAGGCATAAGGGCGTACAAGTACATCCTTTTAAAATTGCCGCCGTGCCATCGCGTTTGCGCCACCGGCGGCACGCGCCGGTCGGGACCCCTGTGAGTTCGTCGCTGGTCCCGTGGACTCGATCGCCGCAGGGATACCTATGATCGTCTCACGGGAAGGCTGAACGGGGAGATGCGGAAGTAAACAGCATCTCCCTGTTCTGCCTAGCAACAAGTGACACTGATCTCTGCTCCCTGTGATTGGAGCAAAGATCAGTGTTAACTAACACACAGCCACGCCCCCCACAGTTAGTAACACGCCCCTAGGAACACTTAACCCCTACACTGCCACCCCCTGGTTAACCCCTTCACTGCCAGTGTCATTTACACAGGAATCAGTGCATTTAAATAGCACTGATTGCTGTATAAATGACAATGGTCCCAAAAATGTGTCAAAAATGTCTGATGTGTCCTCCATAATGTCGCAGTCACAATAAAAATCGCTGATCGCCGCCATTACTAGTAAAAAATAAATTATTAATAAAAATGTTATAAAATATCCCCTATTTTGTGAATGCTATAACTTTTGCGCAAACCAATCAATAATTGTTTATTGAGATTTTTTTTACCAAAAATATGTAGAATACGTATTGGCCTAAACTGAGGAAAAAAAAGGTTTTTATATATTTTTGGGGGATATTTATTATAGCAAAAAGTAAAAAATAATGTGTTTTTTTCAAAATTGTCGCCCTTTTTTTGTTTATATCGCAAAAAATAAAAACCACAGGGGCAATCAAATACCACAAAAAGAAAGCTCTATTTGTGGGAAAAAAAAGGACGTCAATTTTGTTTGGGAGCCACGTCGCACGACCACACAATTTTCAGTTAAAGCGACGCAGTGCCGAATCTCAAAAAGTGGTCTGGTCTTAAGCCAGCAAAATGGTCCGGTCTGAAAGTGGTTAATAACTTCCAGTGTTGTATACTCCCCTATGCATTCCATCCCATGATGCCTGTTTTTATATGCATGGATGAAACACTCTGTGTAGTAAACCCATGGCCATTGCTGGAGATGCCTGGTGTATACAGTATATACAATTATTTTATAGAGATTATTAATTCTTTTGATCAGTAATTCATAGCATAAAATCTGAATCCTTTGTGTACTGATTCTGGGTGGATTGGCTGCATATTAAGGAATATGCTTTTTATTTATTTATGTATTTATTTATTTATTTTGTTATTATTAGAGGCATTTATATAGCGCAGACAATTTATGCAGAGCTTTGCATACTGTTCATATACATCAGTCCCTGCCCTCAAGGAGCTTAGAATCTAAGATCCCTATCTCACATGCACACACATATTACCTCAAATTTAGACAGGAATGAAATATATATTTATTTACTTATTTATGTGTGTATTTCTTTTTATTATTCTGCTCCCCCAACTACTCCAGCACTGCCCTCTGTATCCTTCTTTGCTGCTGGATGCTCCTTATCTATCTAAATTGAAGGACATCCAGCATCATTACCAAGCTTCCTGGTTGTCAAGCACTTGTGAGTTCGCTACTATGCAAGAATTTTTTTTTTTTATTAACAATGCAATAATAAAAATTAAATAAAATTTTTGGATTTCACAAAATGCGTCAGTTGCTTTTCTCACCTTATCCAAGGCAATAAAAACCTGCCAGAGCCTTTAACCCTTACCTACATTATTCAACACATAATTGCTTACCATATGCTGACTGCAAAAGATACAATTTAAATTCATTCAGAGTCTTTCATATTTGTATTTCTGATTAAAAAAAGGTAACATGTAAAAATGTGTGTATTACTTTCCAAACATCATAAATAAAACAATAGACAGAACACTACAAATCTCCTTCAATGACAAAATGAAATATAAAAAAAAAAAAAAAAGAAGAAAATAATGAAGACAAATACCATTTCATCATTTAATACACCAGCAAAGCGTCAAAGATCAAAGTGGAGCCGCTCGTGGCGGACCCTCTGCCGGCGCACTTAATATATGCCAGAATTAAACATCAGCTCTGAAAACGAGACCTCACATTTGCAGCGAAATGAGAGATGTTCAGATGGAAGTTGACAAGTGAGAAATGAAGGTGACACGTGACAAGTGAGATGACACCGGAGAATGATGAACGGAAAATGAGAGTTGACAGATGTATAATGAGAACAGGGAAAGAGCCCACTCGTCGCTCTGCCGAAGGTTCCCACCATGCCGTACGTGTGTTCTAATCGGCTGTGAGACAACCTAATTGGGATTGTCAAAATTCGACAATGTTCTGTCATCAAAGCGTACATTTTTATGGAGTCCTCGGGTACACATGCATGAATTGTAATTTTGGTTTTAAAAGGTTTTTTTATTCAGAGCTCAAACGGCCTGAAATCATCCTGAGAGGACGGTGAGATTAATGATAAGACGACAGACAGGAGGATAAACCAGAGCGATCGAAATGTGAGCATCATGTAGAAAAGATCAGATAATAATTTGATAAGGCAATACGACAGATAAAAATGTTATGAAATATTGACTTGTTCTATGATTTGATATCATAATTCATAACTCTGTGCTTCCAATCATGTGGCAACGGTGTGGGAAAGGCTAAGTTCCAGGAAGACTGTGCCCCTGTGCACAAAGCCAGCTCCATAAAGCCATGGTTTGATCAGTTTGGTGTGGAGGAACTTGAGTGGTCTGCATAGATCGTACATTGACCTCAACCCTACTGAACACCTCTGGGATAAATTGAAATGGTGATCACGAGCCAGGGCTTCCCATCCAACATCAGTATCTGACTTCAATGGTCTTTTGACTGAATTGACACAAATTTCTACAGACACATTCCAACATCTTGTGGACATCCTTCCCAGAAGAGCAAAGGCTGCTATATCCACAAAAGGAGTATTTTGTGGATGGCCATGGCCATGGTTTTGGAAATGGATGTCCAAGCTCAATTAGGTGTGATGGTCTGGTTTCCATATAGTGTACATGGCAAAGTAGTTTTATTGTTTGAAGGGAACCTTTTTTTATGTAACATGGAATTTACCATATTTTTCTTTCATTATTTAGATACTAGTGTCTTTTCTAAGCTTGTGTTACTAAACAAACATTGGATCATTTGCCTGAACACAGCTCCATAATTCAGCACTAATTTAATAATGTAGAAACGTAGCCGAGGGCCTTGTCTCGGTCAGTATTATCCTGCGGAGGGAGCGATGCTCTGGGTAGCCGAGACGGGGGGGAATTAAACGACGCAAAAGTGATAAACAGAATCACACTCTGTGTTTATATCTGCAATTATCCTCTAATTGTTCTTGTTTGAGAAATCACTTTCTGGGAACCCCGGTGGGATACGGCCTGCTGTCTCACCGCGACACCGCTCTCCCTGCCTGTGATTTTCAGATGAAATGGCAGAAAGTGATCACAAGAAACAGGAATTTTAATAAGCAGCTACACTTTGTTATAAAATAACTCTAGAAACAGAAAGTGAGGTGGTGGTTTGTCACAGTTTCCACCATTTGTCATCTCAGATCTTTGGTGATTCTAGATGAACAGAATCTGTAGCCATTCAAGCGCCAACATGAATTCTTCTTCGTACACTTTCACACAGTTTTTAAAAGGAGTTTGGCAGGTACGTTGTTCCATACATCTTACTCTTGTCTGCAGACACTCTTTATTGTACCACTCTCCAGCCCTTTGGCAAACAAACTGCCTCCTGCTACAGCCAAATATTTCACATTTTGGCCCATCAGTCTAGAGCAACTGCTGCCATTTTTCTGCACCCCAGTTCCTATGTTTTCATGTACAGTGGTGTGAAAAAGTGTTTGCCCCCTTCCTCATTTCCTGTTCCTTTGCATGTTTGTCACACTTAAGTGTTTCGGAACATCAAACCAATTTAAACAATAGTCAAGGACAACACAAGTAAACACAAAATGCAATTTGTAAATTAAGGTGTTTATTATTAAAGGTGAAAAAAAATCCAAACCATCATGGCCCTGTGTGAAAAAGTGATTGCCCCCTAAACCTAATAACTGGTTGGGCCACCCTTAGCAGCAACAACTGCAACCAAGCGTTTGCGATTACGTGGAATGAGGCTTTTACAGCGTCCTGGAGGAATTTTGGCCCACTCCTCTTTGCGGAATTGTCCTAATTCAGTTACATTAGAGGGTTTTCGAGCATGAACGGCCTTTTTAAGGTCATACCACAACATCTCAATAGGATTCAGGTCAGGACTTTGGCTAGGCCACTCCAAAGTCTTCATTTTGTTTTTCTTCAGCCATTCGGTGGTGGACTTGCTGGTGTGTTTAGGATCATTGTCCTGCTGCAGAACCCAAGTTCGTTTCAGCTTGAGTACACGAACAGATGGTCGGACATTCTCCTTCAGGATCTCTTGGTAGACAGCAGAATTCATAGTTCCTTTTATCACGCCAAGTCTTCCAGGTCCTGAAGCAGCAAAACAGCCCCAGACCATCACACTACCACCACCATATTTTACTGTTGGTTTTAATGTTCTTTTTCTGAAATGCAGTGTTCCTTCTACGCCAGATATACTTGGACACACACCTTCCAAAGAGAGTTCCACTTTTGTCTCATCGGTCCACAGAATGTTGTCCCAAAAGTCTTGGGGATCATCAAGATGTGTTGTGGAGAAATTGAGACGAGCTTTGATGTTCTTTTTGCTCAGCAGTGGTTTTCTCCTTGGAACTCTGCCATGCAGGCCATTTTTGCCCAGTCTTTTCCTGATGGTGGAGGCAATGAACGCTGACCTTAACTGAGGCAAGTGAGGCCTGCAGTTCCTTGGACGTTGTTGTGGGGTCTTTTGTGACCTCTTGGATGAGTCGTCGCTGCGCTCTTGGGGTAATTTTGGGCGGCCGGCCACTCCTGGGAAGGTTCACCACTGTTCCATGTCTTCGCCATTTGTGGATAATGGCTCTCACTGTGGTTCGCTGGATTCCCAAAGCTTTGGAAATGGCTTTATAACCCTTTCCAGACTGATAGATCTCAATTACTTTCTTTCTCAATTGTTCCTGAATTTCTTTGGGTCTCGGCATGATGTGTAGCTTTTAAGGATCTTCTGGTGGACCTTACTGTGTCAAGCAGCTCCTATTTAAGTGATGCATTGATTGTGAACAGGTGTGGCAATAATCAGGCCTGGGTGTGGCTAGAGAAATTGAACTCAGGTGTGGACAACCACAGTTATAGTATGTTTTAACAAGGGGGGCAATCACTTTTTCACACAGGGCCATGATGGTTTGGATTTTTTTTCACCTTTAATAATAAACACCTTCATTTACAAATTGCATTTTGTGTTTACTTGTGTTGTCCTTGACTATTGTTTAAATTGGTTTGATTTTCCGAAACACTTAAGTGTGACAAACATGCAAAGGAACAGGAAATGAGGAAGGGGGCAAACACTTTTTCACACCACTGTATAGTTGAGTCGCTTATCCTTGTTTCCATGTCGGAGATATGGCTTTTTGGCCTTAATTCTTCCATAAAGACCACTTCTGTCAAGACTTCTCCGGATAGTAGATGGGTGTACCTGGGTCCCACTGGTTTCCACCAGTTCTTTGCTGATGGCACTGCTAGACATCTTCCAATGTCAAAGGGAAGTAAGCAGGATGTGTCTTTAATCCTCTGTATTAAGTTTCCTTGGCTGACCACTGTGTCTGCAGTCCTCAACGTTGCACGTCCCTTTGTGCTTCTTCCAAAGAGCTTGAACAGCACATCTTGAAACCCCAGTCTGCTTTGAAATTTTTGCCTGGGAGAGACCATGCTGATGCAGTATAACTACCTTGTGTCTTGTTGCCATGGTGTATGACCGGACATGAAAATTTCTTCCACAACCTCACCTTAGTTGCAGAGCTTGGCTGTTCCTCATACAGTTTTAAGCCTCCTACACAACTGTTTCTGTTTCAGTTCATGACTGCGTTTCAACCTACATGTGAAATTGATGATCATTGGCACCTGCTTGGTATAATTGGTTACCCATACAAAGTGTGGAAGTGTAAGAATTGATGCTGGTTGAAGCCAAAGGGTGGTCACACCAAATATTGACTAGATTTAGATTTTCCTTCTGTTTGCTCACTTTGCATTTTGTAAATTGATAAAAACAAACAATTAAAATATATATTTTTGAAAGCATTCTTACTTTACAGCATTTCTTCACATCTGCCTAAAACTTTTGTAAAGTAATGTATATTGTAAAACAGTAAATAGGATGTGACCTGACACACTCCCTGGACACACATGACGTACCTCCATCACTGTATAATTTGTAGAAAGGAAGAGATAATTGGGACTTTGAGTGAGGCACACCATGTCAAAATGAAAAATATCAATACATGAATAAAATTACCATTTATTATTGCAGAGATTCATAAGAAACAGCTTTGAGGCCATGCAGTAAGTCATCCACTTTTGTTCCTATTTTGTTGGAATATATATACCTCTCTACTCCCCCTTCATGAGAGGGCATCAATAACCAATATCCTATTTCCCTTTCTAGTATATTACATCATTACACTCCTGATGAATGGCTGAAATGCCAAGAAACGCATTGAGTGCCACTAGATGTTCAAAGATACCTGGTCTCATTATGTATTTTTATCTTTTCATGTATATTTTTCTTACCTATTCATCAATTGTATTGCATGCTATGAGCAGCATATTAGTGTAAGTCATATGACTACCTATATATTTGATACAATGTTTTTCTTATGAATCTCTGCAATAATAAATGGTAATTTTATTCTCCCTGCCCCAGTTGAAGTCTTTTTTAGACGAAACGCGTTGGGCGAGGTTCACCATTCCCCACACTGCTTTTTAATCGTGATCACTTTTATACTTACCATTTTTTGTTATGTTGGTTTTTCCCATTTTGATCTGCACCATCTGAGCCCCTTTCTTTTTTCTTTCCCTTTTTATGATATATGGTCTGAAAACATTTGGGGAGCACCTTCTCTGAGTCCGTGCCATACCTGTTGGCGTGACACATTATTGGTTCCAGCCGTCCCCCTTTGGACCTCCTTCTGACTTCACGGTTCCTGCTTTACGGTTGTGATTGACAGCCCACCTGGTGATCTACAGTTTGATCGTTTGTATCTTTTTGGTGGGAATTGAGGAAAGGACTACAGAGTACAGCCGCCTACCCCCAGGAGCACAGTGAAGGTCTGATCCGTTGGTCTCTTCTAGTCCCTTCTATGCCTGTTTGACCCTCTGTCGCTGACAGAAGGTCCATCTGTTCCGGTAAGCATACATCCGTTACAGCTTTTACCCAAGAAAGTATCTCATGAGAGGATTCTTATGATTCAAGACACCTTTGTCCTGATATTTTATTCTCGTGGGACATTCACGTTCACATTTTTGTTACGTTATCATTTTTTATGTTGGACATTCACTTCATGTTCAATTTTCATGATATGAAGAATTTTTATTCACAATTTATTCTGTTTAGCTTATAGATTCATTTTCTTTATAGGTTATTTATTTGCAACCTATTTATTCATTGTAGCGCTACATTTTTCACTCACATAATTTTATTCATGTCTTGATATTTTTCATTTTGACGTGGCGTGCCTCACTCAAAGTCCCAATTATCTCTTCCTTTCTACTAATGTATATTGAACATTCACATCAGTCTCTGCCCCCAAGGAGCTTACAACCTAAAGTCCTTTTCACACATACTAGGGCCAATTAACCTACCAGCATGTCTCAGTGTGGAAGGCAAACCACGCAAGCACAGAGAGAACATGCAAACTCTATGCAGGTAGGTTTGAATTCAAACTGAAGACCCTAGTGCTACACGGCAAAGTGCTAACTATTAAGCCACTGTACTGTCATGTGATGTATCCTTTAAAAGTGATCCGCCACAGCTAGAAGGTGTTGCCGTCGGGTAAACGTAGGTGTTTATTGATGTGTGTGAACTAGGTCAGTCTCCCATCTCCACCTCCTCTAGCACACAGACCAGGTGCTGGCCCAGTTATGGATTCCAATGAGCAAAAAAGAATTTTGGTTGGCCGCACGTCTAGTAAAATCACCTTTATTTCAGCAAGTCCATAAGTACATGTCCAAAAACACAAATAGAGGTGTTTATTGAACACTTAGGTGACTTAGGTGTTGATTGAGTTGGCACCAAACTTGACTCTGTCACTAAAATCGAACTGAATGCAAATAAGATGCATACCTGCCCTGCTGCCCAACACCGCCAAACGTAATGCAGAAAAAAACCTCCATTAGATGGCTCTTCATAAACGATCATTTCTGAGAGTGTCTATCTTCTGGCTCCTACTGGGTTGATGCGAAGAACCAATTAGTATAGCGGGAATCCAGGAACCCCACTCCCAGTAGTGTTGGTTTCTGAAGGGCCTATTTACTAAGTATTTACTATCTTATTTTTAGGGCCACATGTTATCCAAAATGTTTAATTTTTACAACAGAAACACTCTAAAGTAGTACAAGAAACTGGCTTTTTACAGGATACCTAAGCTTAGTCCCATACTGAACCCAGGTACCCAGAATAAGACACCACCTACCTTTTCATGTGGAGTGTAATGTCCAAACGCAGACACCCTAGTCAGAGTAAATAGCAGGTGAGTGCAGTTTCACCTTTAGCAGCCCCCCTTCCCTAAAGGTTAGTAGGCTAATGCTCCTAGGTTGCCCCCAGGAATTAAAGTGTTACTAAGCCCAGGACCCTGAATTCAGTATATCTGGTCTCCCACAGTACACAGAACATGGAAAAGCAAATATTTTAGTAAATATAAACTGCTAAATACCTTTTCTCATCAGAAGTATATAGCAGTCTTGTGACTTGTATCAGTGTATGGCCGAGCACTTGTTAAAGCTTGTATGATGAGTTTCCATTCTCCTCTTACTGTCCTATGAGGCTGCATGACCCCTGAATTTCTGTCTGGACAGTGCTGATTGGCCCTGTACTAATCATATGCACCCGCCCAAAAAAGAATTTAATTCTCTAGCAATACACACCAAACTGAGCATGTGCAGAGTGCTTTTAAGGCTCTGTTCTATCAGCAGATGGATTGGGGACAGTAAAAGAAGAGGAGGATCAGAGAAGACAGGATCAAACAGACTTTTTACACAATGTGGAGGATTAACCCCTTAGGTTCCAAAGTGAGTATAACAAGCATGCTTTACTGCATATACAGAATGATTTTATTGTTGAGGGTTTAGTAACACTTTACTACACAAAACTATATATGACATATATATATATATATATGACTGTAGAATGTTGCTAGTGGATCCAAGGTAGAATAAAGTAGACATTCCATACAGTTATGGGAGAAAGAAAATTAAAGAAAAGAAGTCAGGACTGGCATCTGGAGTATTCTGTGAGCGTAGCAAAGGTCAGGGCAGGCAGCAGACAGTAAATGCATCCTGTAAAGTAGCAATAGGCAGAGCAGGCAGCAGACAGTAAATGCATCCTGTAAAGTAGCAATAGGCAGAGCAGGCAGCAGACAGTAGAGGTATTCTTTACGGTAGCAAAGGTCAGTGCAGGCAACAGACAGTAGAAGTATCCTGTAACATAGTAAAGGTTAGATAATAGAAGTATCTGTTAAACATAGCAAAGGTCAGGGCAGGCCGCAGACAATAGAGGTATCTTATAATGTAGCAAAGCTCTTGGCAGATGACAGACCCTTAACTTATCCAGTCACGCAGTCTAGGTGGCCAGAAAAGGAAGGTCAGCAAACATGCACCCCCTGCTTCCTGGACCATACCAGGCTATATATATTTTAACATTGTGGGGGTACTTCTACACCACATCTTCACCACCTCCATGTGCCCCAAAAAAGGAGGTGTGGGTAACAATAAAATGGGGTGGACATATGGTGGAATCTGGAAGTCCCTCTTATTGGGGGTGACCAGATATCCACCTCACCCAAGGGGAATGAACACAGGGGTACATTAATATTACTTACCTAACGTGGCAGCCAATCAAAGCCTTTATTTTATTTTAAAGATCCGCTCCTAAAGTTAAAAAAACTACTAAAAAGTACAAAACTCCTCAGTAATGTGTCAGTGTAACACTTCCAGGTATTTACGAGTTGCCTCGTAAATCACAGCACCATTCCTGACAATTTCTTCATTTGCTTTACTCTCTAGAAGGAGGGCACTAATTTTGTTCTGGCATCATTCAGGGTCACCATTTACTTCCTGGATTAAAACAACATAATCATGTTGTGTTCACAAATGTCTTCTGACACAGATCAGCCTGTGCTTAAACCACTTGCTACAAAGTTACAATGTACAGTCTGATCATTGGGGGGGGGGGGGGGGGGGGGGGGGACTGAGGAAATGCTTCCCCCTGACTGCAGCAGGCTGGTGATCTATCGCATTTCATTTTAAAACTCTTCCTAAAAGACAAAATCACACAAAAATTAGAAGGTATCAGTTTGTATGTTGGTGTCCAATCACTTACTTTAATCAGGCAGCAATCACTGAGCGTTATCACTGTTTGAACCCACATATTTATTCTGCCATACTAAATAATAAAAAATTCTTATTGCTTACGGCTCCTGTAACTGCACCATGTGAACTGAGCCGATTCATCTTCTGCGTTTAATTGAAAATAACTGAAGTCACGTAGCTGCTTTTATTACATTTTGTGATGTGGTGTACATATTTTTTTTGTTTGTTTTCGTTTTTAACAAGGATCAAACAAAAACTGAGCTTCAAAGTACTTCCATTGCATGCTTTGTTCTTGGAAGAACAAATTAAAGCTAAACCCTGACCAAAAATAGCATAACAATGAATAAAGACCACTAAAAAATAAAACCACAAAATAGCTTTTGCTGCAAAATTCAGTTTCAATACAGAGATTTCCCCCCGCAATACTTTTTTTCTGCCACTAGATGTCCTCAGCCTGATGGCCAAGCACAAGGTCATCCTGGACCCACCCCAGTCTGTGCCTGGACAGTGAAAGGAGAAGCACAACTGATGTGTTCATCACTCTCCTCCTATCAGCATGCAACTTGTCATCACATTATTATTATTATTATTATTATTATTATACAGGATTTATATAGCGCCAACAGTTTGTGCAGTTCTTTACAACATAGGGGCAGACAGTACAGTTACACTACATTTTAATACAGGAGGAATCAGAGGGCCCTGCTCCTTAGAGCTTACAATCTAGGATCACATAAACTGTTTGGCTCCTTGTGCTGCTTCGTTCTCTCACATTCCAGCCCTGCTGTACAAGGACCACACAAGGCTTATACCACATCTGTTTTCAAATTGTTAATCAGCCAATTACATGGCAGCAACTCCATGCATTTAGGCATCTAGACGTGGTAAAGACAACCTGCTGAAGTTCAAACTGAGCATCAGAATGGGGAAGAAAGGGGATTTAAGTGACTTTGAACGTGGCATGGTTGTTGGTGCCAGACGGGCTGGTCTGAGTATTTCAAAAACTGCTCATCTACTGGGATTTTCACACACAACCATCTCTCAGGTTTTACAGAGAATAACCCAAAAAAGAGAAAATATCCAGTGAGCGGCAGTTTTGTGGAGGAAAATGCCTTGTTGATGTCAGAGGAGAATGGGCAGGTTAGAGATGATAGGAAGGCAACAGTAACTCAAATAACCACTCGCTACAACCAAGGTATGCAGAATACCATCTCTGAATGCACAACACATCGATTCTTGAAGCAGATGGGTTACAGCAGAAGACCACACTGGGTGCCACTCCTGTCAGCTAAGAACAGAAACCGAGGCTACAATTCACACAAAATTGGAAAATAGAAAAAGCTGTCTGGTCTGATGAGTCTGGATTTCAGCTGTGACATTCAGATGGTCGGGTCAGAATTTGGTGTAAACAACATGGAAGCATGGATCCATCCTGCCTTGTATCAATGGTTCAGGCTGGTGATGTAATGGTGTGGGGGATATTTTCTTGGCACACTTTGGGCCCCTTAGTACCAACTAAGCATCGCTTAAACGACACGACCTACCTGAGTATTGTTGCTGATCATGTCCATTCCTTTATGACTCCAGTGTACCCATCTTCTGGTGGCTCCTTCCAGCAGGATAATGCACCATGTCACAAAGCTCAAATCGATCCACCCCGGGTGCCACACATGGGGGGGTGTCAGCTGGCACCTCTGGCCAGCATGTCCATGTGGCGTCCAAAGCAGCTGCAGTAGCTGGACTGCTCCTTCAATCAATGCTACTCACCCGGCCACCTATTTGGTTTAGCAGTCGGGGCCAGGGGTGGGGGGTGGAAACTACCCAGCTGCCCCATGACCGTGAAGGAGCTGCAATGGATCCCGATCCCATCGCCTGATGCTGCCTGCCAGACACGGGAAGAAAGTGAGTGCTCGTGCAGCCTCCCTGTGTGCCTGGATAGGAGGAGCAGCTGCATATAGAGGAATTGATTTTTCCATATTCCTCTTGCAGCTGCTGAATGCCTGCAGGAGGGAGAGGAGGAGAAGCAGGTATTCAGCGGCTGCAGGAGGAATGTGGAAGAATCAATTCCTCTATATGCAGCTGCCCCTGCTGCTCCTCCTATTCAATTTCTCTACAGCTCCCCCAGTGCCCTTCGGGTCCCCCAGTGCTCTCCTGGCCGCTCCCCCCCATTGCTCTCTGCCCCCCTGTGCTCTCTGTGCCGCTCCGCCCAGTGCTCCCCGCCCCCCCTGTGCTCTCTGGGCCACTCCCCCCAGTGCTCTCCGCCCCCCTGTGCTCTCTGGGCCACTCCCCCCAGTGCTCTCCGCCCCCTGTGCTCTCTGGGCCGCTCTCCCCCCAGTGCTCTCCACCCCCCTGTGCTCTCTGGGCCACTCCCCCCAGTGCTCTCTGCCCCCCTGTGCTCTCCGCCCCTCTGTGCAGTCTCTGACCATCTCCTGTATCATGCTTGCAGTCTCTGACCAACTCCTATAGTATGCATACAGTCTGTGACCATCTCTTGTATCATGTCCTCAGTCTCTAACCATCTGCTGCAGTATGTCTGCAGTCTCTGACCATCTCTTGTATCATGTCCTCAGTCTCTAACCATCTCCTGCAGTATGTCTGCAGTCTCTGACCATCTCTTGCATCATGTCTGCAGTCTCTGACCATCTCTTGTATCATGTCTGCAGTCTTTGACCATCTCCTGTAGTATGTCTGCAATCTCTTACCTAAACGTAAACACATTGCTCATAGTATTAGGTACCTGTTTAGGCTGCAGGGGAGGCAGAGAGTAAAAGAGGGCACTGTGATTAGTGCGATGGGGGGGAGGGGGCAGACTGCAAGGGACACTGCAAATGCGGGCTGTGAAATCTGTGCAATAGATATTCTTGAAAACATTACAAATCTCTGAGGAATGTTTCCAACGCCTTGTTGAATCTATGCCATGAAGAATGAAGGTAGTTCTAAAGGCAAAAGGGGGTCCAACCCGATACTAGCAAGGTGTACCTAATAAAGTGGCCGGTGAGTATATATCCTTTCTATCACATGTAAAATTGTCTTATTGTTTTGCACTCAAACAATGTCAACTTACCAAGCCACAAATAAAGTGACTGTGCAAATAACCTATTTTCATCAACATTAATATTCATAAAAAATAAATAAACTGCCTGTGCATGGAACCTAGACCTGAATACACATGGACCATTGTAGAGCAATGGATGTGACAGTGCATGAAACTTTACAATAATAAAGTAGAAGAAGAAAAATCCTCTTATAAATAAACATATATAGTAAGAAATAGTGAGTCCAAACAAAAATATAAAGGCACAAAAAAGTCCAATTCCAATCAGATTGTGGAAAGACAAACAAATGCGAAATTCCGTTTACAATCCCAGGGGTTTTGTGATGACACCCACGGGCACCTTCACCCAAAGTGGCAGATGGAATGCTTACTTACCGACTCCACATGACCTCCTGCCTAGTATGGCCATACCACGCTTTTGTGGCCGTTAGAAGTGGACTCACACATCTACAGTGGAGATCTGAGGTCCTCTGTCGATCCAGTGCTGTGCCAGTCTGCAGCAGCGCTGGTCTTTCTCTCTCCTCTAAGAGGACAGACTGATAACAGTGGAAGCCATTGGCTTCTTCTGCTGGCAACTGAATCCAGTGAGGAGGAAGCAGAGGTGTGGCCGAGCCTTGCCTTGTGTGTTTATAGACACATACAGAAAAGCTCAGCAGCAGGCACATGGCCTTCTATGGGGACAAACTCAGGAGGGGAGAAGAAGACAGTGCAGGCAGGGTGTGAGGGTCAGCCTGGCACCCAGCCAAGGTACAGTTTCCTCCACTCTGGTACCAGGAACCAGGTATTATAGCTGAGAATTGCACCCAAGAACTAGACATCACTAGCTTAGGTGCAAACTGGAACTCTTTATTGAACAGAAATACAGGTTTTTATACACTTCAAAATAGGGGCAGTCACCAAATGAATAATGCAAACTTCAAACAGTAATCTAATTAACAGCTAACTAATTAACCAGTATACTAATTAACAGCTAGGCCCATAGACAAGCCTTGATTAGTCAGGGAGTAGCCACCCAAGACAGTCCAGCAACAGATCTCATTAACCAGCTTTCTTTTCACATCTATTTTCTCACTGAGTTTCAAGTTGACAGAGACCATCATGGCTTCCTTGACTGTTAAAGCGGTTGTAAACCACGGCTGTTAAAAAAAAACACCTGTAAGGCAATTCTATAATGTGCTAGTATGCATCGCATACTAGCACATTATGGAATACTTACCCTAGAACAAAGCCCTCCAGTGCGCTGTAACTGTTGAGAAGGCTGACATCTTCCAGGTTCGTGTGATTGGCCGGAGCCGTGATGAGGTCACTCCTGCACATGAGCGCGGGAACCCTCTTACGGCACAAAGCTCTGAAGATCTGGCAAGGTATGCCGGACCTTCAGAGTGCATGCGCCAGTGATATTACTGGCTGCATCCTGGGTGAATATCTCCTAAACTGTGCAAGTTTAGGACATATTCATTTTACCTACAGGTAAGCCATATTTTAAGCTTACTATAGGCTTACCTGTAGGTAAAAATGACCAAGCGGGATTTATAACCGCTTTAAATGTGGTAATAACACAGGGGACCCCAGGGGAGGAGGTAAGGCGTGTCTCTGCACAATCCATGCACAGGGCAGATAAGTATAAACCTCTTTTTTCATTTTAGGTTACAAAAATCCAACCTTTAATATCACTTTAAGGCCCCATTTACAAATGGGGAATTTAGAAATTATATATAAAATCACAGCGATTCTGTGCGCAATTCCAAACCTCGTCAAAACATGAATTTGTTGATCACTATTATTAAATTATACTTCGTTCCCATTTTTGCATACTCTCTGAGGGTATAGAAGAACTCATCTTCATCTTCAGGCATTTGGTTGCCTTTCATCCTAAATGGCACCGCAAACACTGCGCGATTTTGCTGCGCTTGTCGCGTGAGAATCATGGCCACATGTGAGTGTTTTTAGAATCGCTCCTGTCTCAGGGCCAAAATTTAGTCCCTTAGCTTCTTTGGAGCAACAATCACACTTAAGGCAGCCCATTCAAGGGAATGGGCTGCTTTATGCGCGACACACATTTTTGCGCGTGAATCATTCTATTTAAATAATTAGCGTTCCCGCTAAAGTGATGTGAACGGGGCCTAACAGTGCAGAACGCTAGCTCTCCTCCACCAGTTCTCCAGCATGGCACACACATCTTGCTCCAACCCATAGGCATGGAAGGAGATACCATTCACTTGCAAGGCCTTGTTTCTTCAGTGGTTCAGACCCTGTCCATAGGAAGGCTCTGTACGGCAGTGGCCTTAAAGCGGTTCTGCACTGTCTGTATGTTTTTTTTTTTTTTAGTGCAATGCAATGGCTTATGAGATCTAGTTTAGGTACTCACACGTGCTTTTTTGGTAAATAGCTGCTGCCGGTTTTCGTCAGATAAAACAGTTTTAGAAAATCTTTCCTGCTGGGGGCCATCTTGCCTGTGGGCATGTGAACCCACACAGGCACTTCAGATGGCCCAGCATGCACCGCCGTTACTGCGCCGATCTCGCGCGTGCGCAGTAACGGCAAAGTGTAGCTCACGTTCGTTGACATCTTCCGAAATCTCGCGAGATTTCGGAAGATGTCCGCACTGACTCCTGGGATCAATGACACCAGATCCCAGGAGACAGTGCGGCGCGACGACGATCGACGCAGAGACCCCGCCCACCGCCGCAGAGACAGAGGAAAGGAAGTCAGCGATTACAAGGTAAGTAGAAAAAAAAAAACACACTTCATTTAGTACTTTTTGCCTGATTTGGAAGGCAAAGAGATTTACTAAATGACATGTGTGCAGAACCGCTTTAAGAAAGGGACCCACTACTGAGAAGGGCAAAATTATACCTACATCATAATACCCAAACTGTCTGCTCTTCCTTCTATTCACCGATGTAATGCATGAATTCGTTAATCATTATTACTCAATTATACTTCATTCCCAATTTTGAATACACTCTGAGGGTATAGACTGTGCCAATGGTATACAGTGCACCTGGAAAGTATTCACAGCGTTTCACGCTTTCTACATTTTGTTATGTTACAGCCTTATTCCAAAATGGATTAAATTCATTGTTTTCCTAAAAATTATACAAACAATACCCCATAATGACAATGTAAAAGAAGTTTGGTTGAAATCTTTGCAAATTTATTAAACATAAAAAATGAAAAAATCCCATGTACATAAGTATTCACAGCTTTTGCCATGACTCTCAGAATTGAGCTCAGGTGCCTCCTGTTTCCACTGATCATCCTTGAGATGTTTCTCAGGTAAGACAAGGAAGGATATCGACTCCTGGTGGAGTGCCCCTACTGACATCTTAACAGGAAGGGTCTGGAAGCGGATAGGGCCCCCTGGGAGAACAGTGCCATCAATCGCCAAGACCACCATGGCGTTGTAAGGGGCAAAAGGGTACAACATGATTGGAGTCCACCTGTGGTAAATTCAGTTGATTGGACATGATTTGGAAAGGCACACACCTATCTATATAAAGGTCTTACAGTTAACAGTGCATGTCAGAGCCCAAACCAAGCCATGAAGTCCAAGGAATTGTCTGTAGACCTCCGAGAAAAGGATTGTATTGAGGCACAGATCTGGAGAAGGGTACAGAAACACTTCTGCAGCTTTGAAGGTCCCAATGAGCACAGTGGCCTCCATCATCCATAAATGGAAGAAGTTTGGAACCACCAGAACTCTTCCTAGAGCGGACCGACCGGGCAAACTGAGCGATCGGGGGAGAAGGGCCTTAGTCAGGGAGATGACCAAGAACTTGATCACCACTCTGACAGAGCTCCAGCGTTTCTCTGTGGAGAGGAGAACCTTCCAGAAAAACAATCTCTGCAGCACTCCACTAATCAGGCCTGTATGGTAGAGTGGCCAGACGGAAGCCACACCTCAGTAAAAGGCACATGACGGCTCAACTGGAGTTTGCCAATAGGCATCTGAAGGACTCTTGGACCATGAGAAACAAAATTCTCTGGTCTGATGAAACAAAGATTGAACTCTTTGGCCTGAATGGCAAGCATCATGTCTGGAGGAAACCAGGCACCGCTCATCACCTGGCCAATACCATCCCTGCAGTGAAGCATGGTGGTGGCAGCATCATGCTGCAGGGATGTTTTTCAGCGGCCGGAACTGGGAGACTAGTCAGGATCGAGGGAAAGATGAATGCAGCAATGTACAGAGATATCCTTGATGAAAACCTGTTCCAGAGCGCCCTGGACCTCAGACTGGGGAGAAGGTTCATCTTCCAACAGGACAACGACCCTAAGCACACAGCCATGATAACAAAGGAGTGGCTTACGGGACAACTCTGTGAATGTCCTTGTGTGGCCCAGCCGGAGCCCAGACTTGAACCCAATTAGTCATCTCTGGAGAGATCAAAAATGTCTGTGCACCGACCCTCCCCATCCAACCTGATGGAGCTTGAGAGGTCCTGCAAAGAATAGGAGAAACTGCCCAAAAATAAGTGTGCCAAGTTTGTAGCATCATACTCAAAAAGACTTGAGGTTGTAATTGGTGCCAAAGGTACTTCAACAAAGTATTGAGAAAAGGCTGTGAATACTTATGTACATGGGATTTTTTTTTCTTTTGTATGTTTAATAAATTTGCAAAGATTCCAAACAAACTTCTTTCACATTGTCATTATGAGGTCTTGTTTGTAGAATTTTGAGGAAAATAATGATTTTAATCAGGCTGTAACATAACAAAAAAAAGTGGAAAAAGTGAAGCACTGTGAATACTTTCCGGATGCGCTGTAGTCTGTGACAATGGTATACAGTGTTAATTTTGGCAGCAAATTTCGATTTTGTTTTAGTCTTTTGACTAAAATGGTATTTTAGTTTTAGTCCCATTTTAGTCTTTTGCAATTGTTTTAGTTTTAGTCGTATTTAGTCGACTAAATCTACAGTACATTTTAGTAGACTAAAGTCATTTTAGTCAACTAAAACAAATTCTTGTTATCTAAAATCTAATGGGTGTAGTTAAATTGTAATGCATTATTTAAGCATTTTTCTACAATTTCCAAACTCATTATATACTGCCGGAGTAAAAAAATCAAATATGTTATTATTTAGGGTATTAAGGTTTGAACATGCACTACAGGCCAGTGTTAATTTTGACGTCAATATACAGTATATATTACACAAGTGTGGTCCACTGTTGTTACCATCAGGAAACCTACCCTAAGAAATGCCATGCAGCCATAATTAGAGAGAATGTAGGGAGGAAGTTGCTGCAAAGATGCTGCAGGAGATCAGAAGCACTGAGGTGTAACAAAGGGTTAAAGCAAAGATTTTAATGGCAATTGTTTATTATACGCAGAGCATACAGCAAACCAAAAGCCATCCAGTTAGGTCTCATGTCTACTTTAACCACTTGAACCTGGAAGATTTACCCCCTCCTGACCTGGTCATTTTTTGCGTTATTGTACATAAATAACATTTAGGTCCTTTTTTTTCCCCATAAATAGAGCTTTCTTTATGTGGTATTTGATCACCTCTGCGTTATTTTTTACAAAAAAATACCCACAATTTAAAAAAAAACACAATATTTTTTACATTCTGCTATAAAACTTATTCAATAAAAAAATAGAATTTCTTCATCAATTTAGGCCAATATGTATTCTGCTACATATTTTTTGTAAAACAATCCCAATAAGCGTATATTGATTGGTTTGCACAAAAGTTATAGCGTCTACAAACAGCTGGATATACCGGAATTTTTTTATAGTAGTAATGGTGGTGATCAGTGACTTATAGCGGGACTGCCATATTGCGGTTGACAATCCGAAGCTAACTGACACTTTGTGGGAACCAGTGACACTAATACAGTGATCAGTGCTAAAAATATGTGCTGTCACTGTACTATTGACACTGGTTGGGAAGGGGTTAAACATCTATTGCGCTCAAAGGGTTAACTGCGTGCCTATCCAGTGTTTTTGTGTAAACTGTGTGCTGCTTTTACTAAGGGATGTGCTGGATTTTATTCCTCGCTTTGCAGAGACGCAAAATCTATCCCCCCCCCCTGTCAAAACGAAGCTCTGCCTTGTTTACATAGGCAGAGCTCCATTCCATGTCTCTGTCTGATGATCGGCGGGTGTGGGGGACATCCATTGCTCGGCACCGGCAGATCGGCTTCTGCTGTGATTACTCATTAAGATTAAGAGGCCCTTGGCTTGCGAGAGGTAGTGAGATTGTTGCCCGCATTCTCCACCAAAAAAAATAAAAAAATATTAAGATGCCCGCCAGCGGTGCACGCATGCGCCACCTCTAGGTGGAAATGTAGAATCACGTACTGTATATATATATATATATATATATATACACATACAGGATTCTGTGCAGAACGGCTGCCCTGTTGCAGTATATCTGCTATGGGACAGTCGGGAAGTGGTTAAGCACTGCTGCAAGCCTTCTTAGAATACGTTTTGTTATTCTGATTCTTTCTCCATTCCAGCTTTGTCTTTTCCAGGCTCAGACTTTCTCTATAATAAATGGTTTTAGCATCTCAGGCTCAGCTTCATTCGGACAATCAATACGGCACAAAGTGTCCCCTATAGGCGCTGTCCTAGGACACAAGGCCATTGGTTCTCTCCAACCAGACCGTGTCACTGTAACACAAAGGAGGCTCATTAACTGGTATCACGCAGCTGTGCAGACTCAGTCTGGGCTAATGTACAGCGCAGACAACAATTAGCATTTAATGACTTTGTTTTATGTGAAGGAAGCAATGTTCTCTTTTTTACTAGAGAAGTAAGGACTTTTCACTGCCAGTAAATGATGTCTGATCCTCAGAGGGAATCTTAAAGTTGAATTCTGGGCACAAAAACTTTCATTTAAAGGGGTTGTAAACCCTTGTTTTCACATCCTATGCATTAAGGTGAAAAACACCTGGCAGTGACCGGCTCCCCAGCCCCCCCCCCCCCCCCCCCCCCCCCCCCCCCCCCCCCCCCCCCCCCCCCCCCCCAAACCCCCCCCCCCGTCCCTCTGCCCGGGGTTCTCAGCTCTTGATTGGATAGATTGATAGCAGCGCAACCATTGGCTCCCGCTGCTGTCAATCAAATCCAATGACGCGAGCGCCCGGCGGCGGGGCCGAGTCATACATTCGACGGCTATGGACACCGAATGATGGACTCGGAGCCGCCGAGGGACCCGAGAAGAGCAGGTTCGGGGCTACTCTGTGCAAAACGAGCTGCACAGTGGAGGTAAGTATAACATGTTTGTTATTTGTTTTTTTAAATAATCAAAGCTTTAAAAATCACTTTAAGAAAAAAGACCAGAGCACATTTTTGCGATTCGGCACTGCGTTGCTTTAACTGACAATTGCACGGTTGTGCGACGTTCCTCCCAAACAAAATTGATGTCCTTTTTTTCCCACAAATAGAGCTTTTTTTGGTGGTATTTGATCACCTCTGCGTTTTTTTTTTGCGCTATAAACAAAAAAAGAGCGAAAATTTTGAAAAAAAAAAGCAATATTTTTTACTTTTTGCTATAATAAATATCCCCAAAAAAAGTATTTAAAAAATTTGTTTTTCCCTCAGTTTAGGCAGATACGTATTATTCTTCTACATATTTTTGCTAAAAAAAAAAAAAACGCAATAAGTGTTTATTGATTGGTTTGCGCAAAAGTTATAGCATCTACAAAATACGGGATAGTTTTATGGCATTTTTATTAATAAGTAATGGCGGCGAGCTGCGATTTTTATTTTTTAATAAATTTTGACACATTTTTGGGACCATTGTCATTTTTACAGCGATCGGTGCGATTAAATTGCAGTGATTACGGTAAAAATAACACTGGCAGTGAAGGGGTTAACCACTAGGTGGCGCTTTAGGGGTTAAGTGTGTTCTGGAGAGTGTTTCTAACTCTGGGGGGGGAGGGGCTGTGTATGACACTACACTGATCGCTGCTCCTGATCACAGGGAGCAGAGATCAGTGACACTGTCACTAGACAGAACGGGGAGATGCTTGTATACTTCAGCAATTCCCCGCTCTTCCTTTCGGTGAGACGAACGCGGGTATACCCCGTGGCGATCGAGTCCGCAGGACCCGCGGTCGGACTCACAGAGCTTGCGATGGGCACGCGCGCTGGCGGCGGCGCGCACGCGATGGCACGGCGGCAAATTTAAAGGTGACATACAAGTACGCCCATTTGCCTGTCCATGCCATTCTGCCGACGTACATCTGTGTGCGCCGGTCGTAAAGCAGTTTAATATATTCCTCAATAGCCACAAAGGATATAAATCTATGTTGTGCCCACATTGTGTGCAATGCCTATGCAAACCCAGATATTACCTGTGCATTATTGGGCTGTGCATAGCCTATGCAGAGAGTAGAATTGTAGGAGGGGCCCAGCAGGCTCCACCCACTACAGAGTGCCTCAAGGGGGCGGAGACAAGACCAGTCACCCTGCACAAGGAGAGAGAGGAGTCTTTATTACAGGAAAAGTCTCACACTGGATTACTACACAGATCTGGAAGAAATACACAAAGCACATCAAGATTCAAGGAACAATACACATGATTAATGGATTTAGACCAGTGGTCTCCAAACTGCAGCCGAGGCCTTTGCTTGCCTTGTCAGATCCGACCCTTGGACACCAACAATGGGCTACCATTGCTTCCCCTGATATCAACGATTAACACTATTCCACCTCCTAATACAAGGGACTATTCCTCAGACTGACACCAACAATGGAGAATTCCTCCCACTGACACCAATGATTAAGCATTGTATACTCCCATTGACGCCAGAGAATTTTCTACTCACAATTGCCACATTCCGGTGTTCTGAAATAGCCAACTTGTCGAAATCTCCAATTACGTCACATCAGATGACTCTTCAGCAGATTTTCGGTGAGTTGGCTCTACTGCCCATGCGCGCGCGTGCACTCGTCAGAATAACAGAAACCCAGTTTGATTTTCCAATCGCTGCAGTGTGCATGCGCAAGGTCCGTTGCGTACCTTTTTTTTAAAACTCGTTAAGTTCTCCAACAGTGACAGGGTTTCCTTTATTCTGTTGGGTGCACGCATACGTATGGGCAGTAGAGCCAACTTGTATAAATCTGCTGCTGGAGAGTCACATGAAGTGATGTAATTGGAGATTCCGACGAGTTGGCAAATTCGACAGAACACTGGCCCTCCTAAAGTCTGAAGGACAGTAAGCTGGCCCTTTATTTAGAAAGTTTGGAGATCCCTGATTTAGAAAATATTTGATTATTACCCCCCCCCCCCCACCCTCCTCTGTAAACTGACTATGGTTTATCATGGCTTTTGATCCATTATTACCGCGGTCAGTTTATGTGCCTCCGTCATCCTGCTGCTCCCCCCTCCCTCCCTGCCTGTCAGCTAGTAACAGTGTCGATCTGCTCCCCTCCCCTCCTTCTGCTATCATAACTGTGTCTTATTCCTACAATCCCCTGTGTTACATTACATTATGTACATCTTTCTCTTTCTCCCTCTCTCTCTCTCTCTCTCTCTTTCTTTCTTCCACTTTCTTTCTTTCTCTCTTCTTTCTCGCTTTCTTTCTTTCTCTCTCTCTCTCTCTCTCTCTCTCTTCCTTTCTCTTTCTTCCTTTCTCTTTCTTTCTCTCTTTCTTTCTTTCTTTTTCTCTTTCTTGTTTTCTTTCTTTTTCTCTATTTCTTTCTTTTTCTCTTTCTTGTTTTCTTTCTTTCTTTCTCTCTCTTATTTTCTTTCTTTTTCTTGTTTTCTTTCTTTCTTTCTCTCTTTCTTCCTTTCTTTTTCTCTCTCTTTCTTTCTTTCTTTCTTTCTTTCTTTTTTCTCTACAGTTTAAAGCAAAAATAATTACAAAAGTTAAACTAAACAGTGAATAGAAACTAACATTACAGAAAATACATTTTCACAGTATTGCTGTGCACTGACACTGTCAGAAATAATTACAGTTATACTGAAAATAATTTTATAAAGTTCAAAAGTTTAATAAATAACTATTTGAATAAAACAACCACGTTGTTTGATTTGATTATTAAAACTATAGATGGCTCTAGCCAGCTAAGAAAATATTGTTTAACCTCTTCAGCCCCAGAAGATTTACACCCCTTCATGACCAGGCTATTTTTTGCAATACAGCACTACGTTATTTTAGCTGACAATTGCACAGTCGTGCAACATTGTACCAAAATAAAATTGATGTCCTTTTTTCCCCACAAATAGAGCTTTCTTTTGGTGGTATTTGATCACCTCTGCAGTTTTTATTTTTTGCGCTATAAACAAAAAAAGACCGTCAATTTTGAATTTTTTTTTTTTATTTATGCTATAAAACAAAACCAAATAAAAAAATGTAATATGTATTCTACTACATGTTTTTGGTAAAAAAAAAAATTCCCAATTAGCGTATACTGGTTTTTTTTTTTTCCCCCTCCTTCCTTACCCCCACCCCCCCCCCCCCTCCCCCTCCCCGATCCCCTCAGCCCCTTCCTCTCATCGCTACCTTTTTTTTTTTTTTTTTTTTTATTAGTTCATTTATGTCTCCCTATATCTGAAGCACCTCCGCATAACTCCATGTTCTTTTGAATTTTTCCCAGCATTCCCACTTCCCCTTGGGATGAGTATTTACATCGTGATTGTCTTTCACGCATTCCAACTTATAAGTCACTTCTACTTCATCAATCCAATCTCCAATGGAAGGGCATTCCAACTCTTGCCACCTCCTGGGGATTAATCTTTTTGCAGCATTAAGAAGATGTGGGACCAGTGTGTTCCCGTATTGCCTCACTCCCATCTCTGTTGCGTGTAACAGAACTACCCACGGATCTTTCTTCACTTCTGTTTGGGTTATTTCTTTGATGTAACTCAAGACTGTCTCCCAATATTTTTGGATTTTCTGGCATTCCCACCATAAGTGGCCCATGGTTCCTCTCTGATTGCATCCTCTCCAACAATTGGGGGATCTCCCCTCCTGAAATTTGCTTGTTATGTCGGGGGTCGCGTACCACCTTATTAAGCATTTGTAATTCATTTCAGCTGTTCGCATGTCTACTGACGAACTATGTGTAAGCTTCATTATTTTTTTAACCATCCCCGTATCTATCTGTGACCCCAAATCCCTCTCCCATTTCCCGATGAATGGGGGGGCCTCCAGCCTGTCCATCTCTATTAGTAACTTATAGATTTTTGATATAGTCTTTTTGGTGTTTTCTGCTGTGCATATTTGCTCTAGCTTCGTCAGGTCTTCAAGTGATCTGATCGGTTGTGGGAGCTTTTTCACGAAATGGCATATCTGGAGGTACCGCCACTCATCCATTTTAAATATATCCACTTTTTTTTTTAAATTCTTTTAGTGCCAGTGGTTGTCCCGAAAATATCACGTCCCCCAGTTGTGTTTCCTCCTTAATTATCCAATCCCCTCCTATCTCTTTTTTCCCTGGTGGGAAAAAGTCGTTCTCCTTAAGTGCTACTAAAGGTGAGTTGTAATTGCCATTCAGCTTCTTAAATATTTTGTCCCATATTTTAAACGAGTGCCGTGTAATAATGTGTGTGTGTTCCCCTAGTGCTCTATACCCTGGGGGGTTCCAAATAATCTTTCCCAAGTGAACATTACTCAAAGCCATTTCCAAGTGAACCCATCTTTTATTTGTGTTTATTTTCCCCCATTCTGGTATTCTTATTAGTGCAATTGCGTGATAATAACTAATAATATCGGGGACTGCCAGTCCCCCCTGATTCTTACCCTGTTTTAGGATTTGCAAAGAGGTACGGTGTTTTTTGTTTTTCCACACAAAATTCATCAGTATTGATTTAAGCTTCCTAAGGTATTGGTGAGGTAAGGGGAGAGGAAGCATTTGTAACTTATACGTTATTACTGGGAGTATCATCATTTTTACAGTGTTTACTCGTCCAATCCAAGATAGGGGCCTGTTAGTATATTCATTGCACTTTTTTTTAACTTCATCTAACAAAGGGAGGTAATTTATTCTATAGAGTTTTTGAGTTGAGTTGGCTAAGTCTATACCCAGATATTTTATTCGCTTCTTCCATACGAATTTGTAATCTCTCTTTATAACCTACTGCTCCGTTTTATTTAGATTAATGTTTAGCATGTGAGATTTTGAGGAGTTAATCCGGAAATTTGAAAGGGCTCCGTATGTTATAAGAGTCTCCAAGAGGATGGGCATCGTCCTCCGAGGATGGCTCACATAAAACAGGACATCGTCGGCAAAAGCAGCCAACTTATGGGACTCACCCTCCACCCTGAACCCCCCAATATCTGGGTTTCTTCTTATCGAGGACAATAAGGGCTCTAAGGTCAGAATAAAAAGAAGAGGGGACAGGGGACAGCCCTGCCTCGTTCCGTTCCTCATTTCAAAAGACGAGGAAAGGACTCCATTTACTTTGACATTAGCCTTCGGGTGCCCGTAAAGAGCTTTGATATGACGAATAAATGTCGGGCCAAACCCCATATACTCAAGTGTACTAAACATGAACCCCCAGTCTACTCTGTCAAACGCTTTTTCTGCGTCTATTGTCAAGAGCAGACTGGGGGCCCCTGAATCCCTCATTTTCTGGAGAGCCAATAGCGTCCGCACTCCATTGTCCCTCCCTTCCCTCCCGGGAACGAAGCCCACTTGATCCGGATGGATCAGTGCCTCCAGATGCCCTTTCATTCTCTCTGCGAGAATTTTGGCGTACAACTTAGTGTCGGAATTTAGCAGAGAGATGGGCCTGTAGCTGGAACACACGGATCCATCCTTCCCATCTTTTGGAAGAACAGTTATGGTTGCTAACAAGGAAGCCTCCCCCATAGCATATTCTAAACCCAAACCGTTCATATATTGTTGAAGTCTAGGGATCAGGATCTCCCTAAAGGTTTTGTAATATAAAATGGAGAAGCCGTCGGGGCCCGGACTTTTCCCTGCAGAGGAGTTCATCAAAGCCCTCAGTATTTCAGTTTCAGATATTGGCTGTTCCAGCGCCTCTCTTTCCTCCTGACCCAGGGTCTCCAGCCCTGCTCTACTCAGAAAATCGAATATTTTTTTTTTTATGGTTCTCTTTTTTACCCACCTTAGAGTCTACTGAATAAAGCTCTTCATAATACTCCCTAAAGGATGAAGCAATGTCATGTGATACATATTTAAACTCTCCATTTTTGCCTTGAATTTTTTCTATAAAGTTTTTTGTTTTTTGTTTTTGTACAATTCTCGCCAAATGCTTACTGGATTTATTCCCCCAAATGTAACGTTCTTTTGTTGTCCTGTTAAATATCTGTTTCGCTTCGTGGTCTACACAATCTTTTAGTTCCTCTCTCTTTGCTAACAAGTCTTGATAGATTTCCCTATTTTGGGCCGGAGCAGTCTTATGTTTTTGTTCCAGGCTATTTAGTTCGATCGTCAGTTCCTGCACTTTCCTCATCCTCTCTTTTTTTTTTCCATGAGGCTTTCCCTATCAGAATCCCTCGAATGAATGCTTTGTGTGCCTCCCAAAGATTTGCTCCGTTAACTTCCCCATTATCATTGTTGGTAAAAAATCCTACCAGTTCTCTTTTCACAAACTCCACCACTTCCCCGTCTCGTAATAATTCTTCGTTCAGTTTCCACCCGCATGATGAGGGTTTATGTTCAGGGACTGCAAGAGTCACTGAAACAGGGGCATGGTCGGAGAGTGTGATTGTCTCTATTTTTGTTTGTAATACTCTGTCTAGGATTCCATGCTCTAGAAATATGTAGTCCAGTCTAGTGTACGTCCCGTGGACAGGGGAGAAAAACGTGTAATCCCTCTTCTGCGGGTGTTGGATCCTCCAAACATCCATCAGTTGCTTATTACGCAGTTTGTTTTTTATCGAAGTTAATTGTGCGTTCCTTGTCCCCTGTCCAACGGACGTACTATCTACACATGGATCCATGATAAAGTTAAGGTCTCCCATAAGGATTACATAACCCCTACTGAAGACCCCCAGCTTTCGTAATATCTCCCCCAGGAATTTGATGGGATTTATGTTTGGAGTGTAAACATTTGCCAACGTATATGTTGTTCCATACAAGGTTCCCCTCAAGAACAAATACCTTCCCTCTGGGTCTACCCTTCTGTCTTCCAACTTAAAATGTATATCCCCCGTGAAGCCAATAGCAACCCCTCTCGATCTGCTTGAAGGGGTGTCGGCGTAATACCAAGTAGGGTATGTTTTTGAAAACAGTTTTATATTTGTGTTATGAGAAAGATGTGTTTCTTGGAGAAAAACCACACTGGCCCCATATCTCCCTATCTCATCAAGAATTATGTGCCGTTTACTTGGAGTGTTCAGTCCTTTGACATTGTATGTTAAAAATTTCAGTGCAGGAGTCATTACTCAATTGGAGCTATAATTTCCGAATTAAAAGGTAGCGATGAGAATCTCCCCCCCTGACCCCCCTCCCTTCCTCCCAACCCCCCCCCCCCCCCTTCTCCCCCCCTTTCCCATTCCATCCCCCACCCCCCCCCCCCTCCCCTCTCTCCTCCCTCCCTCCCTTCCCCCTCCCTCCCCCTCCGACCCCATTTCGGGTCTCTATTCCGGTAGGGACCCCTTTCATGGGGCCCCCTCGAAACAACTAGATCTAAGGTGAGGTGGGGTTCTTTCCCCGCCCCCTCCCACTATCTACATCCCCGTTGGCATTAGGATGTGGTGGGCTAGGTGGATGTAAATGTATAGGTTACCGTCTCAACTATTTTCTGTGATTAACTCCCCCCGCGCACCACCCCCCCCCCCCCGCACCGCAGATTCCCCCTCCCAGGTTTCAGTCCATCCCGATAGAGCGGGAATAGGAATGTCAAGACTGTTGCAAAACTCCTGCAGCTCCTCTGGAAACCTAACTGATCGTCCTTCTTTTATGCCAATGAGGCACGCTGGGAACCCCCATTTATATTTTATATTTTCTTTACGCAGAGATTCCAACAGCGGTCTTTGATGCCGTCTTCTTTCCAGTGTTCGTGCCGAAAGGTCGGCATAAAGCTGGATTTCGAAGCCTTGATACCTTAGTGGGGGGTTACCACGGAATTTCTGCCAAATATTTTCTTTGTCCTTATAATGCCGGAACCTAACTATTATGTCCCGTGCTCTGCCATGCTCTGAACGGTCTGGCCTTCCAATGCGATGTACTCTCTCGATCGCCGGGAAATGCCCCTCTTCTAGCCCAATAATAGGGCAAAAAAGTGTTCTAACTATTTCTTCCAGGTCCTCCCCCTTTAGTTCTGGAATCGCACGAATTCGAATATTTTGTCTTCTATCTCTGTTCTCATGATCTTCTATTTTATAAATCATTTCTCTCTGATTCAGTTGACACCTTTTAAGTTGAGTCTTTAAGTTATTGATTTCATAGTCCATCTTGTCTACTCTCTCCTCCACCACCTCAACTCTGGTCAGTAAGTGGCCCAAATCCTCTCTTAGAGTATTAATTTCCATTTTGATAACATTTTCCACCTTTAATAGCATTTCCTCCATTTCCCTTTTTGTTGGTAATTGATCCCCGAGATGCTGATCTTCCACTCCACTTGTCTCTACCTCGCTTTCTGTTATACAGTCGTCTCTGGATTGATCGTGTGTCCCTTCCGTTTTCCTAGTAATACCTTTGTTTTTCTCCATTGTGGCTTTTGACTGGAGACTGCTGTTTTTGGGGATGCTCCTTGTTTTAGATATTGTTGGATAGTACTCGTGTCCCCTTTCTGGGTTTTTGGGGCCCCTTTTTTGGACGCTTTGCTTGTGGTTTTGCTCATGTTTTCCCTCTTCACCCCTCTTATTCTCCTCCCCAGCTTGAACTCACCTTCCCCACCCTTGCCGCTCTGTGTGTCGCAAGTGTATACTTGGTTCTGTTATATCTTTTTCTTCTCTTCCTCACCCTAATTTTATTACATCATTCTATTGAGCTAGATGCCCTATAAGGGAATTCGTAGGGGAGGGCTTCGAGAAGAGAATAGTTCAAGGGAGATTAAGAACCAAGCAACATATCAATGTCTGTGAGTGTGTACCCTCTGAAGGAAAGGGGAGAATAGGTGGATTTTCCTGCCGATATTTACTGTCCCGAGCACAACTGGATCTCAACCAAACCTCCCCGGGATGTTTTGCCTTCTTATTTTTTCTTAGCTTCCTGCCCTCCCCGGGCCCTGTGGCAATTTCCGGCGTAATATAGGTCAATGCCTTCTGGGGGTATCCAGCTGTTTGTTCTCCCAGGGGTGGAGGAGTAGGGGTGAGGGAGATTGAGGAAAAGGGCAAGGAATAGCGTGAACACCTCTGCCCCGTGTTACACTTTAAACATTGCATTAAGTTTGGAATAAATATGAGCTTTTGAGGTTGGGTCTATCAGCCTTGCTACCCCCGCTCAAACTTGTGTTTAGACCACCTGGGGGAGCCCTTCTAGACCAAGGAGTGTGATCCGCTTTCAGAGAAAAGGCCGGGGCGGGATGGGCCTGCTGGAAACTCAGAGTGTCTTATGAGCCCCTTCACCCCTTATAAGTTTAATTTTTTGTGTAGAAATGAATTGTCCAGCGGGTTCCTGACTCTGCGGGAAGATAGGGGGGGGGGAGGGGTGGGGGCGGTGGGGGGGGGGCAGAAGGGGGGGGGCAGAAGGAATTTGGCCCGCACCCCAAATCGATAACCAGCTTTTGAAATCCTCTTCCCATATACCGTCTTTTTAAAAGAAAAAAGAGAAAAACCTTAATGCGGAAGAATTGCTAGTCATGAGGATGGTATGCAAATGGTAGAGAAAAAAAAATAAATAAATTCTTTCCCCTTTTCCTTCCCCCTGTGCTTAGCAATACTGCTATAACCTTTTGAAGGTCTTTTTGCCTAGGTTATAAACGGCAAATGTCGATTCCAATGGCATATATATCAAAGAGTCTTTTGCTTGCTTTATAAGCCCTTCACCCCTTAGGTGTTTTTTGTCTTATGTGCAACCATATAATCATACGAGATCCCGACTCGGCGGGAAGATAGGGGGGGGGGGGGAAGGAACAACACCCCAGATCAGTAACCGGCGAATGGGGTCTTCTTCTAGTATGCCGTTTACATCAAACCTCAGAGCAGGACAATTAGTGGTCACAGAAGATGAAGACATATAAGAACAGTGAAAAAAAAGAGTTTTTCCCCCTCTGCTTAACAACTGTAATGAAACATTTTGACAGTCTTTTTACTTATCTTTTACATGCAATGTCTTCTCCCATTGGCATATATTGACCGTTAGTCTTGGCTTACCTCCTGTTGTCGCAACTTTCTTCCAGGCTATTGCAGGGTGTATACTCACAAGTTTGGGCAGCTTTACCTCTGCTAGGTCTTTACGTCCTGTGCTGAGTTCACCCTAGCCGTCAACATCCCTTCGTGATGGGAAGGTAGAGGAGAAAGCTACGGCCGGCGGGGGGGGAGGGGGAGGGCCCGGGGAGATAGAAAAAACGCCGTAGGAGACCGCCTTAGCATAATAAGTGTAGCTAAGTTTCCCTGGATGAGGCCGTTCAGCAGAGTCCCCCCCGGTTGTTGTAAATTTAGCCAGTCAATGGCGCTGAGGCGGTCCCGGTTGTTCCTGCTTAGGAGTTAGCCTGCTTCTCCCGGAGCCTCTCACGCTCCGTGGTAATCCGGCATACTCCTCCGCCTCGCGTCAGCTGACATCCACCTGCGGGCTGACCCCTCCCTCCGTGCCTACGTTCTACGTCGGCACGTCCATCCCCCCCGCGATGACATCAGCCATCTTAAGGTGAGCGTATACTGGTTTGCGCAAAAGTTATAGCATCTACAAACTATAGGATATATTTATGGATGTTTTTTATTTATTTTGTTTTTACTAGTAATGGGGGTGATCAGTAATTTTTAGCGGGATTGCGACATTGCGGCGGACAAATTGGACACTAAGACCCCTTCCACACTGGGGCATTTTTCAGGTGCTTTAGCGTTAAAAAAAGCGCCTGTAAAGCGCTTGAAAGAAGCCTCATCTGCAATCCCAATGTGAAAGCCCAAGTGCTTTAAGGCTACTTTCACACTGGAGCGGTGGGGGCGCTGGCGGTAAAGCGGCGCTATATTTAGCGCCGCTTTACCAGCGTTTTAGCGGCGCATTGCGGCCGCTCGCGGGGGTGTTTTTACCCCCCGCGAGCGGCCAAAAAAGGGTCAATACCGCCCGCAAACCGCCGCTGCAGCGGCGTTTTGCGGGCGGGTTCGGCGCGCTCCCCCATTGTTTTCAATGGGACCGGGCGCTATAGGAGCGGTAAATATACCACTCCTATAGCGAGCCAAAGATGCGGCTTGCAGGACATTTTCCAGCGTCCTGCAAGCGCACCGCTTCAGTGTGAAAGCCCTCGGGCTTTCACACTGAAGAAACAGCAACAGCTGTTTCGGGTCGGTTTGCAGGCGCTATTCTTAGCGCAATAACGCCTGCAAACCGCCCCAGTGTGAAAGGGGCCTTAAGAGCCCTTTCACACTGCCAGCGCCCAAAAAACGCTCGTAAAGCGCCGCTTAAACTAGCAGCGCTTTACCAGCAGTTTTTCGAGCGCTAGTGCGGCGCTTTTAACCCCCGCTAGTGGCCAAATAAAGGGTTAAAAGCGCCCACAAAGCGCTGCTGCCAAAAGCGCTTTGCAGGCGCTTTTCAGATGTTTTGCAGGTGCTTCCCATTGATTTCAATGGGAAGGGGCGCTTTAGAAGCGGTGTATTCACCGCTCCAAAAGCACTGCAAAGAAGCTGCTTGCAGGACTTTTTTTTTGACGCCCTGCCAGCGCAGCGCCTCAGTGTGAAAGCACTCGGGCTTTCACATTGGGATTGCAGTTGAGGCTTCTTTCAGGCGCTTTACAGGCGCTTATTTTAACGCTAAAGCGCCTGAAAAACGCCTGAAAAATGCCCCAGTGTGAAAGGGGGTTAGGTGACACTTGTAAAGGACCAGTGACACTAATACAGTGATCAGTGCTAAAAAAATGCACTGTCACTGTATTAATGACACTGGCAGGGAAGGGGTTAACATCAGGGGCAATCAAAGGGTTAAATGTGCTCCTTGGGGATACTTACTATTTTTGTGGGGGGAGTGCTTTGACTGGGGGAAGACAGAGATCTGTGTTCCTCCTAAGCAGAAACACAAGATCTCCATCTTCCCCTTTCACATAACGGCGGTCTGCCTTGTTTACAAAAGCAGACCGCCTGTTTTGCCTCTCCTGAGAACGATCGCAGGGAAACATTGGGTCCGCCGGACCTGCTGATTGGCTCCCATTGTGTCCAATAATAGTGGGAGCAGGTCGCAGGCGGTGTGCGCACACGCCACCAGACCCAGTGCACGAAATCACATAAAGGTACGTGATTTCGCACAGGAGGGCCGCCCTGCCGCAGTATATATGCGTAGGACGGTCCAGATAGGGTTAAAAAAAAAAAGAAGCTAAATGTGTTTCTAAATGCACAGAATATAACAGACTATTAAAATGTAACTAAAGACATTTTTTTTTTAATTTAAGATAGAGTAAGAGAGGGTTATAACCCCTGTCGGTTTCTTTTTTTCATATGTGTCCCCCTAGGGGAGATTTCCTCACTTCCTGTTCCATAGTCAAAACAGCAATTGAGAGAAAATCCTTACAAAGTGAGGGAATCCCAGGGTATTACCAGAACTAGTGTCCCAAATGGAAGATTTCCCCTTCAATACTGCGCTGGTGTCAAATCAAAATTTGAATTTTCTTTTACTTTCATGGACCTTCCCCCCCACCCTCCCCCCCTTCGCTCTAGTCCGCCCGCAATCACCCTGTGCTGACAGTCAACAGCAGTGACTTCCTCCCTCCCTCCCTCAGAATCCTCCATGTCCCGGGCTTCCCTTGCGTCTCCTCCTCCTTCCTGCTTCGGCAGTACGTCTTATCCTCCAATAGGAAGGCTTCTCCTTTCAGCCAATCGGGAAATTGGCCAGGAGGAGAATCAGTGATTGGCCGGGAGGAGAATCAGTGTAATAATAGTGAACATTTCTCTGCGCCCCGAGCCCACCCTTTTTTGAAGCCTATTAGACCATCTGGCTCTAACCACGTGCTTCCCCCCCCATTGGAATTCATAGTCTGGCCCCATGTATGTAGATCAGGGGGTAGATGCATAGATGGGGGCGCCATCCGTGCGCCCCTAATGGACGGGCCGCCACTGATAGCTAGAGAACTGACCATGATGTGTTCTCCTGCTTGGTGTGGTCAGCTTTTAATAGGAAAGCAGAGATTTCACACAAAGGAAGCAATACAAAAACAGGAGACGTCTTCATACAAGTACATGGTACAGCAGGCACATATCAGGAATATGAAATGTTGGGTTTACATATTCTTTTATTTAAGGTGTATTTCTACTTTTGCAGCCAGATTGGGATAACACCTGTTTTATATGTGTTGCTTGTTCCCATTCACATAGCATAGTTTAACCACTATAGACCCGCGCTATAGCCAAATGACGGCTACAGCGCGGATCTATTGTGCCGGGACGACGTCTATTGACGTCGTCCCGGACACGAGCTGCCTGCGCGCCCCCTGAAGGGCGTGCGCGGCGCGCTCTGTGATCAGCGAGTCTGTGAGACTCGCTGGATCACAGATCCGAGTAAGGGGTCGATCCCGACCCCTTACCATGTGATCAACTGTCAGCCAATGGCAGCTGATCATGTGATACTAACAGAGCCGGTAATCGGCTTTTTTTCCTCCTCGCACTGACAGCGCAAGGAGAGAAAAAAAAAAGCCGATCACCGGCGGCAGTGAGAGGGACATCAGTCCCTCTCACTGCAATGTGCCCAGCGATGTGCCAATACATTGTGCCCACCTTTGCCCCATTAAAGTGCCCCTACCAGTGCCCACACTGCCATCTCTCAGTGCCCACAGTGCCATCTCTCAGTGCCCACAGTGCCATCTCTCAGTGCCCACAGTGCCAGTGCTGCACATCAGTGTCACCTGCCAGTGCTCATCTGTGTCACCTACCAGTGCTCATCTGTGTCACCTACCAGTGCCCATCAGTGCCCATCAGTGCCACCTATCAGTGCCCATCAGTGCCACCCATCAGTGCCACCCATCAGTGCCCATCATTGTCATCCATCAGTGCCCATCGGTGCTACCCATCCGTGCTACCCATCTGTGCCACCCATCCGTGCCACCCATCCGTGCCCATCTGTGCCATCTTTGCTGTCCCCATCATTACCGACTTATCTGCCCCCATCAGTACCGACTTATCTGTCCCCACCAGTGCAGCCTATCAGTGCCCATCAGTGCCCACCAGTGCAGCCTATCAGTGCCCACCAGTGCAGCCTATCAGTGCCCACCTGTGCCGCCTCATCAGCGCATATCAATGAAGCAGAAAAATTACCTGTTTGCAAAATTTTATAACAAACTATTAAACATGATTTATTTATTTTTTATTTTTTATTTTCCAACTTTTTTTGTTTGTTTCGCAAAAAATAAAAACCCCAGCTGTGATTAAATACCACCAAAAGAAAGTTCTACTTGTGGGAAAAAATGATAAAAAATTTCATTTGGGTACAGTGTTGTATGACCGCGCAATTGTCATTCCAAGTGCGTCAGCGCCGAAAGCTGAAAATTGGTCTGGTCACGAGGGGGGTTTAAGTGCAAAGTAATCAGGTGGTTAAAAAAATAAATAAAAAATTTACAGCTCAGTATTTTTAGATGCTTCAATCTGGATCTTCAAGCAAGGAAACATTCTACATAGTTCTCTTTGTTTTTGCGGGGGCTGGACAGCTGTTTTTGTACCTAGATTTGAACACTGTTTGTCCTTACAAAGAGCTAAAGGTGTAAAGGCTGGGCTTCTAGCATTGAATAATAATGAGGTCATACTTGGGACAGGCTCGCTTGCTCAAGAAAATAAATACAGTGGAACCTCGGATTGCGAGTAACGCGGTTAACGGGCATTTCACAATACGAGCACTGTATTTTTAAAAATCGTAACTTGGTCTGCGAGTGTTGTCTTGCAAAACGAGCATGATTCAGGTCAAAGCGGTGTGCAGTCCCGCGTTTGGTCTGAGGTGGGAGGGCGCCAGAGCAGAGCCAAGCCGAACATCGCCGATCAACGCCGTTCGGAAATGCACGGAAGGGCCTGAGGACAGCTCTGCTGACCTCGGCAAATCTCGGGAACTAAGTCTTTCCAAGGTTTGCTGAGGTTTGCCGAGGTCAGCCGAGGTGTCCTTGGGCCCTTTCAGCCGTTTCCGAGGCTCTCCGGCGCCCCACCGGCTCTGGCCGAATGCGGTATTGCATGCCATTGAAGTCAATGCGGAACAAATTATTTTTGTTTCCATTGACTTCAATGGGGAAACTCGCTTTGATACGCGAGTACTTTGGGTTACGAGCATTCTCCTGGAACGGATTATGCTCATAATCCGAGGTTCCACTGTACAATCAGCCATGACTTCTCCTCCTGAGAAACATCTAAAATGTAAAAAATATAATACATTTTTAGGCATGCTGAGTGAATGGAAAAACACATAACAAACATATACAGGGGTTTTCTCAAATTTGACTGTAAAAGTGGAACTGTGCTTTAGAAAACATACATTTTTTTTTTTTAAATGTATTTGTACGTAGGCAAATCTATCCTAGAGGTATAACCAAGTTAGTAATACAGCCGAATTTTAAATCTGAGTACAAAGAAACAAAAATACAGTAAAATATCACTTTTAATATTTTTTTAAAGTACCACTGACCACCAATGACTGTAGGGTCATTTTCTTAAAGGTAAAAAAAAAAAAGTAAATTTAAAAAGGCTTTTATTTAAAAAAAAAAAAAAAAAATTAAAAAGGGCATTCTATGCAGTAAGGTAAAAAAACTTCTGTCTACTGCTCCCCCCTCCCAATACTCACCTGAGCCCGATCCAGCGATGTGCATGAGTGCAGAGGCTCTCCCGGGTCTCTGCCTCCTTATTGGCTGAGGGACAGCATCGGAAGCCATTGGCTCCCACTGCTGTCAATCATAACAAGTGAGGAGGGAGCGGGGAGTGGGGCTGAGCTCATAGACACACAGAGGCGGCTCGGGAGCAAGCATGCTTGAGTGCCCCCAGAGCAAGCAGCTTGCAGTGGGGGCACTCAGCAGGAGGGAGGGGCCAGGAGCACCAGTGGGGGACCCAAGAAGAGGAGGATCCGGGCTGCTCTGTGCAAAACCATTACACAGAGCAGGTAAGTATAACATGTTTGTTCTTAAAAAAAAAAAAAAGCTGAACCTTTACAAACGCTTTAAGCAAACACAAATGTTTGGTCTTATTTTTTCTTTTATATAGTAAAAAAATAAAAATAAAATAGGAGTAATTATTAAACTATACCTAAAAGAAAGCTCCCTAAAATCATGTAAAATGAATCTAGGTACAGTGAAGTACATTGTAATTATCAGTCAAACTATCACAGCACTGATTAGGATATATACAGGCTAGTAGTCAGGTGGTTAATTAAAAAAAAAAAATAGGGGGTCCAGCATTTTCAAGAAAGTAGTTTACAATTTAAAATTCACAATATTGTATCAAAATACAAGTATATTTTTCATATACCTCCTAGCTTTGTAAATCCCATATGTAGGTTAGTGTTTAAAGAGAAGATCCGATGCTTTTACAAATAACATTGTATTAGTCCTCAATCTATATTCTGCATGCTAATGAAGTCTCATATGCTACTGAAGAGGGATCACATGTGTCACAGAACGTGTATGTATTCAAATGTCTTTGTAATGAAAATCTTGCTAGAAGAGACCCCATGATAGCTTTTGAACCTTCATTTATATAGTGATTTTTTCTTTGCTTGAGGACTAATGCAATGTTAGCCGTAAAAGTATTGGAGCTTTACTATTATCATATGAGATCTACACTGCTAGCGGCATAAAAAAAATACGCTTGTCTTTGGATACAACATTATTGTGAATTTAATCAACTTTTTTATTTATTTTTTATTTTATTTTATATTATATATTATATATATATATATATATATATATATATATATATATATATATATATATATATATATATATATATATATATATACTGTATGTACAAAAAAAAAATTCATATTATTTCATTAACCACTTACCTGTATGTACCCATTCAATACTAACCCAGTTTTTAGTTTACCTAACAATTACTAGGTCATGAAACTCAATACCACAATTCATTTTATACCGTTTTTTGAGGACAGATAGAGATTTTGTTTTTTGGTATTTAATAACCACTGGGGTTTTTTTTTATTATTATCATTATTATTATTATTATTATTATTATTATTAAATGAAAGAAAAAGACCAAAAATTTTGTTTATTTCTTTTTTCCTTGCATTTAACATAATTCATTTATCACTTAACTATATATGCTCATCACCAGGCCATGCTGTGATAGTTTGGCTGACAATTACTCTGTCTTGCCACACTGTACCCTAATTAACCACTTGACCTCCAGGAGGATTTACCCCCCTTCATTACCAGGCCATTTTGTGCGATACGGCACTGTGTTATTTCAGCTGACAATTATGCAACGCTGTAAACCAAATAAAATGTATGTCCTTTTTTCCCCACAAATAGAGCTTTCTTTTGGTGGTATTTGATGATCACCACTGTTTATTTTTTATTTTTTGCGCTGTAAACAATAAAAGACTGACAATTTTGAATAAAATATATATTTTTTTTACTTTTTGCTATAAAACATATCCAATTACAAAAACAAAAAATAAATGTCTTCATAAATTTAGGCCAATATGTATTCTGCTACATATTTTTGGTAAAAAAAAAATCCTCAATAAGCGTATATTGATTGGTTTGCACATTGGTTTGCGTCTACAAAGTATGGGATATTTTTATTTATTTTTTACTAGTAATGGCGGTGATCACTGATCAGTGACATATAGTGGGACTGCGATATTGTGGCAGACAATCGGATACTAACTGACACTTTTGACACTTTGTAGGAACCAGTGACACTAATACAGTAATCAGTGCTAAAAATTTACACTGTCACTGTACTAATGACACCGGCTGGGAAGGGGTTAAACGTCTAGGGTGATCAAAGGGTTAATTGTGTGCCTAACCGGTGTTTATGTGTACACAGTGTGGTGCTTTTACTAGGGGAAGTAATCAATTTCATTCTGAGCTTTGTGGGGAAAGTAAATCCATTACTTCCCTGCAGACAGGACAGGGCTCTGCCTTGGTTACATAGGCAGAGCCCTGTCCTTTGTCTTTCCGGTTGATCGGCGGTTGCCAGCAGTAATCTATTGGCCGGCACCCAATGATTAGCATATGCTGTGTAAAATGCACCCCCTACTTGGAAGTGCAAAATCACATACTAGGTACATGATCTGGTGCAGCAGGGTCGCCTTGCCAACGTATATCTGTTATGCGGTCAGCAAGTGGTTAATTTGGCGTAATTTTTTGAGAGTTTCTTTTGACAGTATTTAACTATGTAAGCCCCGGACCATTTGGCTGGCCAAAGACCAGAGCACTTTTTGCGATTCGGGACTCCGTCGATCTAACTGACAATTGCGCGGTTGTGCGACGTGGCTCCCAAACAAAATTGATGTCCTTTTTTTCCCACAAATAGAGCTTTCTTTTGGTGGTATTTGATCACCTCTGCGGTTTTTATTTTTTGCGCTATAAACAAAAAAAGAGCAACAATTTTGAAAAAAAACGCATTATTTTTAACTTTTTGCTCTAATAAATATCCCCAAAAAAATATATATATAAAAAAAAAAAAAAAAATTCCCTCAGTTTAGGCCGATACATATTCTTCTACATATTTTTTGTAAAAAAAAAAAAAATCACAACAAGCGTTTATTGATTGGTTTGCGCAAAAGTTATAGCGTCTACAAAATAGGGGATAGTTTTATGGCATTTTTATTATAAATTTATTTTTTTACTAGTAATGGCGGCGATCTGCGATTTTTTTATCGTGACTGCGACATTATGGCGGACACATCGGATACTTTTGACGCATTTTTGGGACCATTGTCATTTTTACAGCGATCAGTGCTATAAAATTGCACTGATTACTGTAAAAATGGCAGGGAAGGGGTTAACCACTAGCTGGCTAGGAAGGGGTTAAGTGTGTCCTAGGGAGTGATTCTAGCTGTTAGGGGGAGTGGCTACGAGTGACACGTCACTGATCACCGCTCCCGATCACAGGTGATCAGTGACAGTGTAACTAGGCAGAACGGGGAGATGCTTGTTTACATTAGCATCACCCTGTTCTTCAGCTCCGTGAAACGATCGCGGGTATCCCCGCGGACATCAAGCCTGTGGGACCCGCAATCCTACTCACGGAGCTCGCGGCAGGGTCGCTCGCGTGCCACCGGCGGCACGCACACGACCACACGGTAGCACATTCAAAGGGACGTACAGGTATGCCCATTTGCGCAGCCGTGCCATTCTGCCGACGTAAATGTATATACATATATAAACAAAGAAACGGCGCTGGAATAGACGTGTGCAATATTGAACGAGAAAAAGAAAACACAAAAAATGTGCAGCTGCTGATAAGAAAGTGCTATAACCTTCAAAAAATGCTCAAACCAATAAAACAGCGCTGGCAAACAAAAATTGTGACAAAATAATAAATGATCCCACAAAATTGACAAACATCAATAATGTGTGTGAAGTGGTTACATGTCTGACACAAACCAATCCCATAAAAAATGAACTAGCATCAAATAATATGTGTGATAAATTATTACATAAGTGACATGATTGAATAATAACCATAAAATTATTTCATAGATACCAAAATTGAATAAGTGATCAATGTGGTAAGAAAATATATAAAAAAAAAAAAAAAAAAAGAGAATGTGAGTAAGTCCAGTTATTGTCCCAAAAAAACAAGAACCAAAATAAATGTACATATGAGCTCCTTCTTGGAATAGACTCACCGGGCTAGCAGACAGACAGAGCAGCAAAGCAGAGGGCAGATATGCAGACAAACTGTGGTTCGGCAAGTAGGCACAAAAGCAGAGCTGAATAAACAAGCCAGTGGGATGAGAGGATCCAGGGAGCGATGCATGCACACAAGGCACAGTGATGTTCTTGGAGATATTGTACCGATAATAGAAGAGAGCAAATTTTAAAGTGTTGTAGAATGATTTTTAAAATGCGCGCTCTGCGCTACTTACAGGATGCATAAAGGAAGGCAAACTTCTCAGATACTTCCGCGGTTGCAGCTGGTTTAGCGTGCGCTCCACGGGAACAGGAAGTGGCGTCAGTGGTTAGATCCTTGGCCGGAAATTACGTCGACGCGTTTCGCCCCTCCTCCAGGGCGTCATCAAAAGACATCACTTCCGGCCAAAGGGATGTGATATTTATACTAGATGGAGAGCAGAAAACCCCTCCTTTTACCAGGTGTAGCTAGATGGAGATCAGAAAACCCCTCCTTTTAACAGGTGGAGCTAAACGCCAAAACATGATCAGAGGGGATAAGATCACTTATTGTCCTGCATGATCATCATATGAGTTTGCATAAAGCCTTTAATAAGCTGGCGATAAAAAAAGGGGGGGTAAACCCCGACAATTACAATGTACAGTAAAAACAAATAACACATAGTGTATACAATATACAATATGCCGTAAATAAGCAAAATTGTTAAAAAATTGTTAAAATGTAATTAGAATTACATAGAATTACATATATATAAGAACATAATCCCAGGATTAGGAATTTGAACTTGCAGTATAATATATTATCCCTTAAAAACTTATTTTAAAATGAAAATTGAAATTAAAGTAATTGATTTGTCCCAAAAGTTTGGAAATCCCTCTCCCGGACATTAACTGAAAAAATAATTAAAAATAAATAATATAAAAAAAAATATATAAATAAAATAAAATAAAATTAAAATAAAATAAAATTTAATTTAAAAATAAAATAAAAATGAAATGAAAATAAAAATAAAATTAAATTAAAAAAATATAAAAATAAAATTAAAATAAAAATAGAAATAGAAATTAAAATAAAATTAAAATGAAAAAGAAAGTAAAAAATAATAATAAGAAAAATTAAAATAAAATATAAAAATAAAAATAAAAAAATTATATATAAAATAAAAAAATATAAATAAAAAATAAAAAACAAAACAAAACTGAAATGCCCAGAAATCGGGAGGGACCAAACTACCAGTTGGACAAAAAGCAATTTAAATCCAAATCAATATTGATACCCAAAGGACTTAAAGTCAGCAGTCTATGGATCCATTGTGTCTCGTTCTGGGAAATTGAACGTTTTAGGTTAGAACCTCTCCAGTGCTGTTCCACCTTGTCAATTCCACAGAACGTCAAGACACTAGGATCTCGATCATGGAACATTCTGAAATGGTTGGAGAGGCTGTGGTGTTTGTATCCTTTCCTAATTCTGTTAACATGCTCCCTCAACCTCACCCCCAGTGGTCTAGTGGTTCTCCCCACATATTGGAGCCCACAGGGGCAGGCAAGCAAATATGTCACGTGCGTGGTCCCACACGTGATAAACTTTTTGATCTCATAAGACTTTCCAGTAGAAAAAGAGCTAAACTGCATGATTTTTCTTTTCCTGAATTTTGATGTTCTACACATCATGCATCTCCCACAGCTGTAAAAACCTGTCTGGTCCAAAAAGGTGAACAATTTTTTTGGGGGGTTCACAACATTATGTGCCAATTGCAGTCTCAGGGTGGGAGGCTTGGTGTAAATAAAATTAGGCCGACTGGGTAATACCGATTTTAGCTCTTTGTCTTCCATTAAAAGAGGCCAGTGTTTTTTTATAATTTTCTCAAATTCTTTATACTGGCGATTATATCCAGTTAAAAAAGCTGTGCCAAAATCTTGTTGCTTTTTAGGTTTCTTCCTAAATAAATCATCTCTATTCATTTCTCCAATATCCTCTTTAATCCGCTTGAGATCTTCCAGATTGTATCCTTTATCTTGAAACCGCTCTAGGATCAGGTTCGCCTGTGAGTTGTAATCTTCTTTCTTGTTACAATTTCTCCTGACACAATGGAAAGGGGTAAACCGCGCTTGGGAGAAAAAAAGAGATGTGAGGGAAGAACAAATGGAGAAAAAAATATATAAATGAAAATAAAATAAAATAAAAACAAAGGCTGCTGCTAAAAAGTGGGATACTTCACACTAGAGCAAATATACAATAAAATAAAGCTGCGCCAATATGAAAAAAGAATAAACATAAACAAATAAAGCATATGAAGTGCAAACCATCACATAATTTCAATAGAAAAAACTGGTCTCATGTGGAATAGTCCAAATAGAAGGAAAGTTAGTCCGGAGAAATCAAACTAAGCATCAAACATTGGGTAGATAAAGTCCACCGATGAGACGTATTCTAAAAAGACACCCCAGTGCTCGTGCTAAAATTCATCCACTGTGACATGTAAAAGGTGCTTCATCCCGACCACCTGATGAATGGGAGGCTTACCAGAAAGTGTAAATAATACAGCATTGGATATAGGCTTGAAGTGTATCCAGTGGACCAGCGCTGATGGGGTTAAAGGCAGCTCCAGGAGAGAGACACTCCAAATGAAAACAGGAATGGAGGGGAGAGACCCGTCCTAGGATCCGTTTGCAAACCAGATATCCAGCCAAATCCTAATACAATCCTCCATATGGGGAGAAAACACAAAAGGGGCCACCCATAGTGTGATACTGATGATACTAGGCTTTATTAAAAACGGATTAAAAATGACTTACATCAATGCAGAGAAAATAGGCAAAAGGTAACAACACAAACACTGCCGGCCGGTCAGTGTAATCCCGTCCCTTGATCCAAAGTCAGTCTGTAGTGGTGGCGCCGCTGCGTGCCTTCCCATACGACGTTTCGTCATAAATGACGTTTTCAATGGGGAACGGGCGACGCAGCGACGCACCACCTATAAATACCTAACCTCTTCCTGGGATGTGTGAGATCGAGGCCGGCGCCGCCATCTTGCTAGTGGGAAAAATACCCTAGCAGTGTGGGCAACCGGCACTAGGAAGAAATAGCGGCTTAGGAAACTTAAAAAAAAAAAAAAAAAAAAAAAAAAAACATCGCTGTACTATATTCACCTAATTAAGAGACTAAAGCTGAGAAAGAGTGAACTTAACTATACTGTTGTAATACTATTGCAAGGATAGACTAAAAGGCCGTCCAGGGTCCTCAATGATCATATGGGACGGACTGCTAGAATTGAAAAAGTGAAAACAAAAAAAACAAAAAAACACATGCGCCCAGATATGGGGAGATGATCCAGTGAAGTAGTATCTATGAGTGCAAGGATGCATATTATTAAAATTACAGTTATAGTAGTGAACGAAATCTACTACAACCAAAAGTAAACATAAATTAGAAAAAATCACCAATTAGGGGAGTGGTAGTTGCCTATAGTGACATAGTATAACTCCAAGAGCCTGATAGTGAAAATTAAGTGTATATAAAAGAATTTATATCCAAACATTATATACAAAATAATTATATGTACTTGAATACGAAGGGAAGTAAATAGTGGAATATGATGAAAAAAAAGGTGTATTGGAAAAAGCGCCAAAGGGCATGCTTGAAGGGGTTGTACTGAGTCCAACCTCCTAGGGTCAAATGGTGAATCCAAATAGTGTATATCATATTATATCTACAATAAATGTGTTTCAGCCTGTTGGTAATCCTATCCCATACATAAGGAAAAAATTATATACATACAGAAAAGAAGGGTAGGGGGGAGGGGGGGGGGGTTAGAAACCCCTCAAAGAGTTAAATCAAAAAGATTTAAAAAGATTTCCTTTTATTTAAAAAAAACTCTTTCTATATAATAATAGGTGGAATATGTGCAGCATTGAGAGGGGCACACAAAAAAAATTATTTTGAAAAATCCCATTATATGTTCAAAACCTTGATAGGAAAAATAGCATGACCTTACACACATCTCAGGGAGAGTTCACATTCAATCAAAAAAACCTGATAAGAGGAAGACTGGCAGCAAACTCTAATGAGTTATGAATAAAAAAGACCTCCAGGTACCTGACATATAATAAGCTGTAGGAAAAAAAGGTCATAACAGGGTAGCATACAGTACATACACCCCTTATGGGTTGAATATTGATACTGACATCAACGCCTTTATAGATAACTCCTAATGAGGGGTCTGTATGCTACCCTGTTATGACCTTTTTTTCCTACAGCTTATTATATGTCAGGTACCTGGAGGTCTTTTTTATTCATAACTCATTAGAGTTTGCTGCCAGTCTTCCTCTTATCAGGTTTTTTTGATTGAATGTGAACTCTCCCTGAGATGTGTGTAAGGTCATGCTATTTTTCCTATCAAGGTTTTGAACATATAATGGGATTTTTCAAAATAATTTTTTTTGTGTGCCCCTCTCAATGCTGCACATATTCCACCTATTATTATATAGAAAGAGTTTTTTTTAAATAAAAGGAAATCTTTTTAAATCTTTTTGATTTAACTCTTTGAGGGGTTTCTAACCCCCCCCCCCCTCCCCCTACCCTTCTTTTCTGTATGTATATAATTTTTTCCTTATGTATGGGATAGGATTACCAACAGGCTGAAACACATTTATTGTAGATATAATATGATATACACTATTTGGATTCACCATTTGACCCTAGGAGGTTGGACTCAGTACAACCCCTTCAAGCATGCCCTTTGGCGCTTTTTCCAATACACCTTTTTTTCATCATATTCCACTATTTACTTCCCTTCGTATTCAAGTACATATAATTATTTTGTATATAATGTTTGGATATAAATTCTTTTATATACACTTAATTTTCACTATCAGGCTCTTGGAGTTATACTATGTCACTATAGGCAACTACCACTCCCCTAATTGGTGATTTTTTCTAATTTATGTTTACTTTTGGTTGTAGTAGATTTCGTTCACTACTATAACTGTAATTTTAATAATATGCATCCTTGCACTCATAGATACTACTTCACTGGATCATCTCCCCATATCTGGGCGCATGTGTTTTTTTGTTTTTTTTGTTTTCACTTTTTCAATTCTAGCAGTCCGTCCCATATGATCATTGAGGACCCTGGACGGCCTTTTAGTCTATCCTTGCAATAGTATTACAACAGTATAGTTAAGTTCACTCTTTCTCAGCTTTAGTCTCTTAATTAGGTGAATATAGTACAGCGATGTTTTTTTTTTTTTTTTTTTTTTTTTTTTTTTTTTTTTAAGTTTCCTAAGCCGCTATTTCTTCCTAGTGCCGGTTGCCCACACTGCTAGGGTATTTTTCCCACTAGCAAGATGGCGGCGCCGGCCTCGATCTCACACATCCCAGGAAGAGGTTAGGTATTTATAGGTGGTGCGTCGCTGCGTCGCCCGTTCCCCATTGAAAACGTCATTTATGACGAAACGTCGTATGGGAAGGCACGCAGCGGCGCCACCACTACAGACTGACTTTGGATCAAGGGACGGGATTACACTGACCGGCCGGCAGTGTTTGTGTTGTTACCTTTTGCCTATTTTCTCTGCATTGATGTAAGTCATTTTTAATCCGTTTTTAATAAAGCCTAGTATCATCAGTATCACACTATGGGTGGCCCCTTTTGTGTTTTCTCCCCATATGGAGGATTGTATTAGGATTTGGCTGGATATCTGGTTTGCAAACGGATCCTAGGACGGGTCTCTCCCCTCCATTCCTGTTTTCATTTGGAGTGTCTCTCTCCTGGAGCTGCCTTTAACCCCAGTTTTTTCTATTGAAATTATGTGATGGTTTGCACTTCATATGCTTTATTTGTTTATGTTTATTCTTTTTTCATATTGGCGCAGCTTTATTTTATTGTACAATTTCTCCTGACCCTGAGCATTTGGCTTTTAGGAATTCCGCCTAGCCACCTGGGATGGTGGCAACTGGTAAGTGGAATGTATCCATTCCTATCTACATCTTTAAAAAATGTGCGTGTGAACAATTTATTTCCTTCCTTAAAGATTGTCAGATCCAAGAAATTTATCTCCTTGTCACTAAAAACTTCTGAGAAGGAAATGCCAAACGGATTAATACTCATTCCATCCAGGAAAAATTTAAAAGATTCTTGCGATCCTGCCCAAATAACTATGATGTCATCTATATATCGTTTATATAGTTTCAGCTGTGGGATGTTTAGACTATAAATGGCCTCCTTTTCCCAGAAGCTCATGAAAAGATTGGCAACCGATGGGGCATATTTAGCCCCCATCGCGACGCCCTTCTTTTGTCTAAAAAATTCTTTTTCATGCCAGAAAAAATTATGACTCATAGCCAGATCTAAGGTTTGCAGAATGAATGTTTTTTGTTTTTCTTTAATATTAAGATTTCCCAATGCCCAATCAACGGCCTGTAGGGCATGGGCTTGCTGGATATTGGTGTAAAGAGAATTTACGTCTATACTTGCTAGAATACAGTTCTCATCCACGGTCATTGGCCTAATAAGCTCTATTAAATCCTTGCTATCCTTGAGATATGCAGGGCATTGGGTGGTGAGTGGCTGTAAAAAATAATCCAAATATTCACCAATTCTGGAGAACAAAGATTCAATTCCACTTATTATTGGTCGCCCAGGCGGCTTCAGTGGATTTTTATGTAATTTTGGTAGCTGATATATCACTGGAACTCTAGGAGCATCTGGGATCAAATATCGTGCTTCTTTTTTCTTCAAGATGCCATCAGTTGTTGCTTTCTTTATTAATTTCTTCAGTTTATCTTTAAACTTCTTAGTGGGGTTTCCTTTTAGTTTTTCGTAGGTATCTTGGTCTCCAACCAATCTATTGAGCTCATCTAGGTAATCATTTTTGTTGAGTATTACTACTCCACCGCCATTGTCGGCTGACCTAATTACTATGTTCTTGTTCTTTTCCAATAGCTCCAACCCATTTTCCAGATCTTTTTTCCGCCTATTAGGTCGTAAGGTGAGCTTCTCTAAGTCCTGTTCGACCAACGACTTGAAAGCTCCCACAAAATGATTATTGGAAATTTGGGGATTGAAGGTGGAATTATTTTTCAAAGAACTGTGTAAATAGACCTCAGAACATGGTTCTACTGGTGGCTTGTTTTTGGCATAAAATTTTTTAATATTGATTTTCCTAATAAATTTTTGAAAATCGATAAAAACATCGAATTTGTTCAAATTCCTATCCATAGCAAATTTTAGACCGAGGTCTAAAACTTTTAATTCATCTTTCGTGAAGGTGGCATCACTGAGATTAAAAATTCCTTCCATTAGGTTTCTCTTTTTCGCTTGCTTTTTACCTCCTCTGCATCCTCTAATTCTTCTATTCTTCCTTCTTCTCCTAACATCTGGGGGGCCATAGGGTGCCAGGGGATCCATTCCTCCTCCTTCCTGTTCGGTTGGCTGGGATTGTGCTTCCCCCGACCTCTGGGTGTCCCACCACCCCTCCCCCTCTGCGAAGGTGGTCCTCCAGATCCTCTCCTCTGAAAATCCCCTCTTGTGTTATTGGGGTACCATCCTCGTCCCCTATTTGGTGGTGGCCCATAGCCGGGTTGATTTGTAGGCCAGGGCTGACCACCATAATTACCTCCTCCTCTATGGTCATGTCCTCTCCAATTGGAGGGAGGAAAATAGTTAGATTGTCCCTGGGGCCAAAATTGGCCACTGGAGTTACTTCCTCTAGTGTCATGGCCTCTCTGGCCATGAGATCCTCTATTGGATGTATAACCATATTCATACACCAGGGGTTCATATCGATTGTGGGTGGAAACTCCATATTGGGGTGTCATAGAAACATGATGGTCCCTATATTGGTGACTGCCCCTCTCATCATCTCTAGAGGAACCATCATATCTTCTCACCGGAGTTTTGGGGATTCTAGTATTATCCAGCATTTGTTCTGGGATTGCTGCTGGATTTCGAGCAGAATTACTAGATCCTTCAGCCACCTCTTGCCATTTGTAGACCTTATGAGTTTTGTAGTCATTGGAATCCCTCAGAAACTTTTTGATTTTTTTCTTTTGGGTATCTTTGTCTACTTTGTCTGCAAAATCTTGCAGCTGTTTTAATCTTTCTTTATGTTCTCCTGATGCAATTGAAGGGCCCAATTTAGATTTAATTGTCTTGATGTTATTTTCAATCAATAGCAATTTTTTCTCCTTTCTGGCAATTAACATACCTAAAAGTTTCCTCTCACTATGGTTGAAAAAGGAGAACCATTCGCTCTCTAGGTCTTTATCCACCAGACCGTCATTGGGAGTAATATCCCATCTTAAACATCTAGGGGTGATTTTATCTTTTACATATTTATTCAGGGTAAATATGTCCCACCAAGTTCTAATTTGTTTGTCAAGAGCATTTTTTAAGTGCTTGAAATCTTGGTTAATAGGATGCAGAGGAGGTAAAAAGCAAGCGAAAAAGAGAAACCTAATGGAAGGAATTTTTAATCTCAGTGATGCCACCTTCACGAAAGATGAATTAAAAGTTTTAGACCTCGGTCTAAAATTTGCTATGGATAGGAATTTGAACAAATTCGATGTTTTTATCGATTTTCAAAAATTTATTAGGAAAATCAATATTAAAAAATTTTATGCCAAAAACAAGCCACCAGTAGAACCATGTTCTGAGGTCTATTTACACAGTTCTTTGAAAAATAATTCCACCTTCAATCCCCAAATTTCCAATAATCATTTTGTGGGAGCTTTCAAGTCGTTGGTCGAACAGGACTTAGAGAAGCTCACCTTACGACCTAATAGGCGGAAAAAAGATCTGGAAAATGGGTTGGAGCTATTGGAAAAGAACAAGAACATAGTAATTAGGTCAGCCGACAAGGGCGGTGGAGTAGTAATACTCAACAAAAATGATTACCTAGATGAGCTCAATAGATTGGTTGGAGACCAAGATACCTACGAAAAACTAAAAGGAAACCCCACTAAGAAGTTTAAAGATAAACTGAAGAAATTAATAAAGAAAGCAACAACTGATGGCATCTTGAAGAAAAAAGAAGCACGATATTTGATCCCAGATGCTCCTAGAGTTCCAGTGATATATCAGCTACCAAAATTACATAAAAATCCACTGAAGCCGCCTGGGCGACCAATAATAAGTGGAATTGAATCTTTGTTCTCCAGAATTGGTGAATATTTGGATTATTTTTTACAGCCACTCACCACCCAATGCCCTGCATATCTCAAGGATAGCAAGGATTTAATAGAGCTTATTAGGCCAATGACCGTGGATGAGAACTGTATTCTAGCAAGTATAGACGTAAATTCTCTTTACACCAATATCCAGCAAGCCCATGCCCTACAGGCCGTTGATTGGGCATTGGGAAATCTTAATATTAAAGAAAAACAAAAAACATTCATTCTGCAAACCTTAGATCTGGCTATGAGTCATAATTTTTTCTGGCATGAAAAAGAATTTTTTAGACAAAAGAAGGGCGTCGCGATGGGGGCTAAATATGCCCCATCGGTTGCCAATCTTTTCATGAGCTTCTGGGAAAAGGAGGCCATTTATAGTCTAAACATCCCACAGCTGAAACTATATAAACGATATATAGATGACATCATAGTTATTTGGGCAGGATCGCAAGAATCTTTTAAATTTTTCCTGGATGGAATGAGTATTAATCCGTTTGGCATTTCCTTCTCAGAAGTTTTTAGTGACAAGGAGATAAATTTCTTGGATCTGACAATCTTTAAGGAAGGAAATAAATTGTTCACACGCACATTTTTTAAAGATGTAGATAGGAATGGATACATTCCACTTACCAGTTGCCACCATCCCAGGTGGCTAGGCGGAATTCCTAAAAGCCAAATGCTCAGGGTCAGGAGAAATTGTAACAAGAAAGAAGATTACAACTCACAGGCGAACCTGATCCTAGAGCGGTTTCAAGATAAAGGATACAATCTGGAAGATCTCAAGCGGATTAAAGAGGATATTGGAGAAATGAATAGAGATGATTTATTTAGGAAGAAACCTAAAAAGCAACAAGATTTTGGCACAGCTTTTTTAACTGGATATAATCGCCAGTATAAAGAATTTGAGAAAATTATAAAAAAACACTGGCCTCTTTTAATGGAAGACAAAGAGCTAAAATCGGTATTACCCAGTCGGCCTAATTTTATTTACACCAAGCCTCCCACCCTGAGACTGCAATTGGCACATAATGTTGTGAACCCCCCAAAAAAATTGTTCACCTTTTTGGACCAGACAGGTTTTTACAGCTGTGGGAGATGCATGATGTGTAGAACATCAAAATTCAGGAAAAGAAAAATCATGCAGTTTAGCTCTTTTTCTACTGGAAAGTCTTATGAGATCAAAAAGTTTATCACGTGTGGGACCACGCACGTGACATATTTGCTTGCCTGCCCCTGTGGGCTCCAATATGTGGGGAGAACCACTAGACCACTGGGGGTGAGGTTGAGGGAGCATGTTAACAGAATTAGGAAAGGATACAAACACCACAGCCTCTCCAACCATTTCAGAATGTTCCATGATCGAGATCCTAGTGTCTTGACGTTCTGTGGAATTGACAAGGTGGAACAGCACTGGAGAGGTTCTAACCTAAAACGTTCAATTTCCCAGAACGAGACACAATGGATCCATAGACTGCGGACTTTAAGTCCTTTGGGTATCAATATTGAATTGGATTTAAATTGCTTTTTGTCCAACTGGTAGTTTGGTCCCTCCCGATTTCTGGGCATTTCAGTTTTGTTTTGTTTTTTATTTTTTATTTATATTTTTTTATTTATATATAATTTTTTTATTTTTATTTTTATATTTTATTTTAATTTTTCTTATTATTTTTTACTTTCTTTTTCATTTTAATTTTATTTTAATTTCTATTTCTATTTTTATTTTAATTTTATTTTTATATTTTTTTAATTTAATTTTATTTTTATTTTCATTTCATTTTTTTATTTTTTTTTTATTTTTAAATTTAATTTTATTTTATTTTAATTTTATTTTATTTTATTTATATATTTTTTTATATTATTTATTTTTAATTATTTTTTCAGTTAATGTCCGGGAGAGGGATTTCCAAACTTTTGGGACAAATCAATTACTTTAATTTCAATTTTCATTTTAAAATAAGTTTTTAAGGGATAATATATTATACTGCAAGTTCAAATTCCTAATCCTGGGATTATGTTCTTATATATATGTAATTCTATGTAATTCTAATTACATTTTAACAATTTTTTAACAATTTTGCTTATTTACGGCATATTGTATATTGTATACACTATGTGTTATTTGTTTTTACTGTACATTGTAATTGTCGGGGTTTACCCCCCCTTTTTTTATCGCCAGCTTATTAAAGGCTTTATGCAAACTCATATGATGATCATGCAGGACAATAAGTGATCTTATCCCCTCTGATCATGTTTTGGCGTTTAGCTCCACCTGTTAAAAGGAGGGGTTTTCTGATCTCCATCTAGCTACACCTGGTAAAAGGAGGGGTTTTCTGCTCTCCATCTAGTATAAATATCACATCCCTTTGGCCGGAAGTGATGTCTTTTGATGACGCCCTGGAGGAGGGGCGAAACGCGTCGACGTAATTTCCGGCCAAGGATCTAACCACTGACGCCACTTCCTGTTCCCGTGGAGCGCACGCTAAACCAGCTGCAACCGCGGAAGTATCTGAGAAGTTTGCCTTCCTTTATGCATCCTGTAAGTAGCGCAGAGCGCGCATTTTAAAAATCCTTCTACAACACTTTAAAATTTGCTCTCTTCTATTATCGGTACAATATCTCCAAGAACATCACTGTGCCTTGTGTGCATGCATCGCTCCCTGGATCCTCTCATCCCACTGGCTTGTTTATTCAGCTCTGCTTTTGTGCCTACTTGTCGAACCACAGTTTGTCTGCATATCTGCCCTCTGCTTTGCTGCTCTGTCTGTCTGCTAGCCCGGTGAGTCTATTCCAAGAAGGAGCTCATATGTACATTTATTTTGGTTCTTGTTTTTTTGGGACAATAACTGGACTTACTCACATTCTCTTTTTTTTTTTTTTTTATATATTTTCTTACCACATTGATCACTTATTCAATTTTGGTATCTATGAAATAATTTTATGGTTATTATTCAATCATGTCACTTATGTAATAATTTATCACACATATTATTTGATGCTAGTTCATTTTTTATGGGATTGGTTTGTGTCAGACATGTAACCACTTCACACACATTATTGATGTTTGTCAATTTTGTGGGATCATTTATTATTTTGTCACAATTTTTGTTTGCCAGCGCTGTTTTATTGGTTTGAGTAAATGTATATACAGCAAGGTAAGTGGTTAATGAAAACTGTTTTATTTTTTTAATTTTCTACAATATAATGAAAAAAAAGACCAACAATTTGGGTTTGCTAACATTCACCTTTCATTTCTTTAACTTTAACTAAAAATATATATCTTACCATTGTTACTAAAGGCTCTTCAATATGGAAGCACTCATACCCAGTGTTTGTTCTCCTAGGCACTAAATGGGTATATTTTTTAAAATATTTTCATAGCTATTCATCCAGCGAAACTGTTGGTACAGTCATTCCATGCAAAAGGGGCAAAATTAAATGTTTTCCTTCTATTTCATCTTCAGATCAAATGTTACTCATTCATAAAAAATAGAGTAGTTCCCCAAAATATAGCATTATATTCCTAATTTCCTCAGCGCCAACTAGTGGCCATAATATGGTATTTTCTCCAACCATCCTTTTTTATTAACTTTGCGTGACTTAGTGTTGTACTGGGGGAAGGCAGGGGCATGTGTTCCCTTACTCAGAAGAAAAATTAGATATTTGTATGAACTACAGCAAGGTAAAGGTAAGTAAAAGCTGCTGATGCTGCCTTCCTCCATTAAACTCTTCCCACCCAGCCCTGGCATCTCGCTATTATGCCCAGGGGGCAAGAAGGTCTGCCCGTGCACGTGTTCACTGTGATTGACTGTCACAGTGTTCATATAATCAGAAGCTGGTCTCACCGAAACTCTGATCATTACTCAAATCTGGGACCTTGGTCTTTGGCAGCTCGGTCTCTGTGTTGGGAGCATGCAATGGAGATTGTTCTCGGCACAGAAACCTCTGCTGTCCATGAACACATAAACTATATAACCAAAAGTATTGGGACACCTGCCTTTACACGCACATGAACTTTAATGGCATCCTAGTCTAATGCCCCGTACACACGGTCGGAAATTATGACCACAAAATCCGTCTGATTTTTTTCGGACGGATTTTGTCCGACACTGGTGTTGCATACACACGGTCGGACAAGTTGTTGGAAAATCCGATCACTCTGAACGTGGTGACGTTCGTTGCATACGACGGAACTACGTAGAGGCTAGTAGCCAATAGCTTTGGTCTCCTAATTTGATCTGAGCATGAGTGGCACTTTGTCCGTCGGAATTCTCTACTACACGATCGGAAAAAGTCCGATCGGATTTTGTTGTCGGAAAATTTGAGAGCAGGATCTCAAATTTTTCCCGTTGGAAATTCCGACGGAAAAAGTCAAATGGAGCCCACACACGGTCGGATTTTCCGACAACATGGTCCGAACGGACATTTTCCGTTGGAACACCGTGTGTACAGGGCATTAGTCCGTAGGGTTCAATATTGAGTTGGCTCACCCTTTGCAGCTATAATGCGGCGTACACACGGTCGGAATTTCCGATGGAAACAGTCCGATGGGACCGTGTGTGTGACCAACGGTCTTTTTCTGTCGGAATTTCCGACCGACTTTGGATTGAGAACCTGTTCTCAATTTTTCAGACGGAAAACCTTTCTATCGGATTTTCCGATCGTGTGTAGGCAATTCCGACACGCAAAATTCAGACGCATGCTCGGAAACAATTCGACGCATGCTCGGAAGCATTAAACTTCCCTTTTATAGTGCTGTCGAACGTGTTTTATGCCGCTGTGTTACAGACCGTCGGAATTTGGTGTGACCGTGTGTAGGCAAGACAGTTTGAGCAAAATTCCATCGGAATTCCAACAGGAAAACCATCAAAGCTTTTTCCGACGAGAATTCCGACCGTGTGTATGCGGCATAACAGCTTCAGCTCTTCTGGGAAGACTGTCCACAAGGTTTAGGAGTGTGTCTATGGGAATGTTTGACCATTCTTCCAGAAGCACATTTGTGAGGTCAGGCACTGATGTTAAACGAGAAGACTTGGCTCGCATTCTCCACTCTAATTCATCCCAAAGGTGTTCTATCGGGTTGAGGTCAGGACTCTGTGCAGCCCAGTCAAGTTCCTCCACCCCAAACTCACTCATCCATGTCTTTATGGACCTTGCTTTGCGCACCGGTGCGCAGTCATGTTGGAACAGGAAGGGGCCATCCTCTAACTGTTACCATAAAGTTGAGAGCATGAAATTGTCCAAAATGTCTTGGTATTCTGATACCTTAAGAGTTCCCTTCACTGGAACTAAGGGGCCAAGCCCAACCCCACACCATAATCCCCCTCCACCAAATGATTTGGACTAGTGCACAAAGTAAGGTCCAGAAAGACATGGATGAGTGAGTTTGGGGTGGAGGCAGTGGAGGAATTACCAGGGTCGCAACAGTCGCACTTGTGACGGGGCCCTGGCATTCCGTCACTGTCGGGGGGCAGCGGGGTTGCTATTCACACGGCTCTGAGCGGAGAGCGTGTCTCTCATGGAACAACAGCACAGAGACACCGACAATGACATTTCTTTCTCCCCCTCTCCGCCCGTCCTCTCTCGCACGGGATGACAGAGGACACAGCTGATCTTTTCTCTCTTATCCCCCCCTCCCCTCTCCTGTGTGCTCCATGGACAGTCACGTACGAAGCTAACAAGCTCACATTTCCCGTGGAGCACACAGGAGAGGGGAGGGGGCAGAAGGGAGAGCAGATCAGCTGTGTCCTCTGTCATCCAGTGCGAGAGAGGACAGCGGAGGGGGAGATATGCTGATGGGCACTGATAGGATTCACTAATGAGCCCTGATAAAAGGCACTGATGAGCCCTGATAGAAGGCACTGATGAGCACTGATAGGATTCACTGATGAGCACTGATAAAAGGCACTGATAGGATTCATTGATGAGCACTGATAGAAGGCACTGATAAGCACTGATAGAAGGCACTGATGAGCACTGATAGGAGGCACTGATGAGCACTGATAGGAGGCACTGATGAGCACTGATAGAAGGCACTGATAGGAGGTACTAATGGGCACAGATAGGCCGCACTGATAGGCAGCACTGATGAGCACTGATAGGATTCACTGATGAGTACTGATAGAAGGCACTGATTGAAGGCCCTAATGGGCACTGATAGGAGGCATTTATAGACACTGATAGGAGGCACTGAGGAGCACTGATAGGAGGCACTGACAGGCACTGATAAGAGGCACTAATAAAAGGCATTGATGGGCACTGATAGGATGCACTAATGGGCACAGATAGGCTGCATTGATGAGCACTGATAGGAGGCACTACTGTGCACTGCAAGGTGGCACGGATGGGCACTGATAGTTGGCACTGATGGGCATTGTGATAAGAAAAAGAAAACCGCGCCACCCTTTACTGTTGTTACCCAATTTTTTAAAATGCTATGTGCTCAAAGAAAATAAATTACTTTGTTCTCCCTAACTAGGTAAAGTAAAGTATTAAAATTCTAGTTAGTAGTGTGTTTTTACTATCCCTTCATATGAGTTCAGAGTGCTAGGTGAAAAAATGCTATGTGCTATTAGCTATTTTCAAATTTTGACTGCATCAATCATGCGTTTTATAAAAAATATATCATCATGGTGCTTTTACAATATTTCAAGATCCATACATCTATAACAGTGATACCGTCAATAATGTGAAAAAAATATATATAATAAAAAATATTCAATGGTAAATATTAAACCAATAGGTATAAATATAAAGGTGAAAATAAAAAGTTACAATCCGTGACACCACCGTGTGTTTGCAGTGCTTCTATTAGACATTCATTGTGCAAAGTCCTCCTAGTGTATCCACCACCTGCTATGCAATGGGTCACTCACCACATCAAGGTAAATGTAGGGCGTATGGTTTATTTCTGGATAACCAGTCCTATCTGTAGGTCCCTGCAAGTTCCTGGTTCCTGCAATTTCCTGGTATGGGGGGTCACATATGCTCCACTCTCCCCAAAAAAAGATAATAACATATGCCTCCAATGGTGAAGTATGTCTTAAAAACTTTTATTTAAAAAGAAAGCATTTAATAAACTCACATGCTTAGGTGCCTTGCGCTGGCACTGATTCCAGCCGTGTGTATTGTGAGACCCTTTCACTGGTGTCTCTGTGCTGATTTCTCGTTTGTATGTGTACCAAGCCTCTTCCTCGCCTGAATGCGAAAATACCCAGCAGCCTCTACGCGTTTCGCAACTTAGTTTTGCGTCATCAGGAAGCTGCCAGGTGATTAGTTAGCTCTATTTTTATTGTCCCAGTCCTCATTTGCATGTGCTGTAATTGGTTGCCTTATTTTCGCCCTAACAGGAAGTGCCATTTCCGCCATCTTTATTATGGTCAATTTGCCTTCCTAGTGCCAGGAAGCTTGTGTTCCACCATTTTGACTGAGGTATTCCCTTATTTATCTTTTATTCCCTCAGTGTCTCTGTTTCTACATCACGGATGGGTGTCACCACCCAATACATGTGAATTACTCTCCCACTCTGTTATATGTCTTTGGGGCAAACCCTTTGTAAAAAAACTTTTTCTTAAAAATAAAAAAAATAAAAAATAAAAATAAACTGAGATATTCACCGGCCCATACATAATGCTTCTATTATTTAAATGATAGGGGGGTGTTTTCCTTATTTGTCTTATATTCCCTCAGTGTTCAATATCTAAAAAAAACGGATAGGTGTCACCACGCACACAGCTGGATTGCTCTCACAATCTTACATACATCCTGGAGGTAAATTATTAGAAAGTATATATATTTTACTAAAACATTTTTTACTAAAAAATGTCTTATCTGTCAATGATGATGTCTAATAATTTATTTTCACAACCATTAAAAAAACTAAACCATGATTTTGACAGATTTTCATCCATCAGCCCATCACTGGATCCCAAGTCCCATCTGAGTCTCCTTGGTGTAATTTTGGCATCTCTATATTTCTCTAAGGTCATGATGTCCCACCACACCCTAATTTGTTTATCCATAGCATTCTTAAGTTGTTTAAATCCCTGTTCTAGGTTCACAGCTGTGGTGTTATCAAATTGTTCAAAGACATTTCCCCGGTTTCCGATTGGCCAGGAATAAAAATACTTCCATAATTGTGCTGCCCGTACAACGCATGATTGATGCGGTCAAAATTTGAAAATAGCTAATAGCACATAGCATTTTTTCACCTAGCACTCTGAACTCATATGAAGGGATAGTAAAAACACACTACTAACTAAAATTTTAATACTTTACTTTACCTGGTTAGGGAGAACAAAGTAATTTATTTTCTTTGAGCACATAGCATTTTAAAAAATTGAGTAACAACAGTAAAGGGTGGCACGGTTTTCTTTTTCTTATCACATGTTTTAAATAATCACTGGTGGGTGAATATTATTCTCAAAACTGCTGCACACCATAATAATAAAATAACAACTAATAGAATCACCAAACACAATTAATTGGCGCCGGTACCTTATATCTGTATACTGATGGGCATTGCTGAGCAATGAGGAACACTGATAGGCAGAACTCAGGTAGTATTGATGGGCACTGATGGGCAGCATTGAAGAGTACTGGTCAGTGGCACTGATGGATGCTGTTAGGTGGAATTAATGAGCACTGATAGGTGGTGCTGATAGGCAGAATTGATGGGCACTAATAGGCGGCATTAATGAGCACTGATAGGTAACACTTGTAGGCGGAATTGATGGGCACTGATAAGCGGCATTGATAAGCACTGATAGGCATCATTGATGGGAACTAATAGGTGGCATTGATGAGCACTGATAAATGGCATTGATGATTGGGGCGCTGATTATCAGTGTAAACAATTTACTGACATTCTTGCCTATTAACGCCTCTCCTTTCCCTTACACACACAGCGTGCGAGGAAAGGGCTGCGGATAACTGGCAAGTCTGTTTACTGTCAGCTGATCACATGGTAAAGGGCTGCTGTGATTGCGCTGGATGCTCCCAGGTTCTGGGAGGATGTCCATGGACACCCTCCCAAAATTGAAAGCCCGGGGCTCTGATGGAAGGGGGGCAGGGGGCCCATCATGGTTTCTTGCCCTAGGGCCCTGAAGGTTCCAGTTATGCCTCTGGGTGGAGGAACTTAACTGGCCTGCACAGAGTCTGACCTCAACCCGATAGAACACCTTTGGGATAAATTGGAGCAGAGACTGCTAGCCAGGCCTTCTTGACCAAAATCAGTGGTCAAACATTCCCATAGACACTCCTAAACTTTGTGGACAGCCTTCCCAGAAGAGTTGAAGCTGTTATAGCTTCAAAGGGTGGGCCAACCCAATATTGAACCCTACGGACTAAGACTGGGATGCCATTAAATTTCATATGCGTGTAAAGACAGGTGTCCCAGTACTTTTGGTAATATAGTTGTAGCAAGGTCTCTGGCCTTGTCCAGTCTAATGAGAACATTCCAGTCCAGAGATAGCTGACATCCTTCTGTATGTAGTGGGTTGTGAAGCATAGTGTGTACAAAGATGGTGAAAGTCATTGGGCACCAGACACTTCTTGGATGTAAAAGAGGTTTTTATTTCTTTTGACAGTCCTTTTTGTATTTTTGGGGGGAAAGAGCGTTAGGGCCAGGACACCCTTAAATAGTTGTAGATTTAATTGGCAGCCTCCGAGACTTCAATAGGGGGACAACTGTGCAGGGAAAAGCCCCAGCAAGGCACCACATCTGCACATGCAGGATTGCTGTCTCCTATGGCAACAATCTTTAACAGTTTCTAACTCAAACGTAATGGTTCCTTCCGCTTCACTACAACTGCCTCTTGCAGTTCTTCAACACTGAGCTCCCGGTCTCTCATTAGACCCTCTGATTTACTGTCTCTGAATCCCTTGACCTCCTCCAAGCTTTGCGTTGGTATCTCCCGCAAGCTGCACCCACACTTCCCTGCTGGGTCCCTAGCTTGGCACTCCAGATACTTCTTAAGCTTCACCCCTGCTGAACGGCTCGGTCCCTGGCTTGACACACAAGGCTACTCTGCAAGCGTGTCCTCCGCTGGTTGGGTCCCTGACTTGATCACCGCCTGAAGTTTCCAGATTTCTCCACAGTGCCCATCCGGTGAGAATTCTGCTCCAGTACTTGCTTCAGTTACTCACTGTGGTCCCTGGTGATAAGGTGGTTGGTCCCTTTGTGGCGACGGCTTCCCCTCTACCTCCGACCACTGACAGGTTCTCCGGCCACCAGAACCATCACTTCTGGTTGGACTGCAAGCTGCAATCCCAACCCTGCACTGCTCTCCTTACTTCTGGATAGGCCCTCACACAGCCTAGCAGCCAGATGCCTCCGGGATAGGCCCAATCTATGGCCTAGCAGCCCGGGGCACACAACACACGTCCTCCCAAACAGCCATCTGGGTGGCACACAACATAGATCACCTGACTCCTTCCGAATATATAGGCTTTCCCAGCAGGCCAAGGGATTCAATAAAACCCCTGCCCATTGGCTGAGACACCCCACATACCCATAACCTACTGTAAGGTTGCCACATCATCCCTTTAATCCAGGACACATATTAATTACACAGGTTCTGAGGCTGATTTAAGGCAGATAAGGCACCAAGTGAGTTAAATTACCACCTTAATCAGAAACAGAACCTGTGTAATTAATGTGTGTCCTGGATTAAAGGGATGATGTGGCAACCCTACCATAACCTGACCTTGGGTTGCCCTTCTCATATCTAGTACCACCAAGTACCCAGCCATCTAGCGGTACAAGAGAAAAGTGCAACAAGGCCAAACTTAGCGATAAATCAATAGTTTTCTATCAATCAACCAGGATAACTACTCCCGGAAAGTAAATTTGTGAGGAGCTCCCTGCCTAAACTACAGGGTGCTACATAGTATATGTGCGGTGTGTGGACATTACCGCCTACCGTATTTGCCTTGTACATACGGTTACATGAGTGGCAACAGGTTAAATGGGACCTGTGAGTTTGCCCAGTATGGAGAGGTTTTCAGTTTCCTATAAAATGTGACTTTAGCCATCAAGGTCAACAGGACGGGTTCAAAGGACGCTTAACTCAACCATCTTCATCCTTGTTTCAACAAGATATAGCACTATTACTTTGCCTCTATCCCCCATACACCCCCCGCCATCACACGGAAAGGTCAGATATCTGCACTCTACCAGACCTGACAAGTCTGGCCACTTGTTCAAATCCATCCAATCCTTTCCAAACTCATTAGCGTCATCCAGGGGAACATTTTATTTAGAAATTGATTTCCCATTCAGGAGTAATTGAAGTTCAGCTTGGTTGCCTTCATTGCACCAGGGGTGGCTAATGGCATTCAGGCGCTAATTGAATGCTGATTAAAAGCGATTTGATGACACGTGGAGACAAAGGGTAACGTTCGCTGTTTTCCTGGAGGCACCGCGCCGCAATCAATTGTATCTCTCCTCAGACCGGTCAACGGGAAGAAGAGACTATTAAAAAAAAGTTTGACGTGACACTGACGTGTCCGATGGGTCCACAAAGTAGAAGAAGATATTCAATGAAATGGATTTCTGTCGGCTTTTCGGTTTTGTGTGCAATATTTGGAAGGAAAAAAAAACAAAGATTAGGCAATTTGGGTCTGCAGTGAGAAGTCATGCTGATATCTGACAATGCGTATTTCACACACCAACTAACCATTAGAAAGGTCCTACAGCAGAGACTTGCTTAAGGCTGCTAGGAACTAATTATAACCTTTAGTGCAGTATTGATGTATCCCTCTAAGCCTGGATTCACACTGCCCACGACATCCGTGCGACTTTGAACTCGGACCCCAGCAAGACTTCGGCACGACTTGCATGCGACTTCTTTAACAGAAGTCAATGCAAGTAGTACCAAAGTCGGACCAAAAGTAGTGCAGGTTCCTTTTTCTAAGTTGGAGCGACTCAAGGCGCACAGATTAGAATGGTTCCATTGCACAGAATGGGGTCCACCTGGAGCGAATGTCGCATTACTGTGATGTCACTATTTCCAAATTTTTAGCATTTTCTCACGAAAATAGAGCAGCTCATTAATTTCATTGCATATACTAATGCAACAGTGCTGCGCTACTCAATATGTGCAGAATACATTGGTGTCCGGATGACAGCTCAGATGGTGGGATGATTTGGGCAACGGAAAAAACACCACTCTCCTCTGCTCTGGTAAGAAACCTGATGGTAAGCTTCGCCCTACGTGTTACGTCAAAAACTGACCTTTTTAAAGGGTCCACAGCCCAACTCGTCCCGGCATCTAAGCTGTCATTCGGACACTGTGGGGAGCAGTGAGCTGAAGGAAATAAATCCTGCTCTGTATACTGTCATGTATGCTTATATTTAAAGGGTAACTCCACTTTTGTTGAGAATAAAACATTTCCCTCTGGGTCATCTATGTACATTGCAACAGTGGGGTCACTAGGGTTGGTGTCACCTAGTGCGGCAAAACATGGTGTCACCCCCCCTCCTGTCTATCCTGCCCAGCGCCCTATAGGCAGCACACGGTCATGGGGCGCACCCCCCAAATGGCTCCTGTAAATGATAGTATAGGGTGGTATAGGGCAGGCTGGGTGGTAAAGTGGCAAATTAGGGTGGTATAGGGCAGGCTGGGGTGGTATAGGTCAGGCAGGGGTGGTATAGGTCAGGCTGGGGTGGTATAGTGGCAGGTTGGGGTTTATAGTGGCAGGTTGGGGTGGTATAGTGGCAGGTTGGGGTGGCATAGGGCAGGTTGGGGTGGCATAGAGCAGGTTGGGGTGGTATAGGGCAGATTGGGGTGGCAAAGGACGTAAGAAACGTGGAAAAGACATCCATCATTCTTGTCCAAAAATGTGGCGCACTGAACTGTTTGCAGATGTCATTGACAATTAATATCACCTATGCTTGTTTGCTAAAGTGCAACGTGTTTCTCTGCGTGTCTGGAAAACACGCACATTCCCAACACCCAGTATTGTGAACCTAGCCTAAAGGCTGTACACACGATAGGAAAATCGGATGGCAAAATTGGTACAGCGATTTTCAGATCGTTAGTACGGTGCTTTCGACAGCCAAATTTGCTTTTTCATCAGACAAAAGCTGGATGTGCAGACTATAAAATTTTTGTCGGATGTGAATGCAACGTCTGATTTTTTGTTTCATTAGTACGGTTTTCGTACGAAAAAAATTGTAAGAGCAAGACTACGCATGCCCAGAAACTAAAGAATACATACAAAACTATTCAACGCATTACGTCACTTCTAAAGTTGTATTCTGTCGTACGAAAATTTTTGGATTGTGAGTAACCTCCTCACTTTTGACATGAGACTAGCATGCCACAAAAAACAGACGTTCGGTCGTCTGAAAATCTAAATGTGTGTGTACGAGGCTTTAGGTTTAGGTTACACTTGCTGTTTGAAGGCACTAAAATGTGAATTTTTTCTGCACTGATTTATACATTTTTTTTTATATATATATACAAAAAAATAAAGTATTTAGAATTTTTTATCATTTTGTCGGATTTGGCTTCTAAAAAATGCTGTCATATAGGGGAAAAGTATAAATAATAAAAATCTAAAAATCAGCTGATATCCAATACCATCTCTACACTGACGACACCCAAATCTATCTCTCTCTACCCCTCAGCTCACTCCCTCAGTCTCCTCACATATCTCTAATTTACTAACAGATATATCAGTCTGGATGTCACACCACTTCCTCAAACTCAATCTAACCAAAACCGAAATGTTAGAATTTTTCCTCCACCACATGCCCCTTCCCCTGATCTCTCTGTCCAAATTGACGGTACAACTATGAGCCCATCCCCACATGCCAAGGTCCTAGATGTAGTCCTGGACTCTGAACTCTCCTTTAAGCCCCATGTCCAATCACTGTCCAACTCTTGCCGCCTCAACCACCGCAACATCTCCAAAATACATCCCTTCCTTCCATAATCTTCAGTGACCAGAGGATTAGAGCCATAGGAGGGAATATGTATACCCGTTAAAAATTCCATTCCTGGTAGAGAGTATCCTTTGGCAGAGCCTGCTGACAGAAGAACCCGGAGAACAACCTATCCTTTGGCAGAGCCTGCTGACAGAAGAACCCGGAGAACAACCAGGGAACCTGACAATTGTGCCCTCAAATGTAATTCTTTTTTTTTTAATCACTTGTAATTCCTAATTACACAGGAATGTAACATCCCTTGTAATAGGAAAATGCATGACATTTCAGGTCCTCTTTAAGAGTGAAATTTGTGGTCTATAAGACCCCCAGCAATCTTTCCTCCAATCTGGAAAGCCTGAGATCAAAAAAATAAATAAACCATCTCATGCTTACCTACCAAGTCCCCGGGGGGGGCATTGTTTAACTTCCGCCGGCCCGGATGTGAAGTCATACTTGTGCCTGGGCCTCTGATAGTCATAGAGACTAGCCGATACCATGTGGCCCTTCGTTTTTTTTTCTATGGCTAAGGTCCGGATACCTTCACTGGCTCGCCGATCGCACAGACAGAAGAAAGAAGCAACGCACCGGAGAACAACTCAGGGAACCTGACAATTGTCATTGATTAACGGTGCAGGGGAAGGCCTGGCTGAACAAAATTATATCTGGATGAAAGCTGTAGCTGTAGCTGCAGGGAACCTGACAATTGTCCGGTGTTGTCATAAGGTCCTCCTCGGGTATCCCCCACAGATTGAAGCATTCCCTGAGCTATTTTGGGTATAACCTCCACTCCATGTTGTTGGTGAAATTGCGATTCAGGCGGTCCGCCAAGGTGTTCTGCACCCCTGGGAGATATGCTGCTGCGAGATATATTTACCATCCAACCAAATTGCATTAAGGTGGCAAGAACCTGAGCAAAAGATCCTCGGACTGAGCAAAAATCAGGACATCGTCCAAGTAATGGAATATTCTTATTTCTCTTTGTCAAATATAGGCAATTACCGTTACCAGAACTTATGTAAAAGTAGTTGCCCGGGTAGAAAAATCTTAGCAAGTGTTGCTGAAAATCAGCCACTGGGCTATGGAAGTACGCATTTTCGAGGTCCACCGAGACCATCCAGTCGCCCGGACGAATTACCGCTGAAATAGTCTTGAGAGGCTCTATCCGGAATGGCTGTGGCTTCAGAGAGGCGTTCAGGTTTCTTAAATCTAGGACAGGGCGTCATTTTCCCGATACTTTCTGGATGAGAAAAAGAGGAGAATATACCCCCAAACCCTGCTCTTTCTCTGGCACAGGTACAATGGTGTGAAGAGTGAGTAACTCTGTGATGTACGCCTTCAGTGATGCCGCTTCTCTGCTGAAGTGGGAATTTTCGTTGCAACAAAGAATCTTCTTGGAGGAGAACTTTGGAACGGAAGACGAAGGCCATTCTGAACTACTTCCAGGACCCAGAAATATGTTATTTTCTCTGCCCAGGTACCGCTGTAGATGGTCAGTCTTGCCCCTACTGGCGGCCCCTGGGTGGGCCGTCCTTCATCATCATGAAAAGCGCGAAAACTCTCTGCCTGGCCAATAGGATCTGGCATCCGTGAACTGATCCCGGGGTCTTTTATTCGTCCAAAATGACTGCGGACGCCGCTTCCGATCCTGGGGGAGACCAGACTTCCCTAGAGTCACCCGGAGAATTGCCTCTTCCAGCATTTTACCAAAGAGAGTGTTCCCTGAGAAGGGATGGAACATGAAGCCTGCTTTGAGGTAGAATCTGTGGACCAATGTTTGAGCCAAAGAGCCCGCCTAGCTGTGACCAAGTGGGCCATGATGCGGGAGGTGAATCTGACCAAGTCCACCACTGCCTCCGCTATGAATTCATCTGACAATTTCGAGCCTTAAAGATTTGATGAGAACAGTTCTTCCTGCGCCCGGAAACATTAACGCGGACTCCACATTTGAAGCCCAGACCCTGACGGCATTGTCAAATCAGGTCAGAGCCACCACCGGCCTGCAGGCAGCCCCCACAGTGGTGAAGGTCTTCTTCAGTTCCGAGTCAGCCCTCCGTTCCATCAAATCTTTAAAAGACCATTGTTTCTTCCAGCGGTAGGGTAATATGCCTTACAAGACGTTGTAAAGACGCATACACTTTAGGAGGGATATCCCACGGCTCCACATCTGAAGGTCGGAAAGGGTATAACTTGTTGATCCTATTCCACAGTGACGGTCTTTTATCCAGCCTGGTCCACTCCTCCTCCATTAACTTCTTAATTTCCACTATAAAAGAAAATTTTGTGAACTCTCTCTTTACATTTAGGTAATATTTTCTCTGCTCCTGTGTGGCTGAAGACTCTTCCTCCCAATCGATGGCCTGTTTGACCGCAGATATGAATGAGGGTACCAGAGAAAAGTCAAACGAATATGTATCTAAGATATCTTGATCAGAGTCCATTTCTGAGTCAGAACTAATGGCTCCAGGTTCCGGAGAGGCCTCGTCCCTTCTCCTTAGGCGATTAGTTCCTCCTACCGCAGAAGGGCCTGGTAACAGGGCCTTTACCCCTTCTTCCACTGCTCTCTTAATGTATAACTTTGTGTCCTCATTGACCTGGCCTTGGGAAGCCTCCTTGAAGTATAGCTTACAAAGGCATTTGGCAGGTAATGGAACTGCAGTGCAAGCCCAACAAGTATTTGGTGACCATATCCGCTGAAACAGCTGGTCCATGATCGATGTTGCCTAGACAATGGGCCTGCAGAGTCTGCTGAAGGGCTGCCCTGGATATGGTTGGGCTTTGACTTTGCTTTGGAGTGGGAAGCCCAAGGAGAAGGAGAACATTGATCACTAGAGGATGAAATTGCTCTTTTGCGGCTCCTGAGTGAATGACCTCTCCCCCTGCAATAAGGAGGAACCATTAGTAAAGCCTGAGATAGATAACCGGCACTAGAGGCAACTTCAAACCCCCTAGGCATCCCTTACCTTTCCAAAGTTTTCAGGAACAGGCAAGCTCATCCTGGGCTACAGGAAAAGAGGAAAAAATAAAAATCCTCTTCCTCTAATTTAATTTTTTATTCATCTAATAATTTTATTTTTATTTATTTTATTTTTTTTCAATTTATTTAATAATGTCTTTTTATTTTATGTGTCTATTTAATTTCAGAGCATCCCCACTTACCGGCTAGGCAAGGCTTGTACAAAGGTAAAAGAGGAAACTCCTGGGGACTGTCAGCAGGCTGCAGGGGAAGAAATAGCAAGGCAATATAAGTTACATTACACAGGCAGAGAAGGTGAAGGACACAATACTAAGCTGCTCCAGCGCTCAGATTACCAGTCTGGTCATCCAATCTCGTGTGCTGACAGCCACAACTAGCTGAGACATCATCCACCCGCTAGCCTCTCTGGAACGCAAGTGGAACACAGAAAACCAGGAAGAGGAAGGGAGGTTATAAAAAACCTCGCTGACATTACTACCTGGCGCCTGGCTGACCTGACACGGACGTCGGGACCGCATGGAGGGGAACAGGGAACCGTATCTAACGTCCCAGCCGGTCAGCCAAGAGGGAAAGAAGAAATAAAAGTCCAGGATGGCCGCCTCCCGCGTGTCTTAAAGAGGAAGCAAACCCTGATGGGTTTACTTCCTCTTTGTTTCCCTGCAAAGGTAAAGCATAATGGACTACTATGCATCGCATAGTAGTCCATTATGTGTCACTTACCTGACACAGGAGCCAGCAAAGTCACCGCTATTCCCTTGTGTACGGAGCCTCCATCTTCTTGGTGGGTCTCGTGGCTCTGGCGCTGTCATTCGACGACGCCGCAATGACGTCACTCCCGCACATGCGCACGCGAGCCGCCACTCATGGCATATCGCCGTTGACAGCGCCGCACTCAGTGCGCCTGCGCGCCGCTGCCTACGGCGCATGCGCACTAGACAGCAGTGCCTGTCTTTTGTCAAATATCTCCTAAACGTGTAGGTTTAGGAGATATTTCTTGGACCTACAGGTAAGCCTTAATCTAGGCTTACCTGTAGGTCAAAGTGGTTTGTAAGGGTTTACAACCATTTTAAGGCATTTAGCCTGCACTTCACTCCAGTACCAGGAGAGCCCTCATCAGAGAGATTTACCCTCACGGCAGGCAGTACAACAGGAATGTCTGGAGCAAGGACAGAATAAGAACCAGGTACTGCCTGTCTTTTATCTATCTATACAGGGGTGTCCTATACGGGGTCAAGAGGCGGAGTTGACCCGAGATTGTGTTGTCCTGAGGCTGAGCCAGGAAAGTATAATATGTATTATATAAAGTATAAATATGAAAAAATGCTGAATTCTCAACTTTTATTAACTGAAGCAATATTCTCACATTGCAATCATAGAGCCATATTGCTGTCCTTTAGGCAGTAGGACGTACAGAACATCCATTATCAATCTGATGACCTCCCACTGAATATATTGTAAGATTACCATTTAATGTAGAATCACATTTTCCTTTGTCCCCCCTCTGGTTATGGCTAAGCTATGCAAAAATTCACAATTTCTGATTAATTGAAGTGCTCTGCTCAGATTACAGTTCCGGAGCAATAATATCACCCTTTGGGCAGCTCTGCGCGCTCAGTATTAGACTGATCACCTCCTTGTGAACACATTGTAACATTATTATTATTTAATGTAGAATCACATTTTCATTTGTTACTTGACCACCTCCAGTCATGTCACATTTATTTAATGTATTGAGCCATTAAGGTGACATTAAGTAGCGGTAAAGCCGTATTATGCCCTTAGAAGGTTTAGCGTTGCACCAGCTTGCAGTCCCAGCGGTCGTATAACCATTACTGGCCTCCCAGAGCTCCTGTAGACCATGTCCTTTCCGAAATGCAGACCATTCAAAATCTTCTTCGGCTTGTTTCAATAGAGATCGTTACAATGTTGCCACGTGGATTAAGCTTTACCAATTTATCAAATCCAGTTTAAAAATATACAGTCACATTGCCTATGTAGCACTACACCCATAGGAGCCGCTGGTGAATGGGATCCCCCACCCTGCACAGCTGGCCATATTGCATTTTCCACAACCCAATGCAGATCTACTGTGGCGGAATTACCAGGGTCCCAGCAGTTGCACTTGCGACTGGGTCCTTGAGTTCCGCCACTGTAGGGGGGCCCGCTGCCGCTGAAAGGCACACAGTTCTCACTCCGCTCCACCCATCCTCTCCGCCCGCACTCACAGGCACAGTCCCCGCCCGCTCCGCCCATCCTCTCCACCCGCATTTACAAGCCCACTGCACAGGCTCTGCCCATCCTCTCCACCCACACTCACGTGTAATCACAGGCTCCACCCATCCTCTCTGCCCGCCCAAGCAAGACCTAGCAAGGAGGGGGAACCAAGAGATCTGCAAGTGATCTGCAAATGAGTGGCACTGATCCCATCCCTCCATATGAACACTGCTACTGATACCCCCCCACCACCACTACTGCCACTGATTCCCCCCCTCACCACAACCACTGCTGCCACTGATACTCCCCCACCACCCCTTCTGCCACTGATACCCCCCACCACCACTACTGTAACTGATCACCCCCCCACACCAACTCACCCCATCCTATCCCCCCCAACCACCACCCTTGCCACTGATCCCACTGATCGCATGGGAGAGCCCAGAGAGACACTGAAGGGAGGGGGGAGGGGGAATCCCCTCCCCCTGTCTGTAAAAGAAATCCAGTGGGTAAATAGCTACTAGGGTGGCTTTTACATTTGAGAGAATCGCACGTTGAAAACAAAGATATCTGAATGATGCCTGTAGCTGCAGGCATCATCCAGATATCATCACTTCAACCTAAGGACATCATATGACATCAAACGGGTGAAAGAAGAACTATTAACGCTTTTTTTTTTTTTTTTACTGTTTTATCCCTGCAAGATAATTACATGTAGTACTTTGTCCCATGTTGCTAGTTGCTTTGTAACTCTAGCAATAAGATTGCATTGGGTGCCCCCCCTTCCCCCCTGTGGCTGTGTGACAACACAGCTAGGAAGGAGACAAGAAGTGGTAAGAGGAATGCAGAGGGAGTGGGGCGTGTCAGCTTCCTATCCTTGCTGCTGCTCCTTCCTAGCCGTGTTATCGGACAGCCAGAGATAGAGAGGTTGGGGTTCCAAGTCCAACCTCATAGCTAGGTTTAGGAAGCACCTCGCAACATGGGACAAAGTATTACATACATTTTGTCCCATGGCAGACAGAATAGTGAAAAAAAATGTAATGATGGTTCTTTAAATTGTGTAATAAATCAATTAAACAACTTAAGGACGGAGCTTCTTTCTGAGATTTGTCGTTTACAAGTTAAAAACATTTTTTTTTGCTAGAAAATTACTTAGAACCCCCAAACATTATGCATTTTTTTCTAGCACCCTAGAGAATAAAATGGCGGTTGTTTCAATACTTTCTGTCCCACCGTATTTGCGCAGTGGTCTTACAAGCGCACTTTGTTTGGGAAAAAAAAAACTTTTTTTAATTAAAAAAATAAGACAGCAGTAAAGTTAGCCTCATTTTTTTTTATATTGTGAAAGATAATGTTACACCGAGTAAATTGATACCCAACATGTCACGCTTCAAAATTGCGCCCGCTCGTGGAATGGCGTCAAACTTGTACCCTTAAAAATCTCCATAGGCGACGTTTAACAAATTCTACAGGTTGCATGTTTTAAGTTACAGATGAACTCTCATCTGAACATTTTATCACATAAGCAGGAGACCACCAGTAACAGACGGACCGTCTACTACATTGTACAGAGGACAATGTGATCAGCTCTCTCAATTAACATCTTGAGTTCATGACACTAGCAACTGACAGTGTGTGTCCCAACAGCATGAGACAACACACATTATATATACACATATATACAGCATTGAATCTGACTAGCACAGATTATTGTGGGGTTCTCATTCACCCCGTGCCCCTTAAAATCAAGGGCCAATAATCAGTCTGCAAGAGGCTCGCATTCAGTCCTCCCAAAAAGCCTGTGTTCCGGCTAGGTCTGTCACAAAGACATTAGCGAATATTAATTTGCTAATGTCACACAAGTGGGTGGGCTCGGAACGCAGTGCTCTGCACCCCGAGCCCACCCTTTTTGAAGCCAATTAGAGCCTCAGGCTCTAATCATGTGCTTAAAAAAAAACCATTAAAATCAATGCTTCAGGCACCCTGCATGGAGATTAGGGGCTGGGCGCATGGATTAGGGGGGCAGCGCCCCTTATGAGTGCCCGCCACTGCTCCTAGCTAGGCGGGCATTTTTTTTTTGTTGAGTTGTCGTTCAACAAAATAAGCTAAATCAAAACTTAAGCGGCTTGGTAAAGGTGTCTACACCTACAGCATCCCTCTGTTCTCTTCCCACAACTTTCTCTAAACTTTTCCAGCCTTCCTCCACTTTCATCTCGCCTAGCACGGTGCAATGCCACATCTCATCTTATTACGTTATTACCCGCTGCATATATCAAATTAGTAAAACTTACAGAAAAAAGATTTGTGCTGGAAGGATGGCTTCGGGTTCTTTCATATCAAGCAAAGAATGATTCAATTAAATGTTTTATTATTTTTCTGCAGCTTGCAACCTCATCGCTTTTGCCTTTGCCCTCAGAATTTTTTTCTCGACTTGGTAATAAATATTTAATGCGTGTGGGTTTTTCTTTTTTTGTGTTTGCTTTTGTTGATGTGAAGGATTTTTCAATTCGCCCCAGGTGTATTCATCAAATAAAAGAAAGCGTAAGCAAAAAGTTTATTGTTTTTTTTAAAGTTCATGAGTTGTTTCGGTTGGAAAGCGTCTTCAAATGTTCCCGTTGACAGAGGAAGTGGTAAAGGTTTTGGAGTAAAAGGAAAAAGCTGGTGAAGTTTTGAAAAGTAGTTACAAAATGTGAATTAATTGTTTCTTGTGCATTGATAGAGGTTTACTGCTACAGAAAGAAGAACATTTTGATTTAAAGTGGAACTCTACTCACTTCTCTTATTTCCTCGTTGCAGCCACTGTGCCAGCAAGCGCAGCCTCTGTGCCCATCAAGCGCAGCCACTGTGCCCATCAAACACAGCCACTGTGCCCATCAAGCGCAGCCACTGTGCCCATCAAGCGCAGCCACTGTGCCCATCAAACGCAGCCACTGTGCCCATCAAGCGCAGCCACTGTGCCCATCAAACGCAGCCACTGTGCCCATCAAACGCAGCCACTGTGCCCATCAAACGCAGCCACTGTGCCCATCAAACAAACTGAAAAAAAACCATCAATTGCAGCCACTGTGCCATCAAACGCAGCCACTGTGCCCATCAAGTGGAGCCACTGTGCCCATCAAACAAACTGAAAAAAAAAAAATCAATTGCAGCCACTGTGCCATCAAACGCAGCCACTGTGCCCATCAATCGCAGCCACTGTGCCCATCAATCGCAGCCACTGTGCCCATCAAATGCAGCCACTGTGCCCATCAAGAGCAGCCACTGTGCCCATCAAATGCAGTCACTGTGCCCCTCAAGCACAGCCACTGTGCCCATCAAACACAGCCACTGTGCCCATCAAACACAGCCACTGTGCCCATCAAACGCAGATACACAGATACAAAGCAAGCTAGCTACTGCAACATTGTAACTTCATAGCACAATGATCTGTGTCAGTCATTTGTGATCATAGCCAAGCACTGCACATGCACCGGGACTTACATGGTTGTATCATTTCTGATTTGGCATCTCAGTCCAGGAAGTAGATGGTGACTCTGAATGATGACTGAACAAAAATAGCTCTGCCTCTGGAGGGAAAAGCAGACGAAGGCATTGTCCTGGGGAGGACTATGACCTCTGCGAGAGGTAATAATCACTTGGAAGTGTTACATTGACACATCACTGAGCATTTACTGTACTGAACATGAAAAATATATGTGATGATGACAGACCCACTTTCGAAACAGCTGCTGATCTTTGCCGTCTAGTGTGTTGGTAAACCCTGATGCTTGCCCTAGTTTTTTGAGGTGGGCGCACAAACTGCAGTCATAACATCCAAAAAAAGTACACAAAAATGTCAGTTTTCACAGGATGACTAGCTCTGCCATTTTTTTAAATACAGTGCCTTGAAAAGTATTCATACCCCTTGAAATCTTTTACATTTTGTCATGTTACAACCAAAAACAAAAAGGTATTTTATTGGGATTTTATAGATAGACCGGTGGTTTCCAAACTGACACCAACAATTTGTTCCCTTTTATCTAGCCCTTGGAGAACTTTTATTTCCACTGATACAGAACACTATTCCTTACACTGACACCAACAATGGGGCATAATTCTTGCTAGTGACATCAACAGGCCACTATTTCTCCCATTGACACCATTGATGGGGCACTATTTCTCCCACTGATACCAATGGTGGATCACTATTCTTCCAACTGACAACAAAAATGGGGCACTATTCCTCCCATTGAAATCAACGATGTAGTACTATTCAATCCACTGACACCAATGATGGGGCACTATTCAACCCACTGACACCAATGATGGGGCACTATTCAACCCACTGACACCAATAATGGAGCACTATTCCACCCACTGACACCAGTGATGGAACACTATTCCTCCCACTGACTCCAATGATGATGCACCATTCTTTCCACTGACACCATTGATGGGGCACTATTCTTCCCATTGACACCAATGATGGGTCACTATTCTTCCCATTGACACCAATGATGGGTCACTATTCTTCCCATTGATACCAATGATGGGTCACTATTCTTCCCATTGACACCAATGATGGGTCACTATTCTTCCCATTAACACCAATGATGGGTCACTATTCCTCCAACTGACAACAATGGGGCACTATTCCTCTCACTGATGCCAATAGTGGGGCAATATTCCTCCCACAGACACCAAATATGCATTGTTTACTCCCACTGATGCCAGGACAATTTCTACTCCCAATGCCCACAGTCCGGCCCACCTAAAGTCTGAAGGACAGCAAACTGGCCCTTTGTTTAGAAAGTTTGGAGACCCCTGTGATAGACTAACACAAAGTGGCACATAATTGTGAAGTGGAAGGAAAATGATAAATGGTCCTCAATTTTTTTTACAAATAAATATGTGAAAAGTGTGGAATGCATTTGTATTCAGCCCCCTTTACTCTGATACTCCTAACTAAAATCTGGTGGAACCAATTGCCTTCAGAAGTCACCTAATTAGTTACTTTGTGTCATTTAATCTCAGTATAAATACAGCTGTTCTATGAAGCCCTCAGAGGTTTGTTAGAGAACCTTAGTGAACAAACAGCATCATAAAGGCCAAGGAACACACCAGGCAGGTCAGGGATAAAGTCGTGGAGATGTTTAAAGCAGGGTTAGGTTATAAAAAAATATCCAAAGCTTTGAACATCTCACAGATCAGTGTTCAATCCATCATCCGAAAATGGAAAAAGTATGGCACAACTGCAAACCTACCAAGACATGGCCGTCCCCCTAAACTGATGTAGCGCCGACACTTGTCTAAAGTGTGCGCTATATATGTAAATTTTGTTTTCCAGAACTGTAACAGAGTTCTGGGGGTTAATTGTACAGGTCTTTTGCTTTGGCATCAGTTTGGCTGGGCTGTACTGAAGTTCTGCCTGGTCATAGGTGCAGTGAGGCCCCTGTGACAGGCTGAGAACCAAGCCTGGTTGGACGTGTTAGGTACCAATCATTCCCGGAGCCAATCAGTGGGCACGTCTGGTCCCGCTGCGTAGTCTGGGGAGGGGTATTTAAGATGCTGAAGTCACGTGTTCAGGGTTCAGCTGCTGCTTTGATTCCTGGTTCCGGTCCGGACCGGCCCTGTGAAGGGTCCCGGACCCAGGAGTGTCTGCCGTCCCCGCAAGCATGGTCACCCTGACCAGCCCCAGGGGCCCTCATGGTCTGGGATGGGGATCGGTCCGTTCCCGAGCCTCGGAACTGGCTAGTTTTAGGCCCAGTAACTGAAGGAGGATTCGGAGGTGTCCCGGTGTGCTCTCGGTATTGGAGGGACACGGCAACTCGTACAAGTGACCAGGGGAGGACTCTTCGGAGGAGGGCCAAGAAGCTGGCTGCTCGGGAAGAGCCCGGGAGCTGAGTTTTATGGACACTAAAGAATCCACACTTCCCACAGTATCGCCAAGAAGGCTGAGAGATCCAGGTACTGTGAGAAAGGTTCCTATTTGTCTTCAGTTACAATCTATTCTGTGGCAGAGACTTTGCAAACTTTCCGGATCACATGTTGGCTGCTAAATCTAGTTAGAGGTTTATCCAGCAGTGAAGTGCCCAGTTGCGAGTGGCTACTCTCTGGGCTAACTAAGAGATATTCAATTGATGTCAGCAGTTCAAAGTGCCTGAGTTTTATCACCCGTGCCCTCTATTCCCACATGAGACTGTGTTATAGTTGGATGTTATCCCTGCAAAATAAAAATCTTAAAAAGGACTTTTTGTGTATCAGCATTTGAAGTTACTGGGTACTGACCCTGGGAACCCCTAGACAATGAACAATGAGCTACGAGGAGGTAATTGGTAAGCCCAGAAAATTCAATGTCGCCCCTCGGGGTTATGGCCGCTACACTAACAAGGCAAGGAGAGCATTAATCAAAGAAGCAGCCAACAGGCCCATGGTAACTCTGAAGGAGCTGCAGAGGCAACTTTTTGGCCTAAAAACAAAATGCTATGTGTGGTGGAAAACTAACACTGCACATCACCCTGAACACACCATCCCCACTGTGAAACATGGTGGTGGCAGCATCATGTTGTGGGGAAGCTTTTCTTCAGCAGGGACAGGGAAGCTGGTCAGAGTTGATGGGCAGATAGAAGGAGCCAAATACAGGGCAATCTTACAAGGAAACCTGTTGGCGTCTGCAAAAGACTTGATACTGGGGCAGAGGTTTACCTTCCAGCAGGACAACGACCCTAAACATACAACCAGAGCTACAATGGAATGGTTTAGATCAAAGCATATTCATGTGTTAGAATGGCCAAGTCAAAGTCCAGACCTAAATCCAATTGAGAATCTGTGGCAAGACTTGAAAATTGCTGTTCACCGACGCTCTCCATCTAATCTGACAGAGCTTGAGCTGTTTTGCAAAGAAGAATGGGCAAAAATGTAATTTTCTAGATGTGCAAAGCTGGTAGAGACATCCCCAAAAAGACTTGCAGCTGTAATTGCAGTGAAAGGGGGTTCTACAAAGTATTGACTCCGGGGGGCTGAATACAAATGTATGCCACATTTTTCACATATTTATTTGTAAACATTTTTGACAACCATTTATCATGTTCCTTCCACTTCACAATTATGTGCCACTTTGTGTTGGTCTATCAAAAAATAATCCCTGTTGAGTGTCCACCATAGGGGCACTCATGCATGCTTGCTCCCGTGCTGCCTCTGTGTTTCCATAAGACACACAGAACACAGCTTGGCCCTGCTCCCTCCTCACTGGCTATGACTGGCTATGATTGACAGCAGAGGGAGCCAGTGGCTTCCTCTGCTGTCTCTAAGCCAATGAGAAGAGAGAGATCCTCAGCCCATGTGCACATCGCTGGATGGAGAGCGGGCTCAGGTATGGATAGGGGGAGCTACATTAAGGAGGTTTTTTATCTTTATGAATAGAATGCATGAAGGTAAAAAACATTTTGCCTTTAGAACCCCTTTAACTACTTACCTACAGAGCAATTTCACCCCCATCCTGCCCAGGCCAATTTTCAGCTTTCAGCACTCTCACAATTTGAATGACAATTACACGTCATGTAATGCTGTACCCATGGGCACAGATGAAGTGGCACCAATGAGGTGGCACCAATGAGGTGGCACTGATGATGGGCACTTATAGGTGGCACTGGTATGCGGCACTGATGGGCTCTCATAGGTGGCACTGATGGGCACTCATAGGCGACACTGATGGTTACTTATAGGCGGCACTGATGGGCACTGATAGGTGGCACTGATGGACACTGATGGGTGGTACTGATGACACTGATGGGTGGCATTGCTGGGCATCACTGATTTTATTTGTGCCATAGAGGTGCCAGTCAGTGCCCATTTGTGGGCACTGATTGGCATATGATGTGGATGGCCATGGGGAATGTACCTGGCCATCCACATGTTAGGTGCTTCCCTGGTGGCATCCCTGGCTGATAAACAATCAGCACAGACCCCCCTGTCAGGAGAGCCGCCGATCAGCCCTCTACTCTCGTCTGTCAGACACGAGTGAGGAAAAGCCAATCAGCGGATCTTCCTGTTTACATCATGATCAGCCATGATTCCACGCGGCTGATCACGTGGTAAAGAGCCTCCGCCAGAGGCTCTTTACCGAGATTGGTGTAGCGGTGGCGGCTGTTAGCCTGCAGGACGTCATATGATGCCCAGTCAGGATAACTGAACCACCGCCTGGCCGTCATTCTGCTATAGGCCGGGCAGGAAGTGGTTAAAGAGGCACTGCAGTCTGCTCACATAATTTGTAATAAAAACATCTGAAGCTTCTCTCCAACCACTTTGCATAATATTTTATATATACTGTGACTCTGTACTTGCCAAATATGCTGCAGAAATCTCCCTCCACTGAGTCTGGCTGCAGCCATTTTAACTGTGGGCAGCTGAAGCTGCTGCCTGTTCACTTCCTGAATTTACACAGACACACAGAGGAACACCTCCAGCTCTGCAGCTCTCATTGGCCCACTTATGACTCCCCCCCCCCTTCCTGGCACACTCACAAGAGCAAGAGTGAGAGAGAGAGAGCTGTGTATGATGTAATACGCGTAGGCTAATGACCAGACAAGAAACAGGAAGTGGGCTGTATAAGGGATTTACTGGCAGCAAAAAAATGTTTTACTATCCAAAGTTAAAACAACAACAGCAGAAGATTTAATAGATGGAAAGACGAAAAAATGACTGAAGTTCCACTTTAAACTTCTAGCAGCCGGTTTAACAATCTGGTCACAAAGTCTGTACAGTAAAACCTTGGTTTGAGAGTAACTTGGTTTGAGAGCGTTTTACAAGAGAAGCTAAATTTTGAAATAAATTTTGACTTGATATACTGTACAAGCGATGTCTTGATATAAGAGTAGCATCATGTCACAACTGAGTATAAAAGAGAAGAGAGGCGCCTCTAAGTGTAGCAATATGGTTACATTTAGCACAACATTTAGCAATGGTTGAAGAATAAAAGAGGCACATCTAAGAATGCAGGCATCCGGGGTAAAGCTGTCCATATAGATCATTCTCCACACCGCCATCATCCCTTCCACACTGCGCTCCACAAACGCTTTCAGATCTCTCTACTGCAGGGTAGTCTTCCCGGTCATGATTGCAGACTGACAGCGGTGAGAGCCGGTGGTGCGGGGGATGGTCTATGTGGACAGCTTTACCCCGGATGCCTGCATACTTAGATGTGCCTCTTTTAACCACTTTCAGCCCCGGACCAATTTGCAGCCAAAGGACCAGGCCCCTTTTGCGATTCGGCACTGCGTCGCTTTTAATGACAATTGCATGGTCGTGCTACGTGGCTCCCAAACAAAATTGACGTCCTTTTTTTCCCACAAATAGAGCTTTCTTTTGGTGGTATTTGATCGCCCCTGCGGTTTTTATTTTTTGCGCTATAGACCAAAAAGAGCGACAATTTTGAAAAAAACGCATTCTTTTTTATTTTTTGCTATAATAAATATCCCACAAAAATATATAAAAAAAATTTTTTTCCCTCAGTTTAGGCCGATACGTATTCTTCTACATATTTTTGGTAAATAAAAATCGCAATAAGCGATTATTGATTGGTTTGCGCAAAAGTTATAGCATTTACAAGATAGGGGATAGTTTTATAGCATTTTTATTAATCATTTTTTTTTTTGTAATGGCGGCGATCAGCGATTTTTATTGTGACTGCGACATTATGGCGGACACATCGGACATTTTTGACACATTTTTGGGACCATTGTCATTTATACAGCAATCAATGCTATTTAAATGCATTGATTTCTGTGTAAATGGCACTGGCAGTGAAGGGGTTAACCACTAGGTGGCAGTGTAGGGGTTAAGTGTGCCTAGAGGTGTGTTTCTTACTGTGGGGGGGGATGGCTGTCAGCTAGTGAATGCTGATCTCTGCTCCAATCACAGGGAGCAGAGATCGGCGTCACTAGTTGCTAGGCAGAACGGGGAGATGGTGTTTATTTTTATCTCCCCGTTCAGCCTTCCAGCCTCACGGGGGTCCCGACCGGCGTGAGCGCGCGCCCCGATGGCACAGCGGCATCTTAAAGGGGACGTACATGTACGTCCTTTGCCTGTCCGTGCCATTCTGTCGACGTATATCGTTGTGAGCCGGTCGGGAAGCGGTTAATCATCAACCATGTGAGTTGCTAAATGTTGTACCTTCATTAAATGTAACCATATTGCTACACTTAGAGGCGCCTCTCTTCTCTTTTATACTCTGGAGCTCCTGCTGGATTTTGCTTCTAATCCCCTTGCGGAGGCTTCCATTTGTGGATGGACATTTTCTGGTTACACAACCTGATCACATCGCTGGAATCTTTTTATATGGACTATAAATTGAAGGACTTATGGATAAATGGTTGTGGAATGAATCATCTGAGTTTCCATTATTTCTTATGAGGAAATTTGCTTTGATATACAAGTGCTTTGAATTACAAGCATGTTTCCAGAACGAATTATGCTCGCAATCCAAGGTTGTACTGTAATTAAAAAAAATAAATAAATCATGTGTGATTAAGTTTACAAGGCGCTAATGGTCCTGGAGCCGTATTACAGCGAGGCCTCCGGTGACGAGAGCCAAATTGCCGTCTTTACTGCTACAAATGATGAAATTGGGATTCTGTGATCCCCTCCCGGTGTATATCTCATCTCTCCTCTTACATCAAACTGCATTATGTGGCCGGAGACCCCCCACATCTTGAACTTCCTGCGCCTTTAATGGCCACCGGTTGGATCTCTTTTTACCAGCACCGGCCCCGTGCTGTTATGTGAAATAACCGTCAATTAGCTGGGCACGGGCAAAATGTCAGGAGGGAGAAGCAGGATTATGAGATCGAAAGCCGTGAGTCAGGGAGGAAGGTGGAGGAGGCAATTTTCAGCTTCTTGGCAAAACTTTTTATCTGAAGACGTGAATAGAGACCCAACAGGGGAGAGACAGCCGAGCCTAGGAGCTGAAACCTGTCCATTTCCCAACATTTTCCCCATTGAGGGGTATTATATCCGACGCAGCGGGTGACCTGGATCCCGCTATGGATGGAGAGCTGTCTGACAGATTAATAAGCCTTTCCTCTCTCACACATTGTATTGTGCCAAGCACAGCGTGACGCTATCACGGCTACAGGAGGAGCGGATGGGTTAAGACTCACAGCTGTCAAAAGCGGTTTCTTTTATCTGTATCTCTGACAGATGCTACAATATTCTGCGGCCTTTAACCCCTTCATATCTCGTACCTGTATACCCCTTCATGGGCCATTTTTTACATTTCCATTATGGTGTCAATACTTAAAGCGGAGTTCCACCCTAAAGTGGAACTTCCGCTTATTGGATTCCCCCCCCCCCCCCCGGTGCCACAATTGGCACCTTTCAGGGGGGAGGGGGGTGCAGATACCTGTACAGGTATCTGCACCCACTTCCGGGACGAGATAGCCAGAGCTGTCCCGCCCATATCCGAAGATGCCCCATTGTGTCTTGGGAAACACAGTTCCCAGGACACAACGGGGACCAATAGAGACGCGCAGCGCAACTCGCGCATGCGTAGTAGGGAACCGGGCAGTGAAGACGTTGCGTCTTCACTTCCTGTTTTCCTGACAGAGGATGGCAGCGGGGCAGCCGAAAGACGAGCGGTCGCTCGTCACATTCTGCCGACACCGCTGGAACCAGGAACAGGTAAGTGTCCATTTATTAAAAGTCAGCAGCTGCAGTATTTGTAGCTACTGACTTTTAATATTTTTGGTGCTGGTGGACCACCTCTTTAAAGCGGGACTGTACTGAAAAAAAAAAATTTAAAAGCCAGCAGCTACAAATACTGCAGCTGCTGACTTTTAAAAAATGGACACTTACCTGTCCCTGGTTCCAGCGGTGTCGGCAGCAGAGGCCGATCGCTCGCTCGGCTCTCTGCTGTAGCCGGCGCCATTCTCGGTGAGGAAATCAGGAAGTGGCTTCACTTCCCGATTCCCTACTGCGCATGCGCGAGTCGCGCGGCGCAATGAGAATCTTCAGCGCTGTCTGCCGGGACACGTGTGTGTCCCAGCAGACAGCGCGCTGGGACAGGAACTTGCGTAAACTCCCACGGGAGTTTATGCCGGAAGTGGGTGCAGATACCTGTCTTAGACAGGTATCTGCACCCCCCTCCCCCCTGAAAGGTGCCAAATGTGACACCGGAGGGGGGGAGGGTTCCGAAAAGCGGGAGTTCCACTTTAGGGTGGAATCCTGCTTTAAAGTGGTTGTTAAGCCACTCTAACCTGTGTACACCATCAGCACTGCCTCCTATTGTAGTGTCCCCCCTCTGTGTGTGATTTATAAAAATACATGCTGCAAATACCTAATTTCACTGCAGAGAGTGCGATCACATGACTGGCCAGCTTTCTCCTTTCCTCCTCTGAGAGATGCAGTGGGCGGGGCTGAGATTCCTCTGCTTACGTCAGTCTGGAGGGGAGGAGGAGAGAGCTGGCTGGTCATGTGATCGCTATCTCAGCTCTTAACTAGTTACAGCCTGCCCCCCTTCAAATGACGGCGGGGCAGCTCTTGTTCTGGGACGCTGTCATATGATGGCGTCCCAGAATGGCCGCTCTTGCGCGCAGCATGGTGATCACTGTCGCGCCGTGTCGCTAGGCCACGGTGCGACCCCAATCTCTTTGACCATGTGAACGGCTGTGTCCAATCACAGCTGGTCACATGTAAACACGGAGATGCCGGTAATCGTCGCTCCTCGCCTAACACTGACAGAGTGTGTGGCGAGGAGAGCCGATCAGCGGCATCTCCACGCAGGGGGACATCAACACATGTAATCAGGACACTGATCATCAGTGCCCTGATTACAATATAGTGCCAACAGTGTCACCAATCAGTGCCCACCATTGCCCACCAGTGCCAGCAATCAGTGCCCACAAGTGCCAGCAATCAGTGCCCACAAGTGCCACCAATCAGTGCCCATTAGCGATGCCAGTCAGTGCTGGCTATCAGTGCTGCCCATCAATGCCCATTAATTCATGAAAGTGTATTTCTCCCCCCAAAAAAATTGAATTTGAAAGACTGCTGCACAAATACAGTGCGACATAAAATATTGCAACAATTGCCATTTTATTCTCTAGGGTCTCTGCTAAAAAAATATATACAATGTTTGGGGTTCTAAGTAATTTTCTAGCAAAAAAAAATACTGAATATTGATGCAACAAGTGTCAGAAAAAGGCTTAGGCATGAAGGGGTTAAAGCGGTATTAAACACAAAACTAAAAGTGTATTATATTGCAGCTTACCAATCATTAGAAGTGGTGGCTACATTCGTTTTCTTTTTTTAGTCTTTTTGCCCCTCTGTGTTCACCTAGTGATCTGGCCAGTAACACACCTCTTGTATTAATGAGACACATTTCTGGAGGAATGAGCACAGGAGGCACAGCAGACAGCAGCATTGTCAGTCTGGGGGAGGTTAGTGTTAAATGTATTACCAGATTTAGATACACTAACACATTGAAGCTAAACTCCAGCTCACACTTTATAATCAATTACAGCAATCTGGGTTTTTTTTTTCTCTTTTGGATAAAGGTTTTGCATAAATAAATAAAAAGCTGATCATTTTACTCACGTTCACGTGTTAAGGGGTTTGTCTCATCCATGTAAACAGATTCTGCTGGAGAGCTTGTGCTGTGAAAAACAGCAAACTTGCTGGGTGGATCACCAGATGAAAAGAGAAGAAAGAAAGGAATAAGCAAAGGAGGTTCAGCAGACAGCAGCATTGTCAGTCTGGGGGGGTGTATTTAGAGGCTCAAAATCAGGGACAGTTGGGAGCTATGAGCATGGGCGTCCACAGGTAGGGGCAACCGGGGTCAAGTGCCCCCCCCCCCTTGGAATCAGGGATCAGATCTTAAATTCATCACAGTTGTGTCGCTATGGGGGTGTTGGCAGCCCGCACCTAGGTGCCACCCGCCAGTGGGGTGACACCATCAAGGTACTGTCAAGCCCCCCCATCAAGTGTAGTGTGACTTCGGGCTCTTTTCCCTGCTTAGTCCAGAGGAGAACTTGGCAGCGATGTCACAGGAGAATGGCGAGCTGCGGGCTATCAGAGGTTTCCCCCCCTCTTGTCCCCCCTTTCTCCTGTCAGGGAGAAGAGACAGCGGCTCTCACCAGGTTCCCCACCCAGCTTCCTGCTCGCTCCGTTCCTTCCCTACTGGCCATAACTGAGGGCCAATCAAAGGAGACTAGGAGAGGAGAGCATCATGGGATATGTAGTCCCAAAGATTGGCATCCCCATTTTCCACAGGGAGGAGGCTACAGCTCGATCTAGAGAGAGATTGAGAGACTGCAGCCTGGAAAAAAGCTGAGGGAGAGAGCACTACAGGACAAAGAATGAGGAGTGTGTTGGGCGGAAGCCATAGAGAGAGCCATGCTGCCAAGCGCCACCAGAGAGAGAGCCACGCTGCCCAGTGCCACCAGAGAGAGAGACACGCTGCCCAGTGCCACCAGAGAGAGCCAGCTGCCTAGCGCCACCAGAGAGAGAGCCACGCTGCCCAGCGCCACCAGAGAGAGAGCCACGCTGCCCAGTGCCACCAGAGAGAGCCAGCTGCCTAGCGCCACCAGAGAGAGAGCCACGCTGCCCAGCGCCACCAGAGAGAGAGCCACGCTGCCCAGCACCACCAGAGAGAGCCACGCTGCCCAGCGCCACCAGAGAGAGAGCCACGCTGCCCAGCGCCACCAGAGAGAGAGCCACGCTGCCCAGCACCACCAGAGAGAGCCACGCTGCCCAGCGCCACCAGAGAGAGAAAGACTGAGTTGCCCCCGGGGTCAGAGTGAACGATCGTGCAGCCCGGAGGGATCACTACTGTAGTTTCCCTGGGTCTGGTAAGAGGGCATGTTGGCCATTATCCATTACTTATCTTAGGGACTGTACTACGTCTGCAGTCTCTGACCATGATAATGTGATAATGACATTGTCAAGGGGCGGTGCATGGGTGACCCTAAAATTATGCCCCCCCCTGAAAAAAGTTCTGCGGACGCCTATGAGTAAGCCTTATTATAGGCGTACCTATAAGTAAAAATCACAATAACTCCCATTTTAATTAGGGCTGATTAGGGTTAACTAAAGACTTGTAAAGTGAAGTATATGCATAGAAAAGTCACTGCTCTGATTTCCATATGAATGAAATAGTAAAAACAATGAAGCATGGCCATCTACTACCCACAAGTGTCATTTTATATAGGAGCCATGCCATTTTGACAGCCTCTCCTGTTGAGTAATACAAAGCAATTCCGGGCAATTGCCGGTGATAGTGACAGGGGGAGCGGCAGCAGAGACAGAAGACGTGGACATAAGAGACGCTTCTAAAACCTTTTGTTGAATCTTTTTAGGTTGCATCCCTTATGTTTAAAATCTGCAAGTGGTTAAAGTGATTGCAAACCTTCCTTTTTAAAAAAAATAACAAACATATCACACTAACCTTCACTGTGCAGTATGTTTTGCACAGTGTGGCCCCAAACCTCATCTTCTGGGCTCCCCTGGAGGCGCTCGTGGCTCCTCCTTGCATCGCTAAACCCCATAGGGAGAAGCGCTCTCCCAGGGGGTTACCTTGCGGGCGCGCTCCCAAGTCCAGCATTTGCGTGCATAGACACAGAATGCCGGACTCGGCCCCACCCCCCGGGGCCCGCGTCATTGGATTTGTTTGACAGCAGCGGGAGCCAATGGCAGTGCTGCTATAAATCTATCCAATCAAGAGCCGAGAAACCCGGGCAGAGAATGTGAGTGCGTCTCTGCTGAGGGAACAAATGGGCTCAGGTGAGTAAACGGGGGGCCGGTCAGTGTCAGAAGTTTTTTCATCTTAATGCATAGGATAGGGTGACCAGACATCTCCGGTTTCCGGGGACAGTCCCCGGATTGAGGACACTGTCCCTGGACCAAGTCTGTCCCCGGTTTTGTCCCCGGATTTTATTTGAACAGGACGCTGGGACAATTTCAAAGACAGTCAGTGCAGAATAAAAAAAAAAAATTCTGAATTACACCCCCCCCACTCCATCGCTCCTACTAGCTTAGGGGGTGTATTTATTTCCATTATCTGTGCCCCTTTCTGATGATCATGTGCTGGTCTTTATCACATTATTCACTATTATCAATAGCATTATAACTTTGATGCACTTTATGCACTTTTAGATACTTTATTTGATAATTTGCTTATTAATTATGCTACTCATGCGATTCACTTTGTAGCTACTTTTAGCACTGGGCACTCACAATTTTAGCCAATTGTCACCATTGTTGATTTTACCCATGTGATTTTTATCTTTTATGCGATTTACTTGCGATTTAACATCCACTAATTTTTCTATGCGATTTTTATATTTTTATGTGATTTTTACATCCATTTTGTGATATTTATATGCATTTCTGATCTTTACATCTATTTAGGATTGTATTTATTTTTACACCTATTTAGGACTGTATTTATTTATTACCTCCAGATCATTAACCTCTATTAGTGTTACAATCAGCTAGCAATCATTGCACTGGTGCACTTTACTGTTATTTATCCCTATTTGCGCGAAATTCCTTACCTATTCTATTGCTTATTTGTGTATTTTGTGAACACTACTCATTTTGCTGCAAATTACCCACCCGCCATTATTATATAACCACTTATTGACCCAAATTACTCACAGTAGCGCCAGGGACCTACATTATATCCCCCCCGCTCCATCGCTCCTACTAGCTTAGGGGGTGTATTTCTTTCCATTATCTGTGCCCCTTTCTGATGATCATGTGCTGGTCGGAGCGGAGGGAATATTTCTTCAGTTTCAGGCGCATGCTCATTCAGCTCCGCTTGCATGTTCTTCTGCCTTGGCTCAAGTCCCGGCCAGCCGCCTGCCTGCCTATCTCCTTGCCTTCCCTGGCAGAGTGATCTTCTTCTGCTCCCCACCCAGTAGTACCCGGGGCCCGAAGAGTAAGACTTGACAGGCTGTGAGGCAGGCGGCAAGCGGCGATGGGCAGAGAGTCACTGATTGCCGCCATTGCTAGTAAAAAAAAAAATATGTCCCCGGATTTCATTTTAGAAATCTGGCCACCTTAGCATAGGATGCATTAAGGTGAAAAAAACACGAGGGTTTACAACCCCTTTAATGACTACCTGTCACAAGAAAAACACAAATGTGACATATTTTTCGGAAAATGCTAATTGTCTGGCTGTCATGATGTATATGAATTGAGCAACTCATCTAGGTTAAAGTATTACTAAACCCACAATGGTAAAATCAGTGTGCATATGCAGTAAAGCATGCTTGTTATACTTATTTAACCTAAGGGGTTAATCTGGCGCATTGTGTAAAAAGGCTGTTTGATCCTGTCTTCTCTGATCCTCCACTTCTTCCACAGTCCCCAATCCATCTTCTGATTAGACAGAGCCTTTGGGTCACTCTGCACATGCTCAGTTTGGTGTGTATTACTAGAGAGTTTTTTTTTTCTTGGGAGGTTGCATGTGATCAGCACATGGTCAATCAGCACTGTCCAGACAGAGGGTCAGGGGTTCTGCAGCCTCATAGGACAGTTAGAGTAGAAAACTCCTCCTACAAGCTTTAAAGGGGTTGTAAACCCTTAAGGTTTTTCACCTTAATGCATATGCATTAAGGTGAAAAATCTTCTGTAGCGCAGCAGCCCTCCTTTTACTTACCTGAACCTGATCGTTCCAGCGACGGGGACGAGCACAGCAGCTCCAGACGCTGTCTCTGGTACTCATTGGATAGATTGGTAGCAGCAGGAGCCAGTGGCACCCGCTGCTGTCAATCAAATCCAGTAACACGGGAGCCGGGGGGCAGGGCCGAGTTCTGCTGTCTGTGTCAATGGATGCGTGTAGGGGCACTCCATGCGGAGGAGGAGCCAGGAGCACCACTAAGGGACCCTAGAAGAGGAGGGTCAGGGGCCACTCTGTGCAAAACCCTTTTTTAAACTTTACAACACCTTTAACCTGTGCTGGGCTGGACACTGATAGAAGTCACAAGACTGCTATATACTGCTGATGAGAAAAGGTATTTAACAGTTTATATTTACTAAAATATTTGCATTTCCATGTTCTGTGTACTGTGGGAGACCAGATATACTGAATGCAGGTCCTGGGTTTAGTAACACTTTAGGTTTGCAGAAAAAGACCTCTGACTTTTCTCCAGCTTGATACACATACTTCAGTCCTGGACATATAAATAGTAAAATAGTAAAACCAACCAGAAAGAGATCTACAATGTTTTTCCCTTATGACAGGTTTGCTTTAGAACAGACTTTGTCAGGTTTTTATTACTTGTAGAGGGTGTGACAAATAAGCACCTAGAGATTTTCCAGCTCATGGAACAACAATCCAAGCCAAGCTGACTGAGAGTGACCATCACTGGGGTATATTAACTGAGAAATTAACCCTTTACACTGCTACCACATATTTTATCGGGAGTCTGTACCATTCACAATATCTGCTGTTGCAGTTCTGACCTATATATAAAATGTGTAACTACTCGCTGCCACAACCAGACAGGAATGCATGCAGTAGCTCCCAGCTGTCCATAATTTTAAGGGACTGTCCCTCTGTCCTCCCTCATTTTGGTCTGTTCTATATAGTTGTATATATAATTTACTATTTAGCTATCAAAACGTGTCTCATTTGCTGCATTTCTAAATGTCAAATGCCAATATAAAGGAATAGTAGTGGTAAAAAAAAAAAAAAAAAAGCAGTTGTGGGTTTAACTAATCTTTTTTTTGCTTAATTCTTTGTTTAACCACTTCCCGCCCATAGGGTGTCATATGAAGTCCTTAGGTTGAAGTGGTAATATCTGAATGATGCCAGCAGCTGCAGGCATCATTCAGATATCTTTGTTTTCAACTGGCAATTCCCTGTAATGTAAAAGCCCTCCTAGCTGCTGTTCAGCCACTGGATCGCTTTTACAGGCAGCAAGAGGGGACATCCTCCGTCACCCTCCGTTGCCTTTACAGGCTCTCCCGTGCAAACGGGAAGCTGGATTACTGATCTGGCGGCAGCGCCGGATTACCATAAAGCTGGCCGTGGACTGGATGGTCCCTGGCCATCTCTATGACCCTGGAAAAGCCAGAAGTAACGTCATGACGTCACTTCTGGCTCTGGCAGGTATAAACACTGACATTTTTTTTTCCTAGAGAGCAGAGACCGATTTTATGTTTTTATTGCATGCTTTCTAGGGTAGAGGAGATATCTGGGGTATTATTGACCCCAGATGTCTCCATAAAGAGGATCTGTCATGCCTTATTCCTAATATATCAGATGTTTAACTTTCTTGTAATAGGAACAAAAGTAATAAAAAAAATAAAAATTAAAGGGACAGTGAAAAAATAAAATAAAAAATAAAAATAAAATAAATAATAAAAATATTTTTACATTTTAAAGCCCCCCTGTCCCCCCCCTGCTTACACGCATATGCTAACCATACTCACTCAGTGATTATGGGATAATTTTTTTGTTTTCTGCAAAAAACCTGGTTGATCTTGCTGTTCTCTATCTCCCCCTTCTGTCCTTTTTTCCTCCATTCGCTGCTGGGCCTGGATCTGGTGAGGATGCATACAGTACATACAGACAAAACATACCTTCCTCCTGTCTCTGTGGCTGCCATTGGCAGCCTGGCTGGGTCCCTCTAACCTGGGTGGGTCCTTTGTTGTGGCATACATTGGATGTGGATGTATCTGGCTCTCCCCTGCCGTCGTATCCTGTGATGCCCCGGCTCCATCTGAAGACCTTTTATTGTACATCACACAACATTTAATTTTGTGTACCCAAAATAAAAACCCTTAGAAGAAGGATTCATTCCATAACATAGCTGGTCCATGTTAGGCTGCTTTTTGGGATAAATCCCATAGTTGTGGGTACTCTTGAATTTGTTCACGTATACATGTGTGTTTATACACTTTTCTACTATGCAATATTTGGATTTGTGTCCTTGTTTTATGATTATATATTAATAAATTGGCGTAAACCTTTTACCTTATCATATATCTCTTAACTGCCACAAAAGGGTTTTTCCGCTGCTACTTGTATGCAATATATCTACTCCTTTCCAATTGGGATGCTGGCAGTTTCTTTTCTATTTCACTTGGCTCTGCTCCTATGCACCCCTCCTGTCCATGTCCCCACTGCAGTTGGGGATGTTGCAGACAAATGTTGGCAGCTAGTGCACATGCTCAGTTTTCATTGTATTTCTAGGGAGCATTTCCTCCCTATCACATCTGAGCAGCCCCTGTGACTATAGATCCTCTGACTATAGATTCCTCTTATTGGCCGCCAGCGTGTCGTTGGTGGTAACTCGTGATTACACTAGAGCATTTATACTTCTCCCAGCCAATTCAGACACTTCCTGTGGTTGATGCCCCTTGGATATTGTGCACGATCTGGATCTTCACTGACCACATAGGATCTTTAGGTACATTTTGACAGCTTCTTTGGTTCCCCTCTTCTCCCCTCCCTTTTTCTTCCTTTTTCTTTATTGGCTTTATTTTCACAATCTTGTTCTTCATCTTCTCCCCTTTCCCTCCCCCTCTCCCCCCCCTTCTTTTCTTTTTTTGGGGCGCACCATGTTCTTTTCTATCACCTTATATCTTTACCCCATTGAGGCATTGATTGATTTAATCATTATCACTACGGTTTGGTCCGAGATCCTGTACACTTTCTTTCATACAATAGCCATCATATCACATATTTCTACGTATATATATATATATATATATATATATATATATATATATTTTACACTTTTTGTTATAGATGGCTATGTTGATATGATTCACTTTACTTTTAAACACTCATGAGGGACTATTCCCGGGGATCATTGTCTCCTGCTGGTGTCTCCTGTCGTTGTGTCATGGGTGTACCGCCTCAGCTCCCAGGGATGATGACCTTTACAGCCAGTGTTTCATCACATATGGCTACCCATCACATTTTGCTACCCGCTGGACTTGCGCAGAATATTGTGGCCACACCCCTGAGTCCAGGTTCAAGCCCCACCATCTACGTGGACATAGAGATAGATTATAATTATGCGAAGCGAGGCCGTGCCCAAAGTGTGGTGAGCGAAGCGAGCCCGTGGGGGGCCCTGTGGAAAAGTGGTGTCTTACAACAGTGTTGGAACGCATATGGCGGCGTCGCGCATGCGCACTCCAGCGGGTAGCAAAATGTGATGGGTAGCCGAAGGTGACTTGACACCTGTTTCCAGCTCTCCACACATGTGCCCAGATTCACTAGTGCATCTGTAAGTAGTATCAGGAACAATTTGTTTCCATTTTCTCTTTGCTTTTTCCCTCCTCTTCCTATAGATAGACACAATTTTTACTTCTAGCATTTTTTATAGCATTTTTCTTAGACACCTACGTTACATCTGCTCCTGATGAGTGGCAGCAGCCACGAAACATGTCAAGCTTTTAGATGCCCCCTTTCTTATATCCCAAGACATTTACAAACATGTTACCGATTATGCCTTACTGGAGTATACCAACGAATTAAGGTTATGTTTTTATACTGTGGAGACTTGTCATAATGTTTCAGGGTTTATTTTTTATTTTTTTAGAATGTTTATAATATGAACCAATATGTTACCATGCTGTTATATAATCATGTTACTACATTTTCTGTATGTAATAAATCTTATCTACCGTATTTTTTGGTCCTACATTACAATAACACCTTGAATTGCAAGCATAATTTGTTCCAGAAACATGCTTGTAATCCAAAGCACTTGTATAGCAAAGCAAATTTTCCCATAAGAAATAATGGAAACTCAGATGATTCGTTCCACAACCATTCATTCATATGTTCTTCAGTTTATAGTCTATATAAAAAGATTATAGCAATGTGACCAGGTTGTGTATAAAACCAAAATGTATAAAAGAGAAGAGAGCTCTAAGTGCTCTAAGTGTAGCAATATGTTGCTAAATGTTGTACCTTCATTCAATGTAACCATATTGCTACACTTAGAGGCACCTCTCTTCTCTTTTATACTCAGTGACATGACGCTACTTGTATATCAAGACATCGCTTTAATATCAAGTCAAATTTTATTTAAAAAATTAGCTTGTCTTGCAAAACGCTCTCAAACCAAGTTACTCTCAAACCAAGGTTTTACTGTATATTACTATGCAACGTATATGGTTCTTATGTGCAATGTACCTGCCAGACTCATTCTTTTTGTGTTATCTCCCTGGCTGCATGCTTCATACAAAGTCCCAATTCCTTCCCCCATTTTATTCAGTCACACATGTGCACACCTCCCAACTTTTTAAAATGGGAACATGGGACACCTATTAACAAAAGTATGTAGGCATAGGACACACACCCTGCCACGCCCCCTTAAAGGAGAATTATACAAAAAAAATGATTAGCTAAAGCCACGAGTGCTTTTTTTACCACTACTATTCCTTTGGATAGTTGAAAGATTTAGTACCGAGAAACACTTTGATATATAAATAGTTCATTTTATATACAATTATATAAATCGGAACCAAAATGAGGGATAAATGAGGAGAAAAGAGGGATAGAGGGACTTTGCTTTGAATGAGGGACAGTCCCTCAAAATAAGGGACAGTTGGGAGCTATGCATGTGGGTGTATACACAATGGTAAATGACAGCCGACTCCCTCTCTTCTCCTCTATGCTCACTAACCAGCTAAACACAATGGGGGTGGAATATTCAATTTTTAATGTTGGAGGCTTCACCTCCCTAATATTCTAAGACACAGGCTGGAGCTGGTAGAAATCCAAGCACACCATGTGATTTCCAAAAATATAAAAGATTTGATTTTTAATATATATTTGTATGATAATTGAAAACAGATATTAATTATTTAATTTTACTCTGTATTCCAAAGGCTGTTTTGTTTTTCTAATTTTGAACATGTGACCAGCAGCAGAGGACTATAAGCTCCTCCTGCTTATGTTTCCCTGCAGACAGGCTGGGAAAGAGCTGGGTCATGTGACAGCTGTATATCCATTAGAAAAAAGGTACTTAGATTTTTTCTTTTATTAAAACAAATTACAGTGCCATCATTCATATACACAAAGGGAAGGGAGAATGTAAATTAAAACAAATGTTAATGCCTAAGCACAATTTTGCAACTTTGACATGTGTTAGTAAAACCGTACATATCATCACAATTACTTTGTGCATCCAGGTGAATTAAACTGCGAAATTGGGCTTTCATTTGGAAAACTGTCCCAAAATAGTAAAAAAAAATTTTTTTTTTTAAAAATGTATCTGTATTTCTTGCTACTACCATAAGCTACCACCAAAGAACAACCCAAAATAAATTATCCTGCTCCTGGCGATCACAGTGTTACCACATATGTGTATGTAGGACAGCCTAGAAACTTTTTTTTTATCCTACCTAAAACACACTGACACTGATACAAATAAAAAATAAAAAAAATCCTGCCCAAAAAAATATTGACCCTGATCTTGACCCAAACACTAACCCTGGCACTGACCTAGACCTTGATCTAGGTATTTTTATTTTACTTTATTATTATTATTTTTTTATTTTTTTTCACATACAATTCTTTTTTTCTCTGAAAGGAGAGAGAGAGACACTCCAATCAGATATATAAACCACAGGGGGAAGGCTTCACAGTGACTGATCACTATGATAGCCAATCAGAGGCTATCACAGCAATCAGGTGACCCGGAATCTGGAGTTACAGGTCCCGATCATTAGTACGGGGCCAGGTGCTCTTGGTAAGGCCTGTGAAGGCCAGTCAAGTTCCTCCACCCCAAACTCGCTCATCCATGTCTTTATGGACCTTGCTTTGTGCACTGGTCCAAATCATTTGGTGGAGGGGGGATTATGGTGGGGGTTTTTCAGGGGTTGGGCTTGGCCCCTTAGTTCCAGTTAAGGGAACTCTTAAGTCGTCAGCATACCAAGACATTTTGAACAATTTCATGCTCTCAACTTTGTGGGAACAGTTTGGGGATGGCCCCTTCCTGTTCCAAGATGACTGCGCACAAAGTGAGGTCCATAAAGACATGAATGAGCGAATTTGGGGAGGAGGAACTTGACTGGCCTGCACAGAGTCTTGACCTCAACCCGATAGAACACCTTTGAGATGAATTAGAGTGCAGACTGCCAGCCAGACCTTCTCATTCAACATCAGTTTCCATTACCTCACAAATGCGCTTCTGGAAGAATGGTCAAACATTCCCATAGACACACTCCTAAACCTTGTGGACAGCATTCCCAGAAGAGTTGAAGACTGGGATGCCATTAAATGTCATGTGCGTGTAAAGGCAGGTGTCCCAATACTTTTGGTAATATAGTGTATAGGGAATCTGGTTGTCATATAGGGAACCGCACTTTATTGCTCAGATACTACTCCAGTAGGGTTTATAATAGGGAGTCACTAAATCTCGGCTGCTCATAAACAGGAACATACAATGTTGTACACTATGTAAAAATCCAACACTCAATAAAAAGACAATAAAAGCCTTCAACCTGCAGTACCAGACTGAGAGACCAGACGCTGCCGGTTATAAATCGCCGTACTTAACTGCCGCGCAATAAACACAAGTCATAAAGTTGGTTTTATTTGGCAGATCTATAACGTCTTTTGGTAGTTACTCTACAAATAATGACACAAGGAACTAGAAGAGTCTGCATGGGACAAGCACCATCATTTATATATAAAGGTTATAGGTGTGAGAGCTCTGCTAGAGGTTTTTGACAGGATAGAATGTCAGCTCTTGTGCAGAGGTCTGTTCAACCTTTGCTTCATTATATTGTGTGTGCATATATACATTATATTCACAATACAATCTAATATATATATATATATATATATATATATATATATATATATATATATATATATTTTTTTTTTTTTTTAACACTAGCCAAAAATCATATTGAAGTTTTATTGGAGACTGGCCTTAGGTCCTTTGAGGACTTCAAATGTAAGACTGTCCCCTGTGGTTCCTGTTCTGTCCCATCTATATATTTGTTTCTGTTGTATATATCAGGTTAACATTTGTTACCATTGTTTAAATGTATGCTGATATCTATGGTGTTTAACCACTTCAATACCAGGCACTTAAACACCTTCCTGCCCAGACCAATTTTGAGCTTTCAGGGCTGTCGCACTTTGAATGACAATTGCGCGGTCATGCTACACTGTACCCAAATGAAATTTTTATCATTTTTTTTCCCACAAATAGAGATTTCTTTTGGTGGTATTTGATCACCGCTGCGGTTTTTATTTTTTGCTAAACAAATAATAAAAGACCAAAAATGTTGAAAAAAAAATATGTTTTTTTTTTGTTTCAGTTTCAAAACTTTGTAAATAAGTAAGTTTTCTCCTTCACTGATGGGCACTAATGGGGCTGCACTGATGGGCACTGATAAGGCGGCACAGATGAGGTGGCACCAATGAAGTGGCACTGAGGTGGCATTGATGGGAACTGATATGTGGCACTGATAGGCGGCACTGATAGGCAGCACTGATGGGTGGCACAGATGGGCACTGATAGGTGGCACAAATTGGCACTGATAGCTGGCACGGGTTGGCATGGATAGGCGGCATGGATGGGCACTGATAGGTGGCACGGATGGGCACTGATAGGTGGCACGGATAGGCCCTGATAGGTGGCACGGATAGGCACTGATAGGCAGCATTGTTTTGTACTGATGGATGCCAATCAGTGCCAAACCATAATGCATGCCAATCAGTGATGCCCATTGTGGGCACTGATTGGCATCCATTGTGGGCACTGATTGGCATCCATTGTGGGCACTGTGTGTCATTCCTGGTGGTCTAGGGTGGCATACCTTGTGCTGGGCATCCCTGGTGGTCTGGTGGCGTCCCTGGTGGTCCAGTGTGGGCATCCTCGGGGGGGGGGGCTGCACTGATATTCGATCAGCACAGACCCCCCTGTCAGAGGAGCAGCCGATCGGCTCTCCTCTACTCGCGTCTGACAGATGCGAATGAGGAAAAGCCGATCACCAGCTCTTCCTATTTATTGGACACGGCTGATCACGACCCTCTCTATTTCTTCCATGTTACTCCAGTCAATGTGAGTTCTTTGTGAAGACGGGAAATAGAAAAGTAATTGTCTTCTTACACTAAAAAAAGATTGGAAAAAACATCCTAAGTACTGCATTTTTTTTAACAAAAAATGTCAGTGGAAATGTGTTTTTATTAAAAAGTTAAGCTGCCTGTGGTGGTGCCAAGTCAGCAGGTGGAGGTATGTCAATTGAATACAGCAGCATTTGAAAACAGAAGAGTTCCTTGATCTGTTACTGCACACTTAAGTTGGCCATACATTATAGCAGGGCTTGACAAATTTGCTTGGAATCTAGGAGCCAGCTAAAAAAGTTAGGAGCCAGTTTTTTTTTTTTTTAACTTCTTGAGATCCGCGCTGTAGCCGTCGTTCTGCTTTGCCGGGACCACGTCCTATGACGTTGTCCCCTGTACGAGCGGCCTGCGTGCCCCCTGCTCTGTGATCAGCGAGTCTGTGAGACTCGCTGGATCACCGATCCGAGTAGGGGGTCGATCCCGACCTCTTACCACGTGATCAGCTCTCAGCCAATGACAGCTGATAACGTGATGTCAACACAGCCGGTAATCGGCTATTTTTTTTTCCTCGCCCTGACAGCACGAGGAGAAAAAAAAAGCCGATCAATAACGACCGACAATGGTTAATTTTTATATTGAAAAAAAGCGATCTTAAAATTTACACAGACGACTAGAACCAAAGCATACATACACATATTACTAATTTTATATATATATATATATATATATATATATATATATATATATATATATATATATATATATATCTATCGAGATATAGATATATATATATATATATATATATATATATATATATATATATATATATATATATATATATATATATATATATATATATATATATATATATATATATATATATATATATATATATATATATATATATATATATATATATATATATAGAAAAATATGTGTGTGTATTTTGGTTCTATTCGCCTGTGTAAATGGAGGCAGCAGGCAGGGCTCCATTAGCATTGCTGGATGTCATACCAACGGCCACCACTAGATGGCGCCAAGATCTTAGAAGGAAGCATAGGCTTGCAGAAGGCCGCAAAGCCGCGGCCTCGATTACCGGCCGGCGCGGCTCGACGCAATCGCGGGCCGGGGAGCGGGGTCCGCACCGAGACAGGATACCCCAGATGGGCTGCCCGGGCGCCAGGTCACTAATTCTAGTCGCCATGGCGCCCTGGCGCCTGGAGATTGTCGAGCCCTGCATTATAGAACTATGTAGTGCAAGGGCCTGCCTGATTGCATACAAGTTGAAAGTGTTTAGGTTTTTATATGGTTTATTATATGTTTTCAATAAAATTTGTAAATTAGAATATTCGAAAATTCGTAAATTCATGAATTTCAATATTCAAAAAATTCATAAATTCGAAAATCCAAAATTTCGGAAATTCAAAAATCCGAAAATAAGAACAAAAATTCAAAAGAACAAAAATACGAAAACCCGAAAATTAGAAAATCTGAAATAATAACTCACTAATAATAACTATTACAGAACTATGAAATTATAGGTATTGGAATTTCCTTTCAAATTTGGCTGTTAGAGTACATATCTAATGAGAATTTATCCAAACTTATGAATTATCTGAAATAACGAATGCCATATCTAAACGAACGGAACGTAACAATTTAATAATAATAAGTAACAATAATAATAACTAGAAAAGCTACAATTTCTGGGGAAGTGTTCTTGCCTCCACCTACTGGAGTGGGCGGAGTAACTGGGTGGAGTGGCTTGAGTAACTGTTGTGTGATTGGAGTGGCTGAAGTAACTGTGAAAAGTGTTAAAAAGCCTAATATTTTAAAAAGTATAAATAGTAGTAAAAAAGTTGAAGAAGTCCCATCATTAGCTGAAAGAGCTGAACATTTAAAAAAAAAAAAATTTTTATTATTTTTTTTTTGTTAAAAATTTTTTTATTTTTAATGATTTTTTTTTTTTATTATTTTTTTTTCAGAATGATTTTTTTATTTTTTTTGGCTGATAATGGGAGGGTCATAAATTATTTGGCTGATCATGGGGGGGTCATAATGTTTTGGCTGATCATGGGGGGGTCATAATGTTTTGTCTGATCATGGGGGGGTCAGAATGTTTTGGCTGATTATGGGGGGTTGTCGGCTTTTGTCACCTCCCACTCTAGTTTAGAACATTTCTCCATTCATTCCTATGGGACAAATTTTGCTGCAAAAACGACGATATTTCGTGAACTGTTCGGCGAAATGTTCCACAACGTAATAGCACACCAATCGGGAACCATCCGCACGTTTCGGTATATTACTTGTCTATGTAGCGTAAAAGCTGTGGGAGGAGTTAGGGTGGTAAATTTGGCTATAATAAGAATAAGAATAATATATATGTGAGATAACAATAAGTGGTCTTGCTATGCAAGAACACTTAATAATAACTTTTTATTATTATGATTATTATTATTATTAATAATTCATTCTGTTCCATTTGTTTAGATGTGACATTTGTTATTTTGGATAATTCGTAATTTCGGATAAATTCGTATTCGTTACGTTGACTAACAGCCAAATTTGACAGGAAATTCCAATACCTATAATTTCAAGTTAGTTATTATTAGTTAGTTATTATTTAAAACTTTAGGATTTTCTTTCTTATTATCGGATTTTCAAATTTCAGAATTTTCGAATTTACGCATTTCCGGATTTCCAATCCTAATTTGTAGTGCTAGACCTCCTTTGTAACTCTAAACTGGTAACCTGTAAAAAAAAAATGTAAAATGTAAATGTATGGAGATTTTTAGGTACTGTAGTTTGGCGCCATTCCACGAGTGTGCGCAATTTTAAAGTGTGACATGTTTGGTATGTTTTTACTCGGCGTAACATCATCTTTTAAACTTTATAAAAAATTGGGTTATCTATTGTGTTTGAAATTCATTAAAGTGTATTTTTTCCGCAAAAAAATTGTGTTTGAAAAATTGCTGCGCAAATACCGTGTGACATAAAAAATTGTAACGGCCGCCATTTTATTCCCTAGGGTCTCTGCTAATAAATATATATATTTTTGGGGTTCTTACATTTTCTAGCAAAATAATGATGCTTTTTACATGTAGAGAGAAATGCCAGAATTGGCTAGGTTGGCAAATTAAACTGGTCTCTATAAATCGTTACCAGTAGCCGCGTTGTATTGGCTTTGGAATGAATTCTTTCAGGTCTTTAACTGTAATTTTAATATAATGATTGAACTATAAATGTCTTCCTTTATCTGTGAGCCTCTTGTAATGACAGCGGATCGTTTATGATATATAATGCTTTCTTGTAAGGCAATTGCAGTCATTTAGCATAGGGCAATATAACACAAGCCTGAAAAGAAAGTCGCTGATCCTTGGTACTAATTTGGGATATGCTGTATTGGTGAATATAGTGACTGCGCTTGTTTGGTGTGCAGGATAATGATAACATATTCCATCCTGCTGCCTTGGGATGGGGATTGAGGTTTATTTTGACAGATTGATTCTCTGCTTTCAGCCTGAAGAGCTTTGTCTGTAGATTGATTCACTTATCACAGTAGGATTGTACTGAGGCTGGAAATTTGACAAGCACAAACCCCTATACTGGTTCACTACATGCCCGGCGATTGCAATTATCCACTCTGCAAATTACTACCGCAGGGGTGCAACTGTCGCCATACAGCCACAATGGGGCCCGAAGAAAGTGTGTGCTTGAAGAAGAGGGGAAGGGGGCCGAGGGGATAAATGTGCAGAAAACCAATCATAACTGACTTTATCATCCCTCTGAACGCGCCCGATCTCGTCTGACTTCATGAACAAATTTGAACATTTATGTAAACCCAATCACTATAATCTCATAGAAGATGTTAAATTACAGTATATAAAATGTAATATTAAAATATTACATTAAAATATTCAAATAAAATTAAAAAAATGTAATAAAATTTTAGATAAAATTAAATGCATCTTTCATTAAAATAATCCCTAGTGATCTCACCATGGTCGTTGTTCAGGCTCTTCCTGTAAGGGTGTGACAATGCTATGTCTCTGTGTCTCCATGATATCACAGCTAGCTCTGGGCATATGCAACATGTGCTCTGCTTCTCTTGGGGATGTCCCAGGTCCCAAAGCCATGACTTTCTGGCATTTTTTTAATTTTACTTATTAATTATATACTTATATAGAGCTTCATTACGGCATCACCCTGCCCACCCTCACTCAACCTTAAAGTGGGGGGACACCCTGAAAAACAAAAACTTAAAAATATGTTAGTAACCATTTAAAATGCCATTTTTTACTTACCAGAAATGGCTGTTGCTAGGCAGATCGTCCTAATCTGCCTCCTCCAGCTCCGCGGTGATCTTCTCTTCTTCCGTCTTCTGTTGAATGGGGCGCGATGTGTTATGGGAACTATGTCCCACAACACATCGCGTTCCCCATTCACAAATTAGAGTCGCACATGCGCAGTAGGCCGCGCGCCGACTCGCGCATGCGCAGTCGGCCGCACGCCGACTCGCGCATGCGCAGTAGGAAATTTGAAGCCGTTTCCCTTACCGAGGATGGCGGCGCTGGAACCGAATCGCTGAGGGACAGCTCGTCCTCCACGACGGACATCGCGGGCGCCCTGGGAGGGTAAGTGTACTTTTTAAAAGTCAGCAGCTACTTTTTTTTTAGCTGCTGACTTTTAAAAAAAAATTTTTGTAAGGTGAAACCCCTCTTTAACATGGTAAAACTTTTTGGTTGTACACTGGCCTGTGTGCTACCTACCTCTGACCCTTTCATTTTGTGCAGTACGTGCTCCTGACTCCTGCATACTACGCATTTTACACCCCTGACTCCTGCATACTACATGTTGCACACTCCTGACTCCTGCATAGTACACATTGCACACTCCTGACTCCTGCATAGTACACATTGCACACTCCTGACTCCTGCATAGTACACATTGCACACTCCTGACTCCTGCATAGTACACATTGCACACTCCTGACTCCTGCATAGTACACGTTGCACACTCCTGCATACTGCGTGTTGCACATTCCTGACTCCTGAATACTACATGTTGCAAACTCCTGCATAGTACACATTGCACACTCCTGACTCTTGCATACTATGTGTTGCACACTCCTGACCCCTGCATAGTACACATTGCACACGCCTGACTCCTGCATAGTGCACATTGCACACTCCTGCATACTACGTGTTGCACAATCCTGACTCCTGCATACTACATGTTGCACACTCCTGCATACAGGCCCGGACTGGCCATAGGGCCGACCGGGCGTTTGCCAGGCTACATGTCGAAGCTTGCAGGGCCGGCCGCGGGACGATATGTATGGCTGGAAGACGCAGTTTGCGACGCATGTGCCCCGCCACCCCCGGTCACCTGGCAACCAGGAAGCACTGAGAGGAGGAGGGACAGAGAAGCTGAGGCCACCAACTTCCCTATATGCGGGCGCAGCACCTTGCTGGCTTTCAAGTGTGGGAGGTGGGTATGAGATTTTATACCTGGCTCTGCAAGTTCTTGGGAAGCACAGTTCCCAGGACACAACGGGGACCAATAGAGACGCGCAGCGCAACTCGCGCATGCGTAGTAGGGAACCGGGCAGTGAAGCCGTTGCGTCTTCACTTCCTGATTCCCTGACAGAGGATGGCGGCGGGGCAGCCGAAAGACGAGCGGTCGCTCGTCACATTCTGCCGACACCGCTGGAACCAGGAACAGGTAAGTGTCCATTTATTAAAAGTCAGCAGCTGCAGTATTTGTAGCTACTGACTTTTAATATTTTTGGTGCTGGTGGACCACCTCTTTAAAGCGGGACTGTACTGAAAAAAAAAAATTTAAAAGCCAGCAGCTACAAATACTGCAGCTGTTGACTTTTAAAAAATGGACACTTACCTGTCCCTGGTTCCAGCGGTGTCGGCAGCAGAGGCCGATCGCTCGCTCGGCTCTCTGCTGTAGCCGGCGCCATTCTAGGTGAGGGAATCAGGAAGTGGCTTCACTTCCCGATTCCCTACTGCGCATGCGCGAGTCGCGCGGCGCAATGAGAATCTTCAGCGCTGTCTGCCGGGACACGTGTGTGTCCCAGCAGACAGCGCGCCGGGACAGGAACTTGCGTAAACTCCCACGGGAGTTTATGCCGGAAGTGGGTGCAGATACCTGTCTTAGACAGGTATATGCACCCCCCTCCCCCCTGAAAGGTGCCAAATGTGACACCGGAGGGGGGGGAGGGTTCCGAAAAGCGGGAGTTCCACTTTAGGGTGGAATCCTGCTTTAAAGTGGTTGTTAAGCCACTCTAACCTGTGTACACCATCAGCACTGCCTCCTATTGTAGTGTCCCCCCTCTGTGTGTGATTTATAAAAATACATGCTGCAAATACCTAATTTCACTGCAGAGAATGCGATCACATGACTGGCCAGCTTTCTCCTTTCCTCCTCTGAGAGATGCAGTGGGCGGGGCTGAGATTCCTCTGCTTATGTCAGTCTGGAGGGGAGGAGGAGAGAGCTGGCTGGTCATGTGATCGCTATCTCAGCTCTTAACTAGTTACAGCCTGCCCCCCTTCAAATGACGGCGGGGCAGCTCTTGTTCTGGGACGCTGTCATATGATGGCGTCCCAGAATGGCCGTTCTTGCGTGCTGCATGGTGATCACGGTCGCGCCATGTCGCTAGGCCACGGTGCAACCCCAATCTCTTTAACCATGTGAACGGCTGTGTCCAATCACAGCTGGTCACATGTAAACATGGAGATGCCAGTAATCGTCGCTCCTCGCCTCACACTGACAGAGTGTGTGGCGAGGAGAGCCGATCAGCGGCATCTCCACGCAGGGGGACATCAACACATGTAATCAGGGCACTGATCATCAGTGCCCTAATTAGAAATATAGTGCCAACAGTGTCACCAATCAGTGCCCACCATTGCCCACCAGTGCCAGCAATCAGTGCCAGAAATCAGTGCCCACAAGTGCCACCAATCAGTGCCCATTAGTGATGCCAGTCAGTGCTGGCTATCAGTGCTGCCCATCAATGCCCATTAATTCATGAAAGTGTATTTCTTCCCCAAAAAAAATTACATTTGAAAGACTGCTGCACAAATACAGTGCAACATAAAACATTGCAACAATTGCCATTTTATTCTCTAGGGTCTCTGCTAAAAAAAATATATACAATGTTTGGGGGTTCTAAGTATTTTTCTAGCAAAAAATTCTGAATATTGATGCAACAAGTGTCAGAAAAAGGCTTAGGTATGAAGGGGTTAAAGCGGTATTAAACACAAAACTAAAAGTGTATTATATTGCAGCTTACCAATCATTATATGCGGGGGCTACATTCGTTTTCTTTTTTTAGTCTTTTTGCCCCTCTGTGTTCACCTAGTGATCTGGCCAGTAACACACCTCTTGTATTAGTGAGACACATTTCTGGAGGAATGAGCACAGGAGGCACAGCAGACAGCAGCATTGTCAGTCTGGGGGAGGTTAGTGTTAAATGTATTACCAGATTTAGATACACTAACACATTGAAGCTAAACTCCAGCTCACACTTTATAATTAATTATAGCAATCTGGGTTTTTTTTTTCTCTTTTGGATAAAGGTTTTGCATAAATAAATAAAAAGCTGATCATTTTACTCACCTTCACGTGTTAAGGGGTTTGTCTCATCCATGTAAACAGATTCTGCTGGAGAGCTTGTGCTGTGAAAAACAGCAAACTTGCTGGGTGGATCACCAGATGAAAAGAGAAGAAAGAAAGGAATAAGCAAAGGAGGTTCAGCAGACAGCAGCATTGTCAGTCTGGGGGGGTGTATTTAGAGGCTCAAAATCAGGGACAGTTGGGAGCTATGAGCATGGGCGTCCACAGGTAGGGGCAACCGGGGTCAAGTGCCCCCCCCCCCCCTTGGAATCAGGGATCAGATCTTAAATTCATCACAGTTGTGTCGCTATGGGTGTGTTGGCAGCCCGCACCTAGGTGCCACCCGCCAGTGGGGTGACACCATCAAGGTACTGTCAAGCCCCCCCATCAAGTGTAGTGTGACTTCGGGCTCTTTTCCCTGCTTAGTCCAGAGGAGAACTTGGCAGCGATGTCACAGGAGAATGGCGAGCTGCGGGCTATCAGAGGTTTCCCCCCCGCTTGTCCCCCCTTTCTCCTGTCAGGGAGAAGAGACAGCGGCTCTCACCAGGTTCCCCACCCAGCTTCCTGCTCGCTCCGTTCCTTCCCTACTGGCCATAACTGAGGGCCAATCAAAGGAGACTAGGAGAGGAGAGCATCATGGGATATGTAGTCCCAAAGATTGGCATCCCCATTTTCCACAGGGAGGAGGCTGCAGCTCGATCTAGAGAGAGATTGAGAGACTGCAGCCTGGAAAAAAGCTGAGGGAGAGAGTGCTACAGGACAAAGAATGAGGAGTGTGTTGGGCGGAAGCCATAGAGAGAGCCACGCTGCCAAGCGCCACCAGAGAGAGAGCCATGCTGCCCATCGCCTCCAGAGAGAGAGACACGCTGCCCAGTGCCACCAGAGAGAGCCAGCTGCCCAGCGCCACCAGAGAGAGAGCCACGCTGCCCAGCGCCACCAGAGAGAGAGCCACGCTGCCCAGCGCCACCAGAGAGAGCCACGCTGCCCAGCGCCACCAGAGAGAGAAAGACTGAGTTGCCCCCGGGGTCAGAGTGAACGATCGTGCAGCCCGGAGGGATGACTGCTGTAGTTTCCCTGGGTCTGGTAAGAGGGCCTGTTGGCCATTATCCATTACTTATCTTAGGGACTGTACTACGTCTGCAGTCTCTGACCATGATAATGTGATAATGACATTGTCAAGGGGCGGTGCATGGGTGACCCTAAAATTATGCCCCCCCTGAAAAAAGTTCTGCGGACGCCTATGAGTAAGCCTTATTATAGGCGTACCTATAAGTAAAAATCACAATAACTCCCATTTTAATTAGGGCTGATTAGGGTTAACTAAAGACTTGTAAAGTGAAGTATATGCATAGAAAAGTCACAGCTCTGATTTCCATATGAATGAAATAGTAAAAACAATGAAGCATGGCCATCTACTACCCACAAGTGTCATTTTATATAGGAGCCGTGCCATTTTGACAGCCTCTCCTGTTGAGTAATACAAAGCAATTGCGGGCAATTGCCGGTGATAGTGACAGGGGGAGCGGCAGCAGAGACAGAAGACGTGGACATAAGAGATGCTTCTAAAACCTTTTGTTGAATCTTTTTAGGTTGCATCCCTTATGTTTAAAATCTGCGTGGTTAAAGTGATTGCAAACCTTCCTTTTTTTTTTTAAATAACAAACATATCACACTAACCTCCACTGTGCAGTTTGTTTTGCACAGTGTGGCCCCAAACCTTGTCTTCTGGGCTCCCCTGGAGGCGCTCGTGGCTCCTCCTTGCATCGCTAAACCCCATAGGGGAAGCTCTCTCCCAGGGGGTTACCTTGCGGTGGCGCTCCCGAGTCCAGCATTTGCGTGCATAGACACAGAATGCCGGACTCGGCCCCACCCCCCGGGGCCCACGTCATTGGATTTGTTTGACAGCAGCGGGAGCCAATGGCAGTGCTGCTATAAATCTATCCAATCAAGAGCCGAGAAACCCGGGCAGAGAATGTGAGTGCGTCTCTGCTGAGGGAACAAATGGGCTCAGGTGAGTAAACGGGGGGCCGGTCAGTGTCAGAAGTTTTTTCATCTTAATGCATAGGATAGGGTGACCAGACATCCCCGGTTTCCGGGGACAGTCCCCGGATTGAGGATACTGTCCCCGGTTTTGTCCCCGGATTTTATTTGAACAGGACGCTGGGGCAATTTCAAAGACAGTCAGTGCAGAATAAAAAAAAAAATAAATTCTGAATTACACACCCCCGCTCCATCGCTCCTACTAGCTTAGGGGGTGTATTTCTTTCCATTATCTGTGCCCCTTTCTGATGATCATGTGCTGGTCGGAGCGGAGGGAATATTTCTTCAGTTTCAGGTGCATGCCCATCCAGCTCCGCTCTCATGTTCTTCTGCCTTGGCTAAAGTCCCGGCCAGCCGCCTGCCTGCTTATCTCCTTGCCTTCCCTGGCAAAGTGATCTTCTTCCGCTCCCCACCCAGTAGTACCCGGGGCCCCGAAGAGTAAGACTTGACAGGCTGTGAGGCAGTCGGCAAGCGGCGATGGGCAGAGAGTCACTGATTGCCGCCATTGCTAGTAAAAAAAAAAAAAATATGTCCCCGGATTTCATTTTAGAAATCTGGGCACCTTAGCATAGGATGCATTAAGGTGAAAAAACACGAGGGTTTACAACCCCTTTAATGACTACCGGTCACAAGAAAAACACAAATGTGACATTTTTCTGAAAATGCTAATTGTCTGGCTGTCATGATGTATATGAATTGAGCTACTTATCTAGGTTACAGTGTTACTAAACCCACAATGGTAAAACCAGTGTGTATATGTAGTAAAGCATGCTTGTTATACTTATTTAACCAAAGGGGTTAATCTGGCGCATTGTGTAAAAAGGCTGTTTGATCCTGTCTTCTCTGATCCTCCCCTTCTTCCACAGTCCCCAATCCATCTTCTGATTAGACAGAGCCTTTGGGTCACTCTGCACATGCTCAGTTTGGTGTGTATTACTAGAGAGTTTTTTTTTTTCTTGGGAGGTTGCATGTGATCAGCACATGGCCAATCAGCATTGTCCAGACAGAGGGTCAGGGGTTCTGCAGCCTCATAGGACAGTTAGAGTAGAAAACTCCTCCTACAAGCTTTAAAGGGGTTGTAAACCCTTAAGGTTTTTCACCTTAATGCATTTGCATTAAAGTGAAAAACCTTCTGTAGCACAGCAGCCCCCCTTTTACTTACCTGAACCCGATCCTTCCAGCGACGGGGACGAGCACAGCAGCTCCAGCCGCTGTCTCTGGTCCCCATTGGATAGATTGGTAGCAGCAGGAGCCATTGGCTCCCGCTGCTGTCAATCAAATCCAGTGACACGGGGGCGGGGCCAAGTCCTGCTGTCTGTGTGAATGGATGCGCGTGGGGGCACTCCTTGCGGAGGAGGAGCCAGGAGCACTGCTAAGAGACCCTAGAAGAGGAGGATCGGGGTCACTCTGTGCAGAACCCTTCCGCAGAGCAGGCAAGTATGACGTGTTTGTTGTTTTTTTTGTTTTTTTTAACTTTACAACACCTTTAACCTGTGCTGGGCTGGACACTGATAGAAGTCACAAGACTACTATATACTGCTGATGAGAAAAGGAATTTGGCATTTTATATTTACTAAAATAATTGCATTTACATGTTCTGTGTACTGTGGGAGACCAGATATACTGAATGCAGGGTCCTGGGTTAAGTAACACTTTAGGTTTGCAGAAAAAGACCTCTGACTTTTCTCCAGCTTGATCCACATACTTCAGTCCTGGACTCAGAAAATAGTAAAACCAACCAGAAAGAGGTGTACAATGTCAGAGCTCGTTTTTCCTTTATGACAGGTTTGCTTTAGAACTATTTTGTTTTGGGTGGGGCAGCGAAAGGTTACAGACTTTGACTTTTATTACTTGTAGAGTAAGGTGACCAGAGATTTTTTAAATGAAATCCGGGGACATATTTTTTTTTTTTTACTAGTAATGGTGGCAATTAGCAACACCCTGCCTGTCGCCGCCCGCCTCACAGCCTGTCAAGTCTTACTCTCTGGGCCCCAGCTACTACTGGGTGGGAAGCGGAGGAAGATCACTCCGCCAGGGAAGGCAAGGAGATGGGCAGGTGGTTGGCAGGGACTTGCGCCAAGGCAGCAGAACATGCGAGCAGGAACGGGCATGAACCCGAAACTGAAGAAATATTCTCTCCACTCCAACCAGCACATGATCATCAGAAAGGGGCACATATAATGAAAAAAATACACCCCCAACCTTTGGGGCTGTAAATCAGATTTTTTTTTTTATTCTGCACCGACTGTATTTGAAATTGCCCCAGCCCCTGTTCAAATCCAATCCGGGGACAAAACTGGGGACAGACTTGGTTCAGGGACAGTGTCCTCAATCTGTCTTTGTTTTCAACTGGCAATTCCCTTTAATGTAAAAGCCCTCCTAGTGGCTATTCAGTCGCTGGATGGCTTTTACAGGCAGCAAGAGGGGACATCCTCCACCGTCCTTCTGTGCCTTTACAGGCTCTCCCGTGCGTTTGTGTCACGTACCTGGTGGTTGAGCCCACGAATGCAGGGAGCGGCGTCTCGTATACCTCCGGCTCGGGAACCCCTGGTAGAATAGACAGGGGCTCGGAAGCACAAAGGGGCACAAGTGCCTGGCAGGTTACAGGTGTAGGGCTGGTCCGGACGTCTGGAGTACTGTAGGACGACCAGTAGAAGACTAGGGCAGGAACCCAGTAGTAGTAGGCAGGCAGGTGGAACTTGCGGATAGCCGGAAGAGACTGGAGTCCGGAACGGAAGCAGGTCACAGACAGGCCGGGTCAAACACAGGCAGGCAGGTGCGGTACCAAATCAGCAGGCAAGGCGTAGTCGTGAAGCAGGCCGGGTCGTTAACAGGCGGACAGCAAAGTACCAAGGAACAGGCAGAAGCATCCAGATTGGTCTGGAGGGACCGGCGGCACGTTCAGACCTCCGTTGTCGTAGTCGCCTGTCAATCTGTATGGACAGATTAATGAGTGCGTCTAAAGTCTCTGGTGTATCCACTCTGGCCAGTTCATCCTTCAATGATTCAGAGAGACCCGTGCGGAACTGGTACCGCAGAGCGGAGTCGTTCCAGTTGGTATCGGAACTCCAGCGCCTAAATTTGGACGCATAGTCCTCCGCTGGTCTGCGACCTTGCTGTGGGGAATGCAGGGCCGTTTCTGCAGTTGCTGTTAGTTGCGGGTCCTCGTAGAGCTGAGACATAGCGTGAAAAAAGGAGTTTAAATTGTCAAGGGCGGCATCCTTCTGCTCCAAAAGCCGATGGGCCCAAGCTTGTGGATCTCCTGACAGCAGGGAAATGACAAAGCCTACTTTGGTGGAGTCAAGCGAGAAAGTCCTAGGCTGCAGGGCAAAGAAAAGTTCACAAGCATTGTGGAAAGCTCGAAATTTGCTACGGTCCCCAGAAAACCGCTCAGGAGTGGGAACCTTGGGTTCAGGTGGCATCATCACTACTGAAGGAGCAGCAGAAATCCCAGGTGAAGGTGACGTAACTGTAGATAGGATCTGAACACGTTCCTCGAGCCGGGTATAGCCCTCCTGAAGACTCTTCACTGCCTGGGTTAGGCCAGCCAGGTGGCGACACAGATCATCCACTGGAGCAGCTCCCTGCGTGGGCTCGGACATGGCTGTCCGGTACTGTCACGTACCTGGTGGTTGAGTCCACGAATGCAGGGAGCGGCGTCTCGTATACCTCCGGCTCGGGAACCCCTGGTAGAATAGACAGGGGCTCGGAAGCACAAAGGGGCACAAGTGCCTGGCAGGTTACAGGTGTAGGGCTGGTCCGGACATCTGGAGTACTGTAGGACGACCAGTAGAAGACTAGGGCAGGAACCCAGTAGTAGTAGGCAGGCAGGTGGAACTTGCGGATAGCCGGAAGAGACTGGAGTCCGGAACGGAAGCAGGTCACAGACAGGCCGGGTCAAACACAGGCAGGCAGGTGCGGTACCAAATCAGCAGGCAAGGCGTAGTCGTGAAGCAGGCCGGGTCGTTAACAGGCGGACAGCAAAGTACCAAGGAACAGGCAGAAGAGATGTCAGGACAAGCCGGGATCGAGGACAGGCAGCAGGTACGGAATATCAGGAACAAGCCGGGTAATCAGGTATCAGAAGTCAGGTAATACACAGGTAGCTGGTAGCTGGGGGTCACTGGAACGCTGTAGACCGGACAGCAAGACAGCATGGACAGGAACTTCCTTAAATAGCGCTCCTGGCGCCAAAACGGGTTCAAACAGCGTGCGTGCGCGCTGAGCGGCTCTTTCGCTGGATATGCCATAGCCGATTCTCCTGCTGGCAGAAAAAGATCCTGGACGCCTTTCTTGACATTGCCCCCCCCTAAGGGGCAGCCTCCGGATGCCCAACTGAACCATCTTACTTGGATGTGCATTATTAAATGCCCGGATCAGCCTCTTTGCATGAATGTTGGATTCCGGTTCCCACGAATTTTCTTCCGGGCCGTACCCCTTCCATTTCACCAAATACTGAACACGCCCACATCTTCTCCTACAATCCAGGATTGACTCAACCTCGAATTCCATTTCTCCATCAATGAGTACCCGTATTTCGGCCAACAAAAGGATCCGGGACAGTAGGTTTGAGCAGAGCTACATGAAAGACTGGGTGGATCCGGAATGACTTGGGTAGTTTTAATTTATAAGTCACACTATTGATTTTCTTTTCCACAGGGAAAGGACCCACAAACTTAGGGCCAAGCTTTTTAGAGGGGCATGCCAACTTCAAGTTTAATGTAGACAACCAGACTTGATCTCCGGGTTTTAAATTAAGTTCTCCCCTTCTCTTCCTGTCAAAAACCTCCTTGTAGTATTCCTGAGTTCTTGTCATTGTCTCCTGGAGTAATTTATTATTGGAACTAAAAAAATTCAGCGTTTCCTGAGCAGCAGGTACAGAACATTCCGGTATACTGTTTGATAAAAATAAAGGGTGAAATCCATAATTTGCGAAGAAAGGAGTTTGTTTTGTAGCAGAATGAATTGAATTGTTATAGGCAAATTCGGCCAGCGGTAGTAGAGGAACCCAATCATCTTGTGAGAATGATGAAAAGCAACGTAAGTACTGCTCCAGTGTCTGAATTCGTCCTTTCTGTCTGGCCGTTTGTTTGAGGGTGGTAAGCTGAAGAAAAGGACAGATTGATCTTCAGAGAGCCACATAATGCCTGCCAAAACTTTGAGGTGAATTGTACCCCACGATCTGAGGTTATGTTTGCCGGAATGCCATGAAGTCTTACGATCTCCTTAATGAAAATTCTCGCGGTTTCGGCCGCAGAAGGAGTACCCTTCATGGGAAGGAAGTGAGCCATTTTAGAGAGTCTATCCACCACTACAAAGATGGTAGAGTGATCTTCCGAGGGAGGCAGTTCAACAATAAAATCCATGGAGATCATCCTCCATGGTCTCTCCGGGACAGGTAGTGGTTTCAAAAGCCCCCAAGCTTTTGATTTGCTGCCCTTGTTCTGGATACAGACGGTGCATGATTCCACATAATCCCTACAGTCCTTTGTTAGCTGTGGCCACCAAAACATGCGTTGGAGCAATTCAGATGTCTTGTGCACCCCAAAATTACCAGCTAACTCATGGTCATGACAGAAGTTCAGAACAGCCACTCGCACCTCCTGAGGTACGAAGATCTTTTCTCCGTACCATAACAGATCGTCTCTGGTTTGTAGGGTGGTATCAGGCGGAGAAGAAATTCCTACGGAAGCCCGTTTTATCTGAGCCAGCAAATCTTCTTGGAGCAAAAGAAAACTTCCAGAAGACAAGATGGTGTCCGGAAGAGAAGAAGTTTCAGGTTCGCTAAACATCCTAGAAAGGGCGTCTGGTTTGGTGTTCTTCGACCCGGGCCTGTAAGTTATGTGGAGAGAAAATCGCGTAAAGAAAAGTGCCAACCTGGCCTGGCGTGGTCTCAGTCTCTTAGCGGTTTTCAAATATTCGAGATTCTTGTGATCCGTATACACAAGAATCGGATGTGTCGCTCCTTCCAAAAGGTATCGCCACTCTTCAAGGGCGGCTTTGATGGCCAATAGTTCTCGGTCTCCCACGTCGTAATTTCGTTCTGCCTCAGATAGTTTGCGGGAGAAGAACGCAACTGGGTGCAACAGAGCTTTAGGCCCTTGTCTCTGAGATAACACTGCCCCAACTGCAATTTCCGAGGCGTCAACCTCAAGTATGTACGGTAACGCTGGGTCAGGATGTTTCAGAACTGATGCCGACGTGAATCGGTCTTTCAAGGTTGCAAAGGCTGCCTGCGCTCCGGCGGCAGCGCCGGATTACCATAGAGCTGTTTTCTAGGGTAGAGTAGATGTCTGGGGTCTTATTGTCTCCGTTGTCGTAGTCGCCTGTCAATCTGTATGGACAGATTAATGAGTGCGTCTAAAGTCTCTGGTGTATCCACTCTGGCCAGTTCATCCTTCAATGATTCAGAGAGACCCGTGCGGAACTGGTACCGCAGAGCGGAGTCGTTCCAGTTGGTATCGGAACTCCAGCGCTTAAATTTGGACGCATAGTCCTCCGCTGGTCTGCGACCTTGCTGTAGGGAATGCAGGGCCGTTTCTGCAGTTGCTGTTAGTTGCGGGTCCTCGTAGAGCTGAGACATAGCGTGAAAAAAGGAGTTTAAATTGTCAAGGGCGGCATCCTTCTGCTCCAAAAGCCGATGGGCCCAAGCTTGTGGATCTCCTGACAGCAGGGAAATGACAAAGCCTACTTTGGTGGAGTCAAGCGAGAAAGTCCTAGGCTGCAGGGCAAAGAAAAGTTCACAAGCATTGTGGAAAGCTCGAAATTTGCTACGGTCCCCAGAAAACCGCTCAGGAGTGGGAACCTTGGGTTCAGGTGGCATCATCACTACTGAAGGAGCAGCAGAAATCCCAGGTGAAGGTGACGTAACTGTAGATAGGATCTGAACACGTTCCTCGAGCCAGGTATAGCCCTCCTGAAGACTCTTCACTGCCTGGGTTAGGCCAGCCAGGTGGCGACACAGATCATCCACTGGAGCAACTCCCTGCGTGGGCTCGGACATGGCTGTCCGGTACTGTCACGTACCTGGTGGTTGAGCCCACGAATGCAGGGAGCGGCGTCTCGTATACCTCCGGCTCGGGAACCCCTGGTAGAATAGACAGGGGCTCGGAAGCACAAAGGGGCACAAGTGCCTGGCAGGTTACAGGTGTAGGGCTGGTCCGGACGTCTGGAGTACTGTAGGGCGACCAGTAGAAGACTAGGGCAGGAACCCAGTAGTAGTAGGCAGGCAGGTGGAACTTGCGGATAGCCGGAAGAGACTGGAGTCCGGAACGGAAGCAGGTCACAGACAGGCCGGGTCAAACACAGGCAGGCAGGTGCGGTACCAAATCAGCAGGCAAGGCGTAGTCGTGAAGCAGGCCGGGTCGTTAACAGGCGGACAGCAAAGTACCAAGGAACAGGCAGAAGAGATGTCAGGACAAGCCGGGATCGAGGACAGGCAGCAGGTACGGAATATCAGGAACAAGCCGGGTAATCAGGTATCAGAAGTCAGGTAATACACAGGTAGCTGGTAGCTGGGGGTCACTGGAACGCTGTAGACCGGACAGCAAGACAGCATGGACAGGAACTTCCTTAAATAGCGCTCCTGGCGCCAAAACGGGTTCAAACAGCGTGCGTGCGTGCTGAGCGGCTCTTTCGCTGGATATGCCATAGCCGATTCTCCTGCTGGCAGAAAAAGATCCTGGACGCCTTTCTTGACAGTTTGTGAAGCTGGATTACCAATCTGGCGGCAGCGCCGGATTACCATAGAGCTGTTTTCTAGGGTAGAGTAGATGTCTGGGGTCTTATTGACCCCAGATGTCTCCATAAAGAGGATCTGTCATGCCTTATTCCTAATATATCAGATGTTTAACTTTCTTGTAATAGGAATAAAAGTAATAAAAAAAATAAAAATTAAAGGGACAGTGTAAAAATAAAATAAAAATGTTTTTAAAATTTAAAGCCCCCTTTCCCCCCCTGCTTACACGCATATTCTAACCATACTCACTCAGTGATTATGGGATACATTTTTTGTTTTCTGCAAAAAACCTGGTTGATCTTGTTGTTCTCTGTCTCCCCCTTCTGTGCTTTTTTCCTCCATTCGCCGCTGGGCCTGGATCTGGTGAGGATGCATACAGTACATACAGACAAAACATACCTTCCTCCTGTCTCTGTGGCTACCTGGCTGGGTCCCTCCAACCTGGGTGGGTCCTTTGTGGTGGCGTACACTGGATGTGGATGTATCTGGCTCTCCCCTGCCGTCGGATCCTGTGATGCCCCGGCTCCATCTGAAGACCTTTTATTGTACATCACACAACATTTAATTTTGTGTACCCAAAATAAAAACCCTTAGAAGAAGGATTCATTCCATAACATGTCGGGTTATAACATGGGCCCATGGTCCATGTTAGGCTGCTATTTGGGATAATTCCCATAGTTGTGGGTACTCTTGAATTTGTTCACGCATACATGTGTGTTTATACACCTTTCTACTATGCAATATTTGTATTTGTGTCTTATGGACTGTGTCCTTGTTTTATGATTATATATTAATAAATTGGCGTAAACCTTTTACCTTATCATCTATCTCTTAACTGCCACAAAGGGGTTTTTCCGCTGCTACTTGTATGCAATATCACTACTCCTTTCCAATTGGGATACTGGCAGTTTCTTTTCTATTTCACTTGGCTCTGCTCCTTTGCACCCCTCCTGTCCATGTCCCCACTGCAGTTGGGGATTTTGCAGACAAATGTTGACAGCTAGTGCACATGCTCAGTTTTCATTGTATTTATAGGGAGCATTTCCTCCCTATCACATCTTAGCAGACCCTGTGATTATAGATCCTCTGACTATAGATTCCTCTTATTGGCCGCCAGCGTGTCGTTGGTGGTAACTCGTGATTACACTGGAGCATTTATACTTCTCCCAGCCAATTCAGACACTTCCTGTGGTTGATGCCCCTAGGATATTGTTCACGATCTGGATCTTCACTGACCACATAGGATCTTTAGGTACATTTTGACAGCTTCTTTGGTTCCCCTCTTCTCCCCTCCCTTTTTCTTCCTTTTTCTTTATTGGCTTTATTTTCACAATCTTAAGAGAAAGGAATAGTATCCTCACAGTGTGGTACTATGGATACTGAGCAAATAATTCCGTGCCACGTCCTAAAACTAGTATTCGAAAGAAGGGGGAGGGACTTTGGACTTTTTAGGCACCAAAAACAAAATATAGTTTTTACAAAATTTATTCTTTAAAAAGAGAAATACATATACAACAAAATACGTTTAAAAACCACATCTTGTCAAAACATCAATATAATAGATACAAGCCACACATGTAACCTAAAGTGTCTAGCCTTAGGGACACCAACGGGGACGATCAGCTATGGTTAGCTTGTCCGGTAGTTGTGGGGTGTCCAACGATGAGGCGAGGGTACAATGGGGCGAAGATATTCGTGACAGAAGCTCTACATGTTTCGCGTTTACGTTAACGCTTCATCTGGAGCATGACAATGAGATAACTGACAAAAGAATGAAGTTTAGAAAAACACATAATGAGTATATATATACAACATATTTTCTCCATAAATCATAATAGTATCGATCTACATGTTATATAACTTCGTTAGCTCATGACGGTGCTGGAGAGGCATCAGACCACTAATTATAGCCGCAGAGGTAGAGGCCAGTGATCCATCACTCAATGGGGGCGTATACAATATAGTAAATTGCTGCGACAAAAGATATAAAACATATAAAACAGCACTTACTGAAATTCAAGTATGACTGTGTGATGTAATAGACTGAAAATATATCCCCAGAAATCCAGTAGGGCCGTGTGTAAATAGATCGCCGATTGGAGGTAAGTAAGTGGTATTGCAAGTTGATCGCAAGTCAGGTCCTGATTGGCGTCAAAAGTGCAAAACATATTATTTTACAAGTTAGTATTGTGAAGATACAATTACCACCATGCATTGTATAGTTTGGGCCACAGTCTAGATCTAAAATGTGGACTCACCTGGATCGGTAGTGCATTATTAAGTGGACCTTTCGCCTATGGGGTAATAAATGTTGGTTTATCACAAACCAGTGGTTGCAAAGGATAAGCAGGAAGTAGGCTAGGTGTCCAGAAAGTTGGCACATAGGGTCCAGGAACTGCTGGTAAGTGTATTCAGACCAGAGATCTGTAAAGTGTATAGAAGGGTATTTATAGATAAACCCGCCAAGTTCCCCAAGAGAGGGGAAGATGACCAGATGGTCAGCGTAGCTAGAGGCAGGGGCTTACCATAAGGACAGCTCGGCTTGCTTGTATCCAACGGCGTCGGAGCGGCAAACTGGTGGGGGACGCTAGCCAGAAGCACACAGGGTGTGCTTAAATATACGTCCCATCCGTGGTCACAATTTCCAGCGTGAGCCGGCGTGACGTCATCCTGATCGGCCGCCTTCACGCACTGCGCATGCGCCAGTGCACCGCATCGCGCCTGCGTGGTGGGGCGCGACCGTGCAAGGCGAATTGCGCATGTGCGTTAGACAGGGGAACCATTAGAGGCCGTGCAAAACACCGCCTCCGGTGGACCCTGCAATTCGTCACGGAGGTGGTGGGTGTGACGATGGGCGGCCGCACTGAGTGTTGGGACCGGCCTAGGGATGCGGCTACAAGTTATGTGGGACTGACAGCACACCAGAATACCGTCAGGGGACAACAATAGATAACCTAGACAGTAAACGTTTAGAAACCAAAATTCACAAACAGGTATACAGCTCAATCAATAAAAAACAAATCCATCAAGGTGTTTATATTGCACAGCATAACACCTTAATTGATAAGAATATACAAAAAATGATTCCATGTTAATCTATTGTAGGACTTGTACTGGCACAGTGGACAGAGAACAGGGTGAGATGTATACCTAGATCCAGAAATGTAGATCTGGGTCTAGATATATAGAGGGTAATGTTGGGGATATGGGACATAGGGAGGAGAGGCGTCTAGACTCCTAGGCATGCAAATGTAGGTCACAATGGACAATAATGGATTGAAAACAGGCTTCTGTGGTATCCCAGAATTATGCCGGAGTTCCATTAGAATCGTCAGCCAAGGCAATAACCATTGACTGGCTGCCCGTGGATGAGGGTGTGGGACCAAATTCCTCGATGGTGTGGGGGAGGGGGGGGGGGGGGTTTGTACAACATATATATGTTGGGGGTGAATAAGCATAATGGATGGTCATAATTTATAGGAATGGTTTGTAGGATTGCGCCTCATTGATACCCGGAAGGCGGGTAGCATTGAGGCGTACTATCCAGGTGGTTTCCCTTTTAAGGATTTCTTTGTCCCAATCACCTCCTCGCGGATCCCTAGGGATGACTGCCAGGACGATGAATGAGGCTACTGAAGTGTCAAATTTGTGGTACAAATCAAGGTGTCTGCTTATCGAGGTGATCATTTTACCACCAGCGGAATAATAGATGTGGTCTTTAATATGGGAGCGAAGATGGCGGAAAGTCTTCCCGACATAGAACGCACCGCAGGTACAGTACATTAAGTACACCACCCCTTGAGTTTCGCAATCAGCGTGAAAACGAGGGGTAAAGGTTTCCCCATTGGGGAGGGTAAATGTGGTCCCTGGTCTCACCCATGGGCAGTATGCACACCGTCCACAGCGGGTAATACCCTGACCTCTTTGTTGTAAGTGAGTATTTCTACTATAGTGACTAGATGTGATGTGAACTTATCACGTAGCGAACGCGATTTACGAAATGTGATCACAGGGTTAGGGCCTATGTATTTTCGCAGGATGGGGTCCTCACGGAAAAGGGGCCAATGCCTAGCAAGTATTTCCCGTAGCTCAATGTGTTGTTTTGAGTATCTGGTTATATATCTGACTATATCGTTGGTTTTGGTGGTTTTGGTCTTGTAAAGAAGTGAATTGCGTGACTGTCTGAGAGCTTTATTGAATGATTTTCTCAGAATGGATTTACTATAGCCTCTAGCTTTAAGTCGGTCACGGAGGGAATTGGCCTGCAGTTTGAATTCTTCAGTATGTGTACAGTTCCGTCTAAGTCTGAGATATTGTGCATATGGAATACTCCGAATCAATGTTGCCGGATGAGCACTCTCCGCATGGAGTAGGGTGCTGCCGGCCGTTTCCTTCCTATATAGTGTGGATGCCAAACAACCAGATTGGTCTCTAAAAATAGTGAGATCCAAGAAAGTAATTTGTTCTGAATTCACCGAATGTTTGAATTTTAAGTTGAAAACGTTTTGGTTGATGGCATCCATGAACACTTTGAGCATAGTAGGAGATCCTGTCCATATCATGAATATGTCGTCTATATAGCGTAGCCAGCAGAGTGCCTGGCTAGTATAGGACGACAAAGTATCATCTGAAAAAATCGTACGTTCCCACCCCCCCAGGTACAGATTGGCGTAGGCAGGAGCACAGCAAGTGCCCATAGCCACGCCCTGTACCTGGAGGAAGTGGGACTCTTGGAAAGTAAAAGAGTTTTTTGTTAAAATGAACTTTAACAGGTCCAATATAAATTCACAGTAATCCCAACGGTGATTGTCTTGTTCCTGAAGGAAGGTCCTTGCTATCCTGATGCCCTGCTCGTGAGGGATGCTGGAGTAAAGTGCCTCAACATCAATGGTCACGAGCAGGGCATCAGGAGGCACGACCATTCCTTCAATATGTTTAAGGAGGTCTAGGGTGTCCCTAGTGTAAGAGGGAAGGGATAATACATGGGGCATCAGAGCAGAGTCTACCAGGCGGCTGGCATTCTCCGTAAGGGCTCCTATGCCCGATACAATGGGCCTGCCCGGGGGTAAGAGAGGGTGCTTGTGGATCTTTGGAAGAACATAGAACGTCGCTACTCTTGGATTAGTCACATTGAGGTATTTGTAGGTATCCAGGTCTATGAGGCCTTTCTGATGGGCAGAGCCAATGATCGAAAGGTACTCACTCTTAAAGTTATTGATTCTCATTGAATCAATAGGGAGATACCATTCTTTGTTCTTAAGAATATTATGTGCCATGGTTTCATAGAACATCTTTGTCATTAAGACAATATTGCCCCCTTTGTCTGCTGGTTTGATCTCTATATCGGGGTGTTGTTGAAGGCGTTGAATCGCCAATAGTTGGGAAGGTGTTAAATTATTGGCTTGGGGTTTGATAGTGAGCAACTTCAGATCATTGACCGTGCCCATCAGAAAGGCCCAAATGTGAGAATTAGTCATGAGGTCTGGGAACCGCTGGGACTTGGGCCTAAAGGTTTTGAATGCCGGAGCTATTGGGCCTATAGTAGATAAATTAAGGTCAGATGGGTTAGTTGATTCCTCTTGGGAATCATTCTCGTCAAGTAGTAGGATTAGATTCCGAAGAGCACGGAATTCCTCCATAGTATAATTCTTGACTTTTTCTGAAATGTTTTTATCCTGTACGGATCTTGTCCGGTCCCCATCGAACATAAATTTGTAAGTTAGGTTCCGTGAGAACAGGTACAAATCTTTAATGGCTTCGTATTTGTCAATGTCCATGGAGGGACAAAAGCTTAGGCCCAAGCTCAGAACCTCTATTTCAGTGTCAGATAATGGATATGGGGTCAAGTTGATGACCGCACGATTATTAGTTAGGTTATTAGAGGCGTGTTGAGGGGCAACTGAAAATTTACAGTAGGATTGGGTTGTGAGATATGTGCATCTAGAGTGCTTTGTCGCGTGAACATCGAAAGTTGTGAGGGAGTCGGAAGAGAACTATTAGTGGTTGTATGGGGTATGGGTGTGACATCCATAAGGCTTGCTTCCATAGGTGTGGGGGCAAGGCGATGGGAAGTCTCCATAGTGAGGGTGGCTTGTGATGATCCTTGAGATAGAGGTTGATTTGGGGTGTTCAGAAGTTGAATTGCCTGAAGAGCAGTGGCTCCTAAATATTTTCCTTGCGATTGGCCACCTGCACTGAAAGTTAGCGTGTAGAAGTTTGTGTAAGGTGAGAGTAGTATCTACTGTGGGGGGACGTTTTTTATAAGGTGTACGTGACCCACCACCAAGATCCCGCTTACGTGCACCCGCGTGACCATGCTGCGTATTGTGGTTGCCTCTCCTTGGATTAGACTCTGGAAAAGAAAACAAAGTAGAATCAGATTCGGTGTCGTCGTCAGTTGTAGAATGTACATTAGTATTATTTCTCGGCATGCGGAAGCAATTTCTTGAGTTTCTAGCCTGGGGTAAAGGTTGCCAGTGATAGGCATATTCCTCCATAAAGGCTAATCTATCTTTGGCAAGTTTATTTTGTTTCTTGTAGATTATGTCTTTTGTTATCCTAGTAACAAAGTCCTTAATTTCTTGCCAGCGTTTGTTGTATTGGGAATGGGTCTGTATATTTTCATTAGTAGATTGCAAAAGAAGGATGTCCTGATCTAGTGTAGTCAATTCTGACTGATATTGGGTAATAAGAAGTTTCATAAGACTAGTGCTACAAGTGGTTAAGATAGCCTCCCATGCAGTCTTGAATTCCATAGTGGCATTCTGAAAGGATGGATATACTTGTACTCTCAGTCCAAGAGGACTGATGTTTTCCCTTACATATTTATTTAAAAATTCGATATGCCAATAAAGATTGGATTTCTTTTTCAGGAGTCGTTTCATTTTAGCCATATATTGATTTATGCCAATTTCTTGTTCGGTGTCTATATTGCAATTGGTTTGGATCTCAGACATGTAGCCCGTCCAGGCAGTGCCTATAAAGTCCATAGTCTTGGAAAAGATAATTGTACTTAAAAGGTTGTAAACATGAGCTGAATAATTGGTAATACCTTGTAACAATTTATACAAATGCATGAATATACTGGTTAAAACCACCATATAGTCAAAAGACAATAACTAAGACTATATGTAATTTGCCTGGGTGCTTCCACCCAATAATTTGAGAGAAAGGAATAGTATCCTCACAGTGTGGTACTATGGATACTGAGCAAATAATTCCGTGCCACGTCCTAAAACTAGTATTCGAAAGAAGGGGGAGGGACTTTGGACTTTTTAGGCACCAAAAACAAAATATAGTTTTTACAAAATGTATTCTTTAAAAAGAGAAATACATATACAACAAAATACGTTTAAAAACCACATCTTGTCAAAACATCAATATAATAGATACAAGCCACACATGTAACCTAAAGTGTCTAGCCTTAGGGACACCAACGGGGACGATCAGCTATGGTTAGCTTGTCCGGTAGTTGTGGGGTGTCCAACGATGAGGCGAGGGTACAATGGGGCGAAGATATTCGTGACAGAAGCTCTACATGTTTCGCGTTTACGTTAACGCTTCATCTGGAGCATGACAATGAGATAACTGACAAAAGAATGAAGTTTAGAAAAACACATAATGAAAAACACATATCTTCGCCCCATTGTACCCTCGCCTCATCGTTGGACACCCCACAACTACCGGACAAGCTAACCATAGCTGATCGTCCCCGTTGGTGTCCCTAAGGCTAGACACTTTAGGTTACATGTGTGGCTTGTATCTATTATATTGATGTTTTGACAAGATGTGGTTTTTAAACGTATTTTGTTGTATATGTATTTCTCTTTTTAAAGAATACATTTTGTAAAAACTATATTTTGTTTTTGGTGCCTAAAAAGTCCAAAGTCCCTCCCCCTTCTTTCGAATTTTCACAATCTTGTTCTTCATCTTCTCTTCTTTCCCTCCCCCTTCCATCCCCCTCTCCTTTTCTTTTTTTGGGGCGCACCATGTTCTTTTCTATCACCTTATATCTTTACCCCATTGAGGCATTGATTGATTTAATCATTATCACTACGGTTTGGTCCGAGAACCTGTACACTTTCTTTCATACAATAGTCATCATATCACATATTCCTACGCATATATATATATATACAGTGCCTTGCAAAAGTATTCGGCCCCCTTGAACTTTTTAACCTTTTGCCACATTTCAGGCTTCAAACATAAAGATATAAATTTTAATTTTTTGTGAAGAATCACCAACAAGTGGGACACAATTGTGAAGTGGAACGAAATCTATTGGATATTTTAAACTTTTTTAGCAAATAAAAAACTGAAAAGTGGTGCGTGCAAAATTATTCGGCCCCTTTACTTTCAGTGCAGCAAACTCACTCCAGAAGTTCAGCGAGGATCTCTGAATGATCCAATGTTGTCCTAAATGACTGATGGTGATAAATAGAATCCACCTGTGTGTAATGAAGTCTCTGTATAAATGCACCTGCTCTGTGATAGTCTCAGGGTTCTGTTGAAAGCGCAGAGAGCATCATGAAGACCAAGGAACACACCAGGCAGGTCCGTAATACTGTTGTGGAGAAGTTTAAAGCCGGATATGGATACAAAAAGATTTCCCAAGCTTTAAACATCCCAAGGAGCACTGTGCAAGCGATCATTTTGAAATGGAAGGAGTATCAGACCACTGCAAATCTACCAAGACCTGGCTGTCCCTCTAAACTTTCAGCTCAGACAAGGAGAAGACTGGTCAGAGATGCAGCCAAGAGGCCCATGATCACTCTGGATGAACTGCAGAGAACTACAGCTGAGGTGGGAGAGTCTGTCCATAGGACAACAATCAGTCGTACACTGCACAAATCTGGCCTTTATGGAAGAGTGGCAAGAAGAAAGCCATTTCTCAAAGATATCCATAAAAAGTCTCGTCTAAAGTTTGCCACAAGCCACCTGGGAGACACGCCAAACATGTGGAAGAAGGTGCTCTGGTCCGATGAAACCAAAATCGAACTTTTTGGCCACAATGCAAAACGATATGTTTGGCGTAAAAGCAACACATCTCATCACCCTCAACACACCATCCCCACTGTCAAACATGGTGGTGGCAGCATCATGGTTTGGGCCTGCTTTTCTTCAGCAGGGACAGGGAAGATGGTTAAAATTGAGGGGAAGATGGATGCAGCCAAATACAGGACCATTCTGGATGAAAACCTGTTGGAGTCTGCAAAAGACCTGAAAGTGGGACGGAGATATATCTTCCAATAAGACAATGATCCCAAACATACAGCAAAATCTACAAAGGAATGGTTCACAAATAAACGTATCCAGGTGTTAGAATGGCCAAGTCAAAGTCCAGACCTGAATCCAATCAAGAATCTGTGGAAAGAGCTGAAAACTGCTGTTCACAAACGCTCTCCATCAAACCTCACTGAGCTCGAGCTGTTTTGCAAGGAAGAATGGGCAAGAATTTCAGTCTCTCGATGTGCAAAACTGATAGAGACATACCCCAAGCGACTTGCAGCTGTAATCGCAGCAAAAGGTGGCTCTACAAAGTATTAACGCAAGGGGGCCGAATAATTTTGCACGCCCCACTTTTCATTTTTTTTATTAGTTAAAAAAGTTTAAACAATCCAATAGATTTCGTTCCACTTCCTGCTTGTCAGCCACCCGAAAACCTGATCTGAAACTTGAACCTGTGATCTCCCGTTACCGACCCGGCTCTGTTTGGACTACTCTGCCTTCTCCTACCCGACCCGGCCTGCCTGACCTTGTTGCATCTGCCTTTGGTTACCGACTCCTGCCTGCCTACCGACTCTGCCATTGCCTGCTCCTATCATCTGATTGATCTGCTGTTGCCAACCGGACTGTCTGACCTTGCTCTGCTGATTCCCACTTGTTTGATCCGCCTGCTGCCTGGTTCTTTTGTATCCTGCTTCAACCACCTACAGCTGCAGTCTTACATCCTGCCATCCGCATACGGACATTACTGGAGGACCTCCCTGTTGGTTGCAACACCTTCCTCTACAAACCAGGCACTCCTACCCCACTGTGCTCACGTGACCACTGTCCCCATCTCCAGTGGCACGTGAACCAGCGCTGTATGAGAGGTCTCCTCCTACAAGTCAGGCTCTACGTCCAGGTACGTAACACATGGCCTGAGCTTGCCCTTTACGCCTTGGAGGTGCTGGCCTGCCCTGCCGCCAGTGTATTATCTGAACGTGTATTTAGCACGGCAGGGGGCGTTATCACAGACAAGCACAGCCGCCTGTCCAGAGCCAATGTGGACAAGCTCACGTTCATTAAAATGAACCAGGCATGGATCCCACAGGACTTGGCCGTACCTTGTGCAGAATAGACACATATACCGGTGTTCTGACGAAAACTGTCTTGCCATCGGATAGTGTCCGGCCACTTACTGCGCAGGTGCAGTGCTTGCACAGTACGGAGGACAAGGAGATTCACAAAATCTCCAAAGATGAACGTCGCCTGCGCAGTAAGTGCAGGTTCAAGCCCGACCATCCAAGTGGACATACGGTAGCACATAGTAACAGGGCCCCTCACGGGCTCGCTTGGCTAGGCTTCAACCTCGGATGATGTGGCTTGAACCTGGAGTCACCGCGCATCGTCTTCGGAGAGTTTCAAAATCCCCTTGTCCTACGTACTGAGCAAGCGCAGTACAGGGCGGACACTATGCGATGGGGGACAGAATTCGACACATCATTCACCACTAGCCTTACCCAGCCATTGTTGTATTTTTGAACCAGTGTTGGCTACCTCGTCCTCCTCCACCGCCACTTCCACCTACACCGCCACATCCACCACCACCTCAACCTCCTACTCCATTTGAATTTCGTCCTCCTAGGTCAAGATTATAATTTTTTCATTTTTTTTTTATTTCCAAGTATTTTATTTTCCCACTATCTTATCCATTAAATTGAATAATTTTTTCCAGAAAGTGCGTATTCTGGGGTATTCCCACCATATGTGCGGCATCGTGCCGTTGAGTTTCTGAGGTTCTTAATGACTTCCTGTACCTCTTCTGCTGAGAAGGGGGCCTCCAGCATTTTTTTTATTTTTTATTTTTTTTATGTTATTTTAAGTTATTTCCCTATCCACATTTGTTTGCAGATCACTTGCCATGCTCTTAACAACATTTTGTTGCCATTTACAGCCCTCTAACCCTTTCCATGACCTTTTTACAGCCATTTTAGTGTTCAAAAAGTCCGGGTCCCCATTGACTTCAATGGGGTTCGGAGTTCGGGTCAAGTTTGGTCCCGAACCCGGACTTTTTTCCGAAGTTCGGCCGAACCCGCCGAACCCGAACACCCGCTGGACTTGCGCAGAATATTGTGGCCACACCCCTGAGTCCAGGTTCAAGCCCCACCATCCAAGTGGACATACAGATAGATTATAATTATGCAGAGTGAAGCGAGGCCGTGCCCAAAGCGTGGTGAGCGAAGCGAGCACGTGGGGGGCCCTGTGGAAAAGTGGTGTCTTATAACAGTGTTGGAAAGCATATGGCGGCGTCGCGCATGCGCACTCCAGCGGGTAGCAAAATGTGATGGGTAGCCGAAGGTGACTTGACACCGGTTTCCATCTATCCACACTTGTGTCCAGATTCACTAGTGCATCTGTAAGTAGTATCAGGAACAATTTGTTTCCATTTTCTCTTTGCTTTTTCCCTCCTCTTCCTATAGATAGACACAATTTTTACTTTTAGCACTTTTTATAGCATTTTTCTTAGACACCTACGTTACATCTGCTCCTGATGAGTGGTAGCAGCCACGAAACATGTCAAGCTTTTAGATGCCCCCTTTCTTATATCCCAAGACATTTACAAACATGTTACCGATTATGCCTTACTGGAGTATACCAAAGAATTAAGGTTATGTTTTTATACTGTGGAGACATGTCATAATGTTTCAGGGTTTTTTTTTTTTTTTTTTTAGAATGTTTATAATATGAACCAATATGTTACCATGCTGTTATATAATCATGTTACTACATTTTCTGTATGTAATAAATCTTATCTACCGTATTTTTTGGTCATACATTACAATAACACCTTGAATTGCAAGCATAATTTGTTCCAGAAACATGCTTGTAATCCAAAGCACTTGTATAGCAAAGCAAATTTTCCCATAAGAAATAATGGAAACTCAGATGATTCGTTCCACAACCATTCATTCATATGTTCTTCAGTTTATAGTCTATATAAAAAGATTATAGCAATGTGACCAGGTTGTGTATCCATAAAATGTATAAAAGAGAAGAGAGCTCTAAGTGCTCTAAGTGTAGCAATATGTTGCTAAATGTTGTACCTTCATTCAATGTAACCATATTGCTACACTTAGAGGTGACTCTCTTCTCTTTTATACTCAGTGACATGACGCTACTTGTATATCAAGACATCGCTTTAATATCAAGTCAAATTTTATTTAAAAAATTAGCTTGTCTTGCAAAACGCTCTCAAACCAAGTTACTCTCAAACCAAGGTTTTACTGTATATTACTATGCAACGTATATGGTTCTTATGTGCAATGTACCTGCCAGACTCATTCTTTTTGTGTTATCTCCCTGGCTGCATGCTTCATACAAAGTCCCAATTCCTTCCCCCATTTTATTCAGTCACACATGTGCACACCTCCCAACTTTTTAAAATGGGAACATGGGACATCTATTAACAAAAGTATGTAGGCATAGGACACACACCCTGCCACGCCCCCTTAAAGGAGAATTATACAAAAAAAATGATTAGCTAAAGCCACGAGTGCTTTTTTTACCACTACTATTCCTTTGGATAGTTGAAAGATTTAGTACCGAGAAACACTTTGATATATAAATAGTTCATTTTATATACAATTATATAAATCGGAACCAAAATGAGGGATAAATGAGGAGAAAAGAGGGATAGAGGGACTTTGCTTTGAATGAGGGACAGTCCCTCAAAATAAGGGACAGTTGGGAGCTATGCATGTGGGTGTATACACAATGGTAAATGACAGCCGACTCCCTCTCTTCTCCTCTATGCTCACTAACCAGCTAAACACAATGGGGGTGGAATATTCAATTTTTAATGTTGGAGGCTTCACCTCCCTAATATTCTAAGACACAGGCTGGAGCTGGTAGAAATCCAAGCACACCATGTGATTTCCAAAAATATAAAAGATTTGATTTTTAATATATATTTGTATGATAATTGAAAACAGATATTAATTATTTCATTTTACTCTGTATTCCAAAGGCTGTTTTGTTTTTCTAATTTTGAACATGTGACCAGCAGCAGAGGACTATAAGCTCCTCCTGCTTATGTTTCCCTGCAGACAGGCTGGGAAAGAGCTGGGTCATGTGACAGCTGTATATCCATTAGAAAAAAGGTACTTAGATTTTTTCTTTTATTAAAACAAATTACAGTGCCATCATTCATATACACAAAGGGAAGGGAGAATGTAAATTAAAACAAATGTTAATGCCTGTGACGGAATGTCCCTACACTCCTCTTGAGTGTATTTGTCATATATAACTTCCTTCCAGTCTGGATACGGGTATCAGATATTCCAACCGCTCCCAAGCACCAAACGAGGCGACACTTGCTTAGTTGCTCAAACATGGACTCAAGATTTATTACAAAGATTACATTTATATACAGTAGAAGAGGAGATCCCCCCTCCTGCTCATATTATTCTAACAATACACTTGTAACAACTTAACATAAACTAATTAGCTAATTCCTTTAAGCAGCCGATGTGACTCAGGATTTCACTACAGGCCAGACTTGTGGTCACCGAGCTAAACACAGTTGATTATAAATTAACATAATTACCACCACAAGACATCTCATCACAATAGCAGGAGACCACCAGTAACAGACGGAGCGTCTCCTGCATTGTGCAGAGGACAATGGGATCAACTAACTCAATTAACATCTAGCATCAGAGTGTATGTCCCAACAGCATGAGACACACACATTATATATATATATATACATATATACAGCATTGAATGTTCTCCTTCACCCTGTGCCCCTTAAAATCCAGGGCCCATGATCGGTGGGCAGGAGGCTCGTAGTTAGTCCTCTCAAAAAGCCCGTGTCCTGGCTAGGTCTGTCACATTTCTCCCCTTTCGGCAGGAGACTAACACAGGAGGAGACCCCAGACGGGTTGACTCCGAAGTTAGTCCATAGTTCCAGTCCTCTAATGCCTGTACCCACACAGTACCCCAAACAAATTGTTTCAAACAGAGCACTCACCCAGCCAACCTCTGCCTCTCTCATAGAACATATCCGCCGCTGGGGAGAGGCCTGGACTGGCCCTTCTCCCTGGAGTCTTTTCAGCCGCTGGAGAGAAGACAGGGTGACTGGGCTCACTCCATCATACTGTTGGGGATCTGGGCCGACCGCCCAGCATCCCTGGGGTATACAGGTGGGGACTGAAGTCCCATCCACCGATATCAGCTCAAGCTGCCGTTGTGAAGTGCAGATTGCATCCTCTCCTTGGGTCCTGAGCTGCTGCTCGGGAGTGACCACCACCTCCTCACCCTGGGCCTCCAGAACTGCCACAAGTGTGGGGCAGAGGTCTTGGACCCTCTGTCCGGTTGCCAGCACTTTAGCTGGGTTGGTGTCATCATTCTGGGGCGCCGTCTGCTGCTGGACAGTGTGACCGATCGCCCCAGCTTCTTGAAGCTGTAGAGACACTGTAGGTGCTAGGCAGAGGCCAGCGGTGCTCTGCCCTGTTGCCAGTGATTCAGCTGGGAGTAGCAGCTTCACTACATCAGCTTGTCGCCGGAGAGAGGGGCCAACTGCCCCGGCTTCCTGGAACTCCACAGATACTGCTGGGCAGAGCTCAATGAAGTTTGGCCCTAATACCAGCTCTTCTGATGGAGGCTCATCAGGCTGTTTTTCCTCAGCAGAAAAGTCTATCAAATCCCCAGTCTCTGCAACTGGTGTCTGGGGATAAAGATTCACCATCTCCTGTCCATGGAACCCAGAAGATGCTATCAGTGCTGAGCAGAGGTTGGCAGAGCTCTGGCCGGTTGTCAGCACTTCAGTTTCTGGGGTGGCAATTTCCAGATTTTCCACTGCCGATTCCCTGGCATGCTGCTGGACAGGCACATTCCTCCATCCAAGATCATCCCATGCAGAAACAGGATCATCAAGGTCAGTCAGCACTTGCTGCATCCGCCATAAGACCTCCGCATCCATAGCTGTAGGGGCAGGTTGGCAAAGCACACTGTTACTCTGCCACATTGCCGACTCTTCAGCCAGACCAGAGTTGTCCACTGGTATTTCCTGATAGTCCCAGGCAAAGGGAGCCCGGCCCTGGCGCTGAGCAGAGTCTAGCAGCCGTCTGTAGGCAATTTCCAGCTCCCATTCCTGATCGGCCAGAAACTCCAAATCTTCCAGTGCCCAGTGCACTTCCGAGATGTTCAGTAGCCCTTTTCTGAAATCCATGATTTCATCCAACCGCCACTCCAAATCACTCCCAAAGTTAGAGTCCCCTGTCAGCTTCACATACAACAGTCCCAGGCCGCCGTAGCTTAAGCCTTCCGTTGGGCTGTCATCTGCTATCCAAGGGCATGCTTGGGATACATGCCACCGGAGGGCTCTGTAACTTTCATCCAGCTTCATCTCTGCCCAGATCAGCCTGCTTAATTCAGCTGTCTGCTCCTTGTGCGGTTTCTCTCCCAAAAACAGCACCCGCAATCCATACTGCGACCAGTACCTTTCCTGGATGGAGGGGAGAACTTTTCCCTGGTGACGCCGCTCACAGGCTAGCGCTTCCTTCCAGAGTGCGCAGCGAATAGAATCAAACCATCCCAGCAGGACCTGCTCTGATACTGGTCCTCTGTGCTGTAGCTGCATCTCTCGCAACCTCCTCCTGAATTCCTCTTCCATGGCGGCTGGTATCTGTACCTCTCCTCCTCTCCTGCTATCCGGACCTTGTATCCAGGTGGAGGTTTGGATGTCCCAGACTGCAGGAAGCATCCCACTGCTTGCCAACAATGTGACGGAATGTCCCTACACTCCTCTTGAGTGTATTTGTCATATATAACTTCCTTCCAGTCTGGATACGGGTATCAGATATTCCAACCGCTCCCAAGCACCAAACGAGGCGACACTTGCTTAGTTGCTCAAACATGGACTCAAGATTTATTACAAAGATTACATTTATATACAGTAGAAGAGGAGATCCCCCCTCCTGCTCATATTATTCTAACAATACACTTGTAACAACTTAACATAAACTAATTAGCTAATTCCTTTAAGCAGCCGATGTGACTCAGGATTTCACTACAGGCCAGACTTGTGGTCACCGAGCTAAACACAGTTGATTATAAATTAACATAATTACCACCACAAGACATCTCATCACAATAGCAGGAGACCACCAGTAACAGACGGAGCGTCTCCTGCATTGTGCAGAGGACAATGGGATCAACTAACTCAATTAACATCTAGCATCAGAGTGTATGTCCCAACAGCATGAGACACACACATTATATATATATATATACATATATACAGCATTGAATGTTCTCCTTCACCCTGTGCCCCTTAAAATCCAGGGCCCATGATCGGTGGGCAGGAGGCTCGTAGTTAGTCCTCTCAAAAAGCCCGTGTCCTGGCTAGGTCTGTCACAATGCCTAAGCACAATTTTGCAACTTTGACATGTGTTAGTAAAACCGTACATATCATCACAATTACTTTGTGCATCCAGGTGAATTAAACTGCGAAATTGGGCTTTCATTTGGAAAACTGTCCCAAAATAGTAAAAAAAATTTTTTTTTTTTAAAAAATGTATCTGTATTTCTTGCTACTACCATAAGCTACCACCAAAGAACAACCCAAAATAAATTATCCTGCTCCTGGCGATCACAGTGTTACCACATATGTGTATGTAGGACAGCCTAGAAACTTTTTTTTTTTTATCCTACCTAAAACACACTGACACTGATACAAATAAAAAAATAAAAAAAATCCTGCCCAAAAAAATATTGACCCTGATCTTGACCCAAACACTAACCCTGGCACTGACCTAGACCTTGATCTAGGTATTTTTATTTTACTTTATTATTATTATTTTTTTTATTTTTTTTCACATACAATTCTTTTTTTCTCTGAAAGGAGAGAGAGAGACACTCCAATCAGATATATAAACCACAGGGGGAAGGCTTCACAGTGACTGATCACTATGATAGCCAATCAGAGGCTATCACAGCAATCAGGTGACCCGGAATCTGGAGTTACAGGTCCCGATCATTAGTACGGGGCCAGGTGCTCTTGGTAAGGCCTGTGAAGGCCAGTCAAGTTCCTCCACCCCAAACTCGCTCATCCATGTCTTTATGGACCTTGCTTTGTGCACTGGTCCAAATCATTTGGTGGAGGGGGGATTATGGTGGGGGTTTTTCAGGGGTTGGGCTTGGCCCCTTAGTTCCAGTTAAGGGAACTCTTAAGTCGTCAGCATACCAAGACATTTTGAACAATTTCATGCTCTCAACTTTGTGGGAACAGTTTGGGGATGGCCCCTTCCTGTTCCAAGATGACTGCGCACAAAGTGAGGTCCATAAAGACATGAATGAGCGAATTTGGGGAGGAGGAACTTGACTGGCCTGCACAGAGTCTTGACCTCAACCCGATAGAACACCTTTGAGATGAATTAGAGTGCAGACTGCCAGCCAGACCTTCTCATTCAACATCAGTTTCCATTACCTCACAAATGCGCTTCTGGAAGAATGGTCAAACATTCCCATAGACACACTCCTAAACCTTGTGGACAGCATTCCCAGAAGAGTTGAAGACTGGGATGCCATTAAATGTCATGTGCGTGTAAAGGCAGGTGTCCCAATACTTTTGGTAATATAGTGTATAGGGAATCTGGTTGTCATATAGGGAACCGCACTTTATTGCTCAGATACTACTCCAGTAGGGTTTATAATAGGGAGTCACTAAATCTCGGCTGCTCATAAACAGGAACATACAATGTTGTACACTATGTAAAAATCCAACACTCAATAAAAAGACAATAAAAGCCTTCAACCTGCAGTACCAGACTGAGAGACCAGACGCTGCCGGTTATAAATCGCCGTACTTAACTGCCGCGCAATAAACACAAGTCATAAAGTTGGTTTTATTTGGCAGATCTATAACGTCTTTTGGTAGTTACTCTACAAATAATGACACAAGGAACTAGAAGAGTCTGCATGGGACAAGCACCATCATTTATATATAAAGGTTATAGGTGTGAGAGCTCTGCTAGAGGTTTTTGACAGGATAGAATGTCAGCTCTTGTGCAGAGGTCTGTTCAACCTTTGCTTCATTATATTGTGTGTGCATATATACATTATATTCACAATACAATCTAATATATATATATATATATATATATATATATATATATATATATATATATATTTTTTTTTTTTTTAACACTAGCCAAAAATCATATTGAAGTTTTATTGGAGACTGGCCTTAGGTCCTTTGAGGACTTCAAATGTAAGACTGTCCCCTGTGGTTCCTGTTCTGCCCCATCTATATATTTGTTTCTGTTGTATATATCAGGTTAACATTTGTTACCATTGTTTAAATGTATGCTGATATCTATGGTGTTTAACCACTTCAATACCAGGCACTTAAACACCTTCCTGCCCAGACCAATTTTGAGCTTTCAGGGCTGTCGCACTTTGAATGACAATTGCGGGGTCATGCTACACTGTACCCACAAATAGAGATTTCTTTTGGTGGTATTTGATCACCGCTGCGGTTTTTATTTTTTGCTAAACAAATAATAAAAGACCAAAAATGTTGAAAAAAAAATATGTTTTTTTTTGTTTCAGTTTCAAAACTTTGTAAATAAGTAAGTTTTCTCCTTCACTGATGGGCACTAATGGGGCTGCACTGATGGGCACTGATAAGGCGGCACAGATGAGGTGGCACCAATGAAGTGGCACTGAGGTGGCATTGATGGGAACTGATATGTGGCACTGATAGGCGGCACTGATAGGCAGCACTGATGGGTGGCACAGATGGGCACTGATAGGTGGCACAAATTGGCACTGATAGCTGGCACGGGTTGGCATGGATAGGCGGCATGGATGGGCACTGATAGGTGGCACGGATGGGCACTGATAGGTGGCACGGATAGGCCCTGATAGGTGGCACGGATAGGCACTGATAGGCAGCATTGTTTTGTACTAATGGATGCCAATCAGTGCCAAACCATAATGCATGCCAATCAGTGATGCCCATTGTGGGCACTGATTGGCATCCATTGTGGGCACTGATTGGCATCCATTGTGGGCACTGTGTGTCATTCCTGGTGGTCTAGGGTGGCATACCTTGTGCTGGGCATCCCTGGTGGTCTGGTGGCGTCCCTGGTGGTCCAGTGTGGGCATCCTCGGGGGGGGGGGGGGGCTGCACTGATATTCGATCAGCACAGACCCCCCCTGTCAGAGGAGCAGCCGATCGGCTCTCCTCTACTCGCGTCTGACAGATGCGAATGAGGAAAAGCCGATCACCAGCTCTTCCTATTTATTGGACACGGCTGATCACGACCCTCTCTATTTCTTCCATGCTACTCCAGTCAATGTGAGTTCTTTGTGAAGACGGGAAATAGAAAAGTAATTGTCTTCTTACACTAAAAAAAGATTGGAAAAAACATCCTAAGTACTGCATTTTTTTTAACAAAAAATGTCAGTGGAAATGTGTTTTTATTAAAAAGTTAAGCTGCCTGTGGTGGTGCCAAGTCAGCAGGTGGAGGTATGTCAATTGAATACAGCAGCATTTGAAAACAGAAGAGTTCCTTGATCTGTTACTGCACACTTAAGTTGGCCATACATTATAGAACTATGTAGTGCAAGGGCCTGCCTGATTGCATACAAGTTGAAAGTGTTTAGGTTTTTATATGGTTTATTATATGTTTTCAATAAAATTTGTAAATTAGAATATTCGAAAATTCGTAAATTCATGAATTTCAATATTCAAAAAATTCATAAATTCGAAAATCCAAAATTTCGGAAATTCAAAAATCCGAAAATAAGAACAAAAATTCAAAAGAACAAAAATACGAAAATTCGAAAACCCGAAAATTAGAAAATCTGAAATAATAACTCACTAATAATAACTATTACAGAACTATGAAATTATAGGTATTGGAATTTCCTTTCAAATTTGGCTGTTAGAGTACATATCTAATGAGAATTTATCCAAACTTATGAATTATCTGAAATAACGAATGCCATATCTAAACGAATGGAACGTAACAATTTAATAATAATAAGTAACAATAATAATAACTAGAAAAGCTACAATTTCTGGGGAAATTGTGTGAAGTGTTCTTGCCTCCACCTACTGGAGTGGGCGGAGTAACTGGGTGGAGTGGCTTGAGTAACTGTTGTGTGATTGGAGTGGCTGAAGTAACTGTGAAAAGTGTTAAAAAGCCTAATATTTTAAAAAGTATAAATAGTAGTAAAAAAGTTGAAGAAGTCCCATCATTAGCTGAAAGAGCTGAACATTAAAAAAAAAAAATAATTTTATTATTTTTTTTTTGTTAAAATTTTTTTTATTTTTAATTATTTTTTTTTTTAATTATTTTTTTTTCAGAATGATTTTTTTATTTTTTTTGGCTGATAATGGGAGGGTCATAAATTATTTGGCTGATCATGGGGGGGTCATAATGTTTTGGCTGATCATGGGGGGGGGTCATAATGTTTTGTCTGATCATGGGGGGGTCAGAATGTTTTGGCTGATTATGGGGGGTTGTCGGCTTTTGTCACCTCCCACTCTAGTTTAGAACATTTCTCCATTCATTCCTATGGGACAAATTTTGCTGTAAAAACGACGATATTTCGTGAACTGTTCAGCGAAATGTTCCACAACGTAATAGCAAACCAATCAGGAACCATCCGCACGTTTCGGTATATTACTTGTCTATGTAGCGTAAAAGCTGTGGGAGGAGTTAGGGTGGTAAATTTGGCTATAATAAGAATAAGAATAATATATATGTGAGATAACAATAAGTGGTCTTGCTATGCAAGAACACTTAATAATAACTTTTTATTATTATGATTATTATTATTATTATTAATAATTCATTCTGTTCCATTTGTTTAGATGTGACATTTGTTATTTTGGATAATTCGTAATTTCGGATAAATTCGTATTCGTTACGTTGACTAACAGCCAAATTTGACAGGAAATTCCAATACCTATAATTTCAAGTTAGTTATTATTAGTTAGTTATTATTTAAAACTTTAGGATTTTCTTTCTTATTATCGGATTTTAAAATTTCAGAATTTTCGAATTTACGCATTTCCGGATTTCCAGATTTTCGAATTTACCAATGTACCAATTTTCAAAATTACGAATTATGATCATAACGAATGACACGAAAAAAAGAAAAAAAACGAATGAAGCGAAAATGAAAAAAAAAAATTTGGATGTCTAATTTGTAGTGCTAGACCTCCTTTGTAACTCTAAACTGGTAACCTGTAAAAAAAAAATGTAAAATGTAAATGTATGGAGATTTTTAGGTACTGTAGTTTGGCGCCATTCCACGAGTGTGCGCAATTTTAAAGCGTGACATGTTTGGTATGTTTTTACTCGGCGTAACATCATCTTTTAAACTTTATAACAAATTGGGTTATCTATTGTGTTTAAAATTCATTAAAGTGTATTTTTTTCGCAAAAAAATTGTGTTTGAAAAATTGCTGCGCAAATCCCATGTGACATAAAAAATTGTAACGGCCGCCATTTTATTCCCTAGGGTCTCTGCTAATAAATATATATATTTTTGGGGTTCTTACATTTTCTAGCAAAATAATGATGCTTTTTACATGTAGAGAGAAATGCCAGAATTGGCTAGGTTGGCAAATTAAACTGGTCTCTATAAATCGTTACCAGTAGCCGCGTTGTATTGGCTTTGGAATGAATTCTTTCAGGTCTTTAACTGTAATTTTAATATAATGATTGAACTATAAATGTCTTCCTTTATCCGTGAGCCTCTTGTAATGACAGCGGATCGTTTATGATATATAATGCTTTCTTGTAAGGCAATTGCAGTCATTTAGCATAGGGCAATATAACACAACCCTGAAAATAAAGTCACTGATCCTTGGTACTAATTTGGGATATGCTGCATTGGTGAATATAGTGACTGCGCTTGTTTAGTGTGCAGGTTGTAGGATAATGATAACATATTCCATCCTGCTGCCTTGGGATGGGGATTGAGGTTTATTTTGATAGATTGATTCTCTGCTTTCAGCCTGAAGAGCTTTGTCTGTAGATTGATTCACTTATCACAGTAGGATTGTACTGAGGCTGGAAATTTGACAAGCACAAACCCCTATACTGGTTCACTACATGCCCGGCGATTGCAATTATCCACTCTGCAAATTACTACCGCAGGGGTGCAACTGTCGCCATACAGCCACAATGGGGCCCCGAAGAAAGTGTGTGCTTGAAGAAGAGGGGAACTGGGCCGAGAGGATAAATGTGCAGAAAACCAATCATAACTGACTTTATCATCCCTCTGAACGCGTCCGATCTCGTCTGACTTCATGAACAAATTTGAACATTTATGTAAACCCAATCACTATAATCTCATAGAAGATGTTAAATTACAGTATATAAAATGTAATATTAAAATATTACATTAAATTATTCAAATAAAATTAAAAAAAATTTATAAAATGTTAGATAAAATTAAATGCATCTTTCATTAAAATAATCCCTAGTGATCTCACCATGGTCGTTGTTCAGGCTCTTCCTGTAAGGGTATGACAATGCTGTCTCTGTGTCTCCATGATATCACAGCTAGCGCTGGGCATATGCAGCATGTGCTCTGCTTCTCTTGGGGACGTCCCAGGTCCCAAAGCCATGACTTTCTGGCATTTTTTTAATTTTACTTATTAATTATATACTTATATAGAGCTTCATTACTGCATCACCCTGCCCACCCTCACTCAACCTTAACATGGTAAAACTTTTTGGTTGTAGACTGGCCTGTGTTCTACCTACCTCTGACCCTTTCATTTTGTGCAGTATGTGCTCCTCACTCCTGCATACTACGCATTGTACACTCTTGACTCCTGCATACTACATGTTGCACACTCCTGACTCCTGCATAGTACACATTGCACACTCCTGACTCCTGCATAGTACACGTTGCACACTCCTGCATACTGCGTGTTGCAAACTCCTGACTCCTGCATAGTACACATTGCACACTCCTGACTCCTGCATACTATGTGTTGCACACTCCTGACTCCTGCATAGTACACATTGCACACTCCTGACTTCTGCATACTATGTGTTGCATACTCCTGACTCCTGCATAGTACACATTGCACACTCCTGACTCCTGCATTCTACATGTTGCACACTCCTGCATAGTACACGTGGCACACTCCTGACTCTTGAATACTGCGTGTTGCCCATTCCTGACTCCTGCAAAGTACACGTTGCACACTCCTGACTCCTGCATACTACATGTTGCACACTCCTGACTCCTGCATAGTACACTTTGCACACTCCTGACTCCTGCATAGTACACGTTGCACACTCCTGACTCCTGCATAGTACACGTGGCACACTCCTGACTCTTGCATAGTACACATTGCACACTCCTGACTCCTGCATAGTACACATTGCACAATCCTGACTCCTGCATACTACGTGTTGCACAATCCTGACTCCTGCATACTACGTGTTGCACAATCCTGACTCCTGCATACTACGTGTTGCACACTCCTGCATACAGGCCCGGACTGGCCATAGGGCAGACCAGGCGTTTGCCAGGCCGCATGTCGAAGCTTGCAGGGCCGGCCTCGGGAAGATATGTATGGCTAAAAGACGCAGTTCGCAACGCATGTGCCCTGCCGCCCCCGGTCACCTGGCAACCAGGAAGCACTGAGAGGAGGAGGGACAAAGAAGCCGAGGCCACCAACTTCCCTATATGCGGGCGCAGCACCTTGCTGGCTTTCAAGTGTGGGAGGCGGGTATGAGATTTTATACCTGGCTCTGCAAGTAATAATTTATTACTGGCTCTGTGAGTAATAATTTATACCTGGCTCTGTGAGTAATAATTTATACATGGCTCTGTGAATAATAATTTATTACTGGCTCTGTGAGTAATACTTTGTACCTGGCTCTGTAAGTAATAATTTGTACCTGGCTCTGTGAGTAATAATTTATACCTGGCTCTGTGAGTAACAATTTATACCTGGCTCTGAGAGTAATAATTTGTACCTGGCTCTGTGAGTAATAATTTATACCTTGCTCTGTGAGTAATAATTTGTACCTGGCTCTGTGAGTAATAGGTTATACCTGGCTCTGTGAGTAATAGGTTGTACCTGGCTGTGTGAGTAATAGTTTGTACCTGGCTCTGTGAGTAATAGTTCGTACCTGGCTCTGTGAGTAATAGTTTGTACCTGGCTCTGTGAGTAATAGTTTATACTGAAACCCTAAATTACCAACCGCCCAGACCCCCCCCCCCCCTCTGCCACAAATGCCTCATAATCCCCCCCCCCCCCCCATTGCACACTCCTGACTCCTGCATAGTACACATTGCACACTCCTGACTCCTGCATACTTCATGTTGCATACTCCTGACTCCTGCATACTACGTGTTGCACACTCCTGACTCCTGCATACTACATGTTGCACACTCCTGCATAGTACACATGGCACACTCCTGACTCTTGCATACTGCGTGTTCCACATTCCTGACTCCTGCATAGTACACGTTGCACACTCCTGACTCTTGCATACTACGCGCTGCACACTCCTGACTAATGCATACTTCGTGTTGCACACTCCTGACTCCTGCATACTACATGTTGCACACTTTTGACTTCTGCATACTACACGTTGCACACTCCTGACTCTTGCATACTATGTGTTGCACACTCCTGACTTCTGCATAGTACACATTGCACACTCCTATCTCTTGCATACTATGTGTTGCACACTCCTGACTCCTGCATACTACATGTTGCACACTCCTGACTCCTGCATACAGTGTGTTGCACACTCCTGACTCCTGCATACAGTGTGTTGCACACTCCTGACTCCTGCATACAGTGTGTTGCACACTCCTGACTCTTGCATACTACATGTTGCACACTCCTGACTCCTGCATACAGTGTGTTGCACACTCCTGACTCTTGCATACTACATGTTGCACACTCCTGACTCCTGCATACAGTGTGTTGCTCACTCCTGACTCTTGCATACTACATGTTGCACACTCCTGACTCCTGCATACAGTGTGTTGCACACTCCTGACTCCTGCATACAGTGTGTTGCACACTCCTGACTCCTGCACTTTGTGCGTGATAAACTTCTGACCTCTCCACCTTGTTCATTACACACCCCTAAGCCAGGTGCTCTGTGCGTTACACACTCCTGATCCCTACACCCTGGCCTGCGTGTTATTCATTTCTAAACTCTGAACCTTGTGCTATAGCAACTCCTTAGCCCTAGGCGCTATGCATTCCTGAGCCATGTGTTTTATGGAATCCTGAGCAATGCGCCCTATAAACTGCTGAGCCCAGCACTTTGTTCATTATGCACCTCTAACTGGGCTCTGTGAGTTACACACTCCTGACCCCTACACCCTGTGTGTTATTCATTTCTTAGCTCTGAGCTTGTTCTCCTGAGCCTTAGGTGCCTTAGCCTGAGCCCTGTTGGGGAGATTCATCCTCTCTATTTGTCCTGTTTACCATTATCATTTAAAGAGAAAGTAAATTAAATTCTCAAATTTTGAGTTGTCCACAAAAAAGTGAAAGAGGGGAAATCTTTCAATGGGGACACTAGTTCTGGTGACCTGGGGGGCCCAAGAGATTCCCCTAATTTGAAGGGATTTCCTCTCACTTCCTGTCTTAGCTATGGGACAGGAAGTGAAGCTAAATCTCCCCAATGGGACACAAAAAAAAATAATCTGAAGGGGTTATAACCCTCCCTTACTCTCTAAAATGAAGAAACCTTTTTTTGCTCTATTTTAAACGGGAAATTACTGCATTGTGGCCACTAGATGGAGCTGATGATCATAGGAAGCAAACATAGGTAAAAAACTAGGGACTATTTGTGACGGTGATGCAACTGCTGGAGACATTCACATAACCAATTGTTAATAAACAGACCCCTAAATCTTTTGCGTGTTCTTCAGTGGTTTGCGTGTATGTAACTAAGAATCCCTTCCGAGGTGCTTTTCAGGTCATTGTTAAACAGGTTCTAAATTAACGAAGTTTGCTGAAGCAGGAACAGATCCAGTGGAAAATCTATTATCTCCAAAAAGAGAAACAAAATAAATCACCTTTTTTTTTTTTCAAAAGAAACGTCTAAAATTAAATCTTGCCTTTTCTTGTGCAACTAAGTACTTGGAGAGCCCAAAGGAAATACAATATAACATTGTTTTCCGGATCAAATGGCACGACCGCAACTCACGAACCCAAATCACCGCCGTCGGGCTATATTTAGAGTCTGGGCTGTTGTCTGTTTAAAGGGATTTCTAATTGAAATCCTGTTGCTATGGGCTTTCTGAAAAGCGGAATTTATGTATTCCTGGTCTATAGCCATCAATTCTTGGTGCAGAATAACAAAAAGATGTTGGTGAGTGTCTTATTAATTAATATAGGAGACCCATCCCCCTCCCCTTCTATTAACTTTCTTTGCTCTCTATAAAAAAATATAATATATATAAAGTTTAAAAAGAAATTGTATGTGTGTGTGTGTGTGTGTGTGTGTGTGTGTGTGTGTGTGTGTGTGTGTGTGTGTATGTATATATATATATATATACACACATACACACACACTATACTGTCAAACCTATACTGTGAAGCCTGCCTTTACACGCACATGTACTTCAATGGCATCCCAGTCTTAGTCCATAGGGTTCAATATTGAGTTGGCCCACCCTTTGTAGCCATAACAGCTTCCACTCTTCTGGGAAGGGTGTCCACAAGGTTTAGGAGTGTGTCTATGGGAATGTTTGACCATTCTTTCAGAAGCGCATTTGTGAGGTCAGGCACTCATGTTGCATGAGAAGGCCTAGCCATTGATTGTAAAAAGGGGGGAAAACACTACGCTAAAAGAGGAGTATCACAATGATATAGTGGAAATAAAGCAGCTGACACTCATACAAACAAAGTGAGCAAAATGTGACGGAAAAATAGTGTAGCGCCGAATGGTGGAGTATAAGTGTGTGAATACAATTACACATATAAAATAAGTGACAATGCACAATAAATAAATATAAAATGAAGTAAAAAATGTGAACTTTAAAGTATAGAGTCCAAGATCAGGCTCAAAATAAGATGGATTTTAGTCCAAAATATCTAAAGAAGTCCAAATGGGATGGTCCGTATAAATATGGGAAATGAGTGGAACACTTTTCTTATGGAGTGGCCCAAGGAATGCGGCTGTGAAGCGGTAGGTATGGTACGAATAAACAGGTGCCTGTGGGTACATCAACGTTCACTGGTAAAATAGAAGTTGGGTACTCTTACCGGATAGGTTTGATTTGATTTGATTTGATATTGGATTTGTATTGCGCCGAATGCGCTCCATTAGGAGCGCGTCTAGGCGCACCAAGACCCTAAAAACCATAAATCTAAAAGTTGAAATTTCAACTAGAATGTTAAAAGAACAGAGCCTAGGGTGCCCAAGATGAGAGGCAAAATAAAACAGAAAGAAACCTGGGGGGGGGGGGGGGGGGGGGGGGTGGGACTAAACCCTCCAGATGGGGGAGGAAAAAGAGCATGCAAAATTCATGTTTTTTGCACAATTCCTATTCTTCATCAGATTATCCGTAAGCCTGGATAAAGAGGAAGGTTTTTAAACCCTTCCTGAAACTCAGGAGGGAGGGTAAGGACCTTAGAGACGCTGGAAGGGAGTTCCACAGCTCATTGCCTATTGTAACCAGGCGTCTGTTACCAGTAAATTTTAGTCTGCTGATTGTCGGTTCTGTGAGAAGTAAGTTAGCCGATCTGAGTGGTCTTAACGGTACATAGTGAGAGGCCCATTCAGACAGATAAATTGGGCCCAGTTTCCGGTGTGCCCTATACATATAACACATTGCCTTGAATAGTACTCGCTTGGCAATAGGAAGCCAGTGCAGTTTTTTCAGCACGGGAGAGATGTGGTCTGTTCTGGCACATCCAGAGACCAGGCGAGCAGCTTGATTCTGAGTCACTTGCAATTTTCTTTGCCACTTTAATGGAAGTCCAAGAAAGAATATGTTAGAGCAATCCAACCGGGAATGTACAAGGCCCTGTACGAGAGTTAACCGGTTTTCGTGCGAAAACAGATCTTTAATTTTCCGGAGTCTCTGTATATAAAAGTTGGAGTTTTTGATACAGAGTTTAGCGTGAGGTATAAATGACAGGCAGATGAACAAAAAACCTGAAGTGCTCCTATCAAGGCTGGCAGGAACCAGGAGACCAAATGAGTGGCAAAAGGCATACACAGAGTGAGGGCTTAGATAAAAACAGTAATACTTTATTGTGTATACAAAAAAAGAAAAACAGAGCATCGGTGTGATCACAGATGATCACTGTATATATGTGGATGTAATTTATGTGACATCTGCAGTTATACCTTCATATAACTCAACCTGTCACTTGGTGAGTATATGATGCAGCAACAAAAATTGAAAAGACACATAAACACAAAACCAAAATAGGACAACATGAAACAAAGCGTCCGGACGCCGGCAATCTGTGTGTGGAGAGCCTGTATGTATATTACATAAATATGTGGTGGGTATAATTACCGGTATGTCAGGGAATCCACACAGAGATTAATGGGAAGCTCGAGCTGCAGGGACGGGGATAAGGGAGGGGAGAGGGTGAAGGAAAGACGGGAATGAAGAGGTATAGAGGAGGGACCCAGGAAGTACAATGCTTGGAGGTGGAAAACACTGGGAGGTATGGTAGGAAGTCACTCTCTAATTCAGCTGGTAGTAGTGGACACTTGTTGCTGAGTAGAAAAGATGGTAAATGTCCTTCACCGTGTTAAGCAAATGAGGGGAAATGAAATTCTCCTCTGAATGTTATAATTTCCAAATAAAAGAACATCATCAAGTAGGTATAATGGATTTCTGATGGAGACAAACCGACAAGTGGTAGTACCCGGAAATGGGGTTGCACCCGTGGGAATGTATGGATACTTCAATCCGGTATCTATGTGTTTCCAGATACCCGGTCAGAGCTGCATCATTGTTACGGCTAATTAATTTCAATTGTTTCACCAGAGTCCCAGATATTAGTGTGGTAGATTAACCGTCTGGTATGGCATCGCTAATTGAATCACTAGGGGTGGTTTGGGCTGCAATCAGCTCTCAAAAAGAAAAAAACACATCGATAATGTCCCATCAATAAGTGAAGTATGCTTCTATCCCCGTAACGTAAAATAGCGGTACCTGACGGTGTTCCGGTGGTTGGGTCTATGACCATTTGTATCAATTGATGCAGTCGGTTTCGGAAACGAATAGTCCCACAGGGTGTATTGGCTGTCTCCGGTACCTTGGATGTCCCCACGTCTCTGTAGTTAGAGGCTGATTCCTCGTAACATCTTCCGTCTATTCTCCCCGTCTCCCTGCCTCTGCTATGCTGGCTTCCGGGAGGTGTGCCGGCGTCTCGGGACGCGGTGACGTCAACGCGTTTCGCAAGCACGATTGCGTAGCTTCGTCTGGACGTACTGGTGGAGCCTGAGACGTCCCTTTTTATAGCGCAATGCTGCACAGGACTCACACCGGGTTAGATTTTTCTTAAAGGGACAGGATGTTTGGCGATATGTGTCCATACATAATTTCCAAGATAAAACCATTCAAGAATATTGAATAATAATTTTCTTTGTTTATATTTGATTAATGCATAGAGGTTTAATGGCCTAGCAAAGAACAAGGGAAAAGGGGTGAGGAAAGGTGGGGGGGGGGGGGGGGGGAAAGAAGGGGGGAGGGAAAGAGGGTAAAGGAGGGGGGATTATGCATGACAAATAAAGGGGAGACATATCTTACATAGCGACAGGGAGGGTCCGTATGTGAAAAAAAACCCCATAAAAGCGAATGAAGATATTTCGGGTCTACATGGGAGCGTAGGTTGTCACCGAATTAATTGGTTAACATGAGGAGAAACAGTATGTTTTATTCAGTGAATTGGCCAGTGTAAATACCTTTAGATAAAACAATAAATATTGCATTTGGTATATTGCACGTGCCCAGTTCTCTGGTGCAAAATCTATACATCAAAACCATAATCAAAATTGAAATTAACATTCAAATTAAACTAAAAAAGTATGTGTAATATAATATAATATACTGTTAACACCCCTTAATGTGTTATGCCGGATCTAAGTATAGACAGGTGTGCACATGCTATACCATTGGATGACAGCTATGTATATCAAGCTTCCGTTGTAATACATCAGGTAGATGTAGCACACCCGTCTGGGGACAGCAGTGCCAGAGTAATGGTGGTTCTATGACGTACTGTATAGTATATGATTAGGGTGCAGATGTTAACAATAAGCAGCAACGATTATAAAGTATTTTTATAAAGGATAGTAAATGGTATATGAATGTAATATGGTGATGCAATGTAGTCAGGGTCAGAATAGGGGAGTGGTCAAAGCCGGAGAGATGTCCTAGAGGTGTAGTGCATAAATATAGTTAGAATCGCTACCATGGCAAACTGGAGTGATAACAGAGAGGTAGAGGTGGAAGTCAATCATTCCTCAAGGAAAACCTGTAGGTTGAGTTCAGTGTTCATTCCTATTGGGTATAAACTTCTTAAGCGGTAAATCCACCACTTTTCTTTCTGTAATAGTATGCGATTAAAATCGCCACGCCTAGGGGGAAGTTTAAGCATATAAATGCCCTTCACCGTCATACCTCTGAGGTTGCCATCATGCACTAAAGAAAAGTGCTTAGCCAAAGGCTTCTCTGTGTCTCGGGCCCTAATCTCCCGCATGTGCTCCCCTATTCTGACCCTTAAGGGGCGCTTGGTTTTACCTATGTACAGTTTCCCGCATGGGCAGGTGATCATATATATTACCCTAGTAGAGGCACAGTTGATAAGATCCCGGATCTCAAATTCATTTTTGCCATCTGCATCGTGGAATCTGTTGGTTCGATCCACATAGGGGCACACTTGGCAATGGCCACATGAAAACATACCCTTACTACGCGGGAAGTCTGCCAACCATGTCTCATCAGTTTCACACTTATATTCCGATTTGACAAGGAGATCACCTAAGTTTTTTGCCCTTTTGGCCACCATATTCGGCGATGGGCCCACAATTTTGGCCAGTCCGGGTGTACTTGTCAGAATGCCCCAATGTTTGTTGAGAATATTGCGAACTGTGTCCCATTGGACCCCATATTGCGTAATTACTCTTGTGTAGCCATTCTTTTTGTTCTGATTGGTGTTATGCCTTTTTTTGGGGGCAGTGGTCAATAGGTCCTCTCTATTACGGTCGGCTACCTTATTTTTAGCCCTTCTAAGCTGGTTATGGGTATAACCTCGTTCCCTAAATCTCTTGTAGAGGTATTTGCTTTCATTGCTATAGTCAGAAGGTTTGGAACAGTTTCGCTTAAGGCGAAGAAACTGACCCACTGGGATGCCATCTTTTAGCCATCTGGGGTGGTAACTGTCTGCCTGAAGGAGGGTGTTGGCTGCCGTCTCCTTGCGGTAGGTACAGGTGCTGATAGAGTCACCCGATATGGATATCCACAGATCCAAGAAAGAGATCTTTATTTGGCTGAATGTGAAAGTCAGCCGGATGTTAAAATCATTAGTATTCAATTGTTCCATGAATATGTGGAGGTCCGGCAGGGTACCAGTCCAGATGAGTAGCACATCGTCGATGTACCTTAGCCATGTGTGAGCATGACCTAGGTACATCGAGTTGTGGTACACGATACTCTCTTCCCAGTATCCCAAATGCAAACATGCATATGCTGGTGCCCAAGAGGCCCCCATCGATGTGCCTTTAATTTGTTGGTAAAATTTGCTTAAGAATTGAAAACAGTTGTTATCTAGAGCAAATTTCAGTAGCTCCATAATCAATTCGTTTTGGTGAGCACATCCTGGGTAGTGGTAGAGTAGATACTCCTCCACCGCTCCTAGTCCTACAGGGTGGGGTATAGACGTATATAGTGATTCGACGTCCACTCCCACGAGCCAGGCGTCATGGGGTATCTTGAGGTCTTTGGTTTTGGCTAGAACATCTCTTGTATCCTGTACATAGGATACAAGGTGGGTGACCATGTCCTTTAAAAGAGAATCGAGATATTTCCCGACTTTGTCCAGAGGTCCCTTAATAGCGGACACTATGGGCCTACCGGGGGGATTTTTTAGATTTTTGTGGACTTTGGGGATTATATAGAAGATGGGTATGTTATATTCATCAACTCTGAGGTACTCGTATTCTCGGTTGTTGAGGAGTCCCTCTTCTTTTGCAAACTTTAATTTTTCATTCAAAGTTTGGGTTATTGAGGGGAACGGGTTATCTTTCAACAGTCTGTATGTATGGTCGTCACCCAATAGTCGTTTAACTTCGGTTTCATACATGTCATTGTTCAGAAGTACAATATTCCCACCTTTATCGCTCCTTTTAATTGTGATGCCCTTGGCGTCTTGTAATTCTTTGAGAGCTGTTCTGTCTTTTTTGGTCAAATTGTCATTACCCTTTTGTATCCAGTCTATTTTACCTAGGTCAGTTTTTACTAATTCCTGGAAGAGGCTAAGGTATTTGTTTTTTCCGTAGTGTGGCATATTTGTGGACCTAATGGTAAGGTTAGATTTACGTAAGGTGACAGTCTCATTGGGATCTACTCCCTCACTCTCCTCAAGTAAGGAGTTGAGGATGTCCAGTGCTTCCTCATCCTGATCATCTAGGGCAATAGTCTCTGTGGTAGATGTTATCTCAGTATTATATAGGGAGCGATAGTATACTTTGCGTAAGAATAAAACTACGTCCTTATATACCATGAATTCGTCCATGTCATCAGTCGGGGAAAATGACATACCCCTACCTAATAGTTTAATGTGTCTTTCATTTAATTCAAAATTGGATAAATTGATGACTTTCATATCGTCTTTAAGAATTGGGTCTTGGCTATTTAGCGGGGACGTTGGTCTTTTTGGCTTCGTGTCCTTGTTTTTCCCTGGGTATTCCCTCTTGTGTCTTGTGTCTTTTTCACGAGTCTCGCATTGGGAGGTTGTGAAGATGGTTGGTTGTCTAAATCGACCCCTTCCTCCTCCCCTGGTACTAAAAAAGTCACCGATTTATTTGAAGTCTCCCCTTCTCCGTCTGTGTGTTGTCCACCAGTGTCGGAGCGGGATCTATGGCGTTGGTTACGCTTTCTTGACCCGCTCCTACCACGTTGAACCGTTAGGTCAAAGATTTCCCCTTTTTCCCAATCATTTAAATCCCTTCTAAATTTAGACTGTTTAGTAACTCTCAGATTATATTGGGTCTTCTCAATTTCTTTTTTCAGAAGGGCATTCTGTTTTTGGAATTCTTCAGATTCCTTGAACGGATCCAGACCTTCTGTACTGTCATTTATTAGTGTGCTAAGTTCTGTAAGTTGAATTTTTTCCTCTTCTATTATAAGTTTTATAATGCCCAAACCATGATCAATACAAAGTGTTTTCCATTTTTCTAAAAAACGTTCATTATGCAGGTGTTCTGCTGGGACTACTCTATCTCGTAATCCTCGCGGTATGATCTTGTGTTGTATATAGGATTCAAGAAAACATACATCCCATTTTCTGTTGAGATGTCTAGTAATTAATTTTTTATGCTCCTTAAAGCGGTTTTTTATTTCCTCTTCGTCATTAAGCATTACAGGAGCATCTTTAATAAAGGTGTCCTGGATCTCCTTGTCAAAGTCATCCCCCAGTACATAGGCCATATAGTACTGAAGTTAAATGGTGATAACCAGTATGCAGATCAAAAAATGTGTAGACAAGAAAAAGTCAAAAAAATGGAGAACTTGGTATGTAAATAAAAATAATAATAAAATGTTGCTGGGGATAATGCCCGTAAATTAGCTGCAGAAGTTCAAAACATGTGTTCCCTAGGCAAAAGAAAAAAAGATCACTAGGATCTAAAGAAATATTGTTAATAACAAAAAAGGGGGAGAAGAGCCAAAGGGAATGGGGTAAGCAAGTGCCTCTAAGGGCACCTAAAAGTCTCCTCAAGTCTGGCTATGTCCAATGTGGACTATGTCACTCTGGTCTAGAAAATATTAACAAATGAACAAAAAACCTGAAGTGCTCCTATCAAGGCTGGCAGGAACCAGGAGACCAAATGAGTGGCAAAAGGCATACACAGAGTGAGGGCTTAGATAAAAACAGTAATACTTTATTGTGTATACAAAAAAAGAAAAACAGAGCATCGGTGTGATCACAGATGATCACTGTATATATGTGGATGTAATTTATGTGACATCTGCAGTTATACCTTCATATAACTCAACCTGTCACTTGGTGAGTATATGATGCAGCAACAAAAATTGAAAAGACACATAAACACAAAACCAAAATAGGACAACATGAAACAAAGCGTCCGGACGCCGGCAATCTGTGTGTGGAGAGCCTGTATGTATATTACATAAATATGTGGTGGGTATAATTACCGGTATGTCAGGGAATCCACACAGAGATTAATGGGAAGCTCGAGCTGCAGGGACGGGGATAAGGGAGGGGAGAGGGTGAAGGAAAGACGGGAATGAAGAGGTATAGAGGAGGGACCCAGGAAGTACAATGCTTGGAGGTGGAAAACACTGGGAGGTATGGTAGGAAGTCACTCTCTAATTCAGCTGGTAGTAGTGGACACTTGTTGCTGAGTAGAAAAGATGGTAAATGTCCTTCACCGTGTTAAGCAAATGAGGGGAAATGAAATTCTCCTCTGAATGTTATAATTTCCAAATAAAAGAACATCATCAAGTAGGTATAATGGATTTCTGATGGAGACAAACCGACAAGTGGTAGTACCCGGAAATGGGGTTGCACCCGTGGGAATGTATGGATACTTCAATCCGGTATCTATGTGTTTCCAGATACCCGGTCAGAGCTGCATCATTGTTACGGCTAATTAATTTCAATTGTTTCACCAGAGTCCCAGATATTAGTGTGGTAGATTAACCGTCTGGTATGGCATCGCTAATTGAATCACTAGGGGTGGTTTGGGCTGCAATCAGCTCTCAAAAAGAAAAAAACACATCGATAATGTCCCATCAATAAGTGAAGTATGCTTCTATCCCCGTAACGTAAAATAGCGGTACCTGACGGTGTTCCGGTGGTTGGGTCTATGACCATTTGTATCAATTGATGCAGTCGGTTTCGGAAACGAATAGTCCCACAGGGTGTATTGGCTGTCTCCGGTACCTTGGATGTCCCCACGTCTCTGTAGTTAGAGGCTGATTCCTCGTAACATCTTCCGTCTATTCTCCCCGTCTCCCTGCCTCTGCTATGCTGGCTTCCGGGAGGTGTGCCGGCGTCTCGGGACGCGGTGACGTCAACGCGTTTCGCAAGCACGATTGCGTAGCTTCGTCTGGACGTACTGGTGGAGCCTGAGACGTCCCTTTTTATAGCGCAATGCTGCACAGGACTCACACCGGGTTAGATTTTTCTTAAAGGGACAGGATGTTTGGCGATATGTGTCCATACATAATTTCCAAGATAAAACCATTCAAGAATATTGAATAATAATTTTCTTTGTTTATATTTGATTAATGCATAGAGGTTTAATGGCCTAGCAAAGAACAAGGGAAAAGGGGTGAGGAAAGGTGGGGGGGGGGGGGGGGGGGAAAGAAGGGGGGAGGGAAAGAGGGTAAAGGAGGGGGGATTATGCATGACAAATAAAGGGGAGACATATCTTACATAGCGACAGGGAGGGTCCGTATGTGAAAAAAAAACCCCATAAAAGCGAATGAAGATATTTCGGGTCTACATGGGAGCGTAGGTTGTCACCGAATTAATTGGTTAACATGAGGAGAAACAGTATGTTTTATTCAGTGAATTGGCCAGTGTAAATACCTTTAGATAAAACAATAAATATTGCATTTGGTATATTGCACGTGCCCAGTTCTCTGGTGCAAAATCTATACATCAAAACCATAATCAAAATTGAAATTAACATTCAAATTAAACTAAAAAAGTATGTGTAATATAATATAATATACTGTTAACACCCCTTAATGTGTTATGCCGGATCTAAGTATAGACAGGTGTGCACATGCTATACCATTGGATGACAGCTATGTATATCAAGCTTCCGTTGTAATACATCAGGTAGATGTAGCACACCCGTCTGGGGACAGCAGTGCCAGAGTAATGGTGGTTCTATGACGTACTGTATAGTATATGATTAGGGTGCAGATGTTAACAATAAGCAGCAACGATTATAAAGTATTTTTATAAAGGATAGTAAATGGTATATGAATGTAATATGGTGATGCAATGTAGTCAGGGTCAGAATAGGGGAGTGGTCAAAGCCGGAGAGATGTCCTAGAGGTGTAGTGCATAAATATAGTTAGAATCGCTACCATGGCAAACTGGAGTGATAACAGAGAGGTAGAGGTGGAAGTCAATCATTCCTCAAGGAAAACCTGTAGGTTGAGTTCAGTGTTCATTCCTATTGGGTATAAACTTCTTAAGCGGTAAATCCACCACTTTTCTTTCTGTAATAGTATGCGATTAAAATCGCCACGCCTAGGGGGAAGTTTAAGCATATAAATGCCCTTCACCGTCATACCTCTGAGGTTGCCATCATGCACTAAAGAAAAGTGCTTAGCCAAAGGCTTCTCTGTGTCTCGGGCCCCATAAATGACAGGCAGGAATCAAAGATGATACCTAGGTTCCTGACCTGTTTCGCTGGCGTTGGGATGGGGCAGAATGAAGTGGGCCAGGCCAAGAGAAAATTGGTGGTTGATTGAGGGCCCACCAGCATCACCTCGGTCTTTGCTTCATTAAGGCCTAGCTTGTTATCAGCCATCCATTTTTGTATGTGAAGGAGTCCATTTCTCAGTTGTAGGTGCATATTTGGCCCATCGTCAGCAAGGATCTGCGTGTCATCTGCATAGATCTGGCATGCTAGTTTGTGTGTAGCAATAATGTCAGCGAGTGGGCGCATATAGCAGTTGAATAGCAGGGGCGACAATGCCGAGCCCTGCGGGACTCCATAGAGAAGTGGTTCAATTGGCGAGCTGCATGCTTTCATTTGCACTTGATGGGTCCTGTCCGTGAAAAAGGAGTTGATCCAACGGAGGACAGTGCCACTACATCCAAAAAGGTGTTTCATACGGTCTCCCAGAATTTGATGATCGACAGTGTCAAAGGCTGCGGAGAGGTCGAGCAGCACCAAGGCTGCCGACCCCCCCGCATCTTTTACTCTTAACAGGCGTTCGCGTATATCAAGTGCGGACAGTTCAGTGCCACGTCCCGGCCTGAATCCCGACTGGGAGTCATGGAACAGGTCGTTACCCTCGAAGAAGCTTTGCATTTGTTGAAAGACGACCTGCTCCAAGATCTTCGCTAGAAAGGGAAGAAGAGATATAGGTCTGAAGTTGGTGAGCAAAGAAGGGTCAAGTGTGCTCTTCTTCAACAAGGGGGAGACAATGGCATGCTTCAGTCGTGTTGGAACGGCCCCTATTTTTAAAGATAGGTTCACTATCCTTGTGATTTCTGGGGCCAATGTATCTGCGTTTTTCTTCATAAACCATGCGGGACAGATGTCATTCGGAAAGCTTGACGGTTTAAGCTTGGACATAATATTGGATATCTCTGCCACTGTGGTGGATGCAAATGAGCTAAAAGCTGGAGGAGCTCTTATTAGTACTGGAGGATCAAAGTCATCAGGCAAGATTTTGTCCTGATTACGGATTTTCCTTATTTTTTCCCTAAAGGAAGACTGAAGCGCAGAACAAAATTCCATAGATGGAACAATCTTAGAGTAAAATTTTTTTGGTTCAAATATGTCCCTAACCAATGTGAATAGTTCCCGAGGCTTGTTCGAGGCTTGCATTATTCGATCGTTATAATAGGATCTTTTATGGCGTTTTACCGCCTTTGTGTAGCCTCGACAATAGACCCGATATGCCATTTTGTCCCGGGGAAGTTTAGATTTAAGCCACTTTCTTTCCAATATTCGTCTTTTATTCTTAAGTAAGTTAAGACTAGGGGCATACCAAGGGCTTGACTTAGAAAGTCTTGGGCGCTTGTTTGCTGTTGTCAATGGGGCCAGGATGTCCAGACTTGCCTTGATTCTTAACTCAAATTCATCTAGGAAAATTTCCAGTCTTTCAATCTCGGTTTCTGAAGCCGGAGTTCCCATTTCTCTCTCTTCATTTGCTAGAAGTGATTGTCCCTGATGGTAGTCATAACATGTTTTAAAGTCTTCGACTGTTATATTTGTTAGTTTACGAAATGGAGCAGATTTTATCATCCGATTTCCTTTGGGGATTTTTATTGGTGCAAAATCCAAGAGGTCAAAGGTGACCAGACTATGGTCTGACCACCCCACCTCATGTGCTTTAACATTGAGAACTTTCGCGCCATGAGTAAAAAGGGCATCTAGCATATGGCCCTTTATGTGCGTGATCATGGTGGATGCCAGGGTAAAGTGGAGGCCATCTAGGTCACCTATGAGGTCCTGGGAGTCACAGTTTGTGTCATCCTCCAGCCACATATTCATGTCTCCCTGGAGGACAACACAATCCGATTGTAGACAAAGGAACATCATTAAATCAGATAGGTCAGCATGGAAAGTCCCTGATGGGCCAGGTGGTCGATAGACAGTGGCTAATACAAATGAGGAAGAGTCACTTACTTTACACTTGATCACCAGGTGTTCAAATGAACTAAACTCAGGTGTTTTTAACTCAATGCAATCCAAACAGTCATTATAACAGTCAATCTTGGACACACATGTCATACGACAGTGGGTCAATAGGGCTTGATAACCTGATGAGGCCAGGTCAGGCCTATAGGAGAGTGGTCGGATGGGTCCTGTTCAGTCTTATTCTATCCGACTCCGAATCCCAAGGGGCAAATTCCAAATGGTGAATCCTGGTGTCACCGCTTGTAGACTCTGAATAGGTGGGTGCTCCGACCCGGGGTGTATCCAAGGAAGCAGCGAAAGTGGGGGGCTTGTGATGTGAGTATGGAATAAAAAGATAAAAAAGAGGCTCCGGATGGTGCAGATCAAAACAAACCAGTTGGTTTATTGGGGTGGTCAGATATAATGATAAATATATGATACAAGAATTAAAAAAGTGATCACAAAAAAAAAATGGATGGTAGTATAAAAGCAATGTGGGGTACAGAGTATGCTGGCCCGACTAGTTTCGACCTCATGGTCTTCGTCAGGGTCTGTGGGCAGGGGGGGGGGGGTGCTTATCAGAATCTGGAAGCCGCCTTCAACAAGGGGGCCCCCAGATCCCAGCCCCTCACCCTATGTGAATGAATATGGGGTACATTGTACCCCTACCTATTCATCTAAAATAAAAAAGTGTCAAAAATAAAACACAGTACACAGATTTTTAAAGTAATTTCTTTAGGCAGCTCCGGCATCGCTTTCTATTTTTTCTCCCCTCTCCGGCTCTTCTCCCTCCTCCACTGATGTCTTCTGCCTCTGCCGGTTCTTCTCCCCTCTCCGGGTCTACTCCGCTCTCCGCTGATGTCTTTTAACCCTCTCCGGTTCTTCTCCCTCTGTCCGCTGTCTTCTGCCTCTGCCGGGTCTTCTCCTCTATCTTCCCGCTCTTTTGACGGGTCTTCTCCCTCTGTTCTTCTTCTGATGTTGACTCGATGCTCTCTCCCGCTCTAATGCTGGGTGTGCGGTGTGCCACTCCTTATATTGGCATGGGGCGGGGTGGTGACATCACCTGGAGGCCCGCCCCCTTATGACGTCACTGCCCCATCATACCCCGGGCATGATGTCACCGCCCCTGCACCAAAGCACCTACCCCCCTATGTTGAGGGCATATGGCCTGGTATGGTTCAGGAGGGGGCGCTTGCTCGTCCCCACCCCCTTTCCTGACCTCCCGGGCTGTGTGCTAGGATTAAGGGTCTGGTATGGATTTTGGGGGCGTGTTTTTTCGGTGTGGGGGTTACCCTTAAAATCCATACCAGACCGAAGAGCCTGGTATGCTCTTGGAGGGGGAACCCATGCCGTTTTTTTTTTTAATTTGGTGGGGAGTTCCCCTTCAAGATCATTAGAGCACAAATCGCATGTCAAAGTCATATCAGTTAAGACGGCGATCCGACTTCAGTAAAATTCAATGGGCTGAAGTAGTGCAGGGAGCATTTTTAAAGACGGCCCAGATAAGACAGCTCTTATAGGGAAACATTGATTTTCACACCGCTCCTACAGTGCTCCAAAGATGCGGCTTACAGGACTTTAAGCGCACCGCTCCAGTGTGAAAGCACTCAGGCTTTCACACTGGAGAGACAGGAGAGGCTCTTTATAGACACTATTCAGGCGCTATTTTTAGCGCTGTAGTGCCTGTAAAGCGCCTCAGTGTGAAAGCAGTCTTAAAGTGATTGTAAAGTTTCCCCTCCCCCCCTTTTTTTTTAATAACAAAAATTTTTTACTTACCTGCTCTGTGCAGCCCAATCCTCCTCTTCTTGGGTCCCTTGCCAGTGCTCCTGGTCCCTCCCCCCTCCTCCCCACTGAGTGCCCACCAAAGCCAGCTGATTCCTATGGTGGTCACTTGTGCAGGCTCGCTCCCGAGCTGATTCTATGGGGTTGATTTACTAAAACCGGAAAGTGAAAAATCTGATGCAGCTCTGCATAAAACCAATCAGCTTCCAGGTTTATTGTCAAAGCTTAATTAAACAAGCTGAAATTAGACAATTGCCCAAGCTTGGAGGAAACCATCTGTTCCCCTCCAGGGGGTAAGAGATCGCATGACCGCATTGATGTCTAACGAACAGATGTCTAGCATCCACAACGACACTGCAAAGTTCCTGAAAGTTTGGAAACCATGGCTGTCTTATGAGTTTCCTACTCTGCCCCTATAGATTTGTAGAAGCAATGATGATTTGTAGAAGTCAGATGAATCTTGTGAAGAGCTTGTTTATTCCAGTCAGCAGAGAGCCACATGTAAAACCTATTTCTTCTAGTTTCACGTCATAACTTCCTACTTCCAGAAAGCCCGGAGCAAAGAAATACAATGCAATCAGCATAGGGCGGGCATTGCAGGGTTAACAGGATGGTGTGTAGTGGGGAAAAAAGGTAAGAAGATGGTAGTGATTGTTGGGGAGTTTACTGAGCAGGGGGAGTGGTTCCTCCCTAGCTCAGTCAGCGTGGAGGAAGAAAGCTTCCCACCTTCCCTCACTTAATTTAGGGGGTTTTTTTTTGTTTTTTTAGTATTAATTTTTTTTTTTGTGTATTAAGGTTTTTATCTGGAAGTTGGTGATCGGGTGCACTGCGGGCAGTATTTGTTGTCTCTGAGCTAGAATGTCAGCTTTTAAAGTACTGCAGTGCTGGAGTGGATATGGTGGTAAGATTGGTGGGGTTTCCTGCAAAGACCAACGGGTGGAAGCTAATGGAGGAGGTTGTTTAATACAGGTTTACACAGTTATGCTAATTTATGTTAATGTTTATTTGAATATTTAATAATAAAGATAATTGGCTGCTACGGCCAAGTTTTCTCCAGAGTGGTGTGGTCTCAATTTCTGGAGTTTTGAGGGGTTTTGAGGGGTTGGGGTACGTAGCAGGGATAGGGGTTAACATAACACCTCTGTTAAACAATAGTCTTGTTCCCACCCCCAGGTCCTAACACAGCTATGCAAATACAACACATACATAGTCTACATCTTTCCTCTTTTAAAGAAATTATATGCATATATAAACGAAGTGTAATATCGAACCAACAAGAAGTGCAGCATAGCATGGAACAATAACAAACTACAATATAAAACGAAAGATGCTGAATAAAAGTCAGTGTGTGATAAAACCTTGGAACTTTGGATTGGGTTAGGTGTACACACTCTTCCAGATCGAGTAACAACTTGTGTGTTACATCTGTAGCAGTACCCCCTGTAGGGGCTGCTGAAATGTTGGATTGTCTGTCGCCCAGCCCGGCATTCACCTCTCAGACACTCAGAGACATAGAAAAGCCCATATGCTTTGTTTTTTTGTATTTTATTGAGGGGAATGAACTTGGATGGGGGTAAGGGAAATATAGGATGCCCAGTATAATTGGTAGCACTTGCTTGGGACTACTATAAAAAGTCCAGTATATAAACTCCATTTCTCCTCCTGCATATCACTTCCTCTCTAATCCTCAGGCACAGCTAACACAAAGTGGTTAGGCCTGACACTGTCTCAGCCAGGCCTTTATCAATTGCCCTTTGCAGGCAGGGACTGCGGGCCCCTTTAGTGTAGCAAAATAGAAAGTCTCTAGTGCTAGCTGTCCTACATGTGGCTACTGAGCCCAGTAAACCATCTTCAGGCCCTGCCAGCCCTCCTAGCTGCAGCTGCCCCTCTCCACTGCCCCTTTCACCACAGTCCACACTTCTGGTTCTGTACCAATTTCAGACTGCATGCTCTCAGTCCTCTCAGGCGTGCCTCCCCAGTCCTCCTGACTGTGCCTCATTAACCAGCACACTTGGCTGCGTCCAGTTGTCCTCCCTGGAGTCTCTTAGTAGTGCTCTCGCCCGCTGTCCTCTCCCTGGTCTCTCTTGTGCCTCCGATCCAGGACCTCTTCATGCATTCTTGAAGGTGGTCCCGACTGCACCCGAGCCCAGACTGGGGAGCTCCTTCAAAGGCCTGACAGCCTCCGCACTCTCTCACTCCAGCTCTTCCACTCGACAAAGCCTCCCCAGCTGGGCTGATCCTGGGTATTTAACCGCTTCCCGACCGCCTCATGTACATATACGTGAGCAGAATGGCACGGGCAGGCAAAATCCCGTACCTGTACGGGATTTTTTAAATGCCTGCCCGTGGGTCACGTGCGCGCCGCCAGCGGCGTGCTCGCGACCCGGTCGGGAGCTCCGTGACCCCGGCCGCGGGACCAGCGGACCCGATCGCCACTGGTGTCCCGCGATCGGGTCACGGAGCTTAAGAACCGGGAGAGGTATGTGTAAACAAACCTCTCCCCGCGCTTCCTACTCTGCCTGTCATTGATTGGCTGTTCCCGGTCATCAGGAAAGCCGATCAATGACGTCAGATGTCAGCCCCGCCCCCTAATGTAAAAAAAACACACATCACAGCCCATAACCCCTCCCCTCCCCCTAGTGGTTAACCCCTTCACTACAACTGTCATTTATACAGGAATCAATGCATTTAAATAGCATTGATTGCTGTATAAATGACAATGGTCCCAAAAATGTGTCAAAAATGTCCGATGTGTCTGCCATAATGTCGCAGTCACAATAAAAATCGCTGATCGCCGCCATTACTAGTAAAAAAAAAAATATTAATAAAAATGCTATAAAACTATACCCTATTTTGTAAACGCTATAACTTTTCCGCAAACCAATCAATAATCGCTAATTGCGATTTTTTTTACCAAAAATATGAGAAGAATACGTATCGGCCTAAACTGAGGAAAAAAAAAGTTTTTTTATATATTTTTTGGGGATATTTATTATAGCAAAAAGCAAAAAATATTGCATTTTTTTCAAAATTGTGGCTCTATTTTTGTTTATAGCACAAAAAATAAAAACCGCAGGGGCGATCAAATACCACCAAAAGAAAGCTCTATTTGTGGGAAAAAAAGGACGCCAATTTTGTTTTGGAGCCACGTCGCATGACCGCGCAATTGTCAGTTAAAGCAATGCAGTGCCGAATCGCAAAAAGGGGCCTGGTCCTTTGGCTGCCAATTGGTCCGGGGCTGAAGTGGTTAAGGAGGCCTGCCCCCTGCCAATCCAAGTTGGGTATTGGTCAAGGCTCCTTAGAATACCACAGGCAGCTCCACTTCTCCTCTCCTCCTCTTTCCAGAATCTTCTGGAAAGAAGAGAGAGGTCATGGTGATGCTGCCTATGAGTAACCATGTGCTACCCTGAGCCACTCCCAGCCCAGAATGAAAGCAAAACAGACAGGCCTGACAACCAGCCAGATCTGCCTAAATTTACCTAATCCTAACCAAAAATCCTGATTCTAGCACCCACCTACCTGGTTAGGATTAGGTAAATTTAGGCACATCCGTTGGTGAAAGCGTCAATTGGCACAGCAGCAGACAGCTGTGCTTGGGGTCCTAAAGTGCTCATAGGCACATGGGCAGCGGCAGTACAGTATTATTCAGGTACCTGTAGGAGGTCACAGCGGTTCCATACATAGGTCCTACCATCAGAATGGACAGCATAGCTGTTTGGTTAACAGGCCTTTTCATAAACGGGTTGTCTCCATCATTACCACCTGCCCAGGCCCCAGAGGGGAAAAGCGTCTGGCTGATTTGTCATGGCTTATCTTTCCTTTTTGCCTGAGTGTAAATAAAGCAGCCTGAGCATCAGTCTCAACTCTTGGCAGGAGCTGGGATTGGACCATGGGAATCAGTCCTGTTTCATTGTGATAGTAAACATTGTGCCGGAGAAGGCATGCCATCCCTAGGTGTGTTGCGGAGGTTGAGTAGGGCTGCATAAAACATCAGAACCATCACGTGCACATTTCTCTAGGAGATGCTTGGCCGATCTTACACTACGCTCTGCAAGACCATTGCATCTGGGGTAATTGGGACTGCTAGTCACGTGCTGAAAATCCCATTGGTGAGCAAAGTTCATGAATTGTCTACTTGAAAATGATGTTGCATTGTCAGTCATCAATTGATAGGGAATTCCAAGTGTGGAGAATATCCGCTTTAATGTCCTGACTACTGTGTTACTGGAATTGTTTGGGAGGACATCAAATTCTCACCAGCCAGAGTATGAATCTACCAAGACCAGGTAATCCTTGTTTGACCACTGAAATATGTCAGCTGCTGTGATAGACCATGGTCTGTCAGGTATTTAGTGAAGACTTAAATGTTCTCTCATCTGGTGCTGTCGTAGAGCATTGCATGGTGCACGTGGAAACTTCTCTTTCAATGTCAGTGTATATAATGTGCCAAAACATGGTTTCACATGCCCTTCGCTTAGTGGAATGAATGCCAGGATGACCTTGATGGAGCTGTGTCAAGTAATTTTTGAAGAGCGTGATGGATTACATATCTCTGACCAAGCAAGATTAATCCATCCTCCACTGTCAATTCATTCCCCAGAGAGTAGAATGGTCGGATATCATGTGGGATTTCCTTAAAGGAGCCAGACCACCCATTCAAAATAATGTCCATGAGGCAATGACAGGTGGCTTCTGTCCGTTTCTTGCTTTAGTTCCTGAATCCTTCTGGATGACAACACCCCATCCAGAGCCAACACATCATAATCCTCAATAGCTCCAGAGCTATCAGAAGTGGGGAAGTGTGCACGTGAAAGAGCATCCGCAACAGTTTATTGTCTCGTTTATAGATTACATTCAGGTGGTATCGTTGAAGCTTTAACATCATTCGCTGGATGCACACAGATGATGTGTCCAGTATGGTTACGAGTGGCTGATGATCTGTCTCCACAGTCACAGGGCGGCCATAGATATAATCATGGAATTTTACACAGGCAAATACTAGTTAATACTAGTGGATATATTTAGTCGATGTTCTTGCCCCAAAAGGGCTGAACTTTGAACTTGACATAAATTGCTTTATTAGTGATACCTAGATCCCCCATGTATTATCATGGCCCCTGGTTATATTATTATTATGTCTTGTGGTCTTAACCTACCCTTACCCAGGTTCGCACACCCTCTATATCACAAGATTATGGTTTTATGTTGGAAGAATAATTATATGGAATATAAATACAAAGTATTATGCGTATCATTTGGTCCCCATATATAAATTATAAATTTTTAATTTATAATTATAATATCCAATTTTATTTGTGATATTGTTGATACATTTAATAGTCTCCACATATTTATTAAAATTTTTTGATAAGTTTTAGATCAATTCTATATTTATCTATATTTATTCACAGTATTTAATTTTCTATTTTTAGTCTCTATAATCCAGTCTTTATCTATTTTATATTCATTTATTCTATATAAATTTTGAATAAGTGATTATGGCCCGTATATATATATATTTTTTTTTTATTTTTTTTTTATATAATTTTTAATTTTAGCTTTAACACATTAACAGCTATTATTTAAAGATTTTAATATTTAATATTTCATATTTATATTCCTTAATTTATTTTGAGGTAATAAATGTAATTTTAAAGCAACACTGAGAGAGTCATTATGCAAGGCATGTTGGGATTATTAATACATTATTTTTTGGGGCAGTATTTGTGACATTTATAGTCACGATTACTATAGGCCATTAAATAGCTCGGATCTACAGTTTAGATACTGGTCTGCACCACATACGTCATGTTCAAATACAGGGGACAGAAGTGATCTGTCACTCACAGATGCTGAATATATAGTGACATATATGGATACTAATACCATTGGATGCAAAGTGACATCTCTGGATGCTAGCTTTATTTTAATTTATTGTATGTTATTTTGGTATGTACTGCATTTATATAAATAGCTGAATGTTTGTTAGCTGCAACCACGGGGATTTGTATGCTGGGGACGGCCACACTGGACCTCTATCTGCAGACACTGCGGGCGGTACTTTGGGCGCTCCGTCCCCTATTGGTAGCATATGAGTGCTCGCCGCTCAACATAAATAGACCGCTTCCGGATGTTGACTTACGCCCTCGTGAGGAAGTCGGAAGTGACGAAACGCGTTAGATTCGTAAGTCAACCGGAAGTGACGTGTGCGGTCCAAGCTTGCGCTCCACGGGTCGAAATAGGAAGGACGCCGCTGCTGTACACAGCGGAACTGAGGAGGAGAAAGCTCAGGATCAGTGCACTTTTTACATTTGCCCTAATTGTTATTTATTTTGGTACGCTTCATTTACTGAGGGAGTTTACTTGTTTGGGGAAGAATTTTTAATAAATTGCATTTATACAGTATCACACTATGTGGCCCAATTTTTTTCCACATGTTATGACCGGTACCTGCGTATTGGGAGAACTAATATGGTGACATTGGAGGAAAAGTGGAGATACTGATGTCTACAGGCTTATAATTTTAGTGTATCTGGTGAGTGCACCCCCAGAAGGGGACGAGCATCACACGTGGTGAAGTGTTTTTGGTGGATGGCTCAGATTGACTACACAGCAACTATATAGAACTGTTTCACATAACTTTTTACTTTTTTACTGTTGGAGAATTATTTATTTATTTATTCACATTGGACACTGACGTCAAGCTGATAGCGCTGCTACAATATCTGAAAAAAAGACTTTCTATGCACTATTTTTCTGTTTATTGTAATTTTTAGGCAAATGCTAGTCCCAATAATTCTGGCTGAGAAGGCTGAGAAGGTACTGGCTGAGAAGGTACTGGAGAGATGGGGCAGCTATAATCTCTGGATTTTAGACCAAAAGGATGTCGGTAAGGGACATTTCAGAAACAGATGTAAAAAAAACACAGATTTTTACATATTGTCCCTGGTTTTACTAAGGCTGGCAACCCTGATGGGGCCCCCTAGTGGCCGAGTAGCCGAATGGTCAGTCTGCCCCTGGTGACGCGGCAAGTGACAATCCACATCTGATGGCAGGCGACGGTGGCAAGTGACACACTCAGGGCTCCTACTGATTCTGCATTATGGTGAGTTGAACTATTTCATTTTATATTACAATGTTGTAACAGAAATAATGCGCTTCAATCATCCTGACACCATAACGACCATGGTGCCAGGATGATTGAAGCGCCAACACCAGCCATTTCCCTGATAAATTGCCTGCAAAAAATATTTATTTTCCTGTCGCATCATGGCAGCATACACATATGGGTTGTGGCTCCGCCCCCACAACCTGATAGGACCGCGTAGCTATTAAACCTTGAGAGGATCCCCGCCCCTACATTCTCCTTTTTTTCCTCACCTGACAAGACCGCAAGAACAGCACCTCTTACCGCTATCGCCCCAGCCAGGTTCAAGCCTCTCCTGGGTGGAAGTCCTACCTGTACAGCCTCTAAATGAGCTAAATGGGGGAACCCCACTCTGATGGTCTCAGGGGTATGTAAATGCTTCTCTTACCTTGACAAGCCTTAAATAGGCTTATAATGCAGCGGCCTCCAACCCTGTCCTGCACCATGGTTCTTGGGGTTTATGTGTCTCTCCTGCACTCTGTTTGTTCCAGGGCATGTTCAGAACGCTGGGGACATCTTCCCCTCTCCCTCTAGGTTACTTCCGCCCGGCGCCGAGTGTCTCAGCGCTTCTGCGCAGGCGCGGGCGGCTAATACATCCATCCTATAGCCTTGCCAGGCTCCAAAATGGCGCCGGGACGCGCACGGCGCTTCTGCGCATGCGCGGGAATGACGTCACCGCGTCGGGAACGGCGCCAAATTTAAACTGTGTCAGAATCTCCTTTCCCTGTGGCTGTTTTGCACAGGAGAAAGAGAGATTTTTGTCGTTTTTTTTGCAAAATCACTCATTTAGCTGCACCTGCTCCCCTATTAGCTTATATTAAAGGTTAGTAAATTTTCTTCCCATTTCACCACTGCACCCCTTCTTACCTATGCTTACACTGACTTCCCTGCCTAAATAGATTTCCTTCATGGAGGCCGCTGCCCCAGCAGACCATCGCCCACCGACTAGGTAAGAGGGGAAGACGGGTAAGTAAGAAGAGGAAAAAGAGAGCCTGCCACTAACGCTGTCTAACCTGCACAGCCCTACCAGGTCATCAAGGTCATCCCGGCGCTCAAGAAGGAGTCGCTCTGGCCACAGACAAAGTCGCTCGGATCGCGGTAGAAGCCGCTCAAGACGCAGAGATTACGGATCAAGCCGCAGAAGAAGTCGCTCAAGGTCCTACTCCCGCCATGGCCATTCCTATCATAGGAGATCGCCTACGCACAGGCACCCCTCACACGCACAAGGTCTGCGTCCATCTGGGAATTCCTGCTGGATCTGCGGCGCAATAGCGCTGCCAGAAAAACTGGCCTGTCGCGCGTGCTTCAATGAGGCAACCAGAGACAGAGAACCAGAACCAAGGGAGTTAGCAAAGGAATTACCACTACAATCCGCAGAGCCTGAAGCAAGCAGAGCTATGCAGGGCACCTCGTCCTCCGCTTCCTCTCCGCCTAAAACGACAGATCCCCTGTCAGATAGCGAAGACGCGGAAATGTTTTCTGGATTCGATTTTACCTTAGTCGAGCCCTTCATTAAATCGATAAAGGAGGCTATAGATTGGGCCGAGGAAAAAGAGACCCCTCAGAAGGTGAAGAGATACTTCCCAAATCTCAAAAAAGATCCGGAAACCTTCCCGTTTATCGACGAGCTGGAGGATCTAATTAAAGAAGAATGGCAGAAACCTGAGAAGAAGGCCAACCTCAGCAATAGGCTGACAAAGCTCTACCCCCTAAAGGAGCCTAATGCTAATCCCCTGACGTCCGCACCGGTAGTGGACTCCTCACTGATGCGTCTGGCTAGACATGTGACCCTCCCAATCGAGGATGCAGTCACATTTAAAGACGGGCTAGACAGGAAGATAGACCTCGATCTGAAGAAGTCCTACCTTTCTGCAGGGGGTGCATGTCGACCCGCAATAGCCCTAGCGGCTGTCGGAAGAGCCATCTCTAGTTGGTCCTCCAACGCAGAAAAGCTGGTAGCAGAGGGAATAGAACAGGAAAGGGTAATTGCCGCCCTCCAGGAACTCTCCCTCGCAGGCGACTTCGTAGCGGAGGCCTCAGTGGATATAATAAGATCCACCTCAAGGGCTATGCTTAGCTCAGTGACGGCCAGAAGGGCACTTTGGCTGAAGCCATGGTCGGCAGACCCAGCCTCAAAGACCAATTGGTGTAAAATTCCCTTTGACGGGGCTAACCTCTTTGGGGAAAAATTAGACTCGGCCATTTCTAAGGTCACCGGCGGGAAGTCAGGCTTGATCCCTTCAGACCGAAGGCCCAAGCAACAGAGACCACCAACCTTCAGGCGTAACCTCCCTGATAGGTATAGGGAAGCTAGATCCTACAGACCCGGGAGGGAGTATAGGAAAAACTGGAAGAACCCCCAGTCATCCTTCCTCAAGCTCCAGAAACCTAAGACCCCTACCCCGGGAGATCAGAAACCTTTTTGAAGGTGTGTCCGCCCAACCAGCTTTAGTGGGAGCCAGGCTCACGAAGTTCGAGCGGGTCTGGGCGGAAATGATAAAAGATCCTTGGGCAGTAGCCACGGTTCAATTGGGCCACAGGTGGAGATTCCGGAGACGACCAAGAAACCGGTTTTGCGTTACAAAAACCCCAGCATCTCGAGAGAAAAGGCTGCTAATGACCAAATACGTGCAAACTCTCGAGCACAAACAGGCCATAGTAAAAGTTCCCCTACTACAGAGGGGGAAAGGGGTCTACTCACCCCTATTCCTGGTGAGAAAAAAGACAGGAGATCTCCGTCCCGTCCTGGACCTAAAGGGTCTAAACCGATCAATCCGAGTCGAGACGTTCAGGATGGAGAGCCTACAATCAATCCTACAGGCTATAAATATCGGAGATTGGATGCTCTCCATCGATCTGCAGGATGCCTATCTTCACATCCCAATCCACCCTTCATACCAAAAGTTTCTCCGCTTTGCGGTAGATCGGCACCACTTTCAGTTCAGAAGCCTCCCCTTCGGGATTTCCACGGCTCCAAGAACGTTTACCAAGGTTCTACTCCCTGTGATAGCTCTACTAAGGGAGCAGGGCCTAAGAGTACACCACTACCTGGACGACATCCTTCTGCTGGCAGACACCCAGGTCTCCCTCCTACAACATCGGGTAGTCCTTGTCACCACCCTGCAGAAGTTCGGATGGTTGATAAACTGGGAGAAGAGCCACGTACATCCTACCCAGAGGATGATCTTTCTAGGGGCCGAGTTAGATACCCGCCTCAACACAGTAGAACTCCCGGACAAGAAGATACCCACTCTGACTCAGAGGGTGAGAGGGATATTGCGGGCTTCCGCGGTACCAGCGAGAGAATGCCTCGGTGTCCTAGGGACCATGTCAGCAACTATCCCAATGATCCGCTGGGCTCAATGGAACACAAGACCCCTCCAAATATCCTTTCTGGAACAATGGAATGGTGTGTCAATGTCACAGCCAATAGCGATCCGGAAGGAGGTAAAGAAATCACTATGGTGGTGGACCAGGACCCGCAACCTCAAGAGGAGCAGGAGCATAGTCCTTCCCTCTCAACAGGTGGTTACCTCAGATGCCAGCATGGAGGGCTGGGGAGCACACTACAACCACTACGCAGCCCAGGGGCGCTGGCCATTCAGGACGCACAACATTGTGTCCAACATCCTGGAAATAAGAGCGGCATTCAAGGCCCTAATGGCCTTCAGCACCTTCCTGAAAGGGAAGGAGGTCCTACTAAGGATGGACAACCGGGTAGCAGTTGCCTACATAAACAGGCAGGGGGGCACCAGGAGTCGCTCAATGCTCAGAGAAGTCATCCCAATCTTCGAATGAGCCCAACTATCCCTATCCGGGCTGAGAGCAGCCTATGTACCAGGAGCCCAGAATCAGGTGGCCGACACCTTGAGTCGGGAGTTCTCGTCCAATCACGAGTGGGCTCTAAACCAACAGGCCTTCGCTCTAATAACCGAGACTTGGGGGGTACCAGACATGGACCTAGCAGCATCACCAGCCAACACGAAGTGTCGGAGGTACATGTCGAGAGTTCCCTTTCCATCAGCGGAGGGCACGGACTGCCTACAACACAGCTGGGATTTCCACCTAGGCTACATCTTCCCACCAATTCCAATCATACCGAGGTTTTTACTCAGACTGAAGAAGTCAAGGTCCACGGTGATAGCAGTCCTCCCTTTCTGGCCGAGACGCCCATGGTTCACAACCCTTCTCCAGCTCAACACAGCAGAACCACTGTCACTCCCGGTGTCAGCAGACCTACTCTCTCAGGGACAGCTCCTCCACCCGTGCCCAGAGAGACTACACCTGACGGCATGGAGGCTGAGAGGGCTAGATTTATAGCGCAGGGATGTTCACAGGGGGTAGTAAATACCCTTCTACAGGCCAGGAAAGTCTCCACCAACATTGTCTACAAGAGAATTTGGGCCAAGTTCCTTACAGTAGCACAACAGCAATCCTGGGATCCATCTTCCCCAACAATAGCGCAAGTCCTGGATTTCTTGCAGTTAGGCCTGGACAAGGGCCTTGGGTCGAATACGCTGAAGGTACATGTCTCAGCCCTATCGGCCATGACAGGGGTAAGGTGGGCACAAGAGCCTCTCATCGCCCAGTTTCAGAGGGCCTGCCTGAAACTAAGGCCTCCTAGAAAACCGACCTTCCCAACATGGGATCTCTCGGTAGTACTGGACTTCCTGGCACGCGAACCATTCTTCCCAGTAGAAGATATATCATTATGGGACCTGACACTAAAAATCACTTTCTTGATAGCAATCACTTCGGCCAAGAGAGTTTCCGAGATGCACGCTCTACTGTCAAAGGAGCCATACTTAACTATCTATCCCGACAAGGTGGTCCTGAGGCCTTCAGATCGATTTGTTCCTAAAGTGGCTACCTCCTTCCACTTTAATCAGGAAATATGTCTTCCCACTCTGGCTACAGAACAAGGCAACCCGCATCCGCTAGATATAAAAACTAACATCCTGGCCTACCTTTCAATGACACGTAGCCTGAGGAAGGCGGAAAATCTCCTGGTAATACCTTATGGTGCCAGAAAAGGACAAGCAGCAACTTCTCGGACTATCGCAGCCTGGCTGGTGAAGATTATCAAAAGGGCCTACTCATCTAGCCAGGCACAAGTACCTGAGGGCTTAAGGGCACATTCCACTAGGGCAGTGGCGACCTCCTGGGCAGCTTTCTGCAAAGTCTCAGCGGAAACAATCTGTAAGGCAGCCACTTGGTCCTCAAAAAACACGTTTATGGCACACTACAAGGTGGATGCCGCTAGGCTGTCCACAGCAGAATTTGGGAGGTCTATCATACAGGCCAACTCCTCTATACCCTGTAAATAAACCTTGTTTGCTCAGCCCCACCCAGTTTGCGAGTTATTCCCCATATGTGTATGCTGCCATGATGCGACAGGAAAACGGAAAATTGTATACTTACCTTCCGTAATTTTCCTTTCCTGTTGCATCACATGGCAGCATACAAATGCCCACCCGCTGAGGTGAGGTATCTGGATACTGAGAATGTAGGGGCGGGGATCCTCTCAAGGTTTAATAGCTACGCGGTCCTATCAGGTTGTGGGGGCGGAGCCACAACCCATATGTGTATGCTGCCATGTGATGCAACAGGAAAGGAAAATTACGGAAGGTAAGTATACAATTTTCCGTTTTCTGGCAGTGCCCCTCCCGAGACTAGACTCTGGATCCCCCCCCTGCCCCCTTATGCTATTTTCTGGCAAACTTTTGCCTACTAGCCCAGGAAATTGGCATTTTTGATTTGATAGATTTGATAGATTTTATTTTATTGATTTATTTACAGTTCCTTGAGCCCTGCTAGGACCAAACCCAGGATCCCTATCAAGGATCTGTCTAGATCACAAGAATGCCTGAACAGAATACAAATATTCTGGGAAGAAGGAGATATTTCACATATTTGGTTTCCACCAAGCGCTCAGCTGCTTGCCTGGAGTTCGGCGTTAACATTCCATATCTGCAGCCATTTATGCTTAGATAGTAAACGACGTAACAAGGAGGGAGAATGATTGAACATAATGTCCTTTACTGCCTCATTTGAGACTCACCAGATAATTAGAGCTTATAAACTCACCATCTGCGAATGGTTAATCAAGTCCCCTCACAGCTAAACGTATATAAATCTGTCCAGCAAAAAAAAAAAAAAAGATGATAAGGGCCAGCAAGTCGGCAATACATAATCTTTTAACAAGCCGCCGAGTGATTAATCAGACTATTACTCCACGAGCGAACATATTAACTTATTATTATGCATCATCTGGCATAACAGTATTTAAATAAAAAGGTTGCAATTAATGGATTATTTATCGCTAGTCTAAAAATGAAAAAAAAAAAAGGAGCTATCTCTGGGTCAGCCTTCATTTGAGGCTAATTAAACGACGTGCTTTAAGCAAACATCAAAAATTTTAAAAGGCCTGTTATACGGAAAAATGCCGATTGGCTTTTGATAAATACTGTAAATATTAATTTTGTAGAAGAGGCCACCAGCTGTTTGAAGATTTAGAGTTAAGCTTTTTTTTGTTCGTGTTAATGAGCGAAGAGTGTTTTTTTAGGCGATAAAAGGCGAGTTTGTTTTTTTTATAAGTCATGGCAGATAGGAAACTGTCAGGACAAGCGGTGCAAATCTAATGCCAACTTGAGTGGTAAGAAAATTGAAAGGGAATGTTTTGCGGCATGGTACTCTGCCATTGCCTGCTGCTGGCTCAAACCCATGCAAGCTTGGAGGCCAGTAAGTTGCTGGTCTTGGTCACTTCAGCGTACTACACTTACCATGGACCACAGTGCTGAATCTGTTACAATAGAAGAAATCTCTCCGGGGTTGCAGGTTAGCATCCCAGTTCTGCAAATATAGCATTGCACATGAAGTCCTGGGGGCAGCCAAGTACTAGTAGGTATATTTGCCTCAGACCTCAGATTATCAGCCCCAATGCATGCACTTCAGACCTCAGGTCATCAGACCTCAGATCATCAGCCCCAATGCATGCACTTCAGACCTCAGGTCATCAGACATCAGATCAGTGGCGGCTGGTGGGTTCTACTTTTGGGGGGATGGCAAAGAAAGAACACCCCCCCCCGGCGGCGTGGCACAGCACTAAAATAGCACCCCCCTCCACTGGCAGTCTGGCACTTACCCGCGGGGCTGTGGTGTTCTCCCCTTCTCTCCTGGAGTGCGGGCAGCAGCCACGTTGGCTCCGGTGTCCACTCCTCCAGCTTCCTCCGCCGTGTGTCTCCTCTTCCGCCAAAGTGCTAGTCATCCAATAGGATTGCCTAACGCTTTGGCCAATCGGGAAACAGGTCTCAAAAAAAACACAGCAAAATTAAATTTTTTTGCAATGTTTTTCCAATATCAGAATACACGGACAGTATCTAAAGCGTGTATGAACACGCAGAAAATGCTATTGGGGGAAAAAAAAAACACAGCAAAATTTAATTTTTTTGCAATGTTTTTCCAATATCAGACTACACGGATAGTGTCTAAAGCGTTTATGAAAACGCAGAAAATGCTATTGGGAAAAAAAACACAGCAAAATTTAATTTTTTTGCAATGTTTTTCCAATATCAGAATACACGGACAGTATCTAAAGCGTTTATGAAAACGCAGAAAATGCTATTGGGGAAAAAAAAAACACAGCAAAATTAAATTTTTTTGCAATATTTTTCCAATATCAGAATACACGGATAGTGTCTACAGCGTGTATGTAAGAACACGCAGAAAATGCTATTGGGAAAAAAAAAACACAGCAAAATTCAATTTTTTTGCAATGTTTTTCCAATAGCAGAATACACACAGACTATGGTGTATCTCTTACTATATGCAGTGTTGGTCCTAATGGTGCACTGAGCTTGCCGGTAAAACTTTTATATTTTGTCTGGCACTGGCCTCATGGCACTGTTAAAAGACTGTGCACTGCACCCCAGCCAGGGTACAATTGATTTAGGAATCTCTTCAATAATTCTCTCTGCCTCTTTCTTTTGCTTAATAAAGAAACTCCCTACTCTACTCTAGCTATCTAGATCGCTCACTGATCTAACTAATTAGAAGAAAATTAAAGGAATGTGGACTGACTGACTGACTGACTTTATCACACTAACTCCTAAAAATCCTCTCTCTCAGCAGCACAGGAACCTGTCTATAGCAGAATGACGCTGTGTGCTGTGTGTCTGGACTATATATAGAGGCTGGGTCACATGCTGCACTGCCCAATCACAGCCATGCCATTAGTAGGCATGGCTGTGATGGCTTCTAAGGGCACACTAGTGAAACTAGCGTCGATTGGCTGCCCTGCAGCTGTTAAAAAGGCGCCAATACATCGCCGAACACCGGACCCGAACCCAAACTTATAGCCAATAGTTCGGGTTCGGGTCCGGGTCCCGGACACCCAAAAGTCCGGTACGGACCCGAACTTTACAGTTTGGGTTCGCTCAACCCTAGTCCCAATTCCACATCCGTAAGTTGAACTTAAAACGTGTGCTGCTCAATTTGTGAAGACACCCGCTGTTCCACAGATGAATACCCCACAGTTATCATCAGTCAAGGAAACTTGTCCGGAGGAGTTTATTAAAAGTTGTACAAAAACGATAAAATTAGGCTCAAAATGGAAACATTTGTTTGTCCAGCACCCTCCACAAGTGTTCGAACGTTAACACTGCTCCTTGCCTAGCCTGATGTACGTTTCGTCCAATGGGACTTCTTATGTGAGGCAGTAAGCTAGTGACATAGCATTATACGTGTCATTTTTAAACCTTTTTTCCCAGAGTTCCACTTTAGGTATCACTGAAGCCTGGCACCAAATCACATTTTTAATTCAATAATAAGTTAAAAATGTTTCCCTCATTGTTTTTTATGCAGAACAAGCTAGCAAAAGAGTGTTTGATCTGGCCCACGATCCTCAAAAGTACTGTTCTCAAAATTCCGGCTCAAAAGCTTGAGCAGTGTGCAGAAAATACCTACATGAGGCAGACAGTTTTCTCATCTCCCTCTGAGTCACTGTCCAGTTACGGACTGGGGGCTGGTCCAGGACAACCTGGGCTCAGAGGAAGTGGGTTAAATGATCTGACCATCAGACTGAGGACATCTATGGCAGAATAAAATACTGCATGGAAAATCTCTGGATTGAAGCTGAATATTACAGCAATGGTAGTTTTGTTCTCCTACTCTGTCCACATTTAGGTGATCCCTGGAAGCCTCTCTTCAGAGAAGCCTATCTTGACTCCAACTAACCACTGTATTTTATTTTATCCAGCTCACCCCCCACAGTTATTACCTTTTGTATCACTTGACCCTCTCTTTTAGATTGTAAGCTCTAATGAACGAGTCCTGTATTAAATTGTATTGTAACTGTACTGTCTGCCCTCATGTTGTAAAGCGCTGTGCAAACTGTTGGGGCTATATAAATCCTGTATAATAATAATAATAATAATTCTATCTTTGAATGGTCTGTTTATTTTTATCTTGTAATTTTGGGCTGGAGTTCTGCTTTAATGAGTGTTTGGAATACATGATTCGCTCCGGCAGACTAGGTGGGCGACATCTGATATCCATTTTTGAGTTGCTCATTCAGCTCCAGTACGTGGGATGAAAGTCTGCCCTCCACCACAATCCCACAATAATCCCTATAAAGCTCAATGTTTGCTTACATGTCCTCAAGTCTAAAGGAAATGCGGGATAATGATGTTTGAGAACATGTGAACAAATCCCGTCTCCTCAACAAATAAACAAAACTTCCCAGCATCCTCTTCTTCCCATCCGCCACCGCCAATGTGGTCAGCTCAGACGGACAAACCGAATTCTACAGGGACCCGGAGAATCCCATCCACACTGAGCAATGGATGAGGAATTCCAGAACTCAGTGCACAAAAATCTGATTGTATGAAATATATGATATTGTACAATTTTATAGAAATATATCTATCTATCCATCCATCAATATATATCTCTATCTATCTATCTACAGTATCTCACAAAATTGAGTACACCCCTCACATTTTTGTAAATATTTTTATTATATCTTTTCATGTGACAACACTGAAGAAATGACACTTTGTTACAATGTAAAGTAGTATTTTGATGTCTCTCAGAATAACTCAACACACAGTCATTAATGTCTAAACCGCTGGCAACAAAAGTGAGTACACACCTAAGTGAAAATGTCCAAATTGGGCCCAATTAGCCATTTTCCCTCCTCTGTGTCATGTGACTCTGTGTTACAAGGTCTCAGGTGTGAATGAGGAACAGGTGTGTTAAATTTGGTGTTATAGCTCTCACTCTCTCATACTGGTCACTGGAAGTTCAACATGGCATCTCATGGCAAAGAACTCTCTGAGGATGTGAAAAAAAGAATTGGTGTGATCGTTCTGTGAGAGGCATGTAAACAAGGCAGATCGCAGTTCTGTTAGTAAGTATCTTGTGTTTATGCTAAGCAGGAATATGGATCTCTGTCTTCCTACAGTTAAACAATCCCCACACAGTAAGAAAGCACTCCCAGGGAACACAGTTAACCCTTTGATCGCTCCTGATGTTAACCTCTTCCCTGCCAGTGTCATTAGTACACTTATGCCCTGTACCCATGGTTGGACATTCCAACGACAAAATCCATCGGATTTTTTACGACAGATTTTGGCCCAAACTTGTCTTGCATACTCACGGTCGCACAAAGTTGTCGGAAAATCCGATCATTCAGAACGAGGTGACGTACAACACGTACGACGGGACTATAAAGAGGCCAGTAGCCAATAGCTTTTGTCTCGTAATTTATTCTGAGCATGCGTGGCACTTCGTGTACGTTGGAATTGTCTACACACGATCGGAATTTAAACAATCAGATTTTGTTGTCGGAAAATTTTAGATCCAGCTCTCAAACTTTGTGTGTCGGAAATTCCGACGGAACAAGTCAGATGGAGCCCACACACGATCGGATTTTCCAACAACACGATCTGATCGCACATTTTCCTTCGGAAAGTCCGACCGTGTGTACAGGGCATAACAGTGCATTTATTTTAGCATTGATCACTGTATGGGTGTCACTGCTCCCCAAAAAAGAAAAGTGTCAGTTTGGTGTCCGATTTGTCCGGCGCAATATCACAGTCCCGCTAAAAATCGCTTATCGCCGCCATTACTAGTTAAAAAATAAAATATAATAAAAAGCCCATAAATCTATGACATAGTTTGTAGATGCTATAACTTTTGCGCAAAACCAATCAATATTCGCTTATTGGGATTTTCTTTTCCAAAAACATGTAGCAGAATACATATTGGCCTAAATTGATGAAGACTTTAGATTTTTTACATTTTTTTTTTATTGGATATGTTTTATAGCTGAAAATAAAAAATATATATATTATTTTTTTTCTTAATTGTCGATATCTTTGTGTTCATAGTGCAAAAAATAAAAACCACAGAGGTGATCAAATGCCACCAAAAGAAAGCTCTATTTTTGGGTACAGCGTCGAAAGACTGCGCAATTGTCAGTTAAAGCAACGCAGTGCCGTATCGCAAAAAAAAGGCCTGGTCAGGAAGGGGGATGAACCTTCTGGAGCTGAAGTGGTTAACTTTCCATCCAGCCACCAATTTTTCTATCTATAAATCATCTATATATTTTTTTTCTTTCTTTCCACAGCTATTGATGATTTTTCTATCGATCCATCTATCTAGCTATCTATCTATCCTTTCTATCCATATCAACCCATCAATATCTATCTATCTATCTAGTGATCTATCTATCTTGTCATCTCATGATTGCATAAAAAATACAAACAGGAAACATAAATATATAAATATACAACAGGAAAGACAATATTGTTTAATTAAAAGAAACAAATAGAGCTGTGCAGGTAGATCCTTCAAGACTGCAGACAGAATCATGCAAGGGAAACTCCCAATTAAAAATCTATCTATCTATCTATCTATCTATCTATCTATCTATCTATCTATCTATCTATCTATCAATCTCTCGCCATCCCATATCTATTTATCTCACTGAGGAGCATGCTTCATATTATGAAAACATTGAGTAAAAATAAATGAAATGTAAGTCTAGTACAGAGCAGAGATCACTCCGCTACAATGAATGAGAAAAGAGGAAAAATTACATTTAGATCCCCATCATCTACAAAACACTAGGATATTAGGTGTAGGTGGAGTTCCCCTTTAAGAGGGTAGGAAGCTTCTCCAGCAGTCCTTCCAATCCTGAATGTCTTCATCCACTATGAGATTCCCGCAATGGATGGAAATCATATAAATTTACTTTCCAGGCTCTTGCAGGCAGTAGAAGGTTTTCTGCAATTCCTTCAGCGACACTTGACTTCAAGAAGACGGATTGCCGTGTAGAGTGTTCTAAAGAGCCATATGGACTGGAGATTGTTCCGTATGTTCCCAGCGCCTTCCGCTGAAAATTGCTTCTACAACGTCTGAATTGCCTATATATATCTCTGCAAGCTGGAGAATATTGTTATCAGCTTCCAGCAGTACAGAAAAAAAGTGTTTATTTACAATACAGGGACTGCGACTACCTCCGACACATTTCAGAAAACCGGATCCAACATGCCGTGTTTGGCAGTAGAAATATGCCTGATCTCCCTAATGGTGGCCATACATGCTTCAGTTTTACTCTCCCATCGCAATCCAATGTGCAATTCAATCAGAAAGATCAAATCAGCATGCCTTCCCGTCAGGTTAATTTCAATTCGAATCAGATTGGATTCAGTCAAACTGAGTCAATAGGCCTGGGTGGAACATTAATGATTGTTTTGCTTCGATCGGCATCGGAGATGCTTTAGTACTAAATATGATCATATTTTGATTGATCAGATTATGAGATTGCATGGTGGAAACAGAAGTGCTATTGATAATGTTAGATCATACCTTCCAACTATCAATCAAAATCCACTTTCCCATATGTGACATATTGATCGATTGGGTTGTTGACTATAGATCAATTATTTCTATCAGGAGAGATCAGCTGGAAAATAAATATATCTATCAAAGAATGTAGGACCACCATTGGGGTGGCCAAACACCAATCAATATGACTGTTTAATCAATCATATACAGTAGATCCTCTTATCAATCACAGACTCTATATTTATTTAATTTAGTGATCAAATTATCAACTTTGACGTTGCCAAGTCAATCAGCCAGGTGGAATTTTATTAATCATTTCTGTCAGACAAGCAGTCATAATTACAGAACAATTTGATCGTTCCACCGAAAATTCACACTGCAAAACGGCGATGACCTTCTCCAAAATGAGGTCCTTTGGCTCTTGGGCCTTTCGTAATTGCGCAGCTTGTAGTTGTAATCGTGTTGCTCTAGGATGCACACCATCTCCACCATCTCACCCTTGCTCATGGGGGTTGCTTTGTGCCTCCTATGAGCTCCATCACTGCGGGGCTGCCTAGAATCCGTTGAATCCACCATGTTGTCCTTTCTGAATGTACCGATGTGTGTGTCACATGCAGAAGAGAGATGGTCACGCCCCAGCATCGTGACGCAATGAGAGTGGAGTTTCACACAAGCGCAGTGTATATAAAGCCAGAACGCACGGTCGATGGAATGGCCGTAAGAACGATCTTGGAGTGGAGGACAAACGATTGCCAATGCAAGAAAGGAGCCATAAAATGAAGGGACAATTGGAAATTGGGGCATACGTCGGTAGTGGCCTATACTGCTTAGATTGAGGCCTATATTGGGACATGCTTAGGACAAACTTTTGAGTTAAGCCAGACATTATGGTTTGTCTTGTGTTCTGTCTTGCAGGCATCATATCATTTATCATGATGGATAAATTTACTTCGCCTGATTTTCTACCCGAAATTCATTGACCTGTACCGGGAGCTGCCCTGTCTCTGGAAGGTCAAGAGTAGAGACTACTCCATTAAAATATTGAGGAAGGCAGCTTTGGAGAAACTGCTTGAGTTGGTGAAATGGGGGAGTGAGAAGGGAGTGAGAGAGGAAGAAGAAAAGGAGTTAAGAGAGAGGGAGATTTATCAGATCACTTTAGCAAGTATCAACTAAATCAAAGTAAACAATTAGTGGATCGAGTGGCGAGAAGTCTCGGTCCCAGATCCACTCTGTGGTAACATGGGTAGGCTACAACAGAGGAGTGGAAATAAAGATCTTATCACCTAGTTGCTTTGGAGATGTTAGGCTCCTAGTTTTAGAGAAACCAAGTAATAAGAGATATATAGCACAGCCATGAATAGAAGAAACCCATCCTGTAATTGGCTCAAAAATCTTTTAACATAATACAACAGTAAAACATCAACTGGAATGCAGGTGTATTAACATTATATATAGGGGGAAAAAAGAAGAACAATCAGTCCTGAAAATGGGTACTACGGTAAGTATGAATAGCCCATGGTCCCTGTGGAGCAAAAGCAGGCATTCTCCCGCTGTTGGCCTTGCTGTTAGCTGCTCCCTCGTGACTACCATTTTGCCAGGTGGCGTTGATTATAAGTGGGAGCTAGTTACCATAGCACTAAGGGTCCCATTCTGAGAGAATCAGCAGTGGCTGTCTGCGTTGGGAGACACACATGCACACAATAATGGTCTCGGGCCTTTGACTGGGTGAGTCTGTATGCCTCAAAGGCAAAAGTATGAAAGTCAATGTGAGAAGCACAGTGGGCCAAGAGCCGTTCAGAATTAACAGGAAATGTCCCTCCTTGTACAACTAGGTAGGGATTGTGTGTCACAACACGCTGGTGCATACTGTATATGACCCAAGGCATGTGTGGTAGGCCTCACTTACCAGGAGTGGGCTCCTTTTTCGCCCTCCTCCAGAGCTCTGGAGGGGTTGTCTCAGATTGTGGGTCCCCCCATGTGAGCCAGTACCGTGGTTATGCCTTATCTTTTTTGACATTTATTTTTCAGGGGAGGAGAGCGGGGATCTGTTTGGGCCCCCTTCAGCACGAGGGAGTGAAAATTCCTGGTACCATTCCGGGACAGCTACAGGGTCCAGATTCAGAGATTTGTTGAAGCCTGACAAATCTGCCAGGGGTTAGAAGGACATGTTACTTGCCTGCCTGGGGGACAATGAGGGCGAAGGGGAAGCGTCATGTTTACTTCAGATCATTTTCCCTGAGCTTGTCCAGCAGGGGGGGGGGGGGAGTGCCCTACAACGGTTCCTTAAAGTTATTTGTGAGAGGTCTTGAAACAACTGGGAGGAGCAGTGTCAGGACCTTTGGCTCTGAGGGCTCGGTGGGTTCAATTTCAATTTCCTCCTGTCTCTCTAAGAGGCTGTTAAACACTCTCTGCAGAGCAGGGATGATTTGGGCTGTGTCCACAGATTCGGGGATCCCTCTCACTCTAATGTTGTTCCTCCTGCCCCTGTTGTCCAGGTCTTCTAAATGTCTGTTTATTTCTATTAAGTGTGAGGAGTGGAAGATCGGCACTTTCTCCAGTCTGTGTAATCTACTATCCCTGTGTTTCCCAGTTGTCTCCACAGCAGCTAACTTCTCTGTGAGGACCAGCAGGTTAGATTTAAGGTCCGTTATGGCTGCAGAGAAGGTGTATTTGATGTCAGCTGCAAAGCCTGATATGTCAGCGTAGGTCAAGGGATGGTCTGTCTGTTTGTATCCCCTACCTGTGTCTTCCGCTGCTGATTGCAAATCCTCGCTGAAGCCTTCTTCCTCCCTCTGGGAACGCACCATGTTGTTCCCTGCCATGCTGCCACGGGTGGCTGACTGTAGTTTGAACAGCTCCGGTATGTACCTGGCTGAGGTATTTGCCGTGTTGCGTCTGGAGCGGGTCTGCAGGGTCTGGTAAAGCAGTTGCTGCGGGTTTCTTAACGGAGCCATGCTAGTGAGCGTCCATCTCCGTTGTGTGCCAAGCCACGCCCCCAGTTGTATTTTTGATCTTAAAAACTCATGGATAATGGTGTTGTGGTAACTTGCCCAAAAAAAAAAAAAAACAAGCATAATAATAATATTCTTGATATCACTAGAAAACAAAAGCCTTTTAAAATATATTTGCAATAACTCCATCAGTATCACCAGCAAAGCAGCTTCATTATTATCCTATAAAAGAAGTAGAGATTTGACATTTCATATTTTGTCGCGTCACGAATGTTAATTCTCCATTACGAATGCTAGTTTACAAGACCGACCGCTTCCGGCTCGTTCCTTGCTTCCGATCATGCGTGTTTGTACTTTCGACTTTTGTGTGACGGACTTGTGTACTGACGATTCGAAAATCAGACAGACAATAGACCGCTGTCTGCTGAAAATTTACTAGCCTGCATCTAACATTTGTTGGCCGAAAGTTGGACAACAATTGTCAAAAGGAGCATACTAACGGTCAGATTTTAGGACAACAGTCTGTCAACAGACAATCCCCTGCCAACAATCGGATCGTGTGTGCGAGGCTTTAGTCTTAGTCCATAGGGGTCAATGTTGAGTATGCTGCCATAACCCCGGAATTTATTGTCAAAGTAATGATATACATTTACAGTTAGACAGTTGACAAACGGTTAAAATGTTTGTAAACCTCAGACATGAAATATGAAAAAACAAAATCTCTCTATAGTGTGTACTTGTCTCAATCCAGAGCACTAAGTTTAATTTCTCTCTGCTGCTTCTTTACTCTGCTTGGGTCACTTCTGACAAGTTTTCCTGAGAGCAAGAGAGAAAAGGTGACAGGAGAGGGAGCTCCAGCACACAGCCTGTGATTGACAGCCTCAGCCTCAGCCCTTTTCCTGTGTGCTGTGGGAAAGGAGGGGGAAAACTCAAACAAGCTTTATAAATGTTGCACTTTGAACAGATGTAGAGAAGAGAAGACTTTAACAGAGTGGGCACAATTTATTTGTGCACATCTGTTATGGGCTTGCCTCTGCCCGTCCCCCCTCCTCCTCTTTTTGTTAGGGTTAAGGGTGCTGGGCTAGTATTGTATAGTCCTAATTCTCTTGCTTTTATTAATTAGGATGCACCTGTGGCAGGTTAATTCAGCCCTAAGGTGATCAAGCCAGGTGTCTTCAGTATATAAGGGGACCTCGGCTGGTGGTCAGCCTTTTGTCTGGAGCAAGAACAGCTACCCACCCCCCTGCCTGTCGCAAGCACTTTATGTGGTTCGTCACCTTTGTATCAAGGGGGGGACTTTATTATAAATTGATAGCTATGTTTTGCTTGCGTCAATATCTGTTTGTCATCTGCAGCAATATCTGTTTGTCATATGAGAATATAATTGATTTATTTGTTATTTACTAAATGGTCTGAATTTTTAAACCAATAAAAGTGGCATGGCCAAATTACACCATTCTGTGTTCTGTGGTTTCATTATTATTAACATGGTTGTATTTGGTATGTGTTTCTTTGCATTTATGCATAGTGCAATCCAATGCAGATAAATAGGTACAATTTATGTAATATTATTTGTTTAATCTCTGTGTATTACCTAAAACTAGTCACATTACTAGACATACGTAAGGGTTTGCAACCACTTTAACCTATCCTGTTCCAATGCTAAATGAATGACTTCTCATTGGCCTCCTTATATTACTTTTTTTCATAGAAGGAAACAACAGAGAAAAAAGGTCAAATAAGATCAATAAAAAATGTAAGTGACAGTACACAATTAGGCTGGGTTTAGATATGTGTCTAAACCCTTTATACAGTTAAGATGGCATTGTTGCGGTCTCCTTCCCATCTTCTATTAGATCATCTAAAGGAGGCCAGAGTAGGGGTTAGCCAGATAGATATGGGTAGGGAGTTCCAGAGGATGGGATAGGCTCTGGAAAAGTCCTGGTGGTGGGTATGGGGGAGGTGACGAGGGAGCAGGAGGTCTTGGGAGAAGCAAAGAAAAAGGTTTGGGTTATTTTAAGATGCGATTGGTGATGTAGCTTGGGACAGAGTTGTTGGTGGGTTCGTATATTGTTAGTAATATGGATTTTATTTGTTGGGTAAGTGGAGGTCAATGGAGGGATTGGCAGAGTGGGGTGGAGGACACTAAGTGGTTGGTATACGAGTCTGGCAGCAGCATTCATGATGGACTGAAGAGTGGATATCTTATGTAGAGGTAGGTCAATGAGGACAGATTTGCAATAGTCAAGAGGGAAGATAACTACGGAGTGAATTAGTAGCTTGGTGGCTTCTTTGATTAAGAAGGAGCATTTTTGGGAGATATTACGGAGGTGACGTCTACAAGATTTGGACAGTGATAGGATGTGGGGCTGAAAAAACAGGTCGGAGTCCAGGATTACACTTAGTACTCTGGCATGATGGGAGTGACTGATAGTTGTGCTGTGGATCTCGTTGGAAAAGTGAGGGGAGGTGGCAAGGGGAAGAGTATTTTGAGTTTCATTTTAGAAAGATGTAGTGTAGCGCTACTCCTGAAGGAGCTGCTGAGAACTGGATGGGTTGTCCCCTATGTAGTACAGTGGCTGCCATTCACACATACAACAGTCCATTCACTCCATTAAACAGTCTAGAGGGATGTCTTTTTTTAAGTTTTATTGCTGATGAAATTTCAACAGGAGAGGGATAAGGGGCATGAGATACTCCAAAATGCTTAAGAACAGTTGGCAGAGGACACTCTTCTATTGGGATAGGTATCACAGTCTAGCTCCCACAGCTGGGAACCATGAGGTACTTTACAGAACAGTACATTTTCTCATAGCTGGGGACCATGAGATAGCTCCACAATAGATAAAGCTTCATAGCTGGGGGCCATGAGACAGACAAAAGCAAATCATCACTGCTCCTCTGATTATAGAGCAAGCCAAAAACTAAATGTACCTAGGATCCTATACTAGGAGGGTGCTACATTAGGAAATGGTGTGAGGCCCATAATGATATGTCACACTAGCAAATTGTTGATTTATAAGGAGACTGAAGGGGTTAGTTGAGGCGTAGAGAGCATAGAGTAATACACTGATATGCCCATGTGGAACTTTGGGAGTCCCTTATTAACCACTTCTTGCCTGGCCTATAGCAAAATGACGGCCGAGTGGGACTTTCATTGATCCAGGTGGATGTCATATGACGTCCTCCTGGGCTGTGCTGCAGAGCGATCTGTCACTGGCTGTGTCTGCCAGACACAGCTAATGACTGATCAGTGTACCAGCCCTCTGCCGGTATCATGTGATCGCTGTGACCAATCACAGCAGGTCACATGACAACTGTAAACAACGGATGGAGACCTTTATGGCATCCATTGTGTACAATTGTGTTGTTAGCTGTGAGTGGTACAGACAGGGGCAATCACAGCTTATCTGTACCATGTGATTATTTGTGGCCAATCACAGCTAACCACAACAAAACACATTGAATGAATCAGTTTCATTCAGTAAAAATGGTTGCTTATACCAGTTACATTTACTGGTATAAACAATCGTAATGTGTAAAATAACTAAAAAACCCTGATCACTTCCCTAGAGTAGTACAGTGTTACTATGATAACACTGTATTGCTCTAGTCACAGTGTTTTTAAAAAAAATTGTAAAAAAAAAAAGTAATAAAAAGGAAAAAACATTTAAAAAATATTATTATTATTTGTTTACATATGTCACCAGTCAGTGTCCCTGATCACCGCCACACCAGTTATATGATAACGTTGCCCTGAGTGCCCCTGGAAGACGTCATCTGTGACGAAACGGCGTGGGGAGGAGCGGCGGTCTGACGTCACCACGATACCGCACTAGACCCGGAAGCAATGGGCAGCATTAGAGAGCCGGCCGGCTTGATTTTTATACACGCACTTATATACTACAATTCTGTAAGTTTATTACTTTTATCCTTTATTAAATTTATTGAGTGATACACTATGGAGGTTCCATCTTTTATTCTTACATGGGGTCTGATTGACGGTCTATTATACTGAGGATATCCTGCTCAATTACCGAGGGAAACCCCTTATACCACCCAGAGAGACCCGGGGCTGGGGAAAAAGCCAAAAGCTTTATTGATGTCCCTAAACAAGAGATCATAACATCTGGTAAGCGACAGTCTTTCCCATCGGTGGAGGATTTTTGTCTTTCTTTATCAAGTCACTACTTTCTCGGGTGTTAAGAGAGTGTTGTCACCATTCAAGCACAAATATTGAGGATCAGTCACTGGATGATTTTGCCTTGTTCATATAGAACAGATATTTGACTGTTTTTGTTTGAGTTATTTATAAGCACTTTTTTCCTTGGACACGCTGCATTTATTTCTTTGTTAAAGCGGTTATGCACTCTGTTTTTTTTAGACGGGATATAAAGGATGCTTACCTTTATTGGGGGACTCACCTGTTCCATCTTCCATCTCGATCGCCGCCGGTTTTCGTCCGATGAAGATCCTCGTCTTCTTCTTTTGTGCTGGGGGCCATCTTGCCTGTGGGCATGTGAAACACCCACAGGAACTTTAGATGGCCCAGCATGCACCGCCGTTACTCGCGCGTGCGCAGTAACGGCACATCTGCCGACATCTCACGAGATTTCGGCAGATGCGGCCGAAATCTCGGGAGATTTCGGAAGATGTGGCCGAAATCTCGCGAGATTTCGGAAGATGCCCGCACTGACTCCTGGGATCAATGACACCAGATCCCAGGAGACAGTGTGGCGTGACGACGATCGACGCAGAGACCCCGCCCGCCGCCGCAGAGTGAGAAGACCGGAAGTCTTCAATTACAAGGTAAGTAAAAAAAAAAAAAAAAAAAAACATTTCATTTAGTACTCTTTGCCTGATTTGGAAGGCAAAGAGATTTACTAAATGAAATGGGTGCCGAACCGCTTTAAGGTGCACACTTACTGATCATATTTACTTCTGTGTATTTATGTCTATTTATGCTCACATGTTGAATTTAGAATTATCTTTCTCAGTTCACGTTTAGCAGCGCAGCCATTTTTTCGGTTTACATTTGCTTAGTGTGTGTGTCTCACATATATGGTTGCAGCAGACACATTTTTTCTTGTTTTAAAGTTTATGGTATCACATTTATTTTTAATTATTTAGACAGTGCAGTAATCTACACTTATAGCATATGATAACGTTGTATTGCACCGGTGACAGTATGTAAAAAAAAAATAAAAAAATAAAAAATTTGTGAAATACATTTTTTTTAATTTCTTGGCAAAAAAATGACAACTTCAAAAATACTCGCCATGCCTCTTACTAAATACCCTGGACTGTCTACCTTCCAAAAAGGGGTATTTTGGAGGATATTTGTACTGTCCTGGCTATTTCAGGTCTTAAGAAGTGAGGCCTTCAGTACACTATTAATATACACTTTTTTGGGTTATTTTCCACCCAAAAATTATAGCAGAATACATTTTGACCTAAATTTTATAAAGAAAGATTTTTTATTTGCAAAATTTTATAACAGAAACAAAGAAAAATGTGTTTTTCTTTTTCAGTTTATTTGGCAAATAATAAAAAACCCAGTGGCAAATGCCACCAAAAGAAAGCTCTATTTGCGTGAAAAGCTGAAAATTGACCTGGTCAGGAAGGAGTGCCTGGCATTGAAGTGGTTAAGAGCCCCTTATCAAGTAGATCATGTCCTTTGGTTGAACTTCTACAAGGAAACTTCCTTATGTTCCCCTGTGGGTTCTGTTCCTAATAACAAAGCTCTTAATGGTCTCTTACAATCCCAAATATTCAAAAACAGGAAGGTATCTGAAGGAGCGCCACAGTAGAAGGCATTTCCAATAAACATTTCCAAGTTTTTCCCATGTTTCCTATATGTTGGCCAAATAAATCCTTTGGGACAAAATAATCTCCTTATTTTAAACAATCGCATTGTCCCAGGATCGGCTTAACATTTACTGAGCCTCCCACATTCCAATGTTGTTAGAAATTAGTCATTAAAATTGGGTTATTGTCTTTGTCTTCAAACACTTTCTATACCCACAGGAAGTGGAAACAGAAATATGTGAAAACGGAAATGAGCGTGTAAATTTAACCTATATGGGAAGTGGATATTGAAAGAAAACTTTTTTGTTTCAAAAGCAGAACTTCAGGCAGACTTAAAAGACACAATATATTGCAGCTCTGTAATTATTAATACAATATTATATGTATTTCAATGTACCTGAATCTGACCTGGTATTAGCCTCTCATAGTCCCCGTACAGCAGAGCTTGGACTGGGAGGGGAAGAAACAGCCCAAGTTGCCAACAAGCTGTGTTGCAGTGCTCACAAGGAACATGCAGACAGGAGAAGAAGGCTTAATGCCAAAGCGATGGGCTTATTAGTAGGCTACTTCTCTTTTCACTGTCAGGTCACAGGCTGAGGGAGGCACAAGACCTGTCGATAGATTGAGTTTCAGTACCACCAGCCTGCCCATAGATGGATCAAAATTTGTCTGGTTCCTGCTGAACTGGACGAGTTTCAATCCGTCTATAGCCAGATTAAAGCAGAGTTCCACCCAAAAATGGAACTTCCGCTTTAAAGAGGAAGTAAAGCCTCCTCAAAAAAAAAAAAAAAAACTGAACCTGCAAGGCAAAGGCATAATGAGCTAGTATGCATAGCATACTAGCTCATTATGAATGACTTACCTGAGAACGAAGCCCCCGAATCGGTCCTCATCCACGACCTTCTCCGGCGCCATCAATCCCGGAGTGACTTCCGGGTCTCGCCGCTCCAGCGCTGTCATTCGCTGGATCGGCGATGACGTCACTCCCGCGCATGCGCACGAAAGCGGCATATCGCCGTGAACTCGGCATGCGCAGTGCGCCTGCTCGCCGCTGTCTACGGTGCATGCGCCGTAGACAGCGATGCCTGTATTTTTCTAAATATCTCCTAAACCATGTAGGTTTAGGAGATATTTATTGGACCTACAGGTAAGCCTTAATCTAGGCTTACCTGTAGGCCAAAGTGGTTTGTAAGGGTTTACAACCACTTTAAGGGAGGTGACCCCCTGATATGCCACATTTGGCATGTCATTGTTTTTGGGGGGGGACAGAGGGTCCCAGCTCCCACTTCCTCCCGGCGCACCACGGCACCGGAAGGGAGATCTCCTCTTCCCCCTCCCTCTTGGCTGGCAATCATCTGGGACACGTCACAGGTCCCAGATGCTTTCTGGGCCAGTCACAGCGCACGGTGCGGCTCACACATGCGCAGTGGGTGCCCGGCTGGGAAGCCACAGTTACAATGCCGGCGCCGCAGAGAGGAGGGGGAGACGAGCGAGGCTTCGTACGGCTGCATCGCTGGACCCTGGGACAGGTGAGTGATTATTAAAAGTCAGCAGCTACCGCGTTCTTGACGTTCGGAATTTCCGACCAACTTTGTGCGACCATGTGTATGCAAGACAAGTTTGAGCCAACATCCTTCGGAAAAAAAACATGGTATTTTGTTGTCGGAATGTCCGATCGTGTGTACAGGGCATTAGTCCGTAGGGTTCAATATTGGGTTGGCCCACCCTTTGCAGTTATAACAGCTTTAACTCTTTTGGGAAGGCTGTCCACAAGGTTTAGGAGTGTGTCTATGGGAATGTTTGACCATTCTTCCAGAAGCTCATTTGTGAGGTCAGGCACTGATGTGGTGCAGGCCAGTGCAGGCTAATCAAGTTCCTCCACCCCAAACTCGCTCATGCATGTCTTTATGGACCTTGCTTTGTGCACTGGTCCAAATCATTTGGTGGAGGGGGGATTATGGTGTGGGGTTGTTTTCCAGGGGTTGGGCTTGGACCCTTTTTTCCAGTGAAGGGAGCTCTTAAGGTGTCAGCATACCAAGAAATTTTGGACAATTTCTTGGGGATGTTCCCTTCCTGTTCCAACATGACTGCGCACCAGTGTTCTGACCTCAACCCGATAGAACACGTTTGGTATGAATTAGAGCGGAGACTGCAAGTCAGTACTTTTAGTAATATACTGTATCTTTACCCTTGCATTTTCAAAAAGATTCCCATTAGTTTAGGGTGACCAGATGTCCCGGTTTCCGGGGACAGTCCCCAGATTGAGGGCACTGTACCCAGACCACGTATGTCCCCAAATCTGTCTCCGGATTCAGGGGCGGCGCCCATATCCATTGCTGACAGCCTAGCCCTAGCAGGACATGCAGCAATGTTAATATCCATCCAGCACAGCCATTCTGAATGGTACCTCCCATATAACACACAGAGTGGTACAGGTTTTGCTCAAGAATATCCCTTTATTTAGCAACATCCATCTTTCCCTCAACTCTGACCAGTTTCCCAGTCCCCACTGCTGAAAAACATCCCCACAGCATGATGCTGCCACCACCATGTTTCACTGTGGGGATGATGTTCTTTGGGTGATGTGATGTGTTGGGTTTGCGCAAGACATAGCGTTTTCTTTGATGGCCAAAAAGTTCAATTTTTGTCTCATCAGACCAGAGTACCCTCCTCAATACATTTTGGGAGTCTCCCATATGCCTTATCGCAAACTCAAAATATGCCATTTTGTTTTTTGCTGAAAGTAATGGCTTTCTTCTTGCCACTCTGCCATAAAGCCCAACTCTATGGAGCGTACGGCTTATTGTCGTCCTATGTACAGATACTCCAGTCTCTGCTGTGGAAATCTGCAGCTTCTTCAGGGTTACCTTATGTCTCTGTGCTGCCTCTCTGATTAATGCCCTCCTTGCCCGGCCCGTGAGTTTTGGTGTGCGGCCGTCTCTTGGCAGGTTTGTTGTTTTGCCATGTTCTTTCCATTTGGTTATGATAGATTTGATGGTGCTCCTAGGGATCATCAAAGATTTGGATATTTTTTTATAACCTGACCCTGACTTGTACTTCTCAACAACATTGTCCCTTACTTGTTTGGAGAGTTCCTTGGTCTTCATGGCAGTGTTTGGTTAGTGGTGCCTCTTGCTTGTGTTCAAAAAGGTGTGTATATGTAATGACAGATCATGTGACACTTAGATTGCACACAGGTGGACATCATTTCACTAATTATGTGACTTCTGAAGATAATTGGTTGCACCAGAGCTTTTTATGGGCTTTATAACAAAGGAGGTGAATACATAGGCACATGCCAATTATAATTTTTTTATTTCTGAAAAAAAAAAAATTTCTTTATGTATATATTTTTCTAATTTCTTCACCAACTTATGCCCCGTACACACGATCGGAATTTCCGACGGAAAAAGTCCTATCGGACCATGCTGTCGGAAAATCCGACCGTGTGTGGGCTCCATCGGACTTTTTCTGTCGGAAATTCAGACGGAAAAAGTTTGAGATCCTGCTCTCAAATTTTCCGACAACAAAGTCCGATCAGACTTTTTCCGATCGTGTGTAGCGAATTCCGATGGACAAAGTGCCATGCATGCTCAGATCACATTACAAGACCAAAGCTATTGGCTACTAGCCTCTACGTAGTTCCGTTGTACGCAACGAACGTCACCACGTTCAGAATGATCAGATTTTTCGACAACTTTGTCCTACCGTGTGTATGCAACACCAGTGTCGGACAAAATCTGTCGCAAAAAATCAGACGGATTTTGTGGTCGGAATTTCCGACCGTGTGTACGGGGCATTAGACTATTGTGTTCCGATCCATCACATATAATTCAGATTAAAAAAACATTGAACTAAAGGCTGTAATGTAACAAAATAGGTAAAAAGCCAAGGGGGGTGAATACTTTTGCAAGGTACTGTATCATACAATCATTCCATAAACACATACCACTGCATAAATCATTTGAGGAAAATATGCTCATAAAAAAGTTTACTGTTTGCCAATAATAAAATAAAAATCTGGTCACCTTACATTAGTTGGGGAAAGCTGCAGGGGATTCAGTCCCAGTGTGATAGTCCCCTTTGAAATACATACCAACCAGATTATGACCTATGATCCATGTACATTCAATCTTTGTGACTTGGGGAAAAAAGGTGAGTGTTGTATAGACAATTTTCTCTTCTGAATAAATGGTCTTTAATTAGGGGCAGTAGAAAAATACAGCGTTATGGCCACTAGATGGAGCTGAGGAGCAAAGGAATAAATAAATCTTTGTAACAAGGAAAATAACAATGCTAGAGAACACTAGAGGGAATAAGTAAACACATGGGAGTTTAAAAGTTACATTGTATCTCTATTTACAAAGATGTATGTATCTCCTCTGCTCTTCAGCTCCATCTAGTGGTCATAGTTCAGTATTTTACTACTGCCGCTAATAAGAGAACATTCTTTCAGAAAAGAAAATAGCCTAAAGAACATTTCTTTTGCCCAATTCACTGATTCTTTGTATGAATGGCTAGGTGATTTTTTATTTATAAATTGCCTCCATAATTTTTGGTCACAGTCCCCCACGAAGCATAAGAGCTGAGGCCATATTGTTGGCTGATATTCTCATATATACCACCAAGTACAGGATGAAATGCTAGGGAAACTACCATCCCATTAAATCGTTAGGATGAAAATCTCTAAATTCTTTCCAAGGTTCTGCAAAGAAGGGAATATGATAATTTTATGTATTTATTTTATTACTGACGCACCCATAAGCAACAAAATTATTTAGGCAGCTTTTAATTTTTAGATATCTTTATTGCTTTTTTTATGATTTACTCTCTTTCTTGAAATCCTACATTTCTTAACAGGGATGTTTGTGGAAGAATTAAAGGTGAAGAGGTAAAGAGGTCATGTATGACACCACGTTCCCCTCAAATAAATGCAAGGCTACGGCAAGTTTGATTTATTGTTTGTAATTCGGTTTTGCGGTCTGATGGGAAATTTCAGTATTTTTTTTTTTGCTTTAATTATTTTATCATAGATGTCATTTGTTCCTCTCTGCATCTCACGGAACACGACAAAGGTCAGTGTGCGGCACATCTTCCCAGAACACACCGTCCCATGTGATGAAACAATGTACTTATGGACACGTCAACCGCAATCATTTACAATGACAAGAGAGAGACGCAGGGATCCTACCGCGATTATCTTTGTCATATCCAAGAAGCCTTTGATGTCTTTATATCACCAGTCCAGGCAAAAAACCATCAGTGACCAGCTAAGGCTCTTCAAGCATGTAGCCTGGCTGACAAAAAGACATTTCGTAAAGGCAGCTAATGTAAGCATCTGATTCTGTAATTACATTAGCATCTTGCAGTTTCCTGCACAGCAGCCCTAGGAGAGGTAAGGAAAAAATCAGACTCTTGCAGTGTACATATGTTGTCAGGAGGAGGAGAGCAGGAGTGATTATTCATCAGTGTGCTGTTTCTCCATCGGCCAATCAGCAAGCTGGGGGTGTGTTGTTGACCAAGCTGTGCTTCTGCAGTTTAGCTCCTGGGCCTAAATTCTCTGCACTTTCCCACAATGCAATGCACATGTCTTACCGACTTACAGAGGCATCACATCAACTAAAACTTTCAAAGAACCTTTACAATATAGGGAACAGAAGTAACCTCAAATGCCACACACCATCAGAGATAATCACAGTACTGAGAGTGGCCTCCATCCAGGCCATAGACTTCAACGCGTTTCGTCCTGCCCATAGGGCTTAGCCATGGAGAAACATTTAGATAGGCCCTGGACTTGTGTAGGTCCTTGGACTTACCTTGAAAGTCTTGTGGAGAAGGCATGTGGACTTATGGCAGCAATGATTGGAACTGATAGGCAGCACTGATTTGCACTAATAGAAAGCTCTGTTTGGCACTGATTGGCAGCACTGATGGGCCCTGATTGGCACTGATAGGTGGCACTGATTGGCGGCACTAATGGCACTAATAGGCTGCACTGATTGGCACTAATAGGCAGCACTGATTGGCAGCATTTAGTGTCACTGATTGGCAGCACTGATGGGCACTAATTGGCAGCACTGATGGGCGCTGATAGGTGGCACTCATGGGCATTGATTGGCAGCACTGATGGGCACTAATAGGTGGCACTGATTGGACGCACTTGCACTGATTGGCACTGGTAGGTGGCACTGATTCTAAACACTGATTGGCACTGATAGGTGGCATTGGTTGGCACTGATATTAGGCGGCACCGACAGGTGGCACTGATTGGAAATACTGATTATCACTGACTAGCCTTGACAGGTGGCACTGACAGATGGCATTGATTGGAAGCACTGATTGGCACTGACAGGTGGCACTGATTGGAAACACTGCTTGGCACTGACAGGTGGCACTGCATGGCACTGACAGGTGGCACTGATTGGAAACACTGATTGGCACTGACAGGTGGCACTGATATGCACTGATTGGCATTGAGAAGTGGTACTGGCAGATGGCACTGACAGGTGGCACTGATTGGCACTGGCAGGTGGCACTGATTGGCACTGACATTGGCTAGTGTTTGATAGCTGCTGGGTCCCGCCCACCACCGACATCAACACTGAATTCTGACAGCTGGTCTCTCTCTGCACTCGGTTACAGCTCTGTCAAGCGTCACTATCGGCTCAGTGTGAAACTGTCTCACAGGCAGCAGGGACTGCACACTCATTGGATGCAAAATTTCACAACAGTCCCACAGGCAGATCTCAGGAGACACCAGGCACGAGTGACATACGGGTAGGGACTGCCTCCCCTTACAAGATGCCGCCTGGGACCATGGGCCCACTGGGTCCCATGATAGGGCCGGCCCTGCCTGTTGTTTAGTTTCAAGTGTACACACTCTACTGTGGAGCAAGAAGAAAAAAAAAACAATGCGAGTGGGATGGGGCACAGCACTATGCATCTTACTCACTCCCAATTATTAGGGTGTAGGTCCTTGGACTTGCCCTGAAAGTATTGAGTGGAGGGCATGTGGCCTTATGATCAGGTTCTTTCCCTCCCATGGGGATCTCTTTGGGAAACCCTACCTAGTACTTGGGTAGACCTTGCCTTGGCAGGTCCCCTGACTTATGGTCTTGGCCAGGTGGACCATGAGTCCCTGTTTGGAGTCTTGCACTCCAGTATATCAGGACCAGGGTGCTTTCTCTTTGAAAGAGGACCATGGGTACACTTTTTTTGTGGTTTGCTTTTTGTGTGCTCACTTTTTTTATTACACCTCGTGTTTAGTTTTCAAATGTACACACTCCACTGTGGAGCAAGAAGAAAAAATGGATGGGTTAGAGTGGGGTGGGGCACAAAACTATGCATCTTACTCACTTCCAATTATTAAGGGTGTAGATTCTTGGATTAGCCCTAAAAGTCTTGGGGGGAGTGCATGTGGCCTTATAGTCATGTTCTTTTCCCTCCCATGGGTCTCTCTTTGGCGGAGCACCACCTAGTACTTGGGTGGACCTTGCCTTGGCAAGTCCCCTGTAGAATGGTCTTGGCAAGGTGGACCACAAATACCCCAGTCCCCTTCAGGAGTCTTCTACCCCAGCGGATCAGTGCCAGGGTCCTTTTTCTTTGGAGGAGGACCATGTGTACATCCTATGCACTTTTTTTTGGTTTACTTTTTGTGTTCTCACTTTTTTTATTGCGCCTGGTATTTAGTTTCGAGTGTGCGTACCGCATTGTGGAGCAAGAAGAGAAATAAAAAAAGATGGGTGGGGTGCAAGGGAGGGATGGGGACATTTCCATTTTTACCTAGGGTTGGGTTTCAATACAAATACTACATGGCAAAACAAACCTTGTCCTCAGGTTATATTGCATTCCATAAACCGGAAAATAGCATATCTTTAATCTAAAACCATACCCCGTCATTCAACAACATATTCAGAAATCTGAATTTAAACCCATCATGTCAGACCACCATTCAGGCTTAAAAGCCACTAGAAGAGGATGAACCATTACTAAGGAATTACAATGGCATTCTAATGAATGAGTGACACAGAGCGGTGGAGGATGAGTGGGGCGGAGATGAGCTGAATTGTGCATTAGTGCCAAATCATCATCGCCCTTCCACATCCAGGTGAACTTCGTTGCTAAGCATTGAAGCCTTTTTTTTACCCAAAAGCATCAATCAAAATGTGAAGGACTAGAAAGTCGCCTCTGCACTAGAGCAAGGAAGTACTGAGTGCTACTACGAATGCTCCACTATATCACCCTTTAATCTCAGAATAGAGAAGATATTAAAGCTGAACCCTGGACTCAACAGATATTGTTTTTGCAATAATCCAGAGTAAAACTTTTCATGCAATAAAGCCTGCTCACTGCTGCTTTCTCTCCTTGTGCAGAGTGACTGGTCTAGTCTCCACCCCTTCTTTAGTTTTCTGCAGACAGCCTGTAGTTGGTGGAGACTGCTGGGCCCCTCCCACATCCCTGCTTGCTGCTCAGGCTATGTACAGCACAGTGATGATGTCACTGTTAATTTTACAAGGTAATATGTGGGTTTTCAAAGGTATTTGGTGCACTGTAGTATGGGGAGAGAAGATGCTGCAGGGAAAAAAGGTTCTGATTGATCAGCTGCTTCCATGGCTGTAACAGTCAGGGAAAGATAGCTCTATAGCCCAAAGTGACAAAATCCTCATTGCTTCCATCTTCATTCATTACAGGGAGATCAAGGAATGAAAGAGAGGCCCGGAGCAATGCAGAAGGTATTCGGCGGAGGGCTGGCATGACAGGGGTTAATGGGTGTGGAGCCATGCAGGGGAGACATAGCAGGGCTGGCTGGCTGATAGGACGGGGCAGTAGCTTGTAAGTTAAGTTAGGCAGGAAGGGGAGGGGCCAGTCTGCACAAGGAGCCGTGAGGGTAAGGAGCTTCCCACCCACCCACCCTATGATTGGAGGAGCTTGGTGCTGGTAGGGAGAGGGTTGGATAAATACTGGTTGGTGGTTATTTGGCGGGGTGTAAGGCACTTGTTAAGGTCATATGGGCACCTAAAAGGGCATGGTTTAAGGACCCGTCTGAGGGCGGCTCCCAGTTGGTATATGGGTACCTGCTAGTTGTCTCCGAGGCTTTAGCGACTTGAGGCCTGAGAAGTGACTAGCAGGTACAGTTATGGGTTATGCCTATTGGACCCCATGCTGGTGATAAAACTGGAAATATATATAGATAAAAAGGTTATTACGTTATTTTATGTTAATTATGGAAATTTATACATTGGTTAATAAAATGGCTGCTGTGGCCAATTCACTCCACCCATGTGTTGTGTGGTCATTAGAGGGAGGGATGGGTTTATTGGTAACAGGTTAAGCCATAGTTAATACCATAGTCATGTCCTCTGTGGGCAGTCGACCCTAGTGCTTACAGCGGTCCCGATGTAAAAGGAGAGCCCAGTAATGGCGGCAGGTGGTGGTGAAAGTGTGGAAATGTCATCAGCACACCAAGGATTCCTCAAAAGGAATCCTTGGTGTGCTGATGACATTTCTACACTTTGATTGTCTATGGTTTCCAGCCGGTGGGCATACAGCACCCAACATTACTGCAGCCATTTACAGGAACGTGTGCGTGGGGAATATTACGTTAGGTGGTGGTGGAAGGGACCTCTTGGACTTGAGAAAGGAGGATTACGCCCCTTAAAACATGTCCTAGCAACCAAATCAGTGTTCCTTCCCCTTTTTCTGGAGGTCCTATCCCCGCCGATGTGTGATGTCGGCTCCACCGTGCGCATGTGCATTGGGTCCTACACACCGCACTGTGTGTCAGCAGATAACACAGCCCTGAGTTTGAAGCTCATACGGGTCTCCTCCACGGACTGTGAGATATACCGACCAGGAGTAGGCGGTCAGATTGTCATTGATGTACCTATGCCTTCATCACATTATGTGAGTGCATAGATTGAAGATTTTAACTTTATCTCAATAAATTGTTTTACACTCGGGTGACTCTGCGCTCGCTTTTTTCTCTCTTGTTGATGGCAGAAGGGGGGTGGGGAGGCTCTGCAACACTGTATATACGTACGCTAAAAATGCTTAACCATAGGAGTCATTTAAATCCCCATGCACCCCCAAAAAATAACAAAAACTATATTACTTTTGCTTTCCCTCTTAACTCCAGTACATTTCAACAAAATACAAACTTTCACCAAAATGTCCAAATTTCCCCCTCTTTATAACCAGGCCATTTTTTGCAGTAAGGCACTGCATTACTTTAACTGACAACTGCGCAGTCATGCAACGCTGTACCCCAAAAAATATATATATACATTTTCCAACAAGTATAGCTTTCTTTTGGTGGTATTAGATCACCTCTTATGCCCCGTGCACACGGTCGGAAAATCCGACCACAAAATCCGCTGGATTTTTTCCGACGGACTTTGTCCGAAACTGGTGTTGCATACACACGGTCGGAAAATCCGATCATCCGATCACCACGATCATTCGATCATTCTGAACGTGGTGACGTTCGTCCGTTACGACGGGACTACGTTCACGTTAGTAGCCAATAGCTTTAGTTTCATAATTTGATCTGAGCATGCGTGGCACTTTGTCCGTCGGAATTCTCGACACACGATCGAAAAAAGTCCGATAGGATTTTGTTGTCGGAAAATTTGAGATCCTGCTCTCAATTTTTTTCCGTCGGAAATTCCGACTGAAAAAGTCCAATGGAGCCCACACACGGTCGGATTTTCCGACAACATGGTCCGATAGGACATGTTCCGTCGGAATTTCCGACCGTGTGTACGGGACATTAGGATTTTATTTTTTGCTCTACAAACAATAAAAGACGGACAATTAGCAGGAGTCTGCGAACCCGGAAGGAAGACCAGGGGAAGATGGAAGCCCTCTCAGTGGTGACAGCGCGCCACTGAAGGGATTCGTTTTAAAGTAAGTATTTCATAATGTGCTAGTATGCGATGTATACTAGCACATTATGTTATTATTTTGCAGGGGAACGTTTTTTTTTTTTTTTTTTTCATTGCAGTGGTTTATACCCCTTTAAGGAGATTCAGCCTCTCTATTTGTCCTGTTTACCATTATCATTGAAAGTGAAAGTAAAAGAAAATCACAAATTTCGGGTTTTCCCCAGAAAAGTAACAGAGGGGGGTTCTTACAATGGGGACACTAGTTCTGGGGGGCTGGGGGTCAATTAGAAATGTGTTTATTTTGCAGGGATTGTCCATAAGAAATTTGCTTATTTTGCAGGGATTGTCCATAAAAATTTGCTTATTTTGCAGGGATTTCCTCTCACTTCCTGTTTGGCTATAGGACAGGAAGTGAAGGGAAATCTCTGCAATGGGACACAGATGGCAAAAAATAAAATCTGACAGGGGTTATAACCCTCACTCTATCCAAAATGAGAAAAAAATGCCTATAGTTCTACTTTAAAGGGCAATACCGTCCTTTGTAGATTCTGGGATTGAACACAACCTCCTCTATCCCTTGTGCCTCCCTACAGGACCCATATGAGAAATACAGCCCTGAATGGCTCTGCTAAAAGATAGAACACTCTGCTCATTATTACAGTTCAGTTTATTCAGTCAGTTACACTTTATATTCCCTTTTATATGAGCAGCTGTCAAATGTTCGAATGGCAATGTAAATTGTAAGCAAGTGTAACTGGTGTGACTCACTCTCCAGATAGAGATAACGTTTACAGCTGACGCATGGCACAGTTATGCAGAACATTGAAAAGGAATTTGTCAACAATTACGAAGATCTAATTATGGCCATAAAAAAACAACAGAAGACCCTCTGGCGTAGGGTGACCAGACATCCCCGGTTTCCGGGGACAGTCCCCGGATTGAGGACTCTGTCCCTGGACCAAGTCTGTCCCCGGTTTTGTCCCCGGATTGTATTTGAACAGGGGCTGGGGCAATTTCAAAGACAGTCAGTGCAGAATAAAAAAATAATTAAATTCTGAATTACACGCCCCCACTCCATCGCTCCTACTAGCTTGGGGGGGGGGGGGGGTATTTCTTTCCATTATCTGTGCCCCTTTCTGATGATCTTGTGCTGGTCGGAGCGGAGGGAATATTTCTTCAGTTTCAGGTGTATGCCCATCCAGCTCCACTCTCATGTTCTTCTGCCTTGGCTCAAGTCCCGGCCAGCCGCCTGCCTGCTTATCTTCTTGCCTTCCCTGGCAGAGTGATCTTCTTCCGCTCCCCACCCAGTAGTACCCGGGGCCCAAAGAGTAATGCCCTGTACACACGGTCGGAAATTCCGACCACAAAATCCGTCTGATTTTTTCCGACGGATTTTGTCCGACGCTGGTGTTGCATACACACGACAAAGTTGTAGGAAAATCCAATCATTCTGAACGTGGTGACGTTCGTTGCATATGACGGAACTACGTAGAGGCCAGTAGCCAATAACTTTGGTCTCGTAATTTGATCTGAGCATGCGTGGCACTTTGTCCGTCGGAATTCTCTACACACGATCGGAAAAAGTCAGATCGATTTTGTTGTCGGAAAATTTGAGAGCAGGATGAGAAAGTCCGATGGAGCCCACACACGGGCGGATTTTTCGACAACATGGTCCGATCGGACATTTTCCGTCGGAATTTCCGACCGTGTGTACGGGGCATAAGACTTGACAGGCTGTGAGGCAGATGGCAAGTGGCGATGGGCAGAGAGTCACTGATTGCCGCCATTGCTAGTAAAAAAAAAAAATATGTCCCCGGATTTCATTTTAGAAATCTGGTCACCTTACTCTGGCGGGACTTTTAAATGAGCATACCACTGGAAATGTGAGGCCTCTTTTGATACAACCAATCCTGCTAAGATCAAAAATGATTACATTTTTTATTTTTTATTTTTTTTCAAAAATGATTTTTCTTTTCTTTTCAAAAATGTTTTTTCTTTTCAAAAATTATTTTTTTTTTCATAAAATTTATTTTTATTTTTTTCAAAAATGATAATTTTTTTTCAAAAATGATAATTTTTTTTCAAAAATGATTATTTTTTTTCAAAAATGATTTTTTTTTTTTCAAAAATGATTTTTTTTTTTTCAAAAATTATTATTTTTTTTTCAAAAATTATTTTTCTTTTCTTTTCAAAAATGTTTTTTCTTTTCAAAAATTATTTTTTTTTCATAAAATAAATTTTTTTTATTTTCAAAAATTATTATTTTTTTTCAAAAATTATTTTTTTTTTTCAAAAATTATTATTTTTTTTCCCGATGACAGGGAACAGCTGATCAGTGACAGGCAGTGTAGGAAGCATGGGGAGAGGTTTACATAGACCTCTCCCCGTTCTTCAGCTCTGTGACCTGATCACAGGACACCAGCGGGCGATCGGGTCCGCTGGTCCCCCGGCCATGGTCACGGAGCTCAGGACCGGGTTACGAGCGCGACCCACGTCTGGGCTCTTAAAGGGCTACGTACAGGTACGTGATTGTGCCCAGCCGTGCCATTCTGCCGACGTATATTGGCGTGAGGCAGTCTTTAAGTGGTTAACCATTGTCTCTGAGACAGACAGTGATGGGAAATCCTACGTTTTATGGTTGTCACTGGAAGGTGAATAGAAATCTTCCAATGAAACAGCTGTTAGGCCCTGCTCACACTTGCGCAACAATTGCATTTTCTTTGCGCATTTTTATAGCATGTTTTTTAAGCGGCACCATTCATTGGAATGGGCTGCCCTCCACTCTAAAGAATGCGCTAAAGAAGCTCATGTACCAAATTTTGGACATGGGCGAAGCAGAACATGCTTGCTCCAAGTGTGAACAGGGCCTTTGGGTGGCAATGCTTTGCGCTCGCAGTTCACCTTGTTTGAAGCCTATTAGAGCCATCATTTTCCACTTCTTGATTAGAGTTTGAACACTGCTAATTCGCATTCTCAATTCCTTGGATATCTTTTTATATCCCTTTCCTGTTTTATACAGTTCAACTACCTTTTCCTGCAGATCCTTTGACAATTCTTTTGCTTTCTCCATGACTCAGAATCCAGAAACCTCCTGGTCGGAGGTAGAGGGGAAGCTGTCACCAGTAAGGGACTATCCGCCTAATTACCAGGGACCACAGTATGTAACTGAAGCAAGTACCCGAGCAGTAGTCTCACCAACCAGGGACAGTGAAGAATTGGGAGACTTCAGTGGGTATCAAGCCAGGGACCCAGCCAACAGAGGCGACGCTTGCAGATCAGCCTTGTGTCAAGCTTGCTGGATGCCTTTCCCTGCATGGCTTTCCTCCTATTGAAGTCTTGGAATCTGCCAATTAATCTTGCAACTACCTAAGGGTGTCCTGGCCCTAACCCTCTCTCCCCCAAAAAAGTTTGTTAAGAGAAATAAACTTTATTTTGCATTCAAGAAGTGTCTGGCGCCCAATAACATTAACTACTCTTCACCCGCCATGCCTCACAACCCGCCATATACAGAAGGATGTCAGCTATCCCTGGCCCTGGAGGTTCTCATTAGATCAAAGGAGGCCTGGGACCTTGTTACATTAAGAAAACAATGGGACTGGCAGGAACACCAGGGGTTTCACATAAAGGAGGCACTACAAAGAGAACAGGATGCTTTCTCATACAAGTACATGGTGCAGCAGACACAGATCAGGAATATGAAAGGTTGGGGTAACAGACACTTTAAAGTGTTACTAAACCCACAACAGTAAAATCAGTCTGTATATGCAGTAAAGCCTTCTTGTTATACTCAGTGTGGTTAATCCAGCACATTGTGTAAAAAGGCTGTTTGATCCTGTAATCTCTGATCCTCCCCTTCTTCCACAGTCCCCAATCTATCTCCTGATAATACAGAGCCTTGGGGGCACTCTGCACATGCTCAGTTTTGGTGTTTATTGCTAGAGAGTTTTATTTTATTTTCTTTCACCCTGGTCTGTGGATCTGTGGTCTGTGCCTGTCTCAGGCTGGTGCATGAGATATGTAAATCACCTGTCACTCACAGCAAGGGGGCGTTTTTGACAAAGTTTTTAGCACTTTGTCAAGATCTTTCAAACTGAACAATAAAAGAGGATTTCTCAGGGCTGGAGTAAATCTGTGTGGCAAGACTGGGCTCAAATGAAAGGAAATCTTATTCTCTACATTATGACATCCACTTTAAAGCTTCAATTAAAGCTTCATTATATAAAGCCTTAGAAAAAACGCATGTGGGTTTGGGAGCCTTGTGAGTGTTTCATGTCATTAGTGACTGCAGAAGGTCTATAATATCTTGTCCTGTAACTTGAAATGCGATAGGAGGAGCAGTAAGGTCCAATCCCTGTGCTGCTTTGAGAACCAGATGCTGCATATTTATTGAGCAAAGGATTGCCCCCCATGCACATGTATAGATTTAACATTTGCATAGAAAGAAGGCTTTTAGTACATTACATTTTTGTACCGTAAATGATATAATTATTTCCATTTAGTAGATCTTTCATGTATAACAAAATAACACATAGAAAGGCTCTGGCTTCTAACAGTACGGTGTGCGCAGCATTCAGGAAGAAGTGGAATTGCCCCATCAGATGGTGTTTATTACTCGCGTCCTCATTAGTATTCCTCCAAAGCGGCTATTGACCGGATCATAATAGACTGGAGGGCGAAGATCCTAATCAGAGGAAAGCACTACGGAACATCATCTCTAATAATCAGCCTGTGATTTCACCAGCTGACGGAGCGAGATGACACTCCAAACTGAAACAGTCAAAAAATGCTTCCGAGGACCCTCACGTTTTATTTTTATAGAAAGAAAAACACAAACAGAAAAAGTGCAAAGCACAGAAACTACTAGCAGCCAATCAGGATGTACACTATATTGTAGATGAAAATGTGATTAAAAAAAAGTGCAGTGCTACAAATGCATGTATGCCATAGAAATGCAAAGAGTAAACTGACTAATAAGTGAACATATACAACAGCAATTAAACTGTAAAGGAAGTCCCGGAGCAAAAAGAGAAGAAGACCTGGGCGCAGGGATGGCATGACTAGCATTGGCGTTTTAAAATAGTTTCCCTTTTAAGTAAAAAGGGGAGGAGCCGAGAGCGGGCGGCGCACTGGCTGTGCTGAGGATAGTGAAGGAGAGGGGGAAGTGACGTCAGTGGCAGAGCGGCGGAGGCCATGATTCCCACCCACCCTCCCATGTTGGTTGGAAGGCAGGTGAGGTAGGGGCGGGCAATATGACAGGGCAGTATTGGGTCGCTGGAGGAGGAGGAGAAGATTGTGGTTACATGTATGTAACATGGTGTACCCATTCATGGGATGGGAGGTTTTCGGGTACTCTCTGGTTACGAGGGGTTAACCTAGAAGGGTTAAAGGGAAGATTGTGGTTACATGTATGTAACCTGTTGTACCCATCCATGGGATGGGAGGTTTTCGGGTACTCTCTGGTTAAGAGGGGTTAACCTGGAAGGGTTAAAGAGAAGATTGTGGTTACATGTATGTAACATGGTGTACCCATCCATGGGATGGGAGGTTTTCAGGTACTCTCTGGTTACGAGGGGTTAACCTGGAACGGGTTAAAGAGAAGATTGTGGTTACATGTATGTAACCTGTTGTACCCATCCATGGGATGGGAGGTTTTCGGGTACTTTCAGGTTACGAGGGGCTAACCTGGAAGGGTTAAAAAGTAGGTCACGGTGAAGGTTGGGTACCGCCTCCAAGTCCGGGTTTTTCCGACTGGAGGCCTAAAGTTAAAGCCTTTGTTCACAGTGACCGGTGGTATGTTGTTTTTCTTACATGACCCACAAAGTACAGAAAAGTTAATGGTTATTTATAAGTTGTGATTTATATATTTTTGTAGATTATTAATAAAAGAGGCCGTTAAGGCCATTTACTCGAATAACCTGGTCAAGTCATTCTTGAGGGATTTGGAGGGGTGGTTTTGAGGTTAAGAGAGTTATCAGGATACTGGGCTTAAGTCCTACTAATGTCATGTTTTCAAGAAAAAAATGTGCATTAATCTTTAAATTCAATGCTATTAATGGTAACCTTAATCCAAATAAGACCTAATATTCAAGTGACTTCATGTAAACGAAAATAAAAAATAAAGTGAAGAAGAAATATATATGAATGAACAATATACAAAAATAAAGTAACGTCAGTAGATAATTAAATCAATCTTGATACATTTCAACACAATATAAAGTCCATCAATAATGAGTATCATGTTGTACTCCTCCGGAATGGCCAATGATGACATGAAAATCAAATGGATCTCAAAACACAAAGATGGTAAAGTTCCGATATTCCTAAAACACCCAGGGCTGTGCTCCACCACCAAAAGAAGGGGTAGGTACTCATACCATAAGACGTGGACACACACGCCAGCGACGGATGGGTCAAACAGGCATGTATGGAAACCCAAATCTCAGGCCACGAGCTCCAATAGTTGTAAAGATAATCTCAGCAATGGAATACGCAGGCAAAACCGGAAGCAGGAAGGTGACCACGATCTCCTGATCTGTATGGTATTTTTAAGGATTTTCTCCAGCAGTGGGTAGAAGGTGATGATAAAAGAAAAAGGGAATGCTTCCACATGGCATAGATCAAACAACGTAGGATTTAATGATGTATAAAAAGTACAGACATCGTTCAAGATGTGTACATATAAAATGTGATCACAAAAAAAATCATAAAACAGGTGCAGTGTGCAGAGCTTGGCAAGCAAAAACTGACGCGTTTCGTCCAATGGGACTTCAACTGGGGTATGAGCCAGCTCGCCCACACTGCGCTTTATATAGTGAACAGAATAAAAAACTGATTAGACAGTAATTACAAATTGGGTGCGGAATCATTATGGTGGATGGCGTGTGTGTATCCAATCACGGGAGTGCAGCGTCAGGATCACGTCATCACGACACCCGGTGTGCGCCTCTTGCCTGGCCTCCGCTAACCAATCGCAGAAGCGTGGCGTGAGTGTCATGTCGTTGCCGCCATGAGATCACAAGGCACACCACGTTACCTCAGCGATGTTATGATGGGTGTCACATCGTCAAGACATCCGGCGTGTGCCTTTCACCTCACCTCCGCTAACCAATCGCGGAAATGAATCGTAAGAGTGGCGTCACCACCGCGCTTAAATATCCGGCGTTCGTCTCTCACCTAGCCAGTGGAGGGTAGATGGACAATTAAGCTCCGCCTCCGCCAGTTGCATAGCCAGTTACTGGTCGCTCTATGGGGCGCTAGTCCCTCCCCCCACCTTACTAAGTATGGTCCATACACTCATACTGCCCATAACAAGTGCCGCGCTACAGCAAAGCCGGGGACTGTATATGTGCGGGAGGCGGCCGTGCAAAGCAGGAGAATAGGTCGGGTGGGCTTTTTTCATTCAGGGGGGGGGGCGCTTTTTTGCCGCCCCCCCTGCAAAGTGCCGCCCTAGGCCTGGGCCTTGTTGGCCTCGGGCAAAGAGACAGCACTGGGAGGCAGCCACACCCCCAGCTCCGCCCTCCAGCTCCAGCTGCCTCTGGAGATATTAGAGATCCTGAGGGACAGGCAGCTTAAGGCAGGGGAGTGTTACAGGCAGCCCCCCCCCCCCCCCACGCTTGGTTTCTTGCTCACTCTGATCTGCTACAGCTCTGCAAGCAGAAGCATTATAGCACAGCATGTAGTGGTGGGCGGCGGTCCTGATGTCACCCCTCTGGCGGGTGTCAGCCAGTGCGGCCCGCCCCCTCCCGCACCCCCATAGCAACGCCACTGCCTGAGCCCCCTCTTGATCCAGTGATATCCACGAGAGCCTTGCTTCTTCAGGGACTCGCACTCCACATTGACTTTTGGCAGCAACGGCTGCTGTCAATCACAGCCAGTGAGCATATCAGGAGATGGAGGGGGCGTGGCCAAGTCGCGGCTCAGGAGCACAGCTGCTTGGGTGACCCTGGCAGTAGAGAGGGGCCAGGATCATCGGCGTGGGACCCGAGAAGAGGGGGATCCGGGATGCTCTGTGAAAAGCCATTACACAGAGCAGGTAAGTATAACTTGTTTGTTAATTTAATGTAAAAAAACAAAAACAAAAAAAATAAAGTTTAGTAATACTTTAAATAAAAAAAAAAAAAAAATAAGAAAAGCTCTTTTCTTAATTTTTTTCTTTTAGCAGCTTAGTAGTCCCCTACTTATTCTTGGTAGTGCAATACTTGTTTAAACTTTAATGAGCTATTATTAACAGAGCCTCGTTTTGAGATTTGGTGTTTGTTTACTGGTTTAACCGCTTCCCGACCGCCTGCACATATACCTCGGCAGACTGGCACGGCTAGGCAAAAGCACGTATATATACGTCCCCTTTAATTGCCTAGCCGTGGGGTCGCGGCCGCAGGACCAGCGGACCCGATCGCCGCTGGTGTCCCGCGATCGGGTCACAGAGCTGAAGAACGGGGAGAGGTCTGTGTAAACAAACCTCTCCCCGCGCTTCCTACACTGCCTGTCACTGATCGGCTGTTCCCTGTCATCGGGAATGCCGATCAGTGACGTCAGACGTCAGCCATGCCCCCTACTGTAAAAAAAAAACACAACACACATCACACTAACTCCTCCCTGCCCCCTAGTGGTTAACTCCTTCACTGCCACTGTCATTTACATAGGAATCAGTGCATATAAATAGCACTGATTTCTGTATAAATGACAATGGTCCCAAAAATGTGTCAAAAATGTCCGATGTGTCCGCCATAATGTCGCAGTCACAAAAAAAAATCGCTGATCGCCGCCATTACTAGTAAAAAAAAAATATTAATAAAAATGCTATAAAACTATCCCCTATTTTGTAAATGCTATAACTTTTGCGCAAACCAATCAATAATCGCTAATTGCGATTTTTTTTACCAAAAATATGTAGAAGAATACGTATCGGCCTAAACTGAGGAAAAAAAAAAACGTTTTTTTATATATTTTTTGGGGATATTTATTATAGCAAAAAGTAAAAAATATTGCATTTTTTTCAAAATTGTCGCTCTATTTTTGATTATAGCGCAAAAAATAAAAACCGCAGGGGTGATCAAATACCACCAAAAGAAAGCTCTATTTGTGGGAAAAAAAGGATGCCAATTTTGTTTGGGAGCCACGTCGCACGACCGCACAATTGTCAGTTAAAGCGACGCAGTGCCGAATTGCAAAAAGGGGCCTGATCCTTTGGCTGCAAATTGGTCCGGGGCTGAAGTGGTTAAAACTGTTTTTTTTTGCTAGAAAATTACTTAGAACCTACAAACATTATATAGATTTTTAATTCTGCCAGCAAAAGTCCGATGGAGTATACACACGATCGCATTTTCTTACCAAAAGCTCTCATTGAACTTTTGCTGGCGGAATTTCCGATTGTGTGTCATATATATAGAGGTCATATATACCCGGAAGTGTTTAAATGACACATTACTCAGCATACTGCACTTCAAATGAAAAAAAATAAAAATACAGTGATACATCGGATGATGGGTCCACTTTAAGCTGTTTACGGAATATTTGCCATGTTGGTTAGCGCTGCGGATGGTCTCTTTGCTGGCCTTCCATCACACATAACACAATATTTCTTCATTCCTTCTGCAGTTATTAAATCTCAACTTGTCCATGTTTTCTTTTGTTTTGGTTACGAACGTTTTAGGAGAATGACAAATCTCCAATCCTCTTAGCCAGACAGCGTGATTAATTTACCTCCATGATTAAATGGCAAACAATGGTCACTCTGCTGATATCATTTATCATTATCAAACTTAAATATTTAAAAAATAATAAACAAAAAACTTGCTCTAGCTGTGAAAGTAGATATAAACCCAATCACTAAAATCTCCAAACTCTATCATACCAAAAGTATACCTGCCTTAACACGCACATGAACTTTAATGGCATCCCAGTCTTAGTCCTTAGGGTTCAATATTGAGTTGGCCCACCCTTTGCAGCTATAACAGCTTCTTCTGGGAAGGCTGTCCACAAGGTTTAGGAGTGTGTCTATGGGAATGTTTGATTATTCTTCCAGGAGCACATTTGTGAGGTCAGGCACTAATTGGACGAGAAGGCCTGGCTCGCAGTCTCCACTCAAATTCATCCCAAAGGTGTTCTATTGGGTTGAGGTCAGGACTCTGTGCAGGCCAGTCAAGTTCCTCCACCCCAAACTTGCTCATCCATGTCTTTATGGACCTTGCTTTGTGCACTGGTCCAAATCATTTGGTGGAGGGGGGGGGGGGGGGGGGGTTGGTGTGGAGTTCTTTTTCAGGGGTTGGCCTTGGCTGCTTAGTTCCAGTAAAGGGAACTCTTAAGGCATCAGCATACCAAGACATTTATGACAATTTCATGTTTCCAACATTGTGGGAACAGTTTGGAGATGGTCCCTTCCTGTTAAGTCCAGGTAAAACGCATGCCGAAAGTGACATCATCAGAGGCGGGGAGTGGCTGGATGGAATCGGCTACGTGCTCGGAGCTTTAGCTCCTTCTATTTGCCAAATAATTTGGTGGAGGGGGGATTATGGTGTGGGGTTGGGCTGGCCCCTTAATTCCAGTGAAGGAAACTCTTAGACCCCTTTCACACTGTGGCGTTTTTCAGTCGCTTTAGCGTTAAAAAAAAAAGGGCCTGTAAAGCGCTTGAAAGAAGCCTCATCTGCAATCCCAATGTGAAAGCTCAAGTGCTTTAAGAGCCCTTTCACACTGTCAGCACCCGAAAAACGATAGTAAAGCGACGCTTAAACTAGCGGGGCTTTACCAGCGTTTTTCGAGCGCTCCTGGTGGCGCTTTTAACCCCTGCTAGTGGCCAAATAAAGTGTTAAAAGCGCCCACAAAGTGCCGCTGCCAAAAACGATTTGCAGGTGCTTTTCAGACGATTTTCAGGCATTTTGAAGGCGCTTCCTATTGATTTCAATGGGAAGGGGTGCTTTAGGAGCGGTGTATTTACCGCTCCAAAAGTGCTGCAAAGAAGCTGCTTGCAGGACTTTTTTTGACGCCCTGCCAGCGCAGCACCTCAGTGTGAAAGCAGGGCTTTCACATTGGGATTGCAGTTGCGGCTTCTTTCAGGCGCTTTACAGGCGCTTTTTTTAACGCTAAAGCGCCTGAAAAATGCCCCAGTGTGAAAGGGATCTCAGTGTGAAAGCACTTGGGCTTTCACATTGGGATTGCAGTTGCGCCTTCTTTCAAGCGCTTTTTTTACCGCTAAAGCGCCTGAAAAACGCCCCAGTGTGAAAGGGGTCTTAAGGCGCCAGCATACCAAGACATTTTGGACAGTTTCATGCTCCCAACTTTGTGGGAACAGTTTGGGGATGGCCCCTTCCTGTTTTAGCATAACTGTGCACCAGTGCAGAAAGCAAGGTCCATAAAGACATGGATGAGCGATTTTGGGGTGGAGGAACTTGACTGGCCTGCACAGAGTCCTGACCCCAACCTGATAGAACACCTTTGGGATGAATTCGAGTGGAGACTGCGAGCCAGGCCTTCTCGTCCACATCAGTGCCTGACCTCACAAATGCGCTTTTAGAAGGATGGTTAAACATTCCCATAGACACACTCCTAAACCTTGTGGACAGCCTTCTCAGAAGAGTTGAGCTGTTATAGCTGCAAAGGGGCCAACTCAATATTGAACCCTACGGACTAAAACTGGGATGCCATTAAAATTCATGTGCGTGTAAAGGCAGGTGTCCCAATACTTTTGGTAATATAGTGTATTTGTCAATAGCCACAATGGATCTAAATCCTCTTTGTGTGCACCAAATGCATTTACAAACCTAGATATTACTTTGAAATAGCAGTTACATCATCTCTGTGCTATACATAGTCTGAGCAGAGCTGTGGGAGGGACCCAGCAGGCTCCACCTATTACAGGAGGGGGCGGAGACAAGACCAGTCATCTGTACAAGGGGAGGGTGCAGCAGTGATCGGTCTTTATTACAGGAAAAGTCTCACACTGGATTACTGCACAGATCAGGAAGAAATACACAAAGCACGCCAAGTAAGAAGGTACATGACTCTTGTATGTAGACAATGTTTGCTCATCACAGAGTTCAGCTTTTGTGTCATTCAAAAAGTTGTTTATAATATTTTTAAGTCTGCAGCTTTCATTAAATAATATCCGGTGATCCTGCCATGTTTAGGCAAATCCCAAGTATTTTCGTTTTGGTAGAGTGTGGAATGGTTAGAATCCTTACTGCAAAAAAAATATTTAGAAAAACCTTAATTCTGGAAAGTAAGCAATACCATTTCATTCAAAAATGTAATAAAAAGCAATGGATGCAAAGATCATCTATGTGTCTCTCTATGTCTATATATTTTATTTATTCATGCATTTTAATTTGATTCAAAGTGCAATGAAATTACAGAAAAAAAACTTATGGAGAAATTAAATATAATAAATTGTGGAAAAAAGTCTTATGAAAAGAAACCTTGTACCCAGATTCACTGACGTACTGACACCCAGGAGATCCAGAATAATACCATACTGACACTTGAGAGACCAGAAAGAGGACACTTGGGGAACCAGAACTGTACTGACATATGGGGGTCCTAGAACAATAACAGACTGACACCCCACAATGACAGACTGATACTTGGGGGTACATAACAATGACACACTGACACTAGGGGGTACAGAACAATTATACACTGACACTCAGAGATCCAGAACAAAGACACGCTGACACTTGGAGATCCAGAACAATGACACCCTGACAGTTGGGGGTCCAGAACAATGGCATACTGACACTTGGGGGGCCAGAAGAATGACACACTGACATTTCAGGGTCTAAAATAATAACTCACTGACACTTGTGGTCCAGAACAATGGCGCACTGACATCTGGGGATCCAGAACAACGACACACTGACACTTGGGGGCCCCAGAACAATAACACGCTAAAACTTTGGGGTCCGGGACAATGACATAATGATGTACTGACTCTCAGAGATCCAGAACAATTACACCCTGACAGTTGGGGGTCCAGAACAATGGCATACTGACACTTGGGGGCCCAGAACAATGACACACTGACACTTCAGGGTCTAAAATAATAACACCCTGACAGTTGGGGGTCCAGGACAATGGCATACTGACACTTGGAGATCCAGAACAATGACACACTGACACTTGGGGGCCCCAGAACAATGACACACTGACGCTCGGAGATCCAGAACAATGACACTTTGGATTCCAGAACAATGGCATACTGACACTTGGGGTTCCAGGACAATGACACACTGACACTTCAGGTTCCGGAATAATAACACACTGACACTTTGGGGCCCCAGAGCAATGACACACTAAAACTCTGTGGCCTGGGACAATGACACACTGACACACTTGGGGATCCAGAACAATGACATACTGATACCCGAGGGCTCCAGAATAATGACACACTGACACTTGGAGATCCAAATCAATGACAACCTGACACTTGGAGGTCCAGAGCAATGGCGTTCTGACACTTGAGGTTCCAGGACAATGACACACTGACACTCACTTTGACACTTGGAGTTAAAGCGGAGTTTCGCCGAAAAAAATGTAATAAAAGTCAGCAGCTACAAATACTGCAGCTGCTGACTTTATATGGACACTTATCTGCCCAGGGTGGAGCACGCAATGTCCTCACCCGAAGCCGATCTGTCCCTCGGCTCCCGGGTGGAGGCGCCAACATCTTTGGTAAGGTAATAAGGAAGTGAAGCCTTGAGGCTTCACAGCCTGGTTCCCTACAGTGCATGCGTGAGTCGCGCTGAGTGATCTCACTGGTCCCTGTTGTCTTCTGGGACCTGTGTGTCTCCCAGAAGACAGAAGGGGGGACGGAGGAGGGGCCGGACATGGCATAGATAGCCACGAATACTGCGGCGATCTATGCCTGGAAGTGGGAGCAAATACCTGGATTATACAGGTATCTGCTCGCCCCTCCCCCTGAAAGGTGTCAAATGTGACACCGGAAGGGGGGGGGGGGAATCTGAAAAGCGGAAGTTCCATTATTGGGTGGAACTCCGATTTAAGAATAATGTTACACTTATATTGGAGGATCCCAGAATAATGTCACACTGCCACTTGAGGATCCGGAACATTGTTCCGTGTAACAATATTCTTGTGTATCAAAATTAAATTATGTTTTCTTTGTTGTTTTTTCCTTGGGAAACATGTTCATAAGCTCTGTATAAAATCTGTTTATTTTTGAATATTTAATAGGCTAGAGAGAACAGCGTATCTCGCCCTCACATATTGGCGCTGAAGCCCGACTCCCCACGCCAATGCAGTGCCGCTGTGTTTGTTTTTTTTCATGTCTCTATTGCGGAGAGTTGATAATAAAATGTTGGCTGAGAGAAGAACAAAGCTGGCAGGTGGCATTTTTCTCCTGCTTATCCAAATTTTCACGCCTGCAAATTACTCACTGCTCGTTAGAATCTGCATAAAACCATCGTAACAAACACACTCTAATAAGGGTCATGGCTTAAACTGCAGGAGTCTCTGATAGTTCCATCTGCTTCTTCTACTTGTTTGTGAAGAGTCATCTGAGAGGGATATTCCTGGGAGAGATACGGGAACAATTACAGCAACACATCTGCTACATCACAATGCAAGACGGAAGTCGTTTGAGACTATACCATCGGGAAACAATTCTATACAGACATAATACACACGGTTGTAGAAACTCACGGGCCAGTGACATGGCTCTCTGGATAGAATGTAGCCACCTACAGGACTTTGGTGCTCTAATTTCCTGGCAGAGGTTACCAAATCCACAGCAGGGCCACTTTTCCTGAATTATGGAATGGCACCAGACTCGTCAACTCTGAAGTGTGAAAAAACGTTGCAAGTATGACGCCACATTAGTAGCTGACGCAGTTTTCCCACTAGGCGTTATAAAGTTTCAGTAATGTAATTTCCAAACCTACGCTATGAGTCGCTGGATTAACTTTTTTTTTTTTGCACACATGTTACTTGGATATTGTCTTAAGCGGCTGTCTTCTGCCACTGTGAGAGTTAACAGCAGCCTCTGCTACTGAGAAAAGTTGCACTGCTTCCCACCTTTGCACTCTCTGTCATTCATATTGCTCATATATTACTAAACACCCACAATACAAATAGGTGAAGGAGATCCTGTCATTCAACTGCTTGATTTATTTAATAAGGTAACTGTATCTGGCAAGTAGAGTATTAAACAGATGCACACTGCTACCTTTGACCAGTTGCAGACTTCTACCCTGCTTCCGGGATCCCCCATCAGAGTACACATCAATTCAGCTCTGATTAATCACAGCTGCATTGCCAAGTACACAGAGATGGTCTTAAATAGGGATGAGCCGAACACCCCCGGTTCAGTTTGCAGCAGAACGTGCGAACAGGCAATAAAATTGTGTGAACACCATTAAAGTCTATGGGACATGAACATGAAAATCAAAAGTGCTAATTTTAAAGGATTATATGACAGTTATTGCCATAAAAAGTGTATAGGGACCCGGGTCCTGCCCCAGGGGACATGTATCAATTAAAAAAAATGTTTTAAAAATGGCAGTTTTTTTCAGGAGCAGTGATTTTAATAATGCTTAAAGTGAAACAATAAAAATGAAATATTCCTTTAAATATCGTGCCGGGGGGGGTCCCCTTAGTCTGCCTGTAAAGTAGTACATCTTTCCCATGTTCTCCCATGTTCATAATAGTCCAGCAGCAAAATGACATTTCTAAAGGAAATTTTTTATTTAAAATTGCTTGGCGCTGTAATGTATTGCCGGATCCCGGCAATATACATAAAAAATCATAAACAGCCCTTCAGGTCTGGTGTGGATATTAAGGGGAACCCTGCGCCAAAATAAAAAAAAATGGCGTGGGGGTCCCCCAGGCACTATATACTCTGAACTGCAGTATACAGTATATACTATACGGACTGCACTATATACTCTTCAGAAAAAATTGGGCCTTAGGTGTTGGTGGTGCCACAACACTGTAACCCCTCACAGTTACTCTTGTTGGGCGCAGGAATGGGCCCTACTGTTAAATATTCTTCAAAAATTGTAAACACAGGCCCCTGTTAAACAGGGGCAGAAAAATTGGCCCTTGGGTGGTGGTGGTGCCCTAAACCAAAAATACTGTTGGAAGCTAGCATCATCATGATTGAGGAGGAATAGGATAGGCAGCATAGGCAGTCTTCAAGGGATCCCAGATCCATAGCAAATGCAATCAGTTACATTAGCATTAGATGCTTGATAGCTGCTGATCCAGGACTGATTAGGTGCACTCTTTGATCCGTTACAAACCCTCCAGCAGCATTGAATGTGCGTTCAGAATACACACTGGATGCAGGACAGGCCAGTATCTCAATTGCATATTGAGCAAGTTCTGAATGAATGACTTGTATAGCGCTACCTATGCAAACTGAATCGCCTCAGGGCGCTTTTTGAACTGGTGTCCATCTGTGGTATAGCACGGTCCTTGCCCTGTGGGGTCCCGACGCGCTTACAAACACATATACATACACATATTTGGCCAATTTTATCAACAGGATCTAATTAACCTACCGGCATGTCTTTGGAGTGTGGGAGGAAACTGGAGTACCCGGAGGAAACCCACGCAGGCACAGGGAGAACATGCAAACTCCAGGCAGAAGGTGTCATGGTCGGGATTTGAACCAGCAACCCTATTACTGCTAGGTGAAAGTGCTAACCACTACACCACTGTGCTGCCCTAGCAGTTCTAGCCAGTGGTCCATCCTCAAGACCCAGTAACCCAGTGGATGCTCTGTTGGAAACGTCTCCAAATCTGCTCTTGCCCCTAGATATTCCTGCACCATATAATGCATACGCTGGCGATGGTTGCTTGAACCTATCAGACCTTGGCGCTGAGGACAGAAAAATTGTTTAAAGGCATCGGTCAGCCGGCCACATTATCCACCACTCTTCCTCTGACCGAACGAAGCCTCATAAACATGTTGTCCAGCACCAGGAAATGGCAATCTCCCAGGGTCTGTAAATGCGTTACAAAAATTTTCTTCAAGGCCTCCTGAAGATGTTTCATCCTCTGCTCCTTCTGCCAAGGCAGGATGAGTTCTGCAACTTTATCCTTGTAACGTGGATTAAGAAGGGTTACCAGCAGGTAATGATCCCTCTCCCTGATACCACGAATCCTAGAGTCCTTTTGAAGGCTTTGCAGAATCAGGGAGGCCATGGAGGTAAGTTTGCAGTTGCATTCGATTTTCTGAGTACTCTGGGTCACTAAGGATTACATTATCCGTAGCCACGTACAACTCCTTGGGTTTCTGGGGACTAAAAAACCCTCCCTTAAAGACTGCTGTGTGTTATCCTCTACATCCATGCTGACACAATCCTCCTCTACTTCCTGTGTGTTTGGCGGCCCTGCAGGAATGCTATCAGGATAAAGGGGGCTTTGAGAGGAAAGGAAGTCCTCCTCTTTCTCCCGCTGTTCTGCCTCAAGTGCCCTGTCCATGATTCCACAAAGCGTGTGGTCCAGCAGGAAGACTAGAGGGTAAGTGTCACTGATGCATGCATTGTCGCTGCTCACCATCTTTGTGGCCTCCTCAAATGGTGACAGGACAGTGAATGCTATCTTGATCAGTAGCCATTGGCGTGGCAAAAAGAAGCCAAGCTCCCCTGACCCTGTCCTCGAGCCATACTCACACAGGTACACGGCCCTCTGCTGTGTATGCAGCCACTGCAGAATTGCCAACGTTGAGTTCCACCTGGTGGGCATGTCACAAATGAGGCGGTTGGTGGGCAGGTTGCATTCCCTTTGAATGTCAGCCAGCCGAGCACTGCCATTGTATGACTGGCGGAAATGACCACAGACTTTTCTGGCCTGCCTCAGGAGATCTTATAAGCCTGGGTACCTGGTCAAGAAATGCTTCACCACCAAATTTAGGACATGTGCCAAACATGGAACATGGGTCAAGTGTCCCTGTCGGAGGGCGGAGAGAAGGTTTGTCCCATTGTCGCATACAACCATTCCTGGCTGAAGCTGGAGTGGCGTCAACCACCACTGAGCCTGCCCCTGCAGAGCTGACTGAATTTCTGCCCCAGTGTGGCTCCTGTCCCCTTGGCAGACCAACTCAAGCACCGCATGACATCCTTCAGCCTGACTTCTTGCGTAGCCCCTTGAGCACTTAGGGAGCACTGCTGGTTCAGAGGACAATTCTGCAGAAGAGGTCATAGAGGCAGAAGAAGAGGAGGGAGGGGAGCATACAGATATCTTTTTGGAGGTGTGGTGGCGAAACAAGCTCCAAGACTGAACCCTGTCCTGTATCCTTCCTAGCTGCCAACAGTTACCCAGTGCGCTGTGAAGGAAAGGTAACGTCCCTGCCCATGCCTGCTGGACCACGATTCAGCGGTAATATGAACCTTACTGCTGACCGCCCTGTCCAACGAGGCCAAAACATTGCCTTCCACATGCCAGTGGAGAGCTGTAATTACCTTACGTGAAAATAAATGCCATTTTGGAACCTGCCACTGTGGTACAGCAAATTCCACAAATTCACGAAGTCTACCAGTTGAAAAGGCAGCAGTTGCAGTGCTAGCAATTTGGCAAAGCTAGCATTTAGCCCTGAGCATGTGAATGGCTGGGACCAAATTTATTTTTATGGTTGCCTGCTGAAATCAATTGGTGGTGTACTGCTAGCAGATTGGCTGCAAGTAATTGTGACACCTATTGCTATACCTTCATTCCTCTAAGTGCAGGTTTTTGAGAGGACTGGAGGTATAGTAGGTTTGGAGATCCCAGATGAGGAGCAAGGAGAAGTCCGCCTTTTTCTATGATGTGGGTCTTTCAAGTGCTATTGCCAACGGACTGCATGGCAGGTCGTCATATGTCTGGTCAAGCATGTGGTGCCCAAGCAGCTGCTGTTCTGGCCATGCTTGATCCACTTCAGACATAGGTTGCAAACAGCAACGGTGCGTTCTGCTGCACACTTGTCGAAAAAGGCCCATACCAGGGAACTTTTAAAAGTCAGTGGAAAGTCAGCAGCGCCCTGCATCTGCGGAGCTCTGCAGTGTGATGCAATATGGTGGCTGCCCTTAAGCTGCCCCCTTGGGAACATCCTGCCTCATTGGAGTTGTGCCTTCTCCTCCTACTCACTTTTCTCCTCTCTTCTCTCAGGCATCCAAGTACAGTCAGTGACCTCATCATCCCCTCCCTCCTCGTCACTGGGGCAAACTCGGCAGTATGCTGCAGCTGGGGGAACATGACTGCCAGTTTCTTGTCCTTCTGTGGCACCCCCTCTCTCTAGGCTCACGTTACTCCCTTCCTCAGCCTGGGAACCAACATCGGAGCCTTCAAATCACTGCACATTCTCCAGCAGCATGTAACCGACACTGTGGTCGAATAATTCTGGGGACTCCTCCATGTATGATGGTGGGGCTACGGAAGGAGTGACTGTGGATAAGAAGCCGGTGGAATAGGCCACTTTGGCAGCTGCATTGGAAGGCAAACTACTCTGAGCCTGGGTGACAGAGGATAAGGAAGATGAGGACAGCTTCATTATCCACTCCACCATCCACCTCTTCTGCATGTTGTGGCTCAATAACATGGCCAGCAGCAGCAAAAAAGGACAAGCGCGCCCCATGACCACCTGTAGAGGATACTCCATGTCCACGACCACCACTGTTGACTGTAGACACAGCGCACACTGTGCACACCGCCTGCACTGTATTAGAAACTGTACAATGGCTGCACTGTATTATATACTGTGTACACCACCAGGCTACACTGGATACAGAGTATATATATATATATATATATACAGTGGTGTGAAAAAGTGTTTGCCCCCTTCCTCATTTCCTGTTCCTTTGCATGTTTGTCACACTTAAGTGTTTCGGAACATCAAACCAATTTAAACAATAGTCAAGGACAACACAAGTAAACACAAAATGCAATTTGTAAATGAAGGTGTTTATTATTAAAGGTGAAAAAAAATCCAAACCATCATGGCCCTGTGTGAAAAAGTGATTGCCCCCTAAACCTAATAACTGGTTGGGCCACCCTTAGCAGCAACAACTGCAACCAAGCGTTTGCGATAACGTGCAATGAGGCTTTTACAGCGTCCTGGAGGAATTTTGGCCCACTCATCTTTGCAGAATTGTCCTAATTCAGTTACATTAGAGGGTTTTCGAGCATGAACGGCCTTTTTAAGGTCATACCACAACATATCAATAGGATTCAGGTCTGGACTTTGGCTAGGCCACTCCAAAGTCTTCATTTTGTTTTTCTTCAGCCATTCGGTGGTGGACTTGCTGGTGTGTTTAGGATCATTGTCCTGCTGCAGAACCCAAGTTCGTTTCAGCTTGAGTACACGAACAGATGGTCGGACATTCTCCTTCAGGATCTCTTGGTAGACAGCAGAATTCATAGTTCCTTTTATCACGGCAAGTCTTCCAGGTCCTGAAGCAGCAAAACAGCCCCAGACCATCACACTACCACCACCATATTTTACTGTTGGTATAATGTTCTTTTTCTGAAATGCAGTGTTCCTTCTACGCCAGATATACTTGGACACACACCTTCCAAAGAGTTCCACTTTTGTCTCATCGGTCCACAGAATGTTGTCCCAAAAGTCTTGGGGATCATCAAGATGTGTTGTGGAGAAATTGAGACGAGCTTTGATGTTCTTTTTGCTCAGCAGTGGTTTTCTCCTTGGAACTCTGCCATGCAGGCCATTTTTGCCCAGTCTTTTCCTGATGGTGGAGGCATGAACGCTGACCTTAACTGAGGCAAGTGAGGCCTGCAGTTCCTTGGACGTTGTTGTGGGGTCTTTTGTGACCTCTTGGATGAGTCGTCGCTGCGCTCTTGGGGTAATTTTGGGCGGCCGGCCACTCCTGGGAAGGTTCACCACTGTTCCATGTCTTCGCCATTTGTGGATAATGGCTCTCACTGTGGTTCGCTGGATTCCCAAAGCTTTGGAAATGGCTTTATAACCCTTTCCAGACTGATAGATCTCAATTACTTTCTTTCGCAATTGTTCCTGAATTTCTTTGGGTCTCGGCATGATGTGTAGCTTTTAAGGATCTTCTGGTGGACCTTACTGTGTCAAGCAGCTCCTATTTAAGTGATGCCTTGATTGTGAACAGGTGTGGCAATAATCAGGCCTGGGTGTGGCTAGAGAAATTGAACTCAGGTGTGGAAAAGGGGGGCAATCACTTTTTCACACAGGGCCATGATGGTTTGGATTTTTTTTCACCTTTAATAATAAACACCTTCATTTACAAATTGCATTTTGTGTTTACTTGTGTTGTCCTTGACTATTGTTTAAATTGGTTTGATGTTCCGAAACACTTAAGTGTGACAAACATGCAAAGGAACAGGAAATGAGGAAGGGGGCAAACACTTTTTCACACCACTGTATATATATATATATATATATATATATATATATATATATATATATATTGACTGTATATATATGTAGCGCTACCCCCAGTTAAGAGAGCCGCTGGTTTGTTTTGGGTCCCTGAGTACAGCTCCACCAACCCCCGGCAATTTGGCTCTACCCGCTCTGGCACAGTTAGTAAAGGGGTATGTCCCTATGCACATAAAACTTAGCTTATACTCTAAGTGTAATTGGTATGAACTCACAAGCAGACTGCTGAAATAAGAATAACTGGCTTTACTTTTGTCAGTAAGGAAAAGAAATAGCAACATGCGTTTGAACATATGACTTACAATACTTTAGCAGGTCCCTGCAATATGCACTTTAACATGTACACACATATGTAACAACTGGTAATGGGGAAACGGAGCGCCCAGTGTGGCGACCGTCTGCTATGCACCCCTGAGGTGCAATAAATCTATCTGCGCCTACCTAATGGACCAGGCCTGATCCCTAGTAATAGAGCTCAGTCCTTGTACTGTACAGTGTTCTTCACCGGCAATGAATCTGTAGAGGTGGTGCACATGTAGCTTTAAATGGTGTCTTTGTAATCCACAAAAAGTAACATTGCTGCTCTGAGGTAAATTGCGCCTAGGCAGTTCAGTAGGCATAAAACGTGTGTGTCAATGCAGGATGAGCCTATCGGCTCTCTCACCAATCCTTGGGGTACCGTCCTCAGCTCCGGTCCCTCTAACGGTGGCTCTGGTCTCTTCAATGGCGGCGTCCGGTCTCCTCAGTCACAGCCCTGGACTCCGGTCATCAGCTCCGTCCGACCGACAGTAAGGGGAAGTCTCCGCTCCGCTGCTGTGGACTCTGAGGGGTGAGAGTCTCGCTCCATCGGCTGCAAGGCCCAGGCTTCAGGCCTTCAGCTCCGGTCCGCACAGGTGTCTCTGCTGGCTGCAGTCTCCGCGTCACACGCTCTGTCAGCAGAGGCAGGCCAGTCCTGTCCGGCCTCAGAAGAGGAAGTGTCCCAAGAGGAAGAGGCGGTCTCCGCTCTTCCTTTTTATAGCCTCCCCCAGCAGCCTCCCGGGCGGAAGTCAGCAGCCCTGGGGCCTGGGGAATTATGGGAGATGTAGTCTCTAAGCCTAAAAGGGGTAGAACCCCGCTACACACTCCCCCCACTTTGAATCTTTGGTCCCCAAAGACAGTGTTCAAACTACAAACCTTCTCGGGAACAACATTTTCACATAATTTGGACAGAGGAGCTTCCCACCAATTGGCATAAGATGGGGAGCTGTCCTGTCTACAGGTCACTTCAGTGTGGGCGACCTGTTTAACTGTGCCAGAGAGTGAGCTGGGGTTGCCCTCCACCAAATGAGCAGTGGATGGGCCAGGGCTTTCAGCACTTCTCCTTGCTGTAGTAACAGAGTCCTCTGAACTTTCTCCCATCTTGGGGTAAGTTAACTTCTTGGGAGGCTTCACACTCCTGCGAGCTCTCTGTTCTCTTGGAACTTCTTCAGGAACACATTCTGGCAACATCTCTGGTTCTGGAACATCTTCTTCTTGTTCTGGGTAGAGACCAGGGATATCTTCCCAGCACTCAGGCACATCACTGAATGGCACAAACTCTGTGGCTTCTGGGTTCAATGTGTTATCTTCCACATCTTCAGTAGGTGGAAGATCTATGGCAGAATTTCCTGGGGTTGAGGAAGGCCATAGCCATTCAAGTTCTCCTCTTTCTTCTTCAGGTTGGGGGTCCTCACCACCCCTAACTTGGGACGTCTGAGACCTAGTATTAGGCCTGGGGGTATCCAGAATGGAAACAGATTCAGGTACGTCTCTTGCTGGAGGCATTCTGACTGCTTCAGTGAGTGGGAGCAAATGATTCCTATGCCAGGTCTTCAATGGCCCCACTCTTCCTTCTGGCTTCAACTTGTAGACAGGCAATCCTGGAAGTTTCCTACAGATGATATATGGCTCTGATCTCCATCTATCAGCAATCTTGTGTTTTCCAGGGATCCCCAGATTGCGTAACAGTACACGGTCCCCAGGCTGTAGGTCCTGTACTCTAACTTTCAGGTCAAAGTTCCTCTTATTTCGGGCCCCCCTCTGGTCAGAGGCCGCTTGAGCTTTCTCATAAGCTATCTTCAAACTGCGCCTCAGTCTGTCCACATATCCTTTGTGGGAGGCAGCAGAGGCATGGTCTAAGGATATGCCGAAGGCCAAATCCACTGGCAATCTTGCTTCTCTCCCAAACATAAGCCGGTAAGGGGAGAAACCTGTCACATCACTTGTGGTGCAATTGTAAGCATGCACTAGAGCTGATATGTGTTGGCTCCAATGTTGCTTCTTCTCCGTTTCCAAAGTTCCCAACATGTTCAATAGGGTCCTGTTGAACCTTTCAGGCTGGGCATCACCTTGAGGGTGATACGGTGTGGTTCTAGTCTTCTCTACTCCCAGAGAATCTAGTAGCTTCCTGATCAGGCGACTCTCAAAGTCCCTTCCTTGGTCTGAATGGATTCTCTGTGGCAGTCCATAGTGAACAAAGTACTTCTCCAAAAGTACCTTGGCTACTGTAGAGGCCTTCTGGTCCTTGGTTGGGAAATCCTGAGCATAACGAGTGAAATGGTCGGTTACCACCAGAACATTTCCCAATCCACTCAAATCGGGTTCAAGGCAGAGAAAATCAATGCATACCAGATCCATTGGGCCTTCACTCTGTAGGTGGCCCATTGGGGCAGCTTGATGGGGTAAAGTCTTTCTCTGAATGCATCTTGCACAGGAATGGCAATACTCCTCCACTTCGGCCCTCATGCAGGGCCAGTAAAACCGGTCTCTGACAAGTTGGAAGGTTCTCTCTGCTCCTAAGTGACCATGCTGGTCATGTAAGGCAATCAGCACAGTCTCTCGATGCTTCTCTGGGAGAAACAACTGCCACTTGTCTTCTGGTCCATCAGAGGGGCCCCTTCGGTAGACTACCCCCTGATGCACCTGCAACTTGTCCAACTCTCTCCTCAATAGGCGAGCTTCTTTAGAAGGGTGAAGGCGAAGTCCCTCTGGACTCTGGTCTTCCAGGGCTTCCAGGACCAATCTCCCCATGGGGTCTTCCAATTGGTCACACCTCAGCTCCTTCTTGGACAGCTTCGGTAGGCACTCCTCTGCCAGTTGAGTTACCCCACAGTAACACTTTGGGACTCCCACTGTGGTAACTCCTATTTCTTCAGCTCTGGATCCTCCTCTGGCTTGGAGTTCAGCCCCTTGACAAAGGGCTCGCACTCCATCTGGTGCCACTTGGGTCCAGTCTTCCCAGTCATCGACCATGACATGGGATCTTCGGGACAGGGCATCTGCATCCCTATTTCCAGCCCCTGGCCTGTACTTGAGGCTGAAATTGAATCCAGACAACGCCGCCAACCATCTGTGTCCAGTTGCATCCAGCTTGGCGGTGGTGAATAGATAGGTCAAGGGGTTGTTATCTGTCTTTACAGTAAACTCGGCCCCATACAAGTAGTCTCTCAACTTGTCAACAACTGCCCATTTGAGGGCTAAGAACTCCAACTTGTGGGTGGGATAGTTCTTCTCGGAGGGGGTCAGGCTCCGGCTCACATAAGCCACTGGTCGTAGCTGGTCTTCATACTCCTGGTAGAGTACTCCACCTAGGCCCTCATGGCTGGCATCAACGTGTAGCTCATATGGTCTAGTGGGATCAGCGTAGGCCAAAACTGGGGCTGTGGTGAGACTTCTCTTCAAGGTTCTGAAAGCCTCTTCACACCTTGAGTTCCACTGGTCTTGGACCGACTCACTGGACCTCCTAGGCCCCATTCCATCCTCCTCTCCTTCTGTCTTCAGCAGCTCGTTAAGGGGTTTGGCAATGCGGGCAAATCCATCCACAAACCTGCGGTAGTAGGAGCAGAACCCCAAGAAAGACCGAAGTTCTGTAACTGTTGTGGGCCTTGGCCACGAAGTAACTGCCTCCAACTTCTCAGGGTCTGTAGACACTCCTTTTTCAGACACTATGTGTCCCAGATAGTTCACAGAAGACTGATAGAACCGACACTTCTCTGGAGAAAGTTTAAGTCCCTCTTCACTGAGCCTCTTCAGTACTTTCTCCAATCTGGCTTCATGTTCTTCCAAAGTCTTTCCAAAGACAATGACATCGTCCAGATACACAAGGACTTCTATGAGGTTCATGTCCCCAACTGTCCTTTCCATTAGGCGTTGAAACGTAGCAGGAGCTCCAGATAGGCCCTGAGGCATCCTGTTGAACTCAAAGAATCCCACTGGGGTTATGAAGGCAGTCTTTTCTCTATCTTCTGGATGCATGGGGATTTGGTAATACCCACTCTTGAGGTCCATCACACTGAACCACTTAGCTCCAGATAAACTCTGCAAGGCATCTTCTATCCTTGGCGTGGTGTACTGGTCAGGAATGGTCCTCCTGTTGAGAGTTCTGTAGTCAATGCAGAGTCTCAATGACCCATTCTTCTTCCTGACTACCACAATTGGGGAGGCGTAGGGGCTTCTGGACTCCCTAATCACTCCCGTCTTCTTCAGTTCCGCAAGCTGCTCCCTCAGATCCTCCAGATCTGCTAGCGGGACTCGCCTCACTCTCTCTCTGAATGGCTTGTCCTCTTGCATGCGGATTCGATGGGTGGCACTCCTCGCACACCCCACATCAAACTCATCTTTAGAGAAAATCTTCTCCCATCTGGTCAGCTGGGCCTTGGCTCTCTCTTTCCAAGCTCCAGGTAGGTTTGGGTTTTCCATGGAGAGTTTCTTCCAAACATCTTCTCCTTCACCCGTCCCCTTCACTTCTGACCAGCCAACTGGGACAGCAGGACTCACCTGTCCCAGAAGCATCCTGGCAGGGATCTCCACGGGCTGCTCCGTGGGGTTCCTCACACTGACAGGGACTCTTCCTTTAGCCTTCTTCAGGTCCTTCAGTGAAATTACTTCTGGTATCACCTCCAGACCTGAGTGACCCTCCATTGGGTCAGGTTCCAGCATTACAAAGGGGCCAGGCTGCTCCCAAGTAAGTTTCACCGTGGCTCTCATGCAGGTCACCTCTCCAGGCTGTAACACTGCTCCTTCTTTTCCAAGCCTCCATACCCTTCCTATCCCCTCACTTGGGGTCTTCTGCTCTAGGACCAACCGCTGGTAGGCTGCCTTCAGCATGGGATGGATCTTGGGAGTTGAAAGATTCTCTTTCTTCACCAGGGGGGTCAGAAGCCTTCTGACTAGGTCCGTGTTCGTCCCTATGATCAGGGAAGTCTTGCTGGTTCCTGGTGGGCGGGGACACACCACTGCTAAGGTGTCGAACACTTCAGACTTCCCAGCTACGGATGGGTCAAACGTCAATCTGATGGGTAAGTATCCATCATAGGGGAAACTCTGGGTTCCCAATCCCCTTATCTCCAACTCTTCTATCTTCTGTATTGGCAGATGACTCAGGTATCTGTCATAGAAGTCCCTGTACAACAGGGTCACTTGTGCTCCAGTGTCTAGAAGGGCCTTCGTGTACACTCCTTCCACTTGGATGGGTACAGTAGGAGATGGACCAACTAGCTCCTCTGGGTAGGGCCTAGTTGATGCTGTCCTCTTCTTTGGACTCTTTGCTTTACCAGCACTTGATTTGCACTTGCTCCTTTCTTGAGCCTGGTATGCATTGATTTTCTCCCTCTTAGTGGGAGTGTGAACCCGTTGAGGGATATTGTTATCTCTCACTTTGAAGAGTTCACGCTTGGGGGTGCTGTGTCTCTGCGGAGGGGTCTTGCCCCCTTTCTCTGGAGTGCACCTTGGTTGAGGATCCCTGGGCCCCTTCTGAGGGGTTTGGTCTCCTCGCTTTCTCTTCCTGTTGTGCTTCTTGGAGCTCACTGAAGGTGATGGGCACCCGGTTGACTCCTTCACCGGGGCCCTTTGGCGTTTCCCGCCGGCTGGCGGCTTCCTGCCTTCTTCTTCTTGGGACTGGAACATACAGCTGCAATATGACCAATTCCTCCACAATTAAAGCAGATCATCTCACCGTAGTCAGGTGGGGATGCTGGTGCTGGAACAGCTGGAAACAATTCCCTCCTGCTTGTTTCTTTCTTGGGACTGGGCGTCTCTTTCGCCACTAGAGATGTCAGTATCTCCATCATCTGGGACATCTGCAACTTCAGGGCATCTACCTCTGTGTCTCTTTCAGGGGTTAAGGCCGACCTGACCGTGGCCACTGTAGACTTTGTAGACCCCATCACCTGCTTTTCCCTTTTCTCTTCCAACATGGCCTCTTCTTCTCTGACCATTCGGATGAGGTCAGGGTAGTCCAGGCTCTTCCCATCCTGCCGGGTGCGTAGAATTAGTGCGACAGGGTCCAAGGGTTGGGCTCCCCTCATCACCTGCTGGGCACGGGCTTCGTCTACCTTCCCTGGATCTATCCCCTTCTTCAGGATAATCCTATGCAGGATCTTGTCTATGCGTCCCATGTACTCTGACAGCTTCTCCCCTGTCTTCTGGTAACAGTGTTCCAGTTGATAGGTAAGTTCTGTGACTTTTTCTGTCCCACCAAACACACCCTCCAGGATGTCTACGTAGTCCTGGGCAGTGCAATCCTTTTTACTCGTCTTCAGATTGCGTATGGCCTCTAAGGCAGGTCCTTTTAGGCTTTCAACAATCCTTTGTTTCTTTCTGCCTTCTGAGACCTCCCATTCTTCTAGGGCCTGCGTGGCACCATCTAACCACTCTTCAAATCCCTCTTCTCCCGAGGGTACAGGTGTCCTCCCTGAAAACATCCGGAGTTTCCTGTATCCCGACATTGGGTAATCCCCGGGGTCTCTTCTGCACTGAGTCACAATTTCCCCTAGGACAGCACACAGTTCTGCACTAAGAGTAGTGTGTGCGGGTGCGGGACTTTCCGCGCCCTTCTGCTCCTCCTTCTTTGGGGATAGAATGGCTTTCATAGGAGAGTAGTCTCCCTTCCGCGGCAGCGCATGCAGCACTTGGTAGGCCTGGCCATTCGGTGCCTGTATGCTGTGGCTCCTGAACTGCTCTGGAGTCTCTTCCTTCCATTCTATTAAGGCGTATGTGTACCCAGCATCATTTCTCATGTCCATTATCCATGACTTCTGGCATGGGGATAATGACATTATGAGCTGCTTCACTGCCTCTCTCTGCCATATCCCTGGCAGTTCAATGACTGCTGCTGCGGCTGGGTCAGTGGCCCATGTTGCGGACCACCGTCCCACTTCTATTGGGTCCATGCCGGCACCTTCTGGCGGCTTTTCCCGCTGACTCAGGATCCCGGATTACGAGCCCCCACGTGTAGCGCTACCCCCAGTTAAGAGAGCCGCTGGTTTGTTTTGGGTCCCTGAGTACAGCTCCACCAACCCCCGGCAATTTGGCTCTACCCGCTCTGGCACAGTTAGTAAAGGGGTATGTCCCTATGCACATAAAACTTAGCTTATACTCTAAGTGTAATTGGTATGAACTCACAAGCAGACTGCTGAAATAAGAATAACTGGCTTTACTTTTGTCAGTAAGGAAAAGAAATAGCAACATGCGTTTGAACATATGACTTACAATACTTTAGCAGGTCCCTGCAATATGCACTTTAACATGTACACACATATGTAACAACTGGTAATGGGGAAACGGAGCGCCCAGTGTGGCGACCGTCTGCTATGCACCCCTGAGGTGCAATAAATCTATCTGCGCCTACCTAATGGACCAGGCCTGATCCCTAGTAATAGAGCTCAGTCCTTGTACTGTACAGTGTTCTTCACCGGCAATGAATCTGTAGAGGTGGTGCACATGTAGCTTTAAATGGTGTCTTTGTAATCCACAAAAAGTAACATTGCTGCTCTGAGGTAAATTGCGCCTAGGCAGTTCAGTAGGCATAAAACGTGTGTGTCAATGCAGGATGAGCCTCTCGGCTCTCTCACCAATCCTTGGGGTACCGTCCTCAGCTCCGGTCCCTCTAACGGTGGCTCTGGTCTCTTCAATGGCGGCGTCCGGTCTCCTCAGTCACAGCCCTGGACTCCGGTCATCAGCTCCGTCCGACCGACAGTAAGGGGAAGTCTCCGCTCCGCTGCTGTGGACTCTGAGGGGTGAGAGTCTCGCTCCATCGGCTGCAAGGCCCAGGCTTCAGGCCTTCAGCTCCGGTCCGCACAGGTGTCTCTGCTGGCTGCAGTCTCCGCGTCACACGCTCTGTCAGCAGAGGCAGGCCAGTCCTGTCCGGCCTCAGAAGAGGAAGTGTCCCAAGAGGAAGAGGCGGTCTCCGCTCTTCCTTTTTATAGCCTCCCCCAGCAGCCTCCCGGGCGGAAGTCAGCAGCCCTGGGGCCTGGGGAATTATGGGAGATGTAGTCTCTAAGCCTAAAAGGGGTAGAACCCCGCTACATATATATATATATATATATATATTGATACACAGCCTGAAGTGTATTATATACTGTACACCGCTAATTGCACTGTATATATACGCCACACTGCCAGCCTGCAGATGGCACTGCAGTCTGAAGGTAACAGTGTGCATGTAGGTAAACTGTGTTTAATACTCTAATTGCCAGACACAGTTACATTATTTAACAAAATCAAGCAGTTGATTGACAGGATCTCCTTCACCTTTATTGACAAAATGAGCCTTCAGCCTGCAGATAGCACTGCAGTCTGAAAATAACAGTGTACGTCTGTTTAATGCTCTAATTGCCAGATACAGTTCAATCATTTAAAAAAATCAAATAGTTGAATGACAGGATCCGATCTCCTTCACCTCCATTTACCAAACGGGCCTTTAAGGTAACAGTGTGCACCTGTTTAATACTTTAAAGTGGATGTAAACCCACTCTCATCCTTTCTCAACTCCTGCTATAGTGGTTATCTACAAGGATATACATGCCTCCTGCATGTATCCTTACCTGTCAAATGTCTTCCCTCTTTCTGTTTTGAGACCTGAAAAACTGCAGATTCTGTAGTTGGGTCTGTTGTCCAGAGCTCGGTGGGTGGAGTCGTGATGTCAGTAGATTCCCCGCCCACCTCTACACTCCTCTTGAACACTGAACTTCTGCTATGATCACTAACATCCAGTCAAAACCCAGAAAAGTCACCACATGACTTCAGCATGCCCAGTCATGCTGAGGTGTGGAGCAGCCAATCCTGGGAGAGCTGGAGAATAAAGGAGGAGGGAATCTGAAGTACACAGAATGCCTCTCTCAGGCTAGTGCATGAGATATGTAAATCACCTGTCACTCACAGGGAAGAACTGACTCCTATTTCTCTGTATGTCAGTTTTTATCTCACTGAAAAAAGATAAGGAATGCTCAGAGCTGGATTAACTCTTCGTGGCAAGACTGGGCACAGATGACATGAAATTCTATACTGTACAAGGTGCAAGCCTTAATTAAAAAAAAAATGGGGTTTACATCCACTTTAATTGCCAGATACAATTACATTGTTTAAAAATATCAATTAATTAAAAAATAGAAAAAATGTCAGCCTTTTAACCGCTTCCCGACCGCCTCCTGTAGATATACGTCAACAGAATGGCACGGGCAGGCAAAAGGACGTACCTGTACGTCCCCCTTAATTTGCCTGCCCGGGGGGCGCGCGCGCGCGCCGCCAGCGGCGCGCGCGCGACCCGGTCGGGAGCTCCGTGACCACGGCCGCGGGACCAGCGGACCCGATCGCCGCTGGTATCCCGCGATCGGGTTACGGAGCGGAAGAACGGGGAGAGGTCTATGTAAACAAACCTCTCCCCGCGCTTCCTACACTGACTGTCAGTGATCGGCGGTTCCCTGTCATCGGGAACGCCGATCAATGACGTCAGACGTACAGCCACGCCCCCCTACAGTAACCACAACACAACACGTCACACTGACTCCTCCCCGCCCCCTTGTGGTTAACCCCCTAACTACAACTGTCATTTACATAGGAATCAGTGCTATTTAAATAGCACTGATTTCTGTATAAATGACAAATGTCCCAAAAATGTGTCAAAAATGTCCGATGTGTCCGCCAAAATGTCGCAGTCACAATAAAAATCGCTGATCGCCGCCATTACTAATAAAAAAAAAAATATTAATAAAAATGCTATAAAACTATCCCCTATTTTGTAAACGCTATAACTTTTGCGCAAACTAATCAATAATCGCTAATTGCGATTTTTTTTACCAAAAATATGTAGAAGAATACGTATCGGCCTAAACTGAGGAAAAAAAATGTTTTTTTTATATATTTTTTGGGGATATTTATTATAGCAAAAAGTAAAAAATATTGCATTTTTTTCAAAATTGTCGCTCTATTTTTGTTTATAGCGCAAAAAATAAAAACCGCAGGGGCTATCAAATACCACCAAAAGAAAGCTCTATTTGTGGGAAAAAAAGGACGCCAATTTTGTTTTGGAGCCACGTCGCACGACCGCGCAATTGTTAGTTAAAGCGACGCAGTGCCGAATTGCAAAAAGGGGCCTGGTCCTTTGGCTGCCAATTGGTCCGGGGCTGAAGTGGTTAAGTAACAAAAGTAACAAAAAAAAAGCCTTTAGACCCAGTTCTCAGGAGTAAACTACACTCTTTCGGTGCCACCCAGCTACCCAGTGCTCCTCTCATTTACGTACTGTATATACTTGCTTTGTAATTCTGGAAAATACAAGCCATCTTCTCAGCTGCCACCAGTACAGAAAGTTTTTGTGAACCTCTCCATAATTTATTTTTTTAAGCAGAAATTTCGGTTTGATATGTCCGAAGTGTTCGCATAGTCATTCAGTGATCACAAGGGTGCAGACTCCAGGCAGCTCTGTCTCATTCAATCACTGGCACTGATAACACTTCTCACAGAAGCCTGTGAACTTCAGAAGCGATGAGACTTCAAACAGGTTTTATATTGGCGCGCGCGGTGTCGAATGGCATATGGACTTGGCAGGTGACAAAAGGCTGACTTTGTGTTGCATTTGTCAGAGGACTAGAGTACAACATGATCCGATGACAGGCACAATTATAGGTTTGTCACTTCTCCCGCTAACGCACCTCAGCATCTGCAGTGATAACAGATATCAAGCCGCAGAAGATTATCCCCGGGAAGGCAAGACATAAAATATGTTTGACTCAGTAAAGGTAACTCAGCTGTCAGAACTGATGTTTTAACTTCCGAAGTTTGATTAGATCTAAAGAGAATTTTTTTAAATCGTTGACTTCGCACCTATCTTCCTGTGAGGTCATCAGTCGTGATGAGTGTAATATATCATGGGTTCAGTTGGGGGAACATTCTGCAGAAAAGCAAAATAAATGGAAATTGCAAATATTCACCACACCATTGAAGTCTATAGGGGGCAAATTAGTTTTGCCCATTTTTAAAATGAAAAGGCAAGGGATCATCAAACAAAGGGCATTGGGAGCTCATCACTGCCAAGGGGAACAAGTACCAATGCAAATATCATTCCTCAGAGAGCAGCACTTTTCAAGTAGGCTTAAAGGGCAACAATAAAAATGCAAAATTCCTTCACATAACACACTCAGGGGATGCCCTAGCCCTGCCTGTGAAGTGGTGCACCTGTATGATGCACTAAACCATAAGTGACATTTAAAAAGTAAGAAAAAACTGCCCTTTAAATTGTTGGTAAATTACAGTTCCCGCTGGTTGGGGATTTTCTTCAATCCATGATAAGGGTCTGGTATATATTGTAAGCGGAACCCCATGCAAATCCCACCACCCAAAAAATTGATAGGGCCTAACTCCAGAATGCATACCAGGCCCTCTGGGTCTGGTATGGATTTTAAGGGGATGGGCTAGACAAAAAAAGGGTGTCCCCCCCAAAATTCACCTTATCTGAGCATGGAACCTGGCTGACCAGGAAAAGAAGGGGGGCAGCAAGTGTACAGGGGATAGTGCCTTGACAGGGGGCCTCATCTCAAAATCCTGGTCCAGTGGATCATGGATGAGGGTGTTTTCTGGGGGGGGGGGGGGATGGGGTGGGGACCTGTCTGAATCTTAAAACCCCTGTTAAAATTAGGGGCCCAAGATATCTACCTTTACACTGTAGTAAAAGTGATCCCATTTACTGAAAAGCCAAGATTTGTCTGAAAAAAAAGGTTCCAGCTGCAGCTGGGAACTTATTTTAAACATTAAACATTTGCAATGCAGTAACGTGTATATATATATATATATATATATATATATATATATATATATACACACACACACTGATCAGTTATAACTTCATGACCACCCACCTAATATTGAGTAGGTCCCCCTTTTGCCGCCAAAGCAGCCCTGAGACATTGAGGCATGTATGCTACTACAACGACTTGCAGCGCGACTGCCTCAGGCGACCTGGACATGACAGCATTGGCGACTTGCAAAATGACTTCTCTATAGAAGTCAATGCAAGTCGCCCCCAAACTCATACAGGAAAATTTTTCTAAGTCGGAGCGACTTGAGTCGCTCCAATTAGAACGATTCCATTGTACAGAACGGGACGCGACTTGTCAGGTGGCTAAGTCGCCTGACAAGTCGTCCCAGTGTGAACCGGCTCTGAAGGTATGATGTGGTATCTGGTACCAAGCCGTCAATAGCAGATCCTTTAAGTCCTGTAAGTTGTGAGGTGGGGCCTCCACGTTTGGACTTATTTTTCCAGCACATCCCACAGATGCTTAATTGGACTGAGATCTGGAGAATTTGGAGGTCAGGTCAACACTTCAAACTTGTTGTGTTCCTTAAACCACTTGTAGGGGGGTTGTGTTTAATGGGCTGGGTAGGTGGGTAATGATGGACCTTTTATCCATGCTTCCCGTTAACTTGTTGGGTGCCAAGTTCTGGGTCACATGAGAGAACTACCCCTCAGAGTGGGTTCTTTGGTCTACACTAGGTGGTATGCAGGGCCACTCATGCTAACACAGGGTAACACCTCATGGAGGCATGCTCACTAATACCCAGGACCAAGCAGGGGCAACGGTCATGTGAAGAATCAAACATTAAGTCAGTCCCCCAACTCAGAGATGAGCCACTTGTGTGTAGTGTTGTAAGCAGAGCCCCCCTAGAAGATGTTGTCCCTTGTCCTACATACTTGTACAGGTGAATGCGTTGCATTAGGAGGGGCATGTGGATTGGATCCCATGCCCACTCTACCAGACAGCATACCTCTGTTACCTTACTCCCATTAACATAACTGGTCCCGCCTGTAGGTGGCAGCAATAACTCACACATTTGGGTGCAATAGAAAACCTGTATTGAAGTAAGGCAACAACCAGGTGGGACAGCTATCCAACAGGGCACACTCACAGTTCCAATTATGTGAAAAGATAGGTTCCAGCTGAACTGACAGCGACTGTTGAGAGGGGACAGAATGCAGCCTTACTGTCAAGTGCTCAATCAGGAAGGTATCCAGAAGAGATGCAACCCTACGCTTTCCCTCCTTGGCAGGAACCTTTCCCTATTGCTAGTACTGTCCCTAACAGACGAGGTGCCTTTTCCTTCTCTACCCACTTGCAAAGAGGACGCCAAACCCAGAGGCCATAGTCTTAACCCCTTCATTACCCGCCCATAGTCATATGACGCTCACAAGGTGGATCTCCCATCCTGGGTGGGCGTCATATGACGTCCTCCCATTCCCGGCCGCCTAGGCGTTGCTCAGGACCCGATGCGCGTGCCGCACTCGCGATTGCCCGTTAAAACAGCGGGACCGTGGAGCTGTGTGTTTACACAGCTCCACGTCCTGTCAGTGGCGAGGAGACCGATCATGTGTTCCCAGTACGGAGGAACACCGATCGGTCTCCTCCCCTTGTGAGTCCCCTCCCCCCACAGTTAGAATCACTACCTTAGGGAACATATTAACCCCTGCAGCGCCCCCTAGTGTTAACCCCTTCCCTGCCAGTCACATTTACACAGTAATCACTGCAATTTTATAGCAACGATCGCTGTGTAAATGTGACTGGTCCCAAAAATGTGTCAAAAGTGTCCAAAGTGTCCACCGCAATGTCGCAGTCACGAAAAAAAATCGCAGATCGCCGCCATTACTAGTAAAAAAAAAAAATGCAATAAATCTATTCCCTATTTTGTAGACGCTATAACTTTTGCGCAAACTGATCAATATACGCTTATTGCGATTTTTACCAAAAATATGTAGAAGAATACGTATCGGCCTAAACTGAGTAAAAAAAAATGTTTTTTTTTTAAAAAATAGGATATTTATTATAGCAAAAAGTAAAAAATATTGTGTTTTTTTCAAAATTGTCGCTCTTTTTTGTTTATAGCTCAAAAAATAAAAACCGCAGGGGCGATCAAATACCACCAAAAGAAAGCTCTATTTGTGGGAAAAAAAGGACGTCAATTTTGTTTGGGAGCCACGTCGCACGACCGCGCAATTGTCAGTTAAAGCGACGCAGTGCTGAATCGCAAAAAGGGGCCTGGTCCTTTGGCTGCAAATTGGTCCGGTCTCAAAGTGATTAAAGTGACACTAAAGGTTCGGAGTTTTTAAAAAAAAATAACAAACATATCATATTTACCTCCACTGTGCAGCTCGTTTTGCACAGAGTGGCCCCGAACCTGGTCTTCTGGGGTCCCTCTGCGGCTCCCGTGATTCCTCCCCACATAAGATAACCCCCTGGGAGAAGCGCTCTGCTGGGGGGTTACCTTGCCGGCGCGTTACCAAGTCCAGAATTCGGCATCCATATAGGCTGAGAGCAGGACTCGGCACCGCCCCCGGCGCTTGCGTCATTGGATTTTATTGAAAGCAGCATAAGCCAATGGCTGCGCTGCTATCAATCTATCCAATCAAGAGCCGAGAACCCCCTGCAGAGAGAGAGAGTGCATCCCCGTGGGACAAGTTCGTGGGTTCAGGTAAGTAAATCGGGGGGCTGGGGGGCCGGTCACGTACAGGTGTTTTTTCACCTTAATGCACAGGATGCATTAAAGAGGAGGGCCCATCAAAAAAAAAAATTTTAAAAGTCAGCAGCTACAAATACTGCAGCTGCTGACTTTTAAGAATCGGACACTTACCTGTCCCAGGGTCCAGCGATGCGGGGGAACGAACCTCCCTCCTTACTGTGGGCACCCGGCTGTGGCTTCACAGCCGGGCACCCATTGCGCATGCGCGAGCGGCGCCGCACATCGTGATACGTCGCACAGTCATCTGGGACCTGTCACGTGTCCCAGATGACTGACTGCCGAGAGGAAGTGACGTTTCTAGCCCGGGCTGAGGAAGAGGCAGATTTTGTGGGACCACCTAGCAATTATTTTTTATTGTCATATTTAATGTAAATAGGCATAATGTTGTAATTTTGGTGGAAACACCACTTTAAGGTGAAAAAACATGAACCTTTACAACCCCTTTAAGTATTGATGAAAGTCTTGGAATAAATATAAAATGTAAAAGAAAGATTAATGTAAGGGTTGAGCATTGGCTGAAAACATTTTTGTAATAAAAAAAAAAAAAAGAAGATTGCGCAATAGATCATCATAAAAAAGGGAATTCACAAGTTTGTTGCTCTCGAAGTCATAAAGTAACTAATATTAAAAGAAAAGTTTCCTGCAGAATCGTGGATGTTTGCATCACTCTTCATCCGCCAGGCCAAAATTTTCTAGGCTCAGTTCCAGCCGCTATCTCGTTGACAATAATTAATGGCTGCCGTGCAAAAGTATCCATAAAGCGAACTTGCGACTTTCTAATGGCTTCCAATGAGTCTACAATTTGGGGGCAAGCGACGGCTTATGAATGCACTCTGGAGTGTGTAATATCCCGTGAAGTGAGCACAGTCACCCGTGGAAAAGCTAATTGCTGTATTACCAACAAAACACATTTCATGATGGCTCTGGACGTCTGCCCGGACAAAACTCTCGCCTCCAAGCTGAAGGTCCCGGGGCGTTGGCGGAGCAGGTGGCAGCTAATTAGGTGACAACATTTAACCCCTATGTAACTGGAGAAGTGACTCTTGTTAGTCTATTTACAAACTGCACAAGGTAGACAAGGAGTGAATACAGATCTACAGCGGAAGATAACAGCAGAAGCCAGGGGCTAAAGATGGTCAGGGCAATTGCTGGGAGGGTCAATTATTTCAGCACTTAGGTCCCATGAGGAACTCTTACTAACTACTTTTACATAACAGTGTCTGAAAAAATGTTATTGTAGTTTTGAGCAGATTTGTCTTTCAAGGTAGAACTATAGACCAGTGGTCCTCAACCTTTTTTCAGTCAAGGCACCCTTTAAAATTATAGACAATTTCGAGGCATTCTCAAAAATTATGGATAGTCTTGAGGCACCCCTTTTTAAAATGGAAAAACTATTCTAATAGTTTTACATAATGCGGCAACATCAATATACGTAGGAAACCCAACATTAGTGACAAATTAATTTTCCAAAGCAAATACACTTTTGCAAACTGGTACTGCCTAGTATTCCAATGTTTCTCTTCTCCCTCAGTTTTTTTCCATCACTTAGCTAATGAGACCCCAAAGCTGATGGAGAAAGACAGAGGAGGGTTAAATAGGGATGATATGCAGGCAACTGACAACCTCCCTATCAACCGATGATGTCTTTAGTCGTTAGGAGGTTGGCAATTCGAAGGTTGTAATGGGGTACCATGAAAACCTGTGGCTTTGTGTAGCTAAAAGACAGGCTTCATCCACACACCAGCTCGTATACAATTTTGGGACAATTTTTAGGCTTTTTGCCAAGGCCCCCCTGAGGAAACCTTAAGGCACCCTGGTTGAAAAAGGTTAGTTTTGCTATAGGCAAAACTGTTTTTTTTTTTTTTTTATTATTTCAGATAGAGTAAGAGATTTTTATAACCATCTGCATCCTATAGCCAAAACATGACATATAGAAAGGGTGAATCTCATTAATAGGGACACACAGGGCCAGGACAATAGGTGGGCAGGAGGTATGGCTTGGCGTGGTTGGGGTTTTGAAGGATTGCTAGGAGGGGTGATTTGGAAGGGGTTTTGTACTAGGAGGGTGGATTTGTGTTAGGAGGAGGAATTTGGGGGAGGGGGGGTTGGAGGATTTGTGTTAGTAGAAGGGATTGGGGGGATTTGTGCTAGGAAGGGAAATTGAGGAGAGGATTAATGTTAGGAGATGGGATTTGTGCTGGAGGAGGAGGATTTGGAGGGGGGAGAAGATTTATGTTCAGAGAGGAAATTTGAGGGATAGATGATTTGTGCTAGGAAGGGAGATTTGGAGAGATTTGAGCTGGGAGGGGGGGATTTGTACTGGAACTTTGACTTGCAAACTGAATTTTGCACTTAGGGAGTAAGTGTGAAGACTAGTTCTTGAGTTTTTTTTTTTTTTTTGGGGGGGGGGGGGGAGCTGGCAGGGAGGGGATTTTTGCTGCTACACAATGCTCATACATTTTTGGGGGGCTGTTTGGTATCTTTGCCCTGGGTGCTAGATGACCTTGTCCCAGCACTGGGGACACATAAAGCAATACAAACCCTATAGATGTTCTAACCACCCACCCTCTTTATCTAAAATTAAAAATAAAATTGGGTGTGCCTTTGGTTATACTGTAAAGGAGCCTACTAGTATACTAGTATTGGTCTGTATTCCCTTTCTGTCTAAAGTTATCCCTAGAGGGTGTGGCTGTACAGATATGAGCATGTAAGTTCCTCTGGGGCAGGGCCAGATTAATAACATCATGGGCCTGGTGCTGAGGATTTTGGTGGGGCCTTTTATAAACAATAAATAAATAAAAATGCAAACAATTTTTTGTTATAACAAATTAAATTAAAGAGAGAGAGGGAGGATGAGAGAGAGAGAGAAAGGGGATGAAAGAGGTGTGAGGGGTAAGGGAGGGAGGATGAGAGAGAAAGGGGGGATGAGAGAAAAAGGATGCACATGAGCATGCGTGGGAATGACATCAACGCAGCCCGGCCAAGGAAAGTGACCGAAGGCACAGAACCCGGTAGGAAGACCGGGTGAAGATGGAAGCGCCTGGGCCCCGCCGGATTGATCACAGCACAGCACTGGAGGGCTCAGTCTGACAATTTAAGTGTACCCTAATGTGCTAATATGCTGTGCATACTTGTACATTATGTCATAACCTACCTCAGGGCCACTATGTATAAGAGAAGAGTGTGGAGGGTATGACAGTGAGCAATATATACAGGAGAGGAGTGTGGAGGGTATGACAGTAGGCACTATGTACAGGAGAGGAGTGTGGAGGGTATGACAGTGAGGAGTATGTACAGAAGAGGAGTGTGGAGGGTATGACGGTGGGCACTATGTATAGGAGAGGAGTGTGGAGGGTATGACAGTGAGCAGTATGTACAGGAGAGAAGTGTGGAGGGTACGACAGTGGGCACTATGTACAGGAGAGAAGTGTATGACAGCGAGCACTATGTACAGGAGAGGAGTGTGTAGGATATGACAGCGGGCGCTATGTATAGGAGTGAAGTGTGGAGGGTATGACAGTGAACACTATGTATAGGAGAGGAGGATGAAGTAATCTGGGAAGGAAAAATGTAAAGGTTTGTGGAAGGATGTTTAGGGACTGCGTAGTGGTTAATCGGGCCATACATGGATTGAAATTACACCAATTAAGCAGAGACCAGCCATAAGCGATCTATGTATGGGCTACCTGGTTTTACACAATTCAACCTATGAACCGACTTGAGTACAACCAGCCTGTCAGGTTTTCCCCAAAATAATCAGTGCTGCCAGCTATAGTTAGCAACACTAATCATTGTATTCACTGGCAGAACACAATAACACTGCGGGAGTGATTCCCCCATTCACAGTTCAGCAGGTGTGAGGGTGTGTGGGGACAGGCTGGGGAGAGATGCTAGTCAGTGGCTGGGTAGGCACTGGTTAGTATCAGAGCCAGATACACACAGGTTACATATGCTGCGATCGTTAGAGCGAGAGCAATAATTCTAGCACTAGACCTCCTCTGTAACTCTAAACATGTAACCTGTAAAAAAAACTTTAAAGCATCGCTTGGTACACAAAAAAAATCGTGCTTACTATTTTTTTTATGAATGAAACAGTTTCTTTCAAAAAAAAAACGTTTGAAAAATTGCTGCGCAAATATCATGTAACATAAAAAGTTGCAAAGACCACCATTTTATTCCATAGGGTGTCTGCTAAAACAATATATATAATGCTTGAGGGTTCTAAATAATTTTCTATAAAAAAAAAAAATGGATGATTTTTACATGTAGGAGAGAAGTGTCACAATTGGCCTGGGTGGCAAGGGGTTAATTATAATAAGTAATATACAAATAATTATTATAAGCCCTGTGATCTCATCCTCTCAGTCTGCTGCAGAGTGTTCCAGCTTGTATTTAAACTGGCCGCTCTGTATGTAGCTTCGGACAGGCTGCGCAAGCAGCCATGTATCTCCGGAATCATAGATGAAAGCAGCCCCATATTTTAACCAGTGCTGGAGTAGGTCTTTAGCTACCTACCCCCCAAATGTGGGGTCTCTGTGACTCCTGATCGCCGAGCTACAACCCTCAAAGTCGATCTTTTTTTTTTGTTGGGGGGGCAAATGGGCCTATCTTGAGAAAGGGGCCTGGAGCTGCAGCTCCAATAGCCCATATGTTAATCTGGCCCTACTCTGGGGTGAGGACTGATGGGTGTGGTTTGGACTGTCAACGTTATGTAGCGCACTACTCCCTTGGGAGCTGCAAATTTTTGCATTACCTTTATGTTAATAAGCCCCGTTCTTCCTTCCCATGCAAAGCTCCACAAACATCAGACAGTCTTGTATATTCAATAAAGCTTTATTCTTGTCTTGTGTTATTGGAGCAAGTAGATAAAAGATATGAGATACCTCTATATTGATTCTGATTCCTGTCTCTGGTCCTGCGCACTCTTCTTTTACGAACCGACCAGCATCACTCTGAATAATGCTGTAGGTGTAGATTCCAAAGTCCCAGGCCTCACCGCCTAATTCCTTGACTCTTGTAATCAGCCCATGTCAGTTCTGGAAAGTGTCTCCCACTAGGTCCTTGGACACATAGTAAGTTTACGGATAAGCACCACTGGGTTGCACTCCCTTTGCTCACTCCCAATCGAAAGTCCATGTTACCCACAGAAGGTCAATTCCCAGTTTCCTCCATCCGCTTTACTCCTACTTCCTCCTCCTCATGGTCCAGCGCATCCCCGGCTGGGACACCCGGTTTCTCCTCTGGTCTACATTTTTTTCTGCTATCCAGCACTGGGGTCTCTGAACCCTCAGGCCTTCAAGCCTGCTTCTACTATCCAGCATTGGGGTCTCTGAACCCCCAGGCCTTCAAGCCTGCTTCCATGCTCTACATCTTGAACCTCTCTCCTCCCCGGAAGCATGTGACCCCCAGCTTATATGCAAGTCCTGCCCCTGCCAATACAACTTAATGATTGGTCCAGAGCTCTCCACATAAGCTGCCTGCCACTCAGGTCCCAAATCCTGCCTCCCTTCCAGAACATTTCCACTGAAAGGATGAGGGGACTTTCTTGAGCCAGAGTGTAGGTGGCCACACCCCCCTCTATTCTAGCACTCCCCTCTCCCAAATAAACAACCAGGCCTAGGAAAAGTGCAAGGCCCTGGCTAAATTTACCTATCACTATTTACAAAAACACATTGAGCACCCACCTAAATGGGGTGGGCGCTACAGCTATATAAAAAAAAAAATATTATTGTTTATGCTTATGCTGATCTTTGCACAGTTTATGTCAGAGCTATATCAATCAAAATAACAGTGTGGTAAGGACACTGGAGTGTAACCTTCTCTGGTGCAGAGCTTGATGTGACTGTTTCAGTGCTCTTTGTATATCACTGTTGTAACCCCCCCCCCGCTCTCTCTTCATTGGCTCACTGACTGTGATTGACAGTCAGTCAATTTATTCTGTAGGGTCCCTTGCTTTCAAAAAAAGCATTTCGCAATACGAGCTATTATTTAAAAAAAAAATCCTGATTCGGTTTGCGACTGTTGTCTCGCAAAACAAGCAGGATTCAAGCCTCTGCAAGGTGCAGTACCGCATTTGGCCAGAGGTCTAGGGGCGCTGGTGACTCAGAGCCGTTCAGAAATACTCCGTTTCCGAGCCTTTCCCAGTGCATCCGAGCGGTCTCCAAGTATTTCCGAGTCTCTCCGGCGCCCCCCCCCCCACCTCTGGCCACATGCAGTATTGCATGCAATAGAAGTCAATGTGGAATGAATTATCCTCATTTTAATTGACTCCTATGTGGAAACTCACTTTGATATGCGAGTGCTTCTGGAACGGATTATGCTCGTAATCCAAGGTTCCACTGTATAATATTTGGGGGTTCTAAGTAATTTTATAGCAAAAAATACTGATTGTTACATGTGAACAAAAAGTGCCAGAAAATGTCTGGTCTTCAAGTGGTAAATCATTATTCCAAGGGAGAATAACTCTAGTTCATGTCATTTTTTTCTTTATTCAAATTTGGAGATGTTGTTGAGAGAAGTACAGAGTTGTCTACTTTAGCACATCTTTGGCATCAACCCACAACTGCAATAATCTGTTTCTAGTGACCTGACCTTTATAAAAACTCAATGTTACATGATATCCCTCGACAAATCCCTTCCTAAAAATTCATAAAGTTGCACTTGTTGAGTTGAATTTGTCTCTCGGAGTGATCCAAAAACACAGAGCCTAATCAAAAATGAATTTACCAGATATTGAAGAGACCGGGACCCGTTTACAGTTGTCCTTCCTGTGCCTCATCCTTTTATTACAGAATAACTGCAGAAATACAGCAGAAAATTGAATTTCCCCTGACAATATTTTTGTTTTATTCTATTTCATATAGTGCAGAGTGGAGAAGCCTCGTCGGCTCCTGGCCGGGTTGGGGCTTGCTGTTTTCTCTTCATCAAGCTGTGGTGGGATCTGAAGTTTAATTTAAAATGATTAATCCTTTATTCCAGCAGAGTTTATTTATCAATGTCTTACTGGTGTGAATATGAGAACAGGCTGATTAGATTGTGTGTTTGGTTACATTTTACACTGTGATTGTGTTCATTAACTGTTTATTAACTTGGACTTCGCTAACGACCTAACATTTCTAACAAAAATAAGAGCTACGAGTTTTTTTTTTAGATGGGAACATGAGAACAGAGTGCCAATTTACCATTTTAGGTCATGTGCCTTGGATGGAATGATCTCAGTATAGCCCTACTAATGATAGAAAGGAGCTTAAATTAATGAGTAGTAGACTTATGTTCCTGGATTAATGATTATTGTTTGATCCAGAAAAATAATGTGACGGGAGTTGTTTTGGGTGGGGGGGGGGGCGTGAAACCCAGAATCCCTTGGAGAGTTTGGGAAACCCTTGTTTCAGCTCCCCATGCACCTCCTATGTCTAAGTCACCCTGTATCTATTAGGGGCACAGGGTGACTGAGAAAATGATGGACAGCTACTTGATGGAACAGTAATATTTATCCACAATATCTCCCAGGAAATATATGAAGACTATTCCTGGTTTATTTGATTCTGAACTAAACATGTTAATTGAAAAAGCTGATCACATTGGCCCCCCCGTACAATGTAGGAGACGGCCCGTCTGCTACTGGGGGCTCCTGCTATTGTGTGAAGGTGTCCTGTGTTTATACTTATGATAATGTATAATCTACTGTGTGACGCTCGGTGACCCCTGATGATGCCATTTGTGATGAAACGATCCTCGGGATAGTTATGTACACATACTGCTGCACTTGTGCGATCGCTGCTTGAAACTCGCAAGGATTTTATCTGTTTGATCTGTTGATTGTGACATGATCATAGCTTGGAATTTTATGTAAGTGTACTGATTAATAAACCGGATGTTGAGACAGTATCACACTATGTAGAGTCTTTTTGTTTCCTAAACATTCTAATATCGAGGCTTCCTACACTGCATCTTGTATCCTGAGTTGCTGTGAACCTCCCAGTGTATACCATCCATGGCCATAGGAGAGGAATGTCCAGACTTCTTTCTCAGTGGATCAGAGATCCAATCAAGCACTGTGTGACCTCTCTGAGTAAGAGGGGTCGCTGGCTTTCCGGTAAGCCTCCATTTTTGTTATGGTGATGGGTGTCACGCCTTCAGGTATATGATCATCATTTCCAAACACTCTCTTCTTCCATGAGACTTTCTTTGATGGAATCCAGCTTTATATGAACTTTTTGTTTGCACAATTGCACTTTATTTACATGTGATGTAATTTAGCATATGTGTCTTCAAACTTTATTCACAGTTATTATTGTTTATATACTGTTGATTATCTGCACATTCATATATGCACTGGCAGTGAAGGAGTTAACACTAGGGGGCGCTGTAGTGGTTAAGTGTTTCCTGGGGACTGTTTCTAACTTTAGGGGGGATGGGCTAGCTGTGACACATCATTGATCTCTGCTCCCGATCACAGAGAGCTATGATCAGTGACACTGTCACTAGGCAGAACGGAGAGATGCTTGTTTACATTAGCATCTCCCCGTTCTTCCTCTCTGTGAGACAATTGCGGGTATCCCCGCGGACATCGAGTCCGTGGGACCCCCGACCCGACTCACGGAGCTCCCGGCGGCAAATTCAAAGGGACGTACAGGTATGCCCAATTGCGCAGCCGTGCCATTCTGCTGATGTACATCGGCATGCGCCGGTCGGGAACCGGTTAACTATGTGTATTCTGTTTCTGGTTACAGTTTGTATTGCTAGGGTAATATGATCAGAGGGGGGATGTCCTCCTGGTGTATATATTTGTGTGAGTTTATTCAAATAAACATTTCATGTTCCTACAAGCTAGTGTCGGCTAGTGTTGTACGTTGGGCTGTAATATCTGATATCTGAAAGTCCAGATTGGAGGAAGCAGTGTACTGACGGAAGCACTCAAGCGAAGTGTGACAGGGTTTTGTGACAAATGACACAATGACCCATGTGAATTTGCAATGACATGCAGACAGGTGGAGGTCACGGAATAATGACCACTGACAATAGGGGGGGGAAAGAACAATGACAACCTGACATATGGAGGTCATAGAACAATGACACCCTGATTCTGGAAAGTACCTGGCTAGTGACATACTGAAACTTGGAGTGCTATAATAATGATCCTATGACAACTGAGGTGCCAAAACAAGGAAATATTTACACCTGGAGGTCATAGAACAATGAGACAGTGGCACTTGAAAGTCCTAAAATAATATCGGTCACTATGTTGCCTTGAGGAAGGAACCCTTCACAGCCACAAAATGTTGGCTTTATATGACATATATGACTTATATGGCATACTGCATAACAATCGCTAGTATCACCACAGGCAAGCTAACCTGTCACCAAGGTTGAAAACTTTTAGCTGTGCAGTCCATAATTCATTGCTTCATAAAATGATAACACACTTAGGAGCTCCAGAACAATGCACCCTGACACTTGGGGGTTCCAGAAAAATGAAGCACTGACTCTTTGGAGTCCAGAAAAATTAAGGACTTGGGGGTCAGAGAACAATGACACATTGGCACTAGGGGGTCTCAGAACAATGACAAGTAGGAGCTTAAAAAAAAAAAAATGGCATACTGACATTTGGGGTGCCAGAACAATGACAAACTGACACTTGGGAGATCCACATGACATGATATGTAAGGGTCCAAAACAATGACAAATGGGTAGTTGTGGTAACAAAATAAAGATACAATTGGGGTACACCAAGTATACACCAACACACTAATATCTACAATCTCAAAAATAAGAGGCGCTAATGTCTTAAATGCAAGGACCAATAACAACTAACACTTGAGGGTCCCAGAGAAACAGAAGGCCACTGGACAATGATATGCTGACACTCAGGGCTCCCAGAACAATGACAAGCTGATAATTGGGAGTCCAGAACAATGACACAGTTACACTTGGTAGTCATAGAACAATGGCAATGGCAGTTGGGGAGCTCCAGAACAATGACATACTGACACTCGGGTCTCCAGGACAATGATACACTGACAGTTGGGGTACCAGAACAGTGATTCACTGACACTTGGGGGATCCAGAATAATTAACCTGTTCATGGAATAGACTTGAAAGTATTGGGTGCTGCAGCAACAGCCAGCTGGAGACTGCAAGGTGCACAGAACAATGTAAATATTTACCAAAACCACAGACCTTCAGACAAAGTCCTAATGTTTTTTTATTGAAGAGATCACATCACAGCAAGAAAGTGCAATTTTCAGAGCTCGCTAGGCTGGAATGTTCTCCTAAGATTTTACATGAATATTGTACTATCATCCCAGAATAATATACAGCAAAAAAGTTATTGGAGATTTGGGACTGTCTATGGTACAAATGCAAAAGAAACGATTTCATAAAAATACGATAAAATTGCTTATTTTATTAATAAAATAAGCAATTTTATCGTATTTTTATGAAGAAAGTGCAATGTTTCGGAGATGCACAGGACCCCTTTGTCAGGCATGTGATGATCATCACATACCTGACTAAGGGGTCCTGCGCAGCTCCGAAATCTTGCACTTCCTTGCTGTGATGTGGTCTCTCTTCAAAAAAAAATAAAAACATTCGACGATCTGTAATGTGCTGGCAAATATTTACACTGGTCTGTGCTGGATAAAGCATTCAAACTATTTTAAATAGCTTAAGTAAGGAAACAGTTCCTTTCAATAATTAACTCAACAATACAATGGCTCCACAGTATAATTGTTTATACAATGGAAAGGGGGGAGAGGCCGTCATCTAGTACCTTATAATGCAGATCGATGAATGTTTCAGTTTGTTGACTTTGATAAAGCGTGCATTCCACCGAAGAGTCCATTGCATATTAATACTCCGCATTACTCCGAGCTGAAGTACATTCCGCTGTGCCCCGTGGAATTACAATATGTAGGAAAGGAACATATCAAATATTTATGTTCCACCACACTGGAGCACTTTGTTTAAATACACAATTGAAGCAGAACAAGACTTTTAATAACACATTCTATCCATGCCAGGAAGATGTCAGAATTTAAAGGAGAACTACTATGCAGAGTGAGAAGTATCAGGGTACTTACCCCTACGTAGGTGGGACTTGGCCCATTCCACCGAGGCTCATTGGGCCTCCTACTAATGATTAGGGAAATTGTGAGTTAACGCTTACCAAAATTTGGGATGTTAGGAAACTTCAAGCAAAATTTTGCCATTTGAAATGTATTGGAGTCATAGGTAAACTGAAATAAGGAGGCTTTGGGTGTTTTTTTTTCAAAAGTGCAATAGGATTTAATGGGTCGGGGAAGTTGTGTTCAACTATCCTTGGCTTGTACTAAAAAAAAGGCTACATTTTTAGCTGAGAACATGACTCTAGATATTGAGGAACACAGGGGCAACCCTGGATCTCACTTCAGGTCGCCCCAAGTCGCTCCAAGTCGCTCAGTTGAGAAAATCAATGGTAGTTAATGGAGCCATCTTAATGTACACTACAGCAGTCGCTCCGACTTCAAAAAAGGTTCCTGTGCGACTTCAATCCGACTTCTAGGCCACTTGTACCCATTGATTTCAATGGAAGTCGCCTCCAAGTCGGATCTCCATCTATATTAAAGTGTAAAAGTCGCCTCTCTAATAATGAAAACTGGCATAGGTTCCCCCTCCAGGGGCAAACCAGGCCCTTAGGACTGGTATAAATTTTAAGGGGAACCCCTACGCCGAAAAAATGGTGTGGGAGTCCCCCCAAGATTCATACCAGACCCTTATCAGAGCACGTAGCCCGGCCAGTCAGGAAAGGGGGTGGGGACGAGGGTGTGCCCCCCCTCCTGAACCGTACCAGGCCGCATGCCCTCAACATGGGGGGTGGGTACTTTGGGGAAGGGGGCGCCCTGCGACCCCCCACCCCAAAGCACCTTGTCCCCATGTTGATGAGGACAGATCCCGACCCCCCACGGGGGTCTTCTTCCCACTCTTTCGCGCTCTCCGGCATCTACTCTGCACTCTCCGGTTCTTCTCCGGCCTCTTCTCCCGCTCTCCGGTTCTTCTACCGGACTCCTCCGCTACCTTCTTGCAGCTCTTTTACTAGAAATGGCCCAGGCTTCTCCATCCTTCTTCCCTCTTCTCTCTTCTTCTGATGTTGACACAACGCTCTCTCCCGCTGTAATACCGCGTGCGAAACGACTTAAATAGGCATGGGGCGTGGTCACCGGGTGAAGCTACATGGTGACCCCGCCCCTTATGATGTCAAGTCCCGGGGCATGCTGGGACTGCGACGTCATAAGGGGCGGGGCCACCCGGTGACCACACGCACCTCACATGCGGTATTACAGCGGGAGAGAGCGTTGTGTCAACATCGGAAGAGTGGGAAAAGAGGGAAGAAGGATATTGAAGCCCGGGCCACCGCTAGTAAAAGAGCTGGAAGAAGATAGCGGAGTCATGCAATGTTTTACCTAAACAAAGTTTGCGTCCTTTTTTTCCCACAAATAGAGCTTTCTTTTGATGGTATTTGATTGCCTCTGTGATTTATTTATTTTTGCAAAATTTTTAAAAAATATGATATTTTCTAGTTTTTGTTATAAAAAAATCCAATAAACTCAATTTTAGTCATACATTTAGGCCAAAATGTATTCAGCCACATGTAATTGGTAAAATAAATGTCAATAAGCATATATTTATTGGTTTGCGCAAAAGTCTACAAACTAGGGTACATTTTCTGGAATTTACGCAGCTTTTGCAGCTTTAAGTTTATAACTGCCTATCTAATTTCTTGAGGTGCTAAAATGGCAGGGCAGTACAACCCCCCCCCCCCCCATATGACCCCATTTTTGAAAGTAGACACCCCAAGGAAATTCATGTTGAGCCCATTGAATATTACATTTTTTTGTCACAAGTGATTGAAAAATTACAAAAAAGAAAATTACTCAAAGCTGTCACTAAATGATATATTGCTCACATATACCATGGTCATATGTGAAATTACACCCCAAAATACATGCTGCTGCCTCTCCTGAGTACAAGGATACCTCATGAGTGGGACTTTTTGGGGGCCTAGCCGCGTACAGTTTTGAAGGCCACAAAATGCCAAGATAGCACACCCCCCCCCCCCCCCCCCCCCCAAATGACCCAATTTTGGAAAGTAGACACCCCAAGCTATTTGCTGAGAGACATGTTGAGTCCATGGAATATTTTATATTTTGCCACAACTTGTGGGAAAATTACAAACTTTTTTTTTTTTTTTTTTTGCACAAAGTTGTCACTAAATGATCTATTGCTCAAACATTCCACTGGCATTTTTTTTTTGTACTTTTATATAAACTGTAAACATTCCAGATTTAGGTTCTCCCAAAATGTGATGGCCATCTCATCTTTCAAGAGCCTGTGTTACTGTGCAGCCTGTGTTACTGTGCCCTAGGACAAGTGAGTGGTAGCATTCGAAACAGTCACCAATGCAAAGACCAGGTTGGTCAGGACAGGAGGGACAATAAAAATGTGTGTCAAGAGAGGGCCGGAACGAAAATGGACCGCAGGGAATGATAGGGGAGGGCCGGACATGACAGTGTGTCTAGTGACACACTAGGAGGATGTAAAGGGGTGTGGCCAGGCAGGGCTGGCCCTGTAAGCAGCAGGGGGAGCGGCCTTATAAAAGAGGGGGCGGGGCTAAAGGCCTCAGTCAGGAGGTAGTCAACACACGAGGAGGCAGTTTTATACACTGCTCCTCGTTTTTCCTTTCAAGATGGCGTCCGGGACCTCGTGGAGAGGCTACGAACGGCGGCGGCCACCAGAGGGTCAGTCTGGCTTCACAGCAGACACGGCCGTGCGGGTCTAATAAACGGGATCTGGATGCAGGCGAGGTGATCGTGCGGCGACCGGACGACGGCGGAACGGACACACGCGGTCGGTGTTCCAGGATGGCGCCCAGGTACTTTTCTGGGGCATTTACAGGCCCTTACAGGGTACCGCAAGCCATGGGGGGGAGGACACTCGACCCCCCCCGGCCAAGAGAGCCCAGACAGAGCCTTCCGGGAGGCCCATGCGGGAGGCGGGGGGTCACAGGCCTACACGGCGCCGCATCCCCGGGCTCCAGTGAGGAGACTCCCAGGACACGACATCCCCTGCAGCTCTGTACGAGCAGAGGGGACATCAGGCAGAAGGGACAGCCACAGTTGGAGGCACCAAGCAGGGATGGGCGGATGGATGGATCAGCAGGCCCTTACAGCAGGGACAGACACAGCTGGAGGCACCAAGCAGGGATGGGCGGATGGATGGATCAGCAGGCCCTTACAGCAGGGACAGACACAGCTGGAGGCACCAAGCAGGGATGGGCGGATGGATGGATCAGCAGGCCCTTACAGCAGGGACAGACACAGCTGGAGGCACCAAACAGGGATGGGCGGATGGATGGATCAGCAGGCACTTCCATAGGAGCCCCCCCCCCCCCAGCAGCTCTGTACGAGCCGAGGGGAGAAGGTCGCCAGCAAAAAGAGGTGCAGCCATGAGGGGGGTTACTACACCCAGGATATTTCAGCTACAGCCCCCCCCCCCCCCCAGCGGCTCTGCACGAGCCAAGGGGGAGGGCGGAAGGGGGATCAGGCCGAGGGCTGCAGCGAGACCAAGTGGCAGCGTGACAAGCGCCGCAGCGGGTGGGCGGACGCCACCAGGCGGTAACAGACAGGTCCCAAGACAGGAGTGGTGCCGGGTCCGGCCCGACTGCGCGGGACCTGATGGCCCAGGGAAGACGGCCTGATGGCAGCGGCAGTAACTTCGGGCGGACGGAGGCACGCGACATCCAGGAGTCCCTCCCCGGGGGGTCTGCCGTTTTTGTCTCAGCAGGAGGTGCAAGGTGAACTGTCGGAGGAAGAGGAGGAGCCCGGTCGCCAGCAAGAATTCAGGGAGATCGATACAGCAGCTGTGGGGAGGGTGCCCAGACAGCTCGGTAAGTCTAGTGATAATAGTGCATTTACATCTGCCTTACAAAGTTATTGGGGGGTTGTATCTGAGGGGAAGGGAGGGCTGCGCCTCCAGTGCCGCTGTTGGCAGACACTGACCATCCGCGGGCAAGGACCGCAGGAGGGTCTGGGGGTCAGATGCAGGAATTGGTAGAGGGCCTAAGGGCGTTGGTGGGCCATTTGGTGCAAGGTCAATCGTCATCAGGGAGTCTGGGGTACAACCGGGGGGGTCAGCGAAGTTACCTCTGGGGGGGGTGTCGGTCACAGCAGCTGCGGACGGTACAGTGTCCCAGGTGGTGGGAGACGTGGAGAAGGTGAGTCCTACGGAGAAAGGGTCCGCGGAGCCGGCAGTTAGAGTGGTCATCGTGCGATTAGCAGAGGCAGCGAGATGCGAGGTGTTTGTCTGCTTCGAGGGACCCCTGGGCGCACAATGGCAGCAGGAGGCTAGGAAACATTTTGGAAGGGGGTATATGGGGAGATCCTTTCCCATTGCCCTTTGCAAAGTTATTATTATGGAGAGGGTGAAATCAGATGACACCACGAAAGGCGACGAGGAGCAGAGGAGATACCGGTTAATTTACAGGACGTTTGCGAATTAGCTGCAAGCGTTTGCCAATTTGGCAAGTAATAGGAAAAGAACCCTGAGCGCTGCTCGGTGTGATTTGGGTACATGGATGCTATAAGGGAGGTGTATCGGGTTTACAGAGACAGGGCAGGGCTACACTATGACGAGCAAGTCCGGCAACGCAGGGCGGTTTGTCCTTCTCTGCGGGGGGACCATAGGGACAGTAGCCTGTGGATGTGGCTTAGGGCGTCGGAAATGACTCCGGCGCGGCCATGTCAAGGGCACAAAACCGTCAGGCAGTTTAGTGGTGTCACGGTAGGGAGGGGTTCACCAGAAAGAGCCGAACAAGTTTCGGTTGTTTTACCATGTATCGTTCCCCAAAAGGGGGTTCAGTTAATATTTTCTTTGACACTGAGGCTTGTACGGTGTCATACACGGCCTTTGTTGCCGCGGTCAGGTTGGTATGGTGGCATGAAAAAGGGGCGTTAATGGAAAAAAGCAGACGTGTAGGCAGCGTTTAGGCTTCTGCCTGTTCACCCAGCTAGTTTTTCTTCTGCTGGGTTGTTGGGGGCAAGACCAATATTAGGTTGATAGGTGTTTTCCCACGGGCGGTTATATTTCGGGTGCTAGGTTTGATGCATTTAGTTCATTCTTGAAGTGAGGTGGTTAGTTAAGTGAGAGGCATTGAATCTGTCATCCATTATTTGGATGATGTTCGCTGCGGGGGCGTTCCTTCTTTCAAAGGGTGTGCGATACTGTTGTCCACGTTGCGGCACATTGCGGAGGGATTTTGGGTGCATTGGGCAGCCGCTAAGACGGAAGGTCCACGGACAGAGCTGTGCTTCCTTGGTATAGTGAGCGATTCCATGGTTATGGAAGCAGGTTGCCGGCAGAGAAGCCCAGGGATTTGCAAAAGAGCTTAGAGAGATCTATGGGTGTAAGTGAGTGCAGTTGCGTACATTGCAATCCCTGTTAGGGAAATTTAATTTTGCAGGCAGGTCATTCCTATGGGGAATTTTGTAGTCGGATGTCGTCTGCCACGGAGGGGGTGAAGGCACCTGCGCATTACATTCGACTGATGAAGGAATATAGGGGGTATCTACAGGTATGGGATCAATTTATAACTGAGTTTATCGGAAGTCGGTTTGGAGGTAGGGCCCGGTGAGTAAGTTTGACGTGGAGTTGGTTACAGACGCCGCTGGATCTATTGGATATGGGGTGTAATTCCAGGGACACGGGAGTGCTAAAATGGCTAGCTTGCTTCGGAATTTGGTGCTCCTGGAATTTTTTCCGGGTGATGGCATTGCAATTATGGTGTTAGTCCTGCCGAAATGTTAAATTACGGTTGAACTGCGATCGTATGGGGGTAGCTTAGGTCATCAATTAGCATGGCGGCGTCTTCACAACCTGTCATTTGGCTGAGACGACAGTTGGGGTTGCGCAGCGTGCAATTGAATGTGTTTCCATATGCGGTGCATATTCCGGGGGTAGAGAATACACTGGCAGACTCTTTGCCTCGCGTCCAGTGAGACGCGTTCAGGGCCCGGGCACCGGAGGCACAGGAGGAAGGCGTTCATTGCCCGGGCTGGTTATGGGATGTGTCACTAGGGCAGCCGCGGGATGGATACAGTGGTCGGTTGAGTACACCCACGGGGACGGTGTATCAAAAGGTTGGAGCGAGTGGGGTGCGTTACGGCAAGAGGCAGAGGTTGGTAGGGACGAGCCGTCAACACGGCTCCTGGTGTTGTATTTGGTAGCCAGGAACATGGAAGGCGGGCAGTCGGTATGGGCCTTTTGGTTTACATTGCAAATACGGTTGGATGGGTCGAAGGAATTTTGGGAGAAACGGGCCATTAAGGGATACCGTAAAGAACACGGGACGAGGGATAGGAGTTGGCCAATTAGGTTTGATAATTTAGTAGCGTTAGTGGAACAGTTGGGTCGGTTTGTTCCGACCGGTTCGAGAGATTGTTGTTTTTCAGCGGCCTTTTGCACGGGCATTTTGGGGGAATTTCGTGTTGGGGAGTTGGTTAACACGTCAAAAGCAAGGGCGGGCGATTTATTATTGGAAGGTGTGTGGTATAGGAAGAAAGAGTGTTGGTGCGTTTGAAGAAGTCTAAACGGTCTAAAGAGTGGGGGGTACAAGATCCGTTGTATGCGGTAAGGGGTTGGGCAGTATGCCCGGTCGCAGTAGTGGGGTGTTTTGCGAGTGTAAGACCCCCCCCCCCCCCGTGGATGGATCAAATCTGTCGAGATGGCAGTTGGTGAAGGTTCTTCGGAGCTGTTTGGGGAATTTGGGGATGTATAATTCCGCCTACGCCTCACACTCCTTCCGGATTGGGGCGGCTACTGAGGCCGCCAGGTACGGGCTGGATGAGGTGGATGTGCGACGCATGGGGAGATGGGAATCTAAGCGATTCCGAACCTATATTCGGCCTCAGTTGGTTTTAAAAAAAAAAAAAAATATATATATATATATATATATATATAGGGGGAGTGCATTTGTTGTTACGGATATCTGCCTGTTAGTACCTGGAATTTGTTAAGGGGGGATTTGGAGAAGGGGCATGTCACTTACACTATGTTTGTCATTTCAGAAGGAGGGCTCCCACGCCTCGTCTGGATCCTTTGACACTCATATGTGTGTTGGGGCGCACAGAGAGGGGACATGGGACCAGGTGGAAGGCAGTTGGGAATTTCTAGAAAGAAGGTGACCATACGGTGACTGGGGGGACCAGGTTTGCTGGGGGGCAGGGTGGTCTCTGAGTTTGAGTGATTTGGGTGATGAGACAGGTCACCTAATGTACTGGTCATCCACGCAGGTGGTAACGACCTGGGAGTTAGGACAATCGGGGACCTGGTTGCGGACATAAAAGCTGATCGGACCTACCTGCGGGTGACACTCCCTGACACGTTGCTAGTGTGGTCAGACATGGTGGCCAGAGCAACTTGGCGGATGGCTCAATCTGTTTATCGGATTAACAAAAGTGCGGGTCAGGGGAGTAAGGTGGTTGGGGTTTCTTTTTTTTCTGGCTTGGCAAAAAAGGGGGTTGTTGAATCGTGCCAGGGAGCTGGAGACGAACGTGGGCTTTTATTTGAGAAAGGATGGGGTCCACGTAACAGACGTGGGCATGGGACCTTTGGTCTTTGGATTGTAGGGGGTATTCAGTCGGCCCTGCGGGTGTGGAGGTGCCTTCAAGGATGAGGTGTCAACCTTTCAGGCTATGGCGGTGTTTGTTTGTTTGGTCAGTGACGGTAGCAGTTATGGAGGTGGTAAGTGTGTGGGGGGCTCATCATTAGATGGCCCCTCCGGTGTGTGGGGGGCTCATCATTAGATGGCCCCTCCGGTGTGTGGGGGGCTCCTCATTAGAGGGCCCCTCCGGTGTGTGGGGGGCTCCTCATTAGAGGGCCCCTCCGGTGTGTGGGGGGCTCATCATTAGATGGCCCCTCCCTTGTAGTACATCAAATTATTTTGATGATTACTCGTTGTTGCACTGCGGGAAAGGTGTTTGTCTCCGGGCGGTACAGTTGGAGGCCAGTTGGTTACGGTAAAATCCCGCAGTGCCCCCTGGTGGTTACATATATATATACACAGAGAATTATATATATACGTTTATAGTACTCAGCTCCGTCACTGACCAACTAACAGGGTGTAACTGATTGTTTATGTGTTTATATGTGTTTTATCGTTATTGGTATTTATATTTTAGTAATTGGAGTTTATGTTTAATAAAAGGCCGTTGCGGCCATTTACTCCACAAGATGGTGTGGCCTCTTATTTAAGGGGTTAAGTAAGGGGAAGTATATGGCTGTTCTAACCTGGGGGTATTATCTAGGCTACACTGGTCAAGAGAGGGCCGGAACGAAAATGGACCGCAGGGAATGATAGGGGAGGGCCGGACATGACAGTGTGTCTAGTGACACACTAGGAGGATGTAAAGGGGTGTGGCCAGGCAGGGCTGGCCCTGTAAGCAGCAGGGGGAGCGGCCTTATAAAAGAGGGGGCGGGGCTAAAGGCCTCAGTCAGGAGGTAGTCAACACACGAGGAGGCAGTTTTCCCACCCACCCTCCCTAATGTAATGTGATAGTTTTGGAGGTGTTAATGTTTTTGTTGTCGTTTCAGGAGCAGAGGCTGCTTTGGCGTCCTAACAGCAAGGGGTTGGCGGTGTTTGTTTGTTTGGTCAGTGACGGTAGCAGTTATGGAGGTGGTAAGTGTGTGGGGGGCTCATCATTAGATGGCCCCTCCGGTGTGTGGGGGCTCATCATTAGATGGCCCCTCCGGTGTGTGGGGGGCTCCTCATTAGAGGGCCCCTCCGGTGTGTGGGGGGCTCCTCATTAGAGGGCCCCTCCGGTGTGTGGGGGGCTCATCATTAGATGGCCCCTCCCTTGTAGTACATCAAATTATTTTGATGATTACTCGTTGTTGCACTGCGGGAAAGGTGTTTGTCTCCGGGCGGTACAGTTGGAGGCCAGTTGGTTACGGTAAAATCCCGCAGTGCCCCCTGGTGGTTACATATATATATACACAGAGAATTATATATATACGTTTATAGTACTCAGCTCCGTCACTGACCAACTAACAGGGTGTAACTGATTGTTTATGTGTTTATATGTGTTTTATCGTTATTGGTATTTATATTTTAGTAATTGGAGTTTATGTTTAATAAAAGGCCGTTGCGGCCATTTACTCCACAAGATGGTGTGGCCTCTTATTTAAGGGGTTAAGTAAGGGGAAGTATATGGCTGTTCTAACCTGGGGGTATTATCTAGGCTACACTGGTCATGCCTATATCCACGCTTTCTATAGACACGACATCTTCTTTGGGGATTTCTTTGGGTAGCGGTACCAGGGCAGACATGAGGAAAATGCCTCCCATGCAGCCGGCTCACTGCATTTGGATTGGGAAGTTGGGCCACAGCACCGTCTCGAAACAGAAGGGCTGTGTTGATCTCTCCCTGTAATTTAAGGAAGGATCCAAGTCATCCTGAATCTTTGTATAGCACATAAGTATTTAGCAGAGCCAATTGAAATAAGTATACAGACACTTTTTTATACCAGCGTCTGGCCTTACGGCAATTAGGTATGGCACCAACAACTGGTCGTTGAGATCCACCCCTCCCTTTGGTTATATTCATGGACACAGAGGGGTTTCTCCACAACACCAGTCGCCGTAGGAATTTGGACCGTCGTGTCTGCGTGAAGGGAGGACAGAACAAAACATTCTTATTATCCCTCCACTTCACACTGAGAAATGATTACACTTCAAGCAGGCTCTCTCCCCCAGCCTAAGATGGGAATCTACAAGCCACTGGGGTAAGCCCCGGCAATTAGACCGCACGGTGCCACATGCGCCAATTCCATGATCAAACAAGTGACTAAAAAGTGGCACGCTCGTGTAATAATTGTCCACGTATAAGTGGCACCCCTTTCCAAATAAGGGTGACACCAAGTCCCACACAATCTTACAAGCGTGCCCTATGTAGTCTGGGCAGTTCTCCGGCTCTACGCAACTATCTCTTCCCTCGTAAACCATAAAACTATATGTATAGCCTGTTGCCCTGTCACAGAGCTTATACATCTTGACCCCGTATCTGGTACGCTTGCTAAGAATTTACTGTTTGAATGACAAGTGGTCAGAAAACTTAATCAGGGACTCATCAACGCAGACAACTTGATTGGGAGTAAACAAGGTTGCAAACTGCTGGTTGAAGTGGTTTACGAGAGGCCGAATTTTGTAGAGCCGATCAAATCCAGGGTCACCCCAAGGGCGACAGAGTTCATTGTCGCTGAAGTGCATGAACCGCAAGATCTGCTTGTATCGTGTCCTGGTCATGGAGGCAGAGAACACAGGCATGTGGTGAATTGGGTCAGTGAACCAATATGACCGCAACTCACTTTTTTTAGTTATGCCCATGAAGTGGGATAGGCCCAGGAAGGTCTTAAATTCGGAGGCCGTAATAGGTTTCCAATCTCTGGCAAGGGTCAAATGGAGATCAGTGGCGATGAATTGACCAGCATACAAATTACTTTGGTCCACAATAGATCTATAGAGATCTTCCGTGAAAAACAGCAAATAAAAAATTAAAGTGACGTAAAATCAACTGTTTCCACCTGAATTCTGGGTTGGCCAGTGAATGGGGGAAGTACGGGAGCTGCAGAAGTGGTGTGCTCCCAATTAGGATTGGCAAATGCAGCAGGAAGGGCACTATGGGTTTGAAGGCCCTGTCTTTGTCTTCTTCTTGGTGGCTGTGGGACACTAGTTGTGCTAGCCACCTCACCAGCTTTTGGTACTCATCACGTCACCACGTGATACTGCGGTGCTGGTTTGACTACGAAAAGGGTGTACTAGCTGCTGGTGCTTGCCAGTTCACCAGACTGGCTCTCTGCTCCATACGAGAGCCCCGCAGTTCTTGCACCTCAACAACAGCAGAAGAACGGGGTCTTGTATGCCTGACCTACTCCGTCGTCAGAGCTATCTGTCAGGGTTCCGCTGCTGTCTACGGGTTCATATTCTGAGCCTGAATCTGACAGATGGGTGAGTTCCTCTTCACTCTCATCTGTCATGCTCAGAAACGTGTAGGCTTCTTCACTAGTGTACCTTCGATTTGACATTTTGGCCTCTAAATTTACTGGTACACTAGTGAGACTCAAAGGAAAAAAAAAGCACTTGACTGTCAGCGACTGCGTCAAGCGCTACCAGAAAAACTGTTAGCGTTCGCAGGGATCAGGCCTGACTCTGCGAATACTGCAGTTATGTGTGTTGTGTTTTGTAAGTGACCGTGATCGATTGATACTGTACTTGGGTGGGCTGGGCTGGGCTGGGCGGAGGGGCTAAACACAGGTGATAGCAGCTATCTGGACTGATCCCGCTAACACTGCGTTTTTGGCAACCCTAAACTATTGGGGACGCTAGTATAGATCTGATCAGATCAAAGATATCGATCCGTTCAGACACTATAGTACTAAGGGAGGTGTATGCGGTGCTGGGACAAGGCCATTTGGTGCCCAGGGCGAAGATGGCAAACTGCGCCCCCCCCCCCTTTTTCACAGATTTTCCCCTATGCTTGGGGAGGAAGTAAACTTTTATTTTAGATGTTCACACTTAAGGTTTTTAATGTAGAGCGGTGCCACTAATGCACAAAGGGGTTAATTAACTGTGACTGGTCACGAATGCATAAGTGACCAATGGCAATACATTAACCCCCCCCCCCCCCCCCATGCTGCATATTACAGAAATTAAAACTAGCATTGGTAAATAACCTCCCCTCAGCCTCCTCCCCTCCCCCAATCTGATCCAGACCATTCATTTATTATTCTGCAGCAGAACAATAAATGAACTGTCTGGATCAGATTGGGTGAGGAAAGAAGGCTGAGGGGAGGTTATTTACCAATGCTAGTTTTAATTTCTGTAATATGCAGCATGGGGGGGTTAATGTATTGCCATTGGTCACTGATGCATTCATGACCAGTGGCAGTACATTAACCCCCCCCCCCCCCCATGCTGCATATTACAGAAATTAACAAATAGGTAGCATTGGTAATTAACCTTCTCTCATCGGATCCAGACAGTTAATTTTAATATCTGCAAATGGCATTTGTCATTTTCTGTTTAGTGCTTACTTTTGTGTCTTGTCTTGTGTAATATACACACTTTGTTGGTTCCTCCACTGTGGCTCCTCTAGGTTGTAGCTTCTGCAGCAGCTCTCCATCTCCTCCCGTCCCGCCTCCGGCCATGAGTGACGTCACGCCGCCGGGACGGGACTACAAATCGCCTTCATAAGGGGAGTAAAGCGCTTACAGGGAAGGGGCTTGTGCTGTCTGTCTAGGCTTGTGTCGGGTGTAGGAGTGCACTCGGCACATCGTTACAGTAGACTACAGTACAGCTATTAGCAGCGCCGGGGCTAGTGTGTATGTACAACTATAATGAAGCACATTGCCAGCACTTCATCTGCGCCCCCCCTCCCTTCAGCAAATTCTATCGCCCAGGGCACCCCGCCCCTTCCGCCCCTGCCTTGTACCGGCTCTGGGTGTATGGTGCGTGCCTGGGTGTTAGCGCTACTGGCATTAATCTGACTCTGCCTGGGGTGATGCAGACCCTGACTGACACTAAAACCTGATATCACCAGGGGTTAGAGGTCAGGGGGTCAAACCTTTATTTAGGTCATATGCAGCAGGTGCCCTGATGCAAAAAAAAAAAACTAACTGACCAGCATCACCCGTGACACTAATACGGTGATCACTGGTGACAGGGGGTGATCAAGGGGTTAAACCTTTATTGGGGGGGTCCCTAGACCTATCTGGGCTACTACTAGGTACCATAATGCTGATTCGTGCCACAAATGACACCTGTACCGTGATCAAAAAAAAATATGAACACTGCACTGGGTGGCACACTGACTGGGTTAACTGGTGGGGCGATTGGGAGGTGATTGGGGGGGGGGGTGACAAGTGTGCCTAAGTGTACTGTGTCAGTGTAGTGTTGGTGCAACTTACTCTGAGATGTCTTCTCTCCTCTCTCTGGAGCGGAAAAGAATTCCACAAGGAGAGATGATATCACGTCCCCTGTCTGTCTTTACACTTACACAGGCAGGGGAGGATTTCATTCGTCAGGACCGATTAGCAGGTCCAGGCCAAATCATTGGCCTGGGCCTGGAGACTGATCGGTTCTGAAACAAATCAGATCGTCGTTGCCGCGTGCCCGACGTTACACAGCGTCGCTTCGCCCACCCGTGCCATTCTGCCGCAGTAAAACTGCGGCAGCTGGTTAAAAAACCCATATGATTTATTTGCTTAAAGTAATTGTAAATGCAAACACATTTTACATTAATTTAAAGTAATTGTAAAGGCTTGTTTTTTTTTACATAACAAACATACTTACCTCCACTGTGCAGCTCGTTTTGCACAGAGTGGCCCCGATCCTTGACTTCTGGGGTCCCTCGGCAGCTCTCACGGCTCCTTCTAGCTTCAGATAACCTCCTAGGAGAAGAGCTGTCCCGGGGGGGTTACCTTGCAGGCGCGCTCCTGAGTCCAGCACCCATGCCATTTCTTCAGAGCCCTGTGCTGTGACCGGCGGCTCCCGCGCGCATGCGCGAGAGTGACGTCACGAGGCTCCGGCCAGTCACACAACCAAAGTCCGCGGACCCAGAAGAGATACGGGTGACGATGGATGCAGCCTCCAGTGATGACAACACATCGCCAATTGCATATAGTGCAGGCGTGTGTAATATACAATATAGTGTATATGTAGTGTGTAATGTACAATATAGTGTATATGCAGGGGAGAGGAGGGGGGCTGACAGTTTAGGAGATATTTGCAAAGAACGTTTTACAAAGTCTGTCTTTACACGCATGCGCGCCGTAGACAACGGTGCATTTACAGGGTTAATCCCCATTCACAACTGTAGCTCACCGCAGTTGAAGTGTCCCGCGCGCATGCGCGGAGCGACGTCCTCGCCGCTCTGGCCAATCACAGCGCCGCAGCGGCGCTGTGATTGGCCGGAGCGGCGATACCCGGAAGGGTATCTGTGGAGAGATGGATGCGGCCGGAGGGGGAGAAGAGGACGGCGTCGGGGGCCCCGATCTAAGGTAAGTGATGCATAATGAGCTAGTATGCTAGTCATACTAGCTCATTATGACTTTGTCTTGCAGGTAGTTAACAAAAAAAAAATTTTTTTAAACGGGTATACAACCGCTTTAACATGCCTATACATGCCTATACAATATATTATAAGTAGATATTGATTATTGTGTATCATTCTGAAAATTTTAATATTTTGATCCTGATCATTGGTGAAAGCTGTAGCCATTTCTGGAAATACAAACCGACAGGGAAATCTCTAAAACCTGACAACGTCCCTGAACTCTGACCTATTTGGCAATTACATTGTGGATCAGTTTTAACGCGATATCTAAAAATACAAAAGAGTTTACACTATCTACACTGATATTCCTTGAACCCGTCAGGAGGAAATCTGACGTGTAAACATACATACAGCTTCTTGTAAATAATATAGTGAGGTGTTTCCAGAGCAGCAGTCAGAATTTCTACAAATACTTTGACTATAATGGCGGGCGTTGTTCCTAAAACTTCCTGCCTCAGCTCAGAATGATTTTGGCACTATAATAAATATCTTAAAATGATAATATTTTTAAAGGTTATCAAGCCATCAATAGATAAACCCAATATTTCTCAACCTTTTTTCAATCATGGCACCCATTAAAAGTAAGCAAAACACCAAGTTTAAAAAAAATAAACATTACTTATACATAGAAATCCTGATCTTGGGAAGGAAAACAACTGCATTAATGAAATCAACTTCACATCAAAAGTTCCTCCTTCATATTAGTGGCCCCCCACAGTGGCGTACCTAGGGTATGGCAGCCATGGCAAGAGCCATGGGCACCATGGGGGGCGACAAAAAAGCCGGCCCGCACAAAAAATAGTCTGACTCCCACCCTTCCTCTTGCGGCCGCCTCCCACACTTATCTAGTCCCCGGCGCCACGATTGGCCCGCTGGAGCGCGGCGCCGGCACAGCACACGACATTAGGGAGTGAGGAGGGAAGCGACAGGCGCCCGGGCGCCCCCCATGACGGCCGATGAGTTGGTTCTGGCCAGAGTGAGTGCCCGGGTCACCTAGATAGCCATAGAGTAACTAGGGGAGGCGGAGACTTAGGCTCTGCCTACCCTCCTCTGCGCAGCGGCTTCAGTTCCTCTTCTCGGGGGTCTCCCGGGTCTGTGTGACGTGCTGACGGTGCTGCTGTGACCTGGTCGGTGAGGACTCTGAAGAACATGGAGGCTGGAGACCAGGAGAAGAGCGAGACACCAGAGGGAAGAAAAACAATTGGACCCCCCCCCCCCCCAAGCAGCAGCAGCAGGCAGGTACTAGCACAGCAGCACAGTCTTGATCATCATCATGTGCACATCATGTGTACCAGTAACCAGCGCTAAATGCAAAGCAAGTAATCAAAGCTAGTGCTCAATTTGGATTAAATAAATATGCTTAGCTATAGATATCATAAAGTGTAATAAAGTGATTTGTGCAAGTAGTACCTGCTGTTGCACAAATCACTTTTATTACACTTTATTTATAATATCTATTGCTATGCATATTTATTTAATCCATATTGAGCACGATATTTGATTGGCTACTTGCTTCTGCTTGGGCCTGGCACACACACACAATCGCACATGATGATGACTTAGACCTCTTTAACACTGAGCCGCATCAGCGGTAAAGCAGCACTATTTTTAGCGCCGCTTTACCGTTATTTTATCAACGCTATTCGCCAAAAAGGGGTTAAATCCACCCACAAAATGCCGCTGCAGTGGCGTTTTGCCAATGGTATGGCGGCGCTGCCCCGTTGTTTTTAATGGGCAGGAGCTGCAAAGTAGCTGCTGGCAGGACTTTTTGTGGCGCCCTGCCAGCGCAGCGCCCCAGTGTGAAAGCACTTGGGCTTTCTCACTGGGCTTGCAGCTGAGGCTTTTTTCAGGCGCTATGCTGGCGCTATTTTTAGCGCTGTAGCGCCTGAAAAACGCCTCCAATTTGAAAGGGGTCTTAAAGTCATCATGTGCAATTCTGCGTGTGTGCCAAGCAGATAGGGCCGACGCTACCACTAGGCAACCTAGGGAACCCAGCTGTACAGTGTCAGAGACGCTGGCGCAGCATTTATGGGTGCTGATGTTACCGTATTTATGGGGGCTGATGTTACCGTATTTATGGAGGATGATGTTACCGCATTTATGGGTGCTGGTGTTACCGTATTTATGGGGGCTGATGTTACCGTATTTATGGGGGCTGATGTTACCGTATTTATGGGGGCTGATGTTACCGTATTTATGGGTGCTGATGTTACCGTATTTATGGGTACTGATGTTACCGCATTTATGGGGGCTGATGTTACCGCATTTATGGGGGCTGATGTTACCGCATTTATGGGGGCTGATGTTACCGCATTTATGGGGGCTGATGTTACCGTATTTATGGGGGCTGATGTTACCGTATTTATGGGTGCTGATGTTACTGCATTTATGGGTGCTGGTAAGGCCGCATTTATGGGTGCTGATGTTATTGCATTTATGGGTGCTGATGTTACTGCATTTATGGGTGCTGATTTTACTGCATTTATGGGTGCTGGTGAGGCCGCACTTATGGGTGCTGATGTTACCGCATTTATGGGTGCTGATGTTACTGCATTTATGGGTGCTGGTAAGGCCGCATTTATGGATGCTGATGTTATTGCATTTATGGGTGCTGATGTTACTGCATTTATGGGTGCTGATGTTACTGCATTTATGGGTGCTGATGTTACTGCATTTATGGGTGCTGGTGAGGCCGCATTTATGGGTGGAGTCAGGGTGGAGCCAGGGGGGGTGAGGCAAAATGAGGTTTCACCTCGGGTGTCAAAAATCCTCTGTCCTTGTCGCACTGCGCCCCTCTGTCCTCATCACACTGCATCCCCCTCTGTCTGTCCCCAGTGTCCTCTCTGTCTGTTTTTTTTTTTTTGTTAAGGTTATCTGAAAGATGGGTTTCAAATGTTTTGACAGGGGCGCAGTTTCAGTTCTTGCCATAGGCACCATTTTCACTAGATACGCCTCTGGCCCCCCATCACATCAGAGCTCCCCATCACATCAGAGGTACCCCTTCACATCAAAGCTCTCCTTCCTATCAGAGGTCCCTATCACATCAGAGCTCCCCATCACATCAGAGGTCTGCATCATATCAGAGCCCCAAATACATCAGAGTTCCCCCCTTCATGTCAGAGGGCCCCCATTACATCATAGCTCCCCTTATTATCAGAGGTCCCCATCACATCAGAGGTCTGCATCATATCAGAGCCCCCTTTACATCAGAGTTCTCCCCTTCATGTCAGAGGGCCCCCATCACATCAAAGCTCCCCTTATTATAAGAGCTCCCCATTACATCAGAGCTCCCCTTCCTATCAGAGCTCCCCATCACATCAGAGGTACGCATCATACCATTGGTCCCCATCACATCAGATCTCCCCTTCCTATGAGAGGTCCCCATCACCTCAGAGCTCCCCATCATATCAGCAGTCACCATCACATCAGAGCCCCCCTTTACATCAGAAGTCCCCCCTTTACGTCAGAGGCCCCCCATCACAGCAGAGCACCCTTACATGTTCGAGGTCACCCATAACATCAGAGCTTGCATCATATCAGTGGTCCCCATCACATCAGATCTCCCCTTCCTATCAGAAGTTTCCATCACCTCAGAGCTCCCCATCACATCAGAGGTTTGCATCATATCAGTGGTCCCCATCACATCAGAGCTCCCCTTCCTATCAGAGGTTCCCATCACATCAGAGGTCCACATCATATCAGCAGTCACCATCACATCAGAGCCCCCCTTTACATCAGAAGTCCCCCCTTTACGTCAGAGGCCCCCCATCACATCAGAGCACCCTTACATGTTCGAGGTCACCCATAACATCAGAGCTTACCCTTCACATCAGAGGTTCCCATCACATCCGATTTCTCCCTTCACCTTAAAAGCTCCCCTTCACATCAAAGCCCTCCCTTCACATCAGAGATCCCGACATCACATCAGAGATCCCGACATCACATCAGAGCCCCTGTTCACATCAGAGGTCCCTATCAAACCAGAGCTCCCCTTCCTATGAGAGGTCCCCTTCACATCACAGCCCCCCATCACATGAGAGGTCTCCATCATATCAGCGGTCCCCATCAGAACCCCCCCTTTACATCAGAGGTTCCCCTTCACATCAAAGGCCCCCATCACATCAGAGCCCCCCTTCATGTTAGAGGTCACCCATTACATAACCCCCCCTCCTCTTTATGAAACAGGTCACCCATCACATCAAAGCCTCCCCTACACATCAGAGATCCCCTTTACATTAGAGCCCTACCTTCATGTCAGAGCCCCCCCCCCCCCTTCACGTTAGAGGTTTCCCATCACATAATACCCCTCCTCTTCATGTCAAAGGTCACCCATCACATCAGAGCCTCCCATCACATCAGATTTCCCGCTTCACCTCAAAAGCTCCCCCTTCATATCAGAGATCCCCTATCACATTAAAGCCCCCCTTCAGGTCAGAGGTACCCCTTCACATCAGAGCCTCCTTCACATCAGAACCCCCCCTTCACATCAAAGATCCCCATCACATCAGAGCCCCCCTTTACATCAAAGGTCAGAGGCCCCCCCATCACACCAGAGCCCCCCTTCATGTTAGAGGTCCCCCATCAAATAACCCCCCCTCCTCTTCACGTCACAGGTCACCCATCACATCAGAGCCTCCCCTTCATATAAGAGGTGTTGTGTGACGGATCTATTGCTGCTGAAGGGGGGTCTATTGCTGCTGGGATGGAGTTTATTGTTGCTGACTGTTTTACTGTCTTTCTTGTTATCATTAACACATTCCATACAAATTACTTAGTAGCACAAAATTATATTTGGTTCTGTATTCTCTAAAAGGGGTGGTACTGAGAGGTGGATAGGGGTAGAACCAAGGAATGGGACTCAGAGGTAGGTAGGGGGCAGAGACAAGGGGTGGCTCAGAAGGTGGGAGTTCCTGCACCTTTTCGCTGAGAAAAAAAGCCCTGGGTGCGATGGTCAATTGCCCACAAACTCATGGCCATTTAGTGTTACTCCATTTTGAAATTCCAAATTCAGTCCCATCTGCCGTTCCATGTAATCATTGCCGGCATTGCCCTTCAGCTCACTATCTATCCCTCAATGAAAGCTGCCATCTCTGATTTTGAAACATCTTGTTGGCCGTGTTAACAAATGGACTTCGGCTTTTACGAGCAGTAATGACAAATTAGTGCCACATGACAGCTGTAATAAATGACCAAGCAAAAGCACAAAGGATACAGAACATGGTTTCAAGGACATATTCATTCTGGGTAAATTTGGATGAAGAACAAGTGTCTGGAATATTTGTAGAACATTGCTAAAATGTCAGAAAACATCTGCAATGATGTCATTTATTTACGAAGGACACTGTTGAAGCCTAAAAAAATCCTGACCATGATCATTTTTCATTTAAATTTTTAAATTTTTTTTAATCACATTTCTAAAAAAACAAAGCATTTGTGGGTCATTTAACAATATTTTGTACTATTTTTATTTATTTTTTTAAATTTAGGTTGAATCAAATAATAAAAAAAATCTATTGACTGAAAAAACCTCTTTCATTTTCCAAAGGGTTGAAACAAGTACAGTATAATCAAACTATTTTTAGTTGCCCTTTTTAGGGCACAAAAAAAAAAAGCTCAGGTAACAGAAAGAAAAGTATTGTAATCCTTAAGTAGAACTATAGGCAAAACTTTTATTTTTCATTTCGGATAGAGTAAGGGAGGGTTATAACCCATGTTTTTTTTCAACATCTCTGCCCAATTGCGGAGATTTCCCTTCACTTCCTGTCCCATAGCCAAACAGGAAGTGAGAGGAAATCCCTGCAAATTAAAGGAATTCCCTGGTGACCCCCAAATCACCAGACCTAGTGTCCTCCTGATTGGCAGATGATCACTGCCTTTGCCTTGGTCAACATCACAGAGACTTTCTCCTGCGCACCTGTTAAAGACTTGCTTGGCTGACATTCCTTGTGGCTCCAGATCGTGCTTGCTGTTCCACCATGCTGATTTCTGGCTTCCTGACTTTCTGGCTTGTCTGATGTTTTGACTACGTTTGTTCTATTTACTTTTTTATTAAACAAGTGTGATTTAACTGTACTTCTGTCTTGGTCTGATTCCTGGTTTCTGACACATTGCTTATACTACAAGCCAAGTCCACAGTCTGCTATATCTCCCAAGGGTACATAACTCCCACCTTTTTAAAAATCTTTTGCACTTAAATATTGTTTGACAAGTGTCTTGGATAATAAAATCAGTACATTTTTACAAGTTATCTGTTTCTCATTGCTGCTATAAAACCCCACGGGGAATTCACCTAATTTTTCCAAAATTGCTATGGGCTGTGCAGCAAGCTCAGATTCTCCTCCCCCTATGCGCCCTTCCCCCAACCATAACTTCCACCGAAGCAGGAAAACCAAGAGGCGGGAGATAAAACAAGTTTTTACCAAACACAAAGCAGGATAATTAGATGTGATTCTGTGAGACAGAGGCGGGAGGAAGGGAATGGCAGAAAGTTCAATTAATGATGAAAGGTCTGCTCTAAAGAGATAATTGTGTGGCTGCAGCACCATGGACAGAAGATATAAGTCCCTTATGGTTTGGCATGTTGTAGAAGTCTAGTTGTATAAGGCAAAGGAGGTAAAAAGTTCAGACAGTTCCCTTAAACCCTGGATTCCAGGGTGAGGAGTTCATGGGCTCTAGTGATGTCATTTTCTGCTGTGTGGACCAAAATGGAAGACAGGCTTGATTGATGGTCTAATAAGTAAAGCTGTTGGGTATTTCTGTATTTTCCACGCCTGCTAATATTGCAAAGGAAAGCCAGATATGTGCAGAGATTAACTGGGAACTTCATGTCTTTGGCAAAAAGGAGATACACAGGGAATGTATGTGTGTGTTTGTGTGCGATTGGTTTAAAGAAGATTATATTTAGAGACACAGGTAAGTTGCCATTGCTCAACTGCCTCTAAAAGTGATAGTTCTTTGGCCTCCAGCTATAAAAATAAAAAAAATACATAGCCCAGCAAGAGAAAAAAAAAACGCTTTTGCTGCAATACTCACTTTTAATCTAGAGCTGTTTGACACAGTAATTCTTTTTTAGGGATGACCTTGGGTTTGGCCTGAGCCCACGTTTGTCCGAACCCAGAAGGCCCTACTCTCAGAGATGGGCCAATGGGCAGTGGATTCAATGACTTTGACCTAACATGGCCATATGGCCATGTTAGGTCAATGAGGTCATGAGAATGTCTGCCTCTTTATTTACGTCCTGCTCAAATGCAGGTCTTTGTCAGGTGCAAACATGCAAGCATCTTACCCTCGTGATAGAGAAATTAATATTTCCTTAATTGTGGCTCACTAATGTATAAGGATACCTCCAAAACCTGGTTAAGTTGCTATATACAGTAAGTACATAAGGATGGTTTTACCTTAACTGACCAAATACTACAGGAACAGGGGCGGACTGACCTTTTCGCCAACTCGGGCACTGCCCGAGGGCCCTGGGCCACTAGGGGGCCCCATCAGGGTTGATAGCCTCAGTAAAACCAGGGACAGTATGTAAAAATCTGTGTTTTTTTTTTACATCTGCCTCTGAAATGTCCCTTACCGACATCCTTTTGGTCTAAAAGTCCAGAGATTATAGCTGCCCCACCTCTCCAGTACCTTCTCAGCCAATAGAAACATGTATGTGTATACTGTGTGATTGTATACTGTGCGTGTGTATACTGTGTTGCCCCATAATCTCTGATTGCCTGGGGGCCCCATAATCTCCTATTGCCCAGGGGCCCCATGAGTTGTCAGTCCGCCCCTGTACAGGAATGTCATTGTAAACAGGCCATATGGCCAGGCCTACAAATTTCCTTTCAGGAAATGCATAGTATGTTATCTTCCTCAAAAGGTGATATAACTTTCTAAACAGTTACCATTGGTTGTTACATACTCACTAGTCCTGTATACACTACAGCTAAAACTTAGTCCTGTACAAGTGTGAGCAAGCACCTGATTGTATCATCATGTTACGCTGCAAAAATGGGTGACTTTGTGGCATCTATAGCTAAGTACTCTTACATTTTCCAATATTATTATATTTGTTATTTTGTATCTGTCTCTTTAATTACTTAATTAAATGTTATACCTACAAGGGTTTGTGAGATCATTGTTTGCAAATCTCGAAACCCCCCAAAAATGTAAACTATCCCATAACCATGGTAAAACACCTCTGTGCATTGATAACACGGGGGTGCTTGCTCAGCACCACCCTCCTTGTGTTTGTTCAATAAATATAAGGCTTTCTCTGATTGAATGTGTTGGAGATTATGATGACACCATCCTTCTCCTCTTCATACAATCAGGGAATCTGTGAATGGTGACTGTAAGGGAATTCTAGTACGTCGACTGGAGCATAGATATGTGCATAACATCGCTCATAGAAATGGACATAGGTGCATCGCTAAAAGAAATGAGCGTGGCCACATTTCTCAATGGAATGCACATGCACCCACACGTGTGCACGAATGAGGGAGCATGCCCACAGTTTCTAGCACCAAACGGGCTATTTAAGGAATTCTCTTGCTCACTGCCAGTGATGACTGGTCTTTCCCTGTGTCCTGAGTGTATCCTGTATCTGACTTCCATTGATGACCTGGCTTATTACTAACCTCATCCCCGATTCTGCTTGTTCCTCAGCCCGTTTGTTCCTGACCTTGGCTTAATTCCTGACTACGCTTCCACCTACGCTTCTGTACCTCGTTGCCCACCTGCTACCAACCTCGGCTACCTCTGTGACCTCACTCCTGTTTGAGATTTGGCTTAATACTACTTCTGAGTGTCTGCTTTGGCTGTCCTTCATTACCACTCCAATTATTATAGTGTGTTCCTGCCTAAAGCCTCCTGAGTACTTTGACAAGGCATGCTTCCAGAACCTGCGGTACATGCGGAGTGCCCCTTTAGCCCCCCGGCTGGTCCAGTGTGCATCACATCTGCTCCTGGCCTGATGTCCTACCTGACTTCTCAAGCCTGCATCTCCTGATGCACGTTCTCCTATCAACACCTGTGGGCATTTGTGTTCCTCCTGTCCCTCGGCACCATCTGTTCCACCTTTAGTCAGGGATGGAATGGCCATCGGGACTACCGGGAGATTCCCGGTGGGCCGATGGGCAGTGTGGGCCAGTTTCAGCCGCATCTGCGGTGCGCGGCGATCTACCCGTCAACCACCGACAGCTGGCGACTGACGGGTAGATCGAGATGCATGCAGAGTAGTGCAGGAATCGTTTGTCTGTAATAAGTTCTCTCTCATGTCACGCAGCGCTGCTCGCTCCCCGGTGGCCCCTCCTCTCTTCTTGTCTATCCCCATTGGCTTGTAAGATCATCTTGGATAGACGAGAAGAGAGAAGGGGCCGTCGGGGAGCGAGCAGCGCTGCGTGACATGAGAGAGAACTTATTACAGACAAATGCGTCCTGCGCTACTCTGCATGCTGGCTAGTAAGATCCCATGATGTGCCCCCTGATGTGCCCTGATGATGTGCCCTATAATGTGCCCCATTCCCTGATGTGCTATGTGCCCCATGCCCTGTGCCCTAATGTGCCCTATGCTCTGATGTGCTATGTGCCCTGATGTGCCCCATAATGTGCCATGTGCCCTGATGTGCCATAATGTGCCCTGATGTACCCCGAGCCCCGATGTGCCATATGTGCCATAATGTGCCCTGATGTACCCCGAGCCCTGATGTGCCCCGATGTGCCATGTGCCCTGATATGCCCCATACCCTGATGTGCTATTTGCCCTGATGTGCCCCGTGCCTTGATGTGCCATGTGGCCTGATGTGCCCCATGCCCTGATGTGCCCCGTGCCCTTATGTGCTATGTGCCCCATAATGTGCCCTATGTGCCCCATAATGTGCCATAATGTGCCCTGATGTGCCCCAATGTGCCATGTGCCCTAATGTGCTATGTACCCTGATGTGTCATGTGGCCTGATGTGTCATGTGGCCTGATGTGCCCCGTGCCCTGAGGTGCCCCGTGCCCTGATGTGCCACGATGTCCTATGCCCTGATGGGCCCCCGTGACCTGATGTGTGCTGTGCCCTGATGTCCTATGCCCTGATGTGCCATGTGCCCTGATGTGCTATGTGCCCTGATGTACCCCATAATGTGCCATAATGTGCCCTGATGTGCCATGTGCCATAATGTGCCCTAATGTGCCCCGTGCCCTGATGTGCTATGTGCCCTGATTTGCCCTGATGTGCTATGTGCCCTGATTTGCCCTGATGTGCTATGTGTCCCATTGTGCCCCATAATGTGCCCTGATGTGCCCCATAATGTGCCATGTGCCCTGAGCCATAATGTGCCCTGATGTGCCCCGAGCCCTGATGTGCCCCGATGTGCCATGTGCCCCGAGCCCTGATGTGCCCCGATGTGCCATGTGCCCCGTGCCCTGATGTGCCCTGATGTGCTATGTGCCCCATGCCCTGATGTGCCATGTGGCCTGATGTGCCCCATGCCCTGAGGTGCCCCATGCCATGATGTGCCCCGTGCCCTGATGTGCCCCAATGTCCTATGCCCTGATGGGCCCCATGACCTTATATGCCCGTGCCCTGATGTCCTATGCCCTGATGTGCCCCGTGACCTGATGTGCCTTGTGCCCTGATGTGCCTTGTGCCCTGATGTGCCCCGTGCCCTGATGTGCCCCGATGTCCTGTGCCATGATGTCCTGTACCCTGCTGTACTGTGCCCTGACATGCCCTTATGTGTTGTGCCCTGTACCCTGATGTGTTGTGCCCTGATGTACTGTGACCTGTGCCCTGATGTCCTGTACCCTAATGTGCTGTACCCTAATTTTCTGTACCCTAATGTGCTGGGCCCTGTACCCTGATGTCCTGTACCCTGATGTGCTGGGCTCTGTACCCTGATGTCCTGTACCCTGATGTGCTGGGCTCTGTACCCTCATGGCTATCACTGTAAAAGGCAAAAAGGCAACTATTACAGTGATTGTCAGCTTCACCTGTGGTCCCTCGGGTATGGCATGCATACTTACAATGTGCCAAGCTGGACCAATGTGAGTATGCAATATAAATAATTCCTGGATTTCAGCTTTAAGACAAGGGAAGGTTTTTAATTTACTGTGTATGACCACCTGAAATGGCTACAGACTCTTCTGGCTTGCTTTAGTACATCTTGCAACCCTGGGTACGTACTTAGGAAACGCTGCACCACCAAATCGAGGACATGTACCAGGCATAGCACATGTGTCAACTTTTCCTGTCTAAGGGTGGACAGGAGGTTTGAGCCATTATCGGACACCACCATTCCTATATCACAGAACACACAGGAGGAGAGAAGGGGGAGGATGAGGAGGAGGATTCTGGCACTTTCATAGGCTTCAAAGAAGAGGAGGGCATGTGTCAATCTGTAAGCGATGGCTTTCCAACCCCAGGACCCTTTGGAGTAGTACGTGGCTAGGAGGAGGAAGTTCCAGATGCTGTCATCCTGAGTGACCCTGAGGAGTCTGCTTCTCAAGCTTCTGCATATTTGAGGCGCCTGAGCGAAAAGACCCAAGAATACGTGGCATAAAGGAGGATGATTACTGGTTGGCAACCCTCCTTGACCACCGTTATAAGGGGAAGGTCTCAGAACTCATCCCGTCCCTACAGAGAGTGCAGAAGATAAAATCTCCTGAGGACACATTAAAGAGGATTTTATTGAATGTTTTTCCTGACTCCAGTAGGTTACAGTGTCGTGGAAAACTTCCCTTTGAGTCTTATGTTGGTCAAGAGAGGAGGGTTGAAGAAGCCGTCCACCTAATTGAGGCATTTCGGATTTTTTTTTAGTCCTCGCCGCCCAGGGCTGTCAGCTTCCACATCCCATCGGCAGCCTCTGCATCACATGGTGGATGATTACCCCGGGGGCCAAAAAAGAGGTGGAGAGCTTTTCAGCTGACGATCCACTGACTTACTGGGTCATGAGAATAGACCACTGGCCAGAACTTGCCCAGTATGCTATTGAGTTGTTGGGCTTCCCTGTATCCAACGCGCTTTCAGAATGGGCATTCAGTGCTTCAGGAGGTTTAGTTACTGATCAACACGTCTGTCCACAGACTCCATGGACCGCTTGACTTTTATAAAAATTAATCAGTCCTGCATTACCAGCTACAGTATACTCACTGTGTCTATGTTAAAGCTCTACGCATATAATAGGTGACTCTTTCTTATCAATGCAGAGATGATGATGAAGGATTTCATTGAGACCCTGAAAAGAAATATTAAAATGCAAATGTGCCATAAAAAAGGAACATTTATAATTTCTTACGACAATGAAAAATGCTTTCCTGGCAGGAATATTTCACAGCGACACAATGCGAGCTCAGAAATGGTTCATATGTGTACAATGTCTAACAGATGGCATGAGAGATTTTATTTTTCTGTTTGTCTGAGAGTCTGAATGAAGCGCCGGCTCAGCCTTTTACCATCAACGTCTCCGCGGCCCTTTCCAGACGCTGCCTGTGAAGCCGCTCAGCGCAGCACAATTTTTATTAAACAGTAACCATCTTAATAAATAACAGGGGTGAAGGAGTCACTGCCTTAAACATTGTAACATTTTTTACAAATGACTGTTTAAGCCAGCCACGGTTATGGTGCAGCAGAGCATGATGGGACGGGAAAGATGAATCGTCTGCTCTGAGCCCAATAATTAGATATATTATTTACGCCACGGTTTATGAATAAAAGACTGTAACTTGCCAACCAAGCGATTTTGTGCTGTTTGAGCTTCTGAATTCTTGAAATGCAGCACTCTAAAATTAGAAGAATTTTAAAGAGAACTGGTTACATACTGTAGGCGTGCACAGCCTATTGCATTAGGGTGTGCACCTCAAAGCTTAAACTCATGCATGTGTATACCAGAGGTGGCTTGTCCATTAAGGGCACATGGGCGCCGATTCCCCATCCATGCATCTGGCCCCCATACAGGATGCCTGGTGCATGAATTCCAATGCGGGGGGGTGTTTTTTCTGAAGCACGTGATTAGAGCCTGAGGCTGTAATAGGCATTAACCACTTCAGCCCCGGACCAATTGGCAGCCAAAGGACCAGGCCCCTTTTTGCGATTCGGCACTGCGTCGCTTTAACTGACAATTGCACGGTCGTGCAACGTGGCTCCAAAACAAAATTGGCGTCCTTTTTTTCCCACAAATAGAGCTTTCTTTTGGTGGTATTTGATCGCCCCTGCGGTTTTTATTTTTTGCTCTATAAACAAAAATAGAGCGACAATTTTGAAAACAATGCAATATTTTTTGCTTTTTGCTATAATAAATATCCCCAAAAAATATATAAAAAAACATTATTTTTCCTCAGTTTAGGCCGATGCGTATTCTTCTACATATTTTTGGTAAAAAAAATCGCAATTAGCGATTATTGATTGGTTTGCGCAAAAGTTATAGCGTTTACAAAAATAGGGGATAGTTTTATAGCATTTTTATTAATATTTTTTTTTTACTAGTAATGGCAGCGATCAGCGATTTTTATTGTGACTGCGACATTATGGCGGACACATCGGACATTTTTGGCACATTTTTGGGACCATTGTCATTTATACAGCAATCAATGCTATTTAAATGCATTGGTTCCTGTATAAATGACAGTTGTAGTGAAGGGGTTAACCACTAGGGGGAGGGGAGGGGTTATGGGCTGTGACGTGTGTGTTTTTTTTACATTAGGGGGCGGGGCTGACGTCTGACGTCATTGATCGGCTTTCCCGATGACAGGGAACAGCCGATCAATGACAGGCAGAGTAGGAAGCGCGGGGAGAGGTTTGTTTACACAAACCTCTCCCCGTTCTTCAGCTCCGTAGCCCAATCGCGGGACACCAGCGGCGATCGGGTCCGCTGGTCCTGCGGCCGGGGTCATGGAGCCCCCGACCGGGTCGCAAGCGTGCCGCGACCCACAGGCAGGCACATGCACGATCACGTACAGGTACGTGATTTTGCCTGCCCGTGCCATTTTGCCGCAGTATATCTGCGTTAGGCAGTCGGGAAGCGGTTAACAATAACCAACATTACAAAGTACACAGTACACATTGGTTGACATGATACCTAAGTCAGTCATAGATTTAAACCATCTAGACCAGATAACATCAAAGTCTCCAGTTTGATACGAGGGGATTTGTTCTGCCATATTAATCGCCTAAATATAGTGTTTATCTTAATAAAGATCCGGATAGGTATCCAAATCGGGGCATTATGTAAAAAATAAAGAAGCTGAGGCATCCATATAATTTTTATTAAATTGATACGACCTATTAGCGATAAAGGGAGCTTAGTCCAGGTTTTACTCTGATTTTGAAATCTAATAAGTAATGGAAATATATTATCTACAATATATGACTGTGGGGAGTCCGACATAGTTATACCCAAGTATTTTATAGATGATACAACCTTAAAATGAGAAAGTATAGGTGGTAGTGGATTCAGAAGGGGGTCTAAAGGCATCAACATGGATTTCTCCCAGTTTATACCTAGACCGGAAAACCTTCCAAACTCCTTAACGTGTTCCATTACTATCGGCAGAGATGAACAGACATTAGACATGAAAAAGAGAAGATCATCCACATATAGTGATATCTTTTCCTCCATGTCTCCCCTAATCAGACCAGTAACATTAGGAGAGGCCCGTATAAGACATTACAAAGGCTCTATGGCCAGGGCAAAAAACAGGGGAGACAACGGACACCCCTGCCTAGTGCCCCGGAAAAGTCTATAACTAGGAGATTGAAAGCCATTCATCCTAACCGATGCCCCCGGAGCAGTGTATAACAACCGGACCCACTTACAAAAAAACAGAGCCAAGCCTGAATTTATCAAGAATGGCCCACAAATATGGCCATTCGACACAATCAAAGGCCTTTATTGCATCTAGTGCTAAAAAAGCATGGTTTGAATGGCCCGTCTGATATATGAAACATATGAAATCTGCACGTCTGATATTAAATGCTGTTGATTTGTTGGCCATAAATCCTACCTGATCTGGATGAATATTATACTGCTAATAACCTTATTTAGTCTAGTTGCAAGTATCTTCGCAAGAATTTTAACGTCTGTAGATAATAGAGAAATTGGTCTATAAGATTCAGGGTGTAGCAAATTTTTATCCTTTTTGGGTATGACTACTATTACGGATTGTCCCATAGAGTCTGGGAGCTGGTCTGTATGAAAAGCCTAATTTAGTGTGCTAAGAAGAGCAAGAAGCAATTCTTTATTATATTTTTTATAGGTCTCAATAGGGAGGCTGTTGGTCCCTGGGGCCTTGGCATTTGAAAAACTAGCCACTGCATTTTCTACTTCCATTAAAGTGAGTGGGGCATTGAGAATTTCTCTCTCTTCTATTGAAATAGCCGGGAGATCAATACTGGCCATGTAACTAGATGATGTAACTTTGCAAGGGTAAAATCTGCCCTGGAAGTAAATAAATCTAGATAATAGGACTAAAAGATAGATCTAATTGAACTAGTCTGGTTACAAACCTCCCCCTCTACATTCATTAAGGCTGAAACATGATTGGGACCATGATTGGGACCTTACTATCTGAGCCAATAATCTACTGTTCGCTTCTCCCTCAACCCAGCTAAGTCTCTTCTGAAAAAAGAGTTACATGACTGCTGAGGCGCAATGGGCCTAGGTACAAATGAATGTAACACCATGGTATCAAATCCCCCCACCACCCTTGCCCTTTTACCCCATTAAAACTCTTACAACCATTAGGTTGGAAAGGACAAGGCCACAGCTTTATTAAATTCCAACACGTTACATGTGAACACATTTAACCAGTGCCAGTCACAGTCGTACTGTGAGCACTCAATACCAAAAGGGGGAAGTGGGGCCTGTCCTTACCGAAAGTGCTGGACAGGCAGCCTAGTTGAAATTTTTTCATTAATGGCATAGCCCATTACAGCAACTTTAAATGCTGGCAATGTCAAGAAACCCCCATCCGCACGTCAGTGGATAGCTGACGAGCGCCCCACCACGGCCAGCGCCTGTTCCACACCACGCTGCAGGCCGTGGTTGAAGATGTCCAACCCAATGTCATTCAGGTGAATGCAATCCGGTCTCAACAGATCATAATTAGCATCTTCCAGATCCTTGTGTTGGATGACGAACCCCCCGATTTGCCAAACAAACTTGGCGACCTGGGCGTTAACTTTGTGACGGAAGCGTTCCAGTCGGGGCCCATAGCAAGCGAGGCATGATTTCAGACCAGATGAGCACCAAATTGGTATAAAGTGCATAGCATTGAGCAATGTCCAGCTTGATAGCAGAGATTAAGTCCACATAACGTGTATAACCCACATCATTCCCTCAGCATAAAGAATCAAGATGATGGGGCCAGACACATGGGACCGAAGATGCAAACACTTCGAAAGGACTTGAGGCCAGCGTAACCCACAGAGCCCAAGCCAGGGGATCCTGGCAAGATCATAGGTAAAACCCAAATTCCTCCCGTAGCTTCGAACTTCCGCCCGACGAGCGTCCCAGTAAATAAAGGAATCTCCAACGATCCAGATCAGAGCCAGGTGATGATCTAAAAAATTAAAACAACAGGTGTGGGTGGACGTACAAAGAAAAACTAGACCTTTCCACCAACCCAAACGCTGGAGTTCCATATCAGAGAAACCCATGCCCAAATCAGCGTTGGCAGCACCTATGTGAAAGGAGTGGGTCGCAAAGTCATGCGAAGTGAGGCCCAGTTTCTCAAGGCAGCAACGAAAAACCTGCTCAGAGAGGAGGAATCGGCGTGGACAAAGAAAATAGGGGACGGGAGCATAAGGACAGGGGAAGGCCAACGAAACAGGGCAGAAGGGTCCCCCGCAAGGGTATAAAACAACTCTTCTGCCGTTACCAAAGCTGTCGGTTTCAGATGTACTTAACGAAACCGACACGCAGTGCTCAGAGAAGGTAACATCCTCCACCAGAACGCCGCCCACCGAGGATGTGGATTTTGAAACCAGTTCGCCGATGCGAAAAGCCCTGAAAAACACCCAAGAGAAGTCCACTTGGAAAAGAAGAGTCTCGAACGGGGAAAAGCAAATGGACAGCAACAGGGAAAAGATACCAGAGAGAATAGTGAGGGAAACCGGGCGCCCAGAATCGGAAGAATGGGTTGCACGTCTCCAACCCCGCAGGCCTACAGTACAGGAACACTTTTGTGATGTCTTCCCACCCAAGGAGCTGAAACCAGAAGGACAAAGCAGACATAGCTGACGAAACTGTGGAACCAGAAGAACCTTTTAGTAGCAAATAAACAAGATAAGAAAATAAAGCCACGTGTCTTTCCTTTGAAGACGAGATGGAAAACTCCTGGACCCATTCGTCCCACACACGACAGTCCGTGGGGACAGCGATGCCCAGAGGAGGTCTAGCAAAAATCGGCAACGAGGTTCCACAAGTAGGCTGGACAGGGGAGGCCCTCCAGGGAAGCCGACAGAGCCAGGGCGCAGAAACAATCGAGCTGTGAACAAGAGAGGGCATCAGCAATATCGTTAGCAGTTCCAGGGACATGCCTAGCTCTAAAGCATATGTTAAACTGTAGGCACTTTAGAACCAAAAACTGCAGCAACAATTTGACCAGAGGGGATCTAGCAGACTTTTGATTGACCAACTGGACCACGCCCATGTTATCGGACCAGAAAACCACCTGACGATTGCGCAACCGCTCACCCGGCTCAATGGCGACAATAATCGGAAAGAGCTCCAGCAGGGTGAGGTTGCGCAAAAGATACATGCGGGCCAATGAGACTGGCCAACACTCAGCATACCACTCCCCCTGGAAATAGGCACCGAAACTGTGAGTTTGGTATCTCCTCCAGCAGCCAACATGACTGGCCATTGTGGGACTGGAGAAAGCATAGCCACATCCCCAAGTCATCCCGCATTGACTTTGTGATACGAATATAATGGTGGGGGGTAGCCACCCCCTTCATGGCCCACGCCAGGCGTCTAAAGAAGCCCTCCCCATATGGATGACTCGACAGGCAAAGACCAAGTGACCCAGCAAGGACTGAAGCTGTTTTATCTGCAGTTTTTTAGCCCCTTTTGCCAAGCGGAGCAGGGAGAGAAGCCTGGCCAACTTGTCACTGGGCAGCCGAAAAACCATCGCCATGGTGTCGATTTCAATACCCAAAAAAGCCCAAAACGTCACAGGGCCCTCGGTCTTGTCAGCTGACAGCCGAATGTCAAACCACTCACAGGTGTCCTGAAAAACAGACAGGAGCTGCTGGCACCGACCGATGTCAGCTGGGCCGAAGAGGAAGTCATTCAAGTAGTGCAACACATGCAAACCAGCCGCCTGGACAACTACCCATTCAAGGAAACAACTGAAGAGTTCAAAGAAATAACAAGAAATGGCACAGCCCATGGGAAGGCACGTGTCAAAAAAGTAGCTTCCTTGAAAGTAGCATCCAAGCAGATGGAAGCATTCCGGGTGGAACGGAAGGAGGCGGAAGGCGGACTCAATGTCCGCCTTGGCCAGCAAAGCCGAAGGACCAGCCGCCCTGATCAAGTGGATCGCCATATCGAAAGAGGCGCAGTGGACCCTGGATTCCTCCTTGCCGATGTCGTCATTGACAGAGGAGCCAGAAGGATAGGACAGGTGGTGGATAAGGCGGAATATCCCCTCAGCCCTTTTGGAGACCACACTGAGGGGAGAAACCCTCAGGTTGTGGAAAGGGGGAGATCAAACAGCCCACCATACGCCCCAAATCCAATTCCTTCTGGAGTTTCTCGGCCACCACGGACTTGAATTGAACAGCCGTTTTTAAGGAGTAAAGGGGATCCAAAAACCATGGTCCAAACCGTCCCTCCAGATCAAGGCACCCCTAAGGGGGTACCAGTCTAGCCAGGGAAGCATCTCTGAGACGATCACTGGGGTCCTCTGGTTTAGAAATGTCAGGCTTGGCCTCCGGAAAGTGGTTGTTTTTCCTTTCAGAAGCACTGGCTGGCTGGGAAAGCACCCCCGCAAAGTGGCACACGGTTTACCACTTGCAGTGGCTCTCATTAAACAGTCAGCATAAACCTGTTTTGGGGGCAGCCGATGCTCTGGAGAGCGCCGGCTGGGGACTGAAAGGACGAAGGCCTGTGGTGGTACATGAGCAATAACCACAGGCTACCATCCTGACAATGAAAGCGGAACTCCTTTCTTGACTCCATTTTTTGGCGAAACTGGGTGTCGTAGTGGAACCAACACTGACCCCCGTACACTTTGTAGGCACCCCAAATGAGATCAAGATAGCAAAAGAGTGATGCAGCCAAGATCTCAGGAGAGAGGTGGGGGGACATCTCAGGAGAGAGTGAGAAAAGCCAGTCAGCCTGGCCTTGGAGAGCCAGCTCGTGGACCCTGGCCAACAGGCGGTCAGTGTCCATGGCCGAGGGTGCAGGGGCCACAGCAGCTCTTCCATCCACTTCTTCTTCCGAAAGACCCAGAGTACCCTGGGGCACACGTTCCCTGAGCACAGGCCCACCCCATCCCCCATGTTGCCACCAATCATCACCATCCACCCCTTTGTCCGGCATCTGGCCATGCCCCCATCAGTCAAGGCTGTCTTTCCCTGAAGGGGGGTTCAAGAGGCCTTCAAAAGGTGAACTTATCCATTATTAGAACACAGGCCAGCTACAAAAGAATGCAACAGAACCACAAACATTACTTTACTGAGCCCAGGGTCTGCAAAAGTCTCTGTCGTAAATAATTATAAACCATCTTGTGAGAAATACGTATCGTCAGACTGGGGGTTAGTGACCTACCTGTATGCTTTCAGTTTCATACTCCACTATTTTTACTGTGATGGATTTGCCTTCATAAAAAGTAGTTATACTAATGTATGAGAATATTTCCACCTGTTAGACACCAAAAAGGGTCCAGGAGGCTAATAAGACATATTAGATGATATATGCATACGATCCATATTTGGTTTCTAACAAATCATAATTTAATTCTGTTCAATAATATGTTGGTTGTTGGATTGTAAAACCTTGTCAGATGGAAACATAGATGTATTAGGATAATTGGAACTGAGGGTGTGTCTGCTGAGCATAATAAAATATTTCCAACATCTCTCCACCACACCTCTTTTTATTGGATGTAGTTAGATCTGCATTGTCCTCTCCATAGCCAACAACAAAGAACTTTGCATCTCTATATTTTGAGCTCTGTTACATTCCTGTCTGGGTGTGGCAACAAGTGATATATACATTTTGTTTACATGAAATTGCAACAGCAGATGGTGTGTGGTTCCATTAAAATGGTAGTGGCTAGTGCGTGTGTAATGGTGTGACAATCAATTGCTGCCTCACACACTGAACCTAATTTATTAATACCTACAGTATACAGTATATGTACACTGATGATTCAGCTGTGCACAGAAAAGCAAAATGCATCCTTACAGAAATGCTTGTCAGTGATGCATGCAAACCCATGTTTAAATGCAAAAATTACTAACATGTGTGCTACATAATGTAAGCTTAATATACATCGACTAATCCCTAGGATGCCTAAAAGAAAAATATGATTTCTCTACTGTTTTGGGTACTATGTATGACTACAAGGAGAAACCTGCAGAGGATCTGGGGTGGCAAGTGGCAGCTAACAAGCAGGGAACCAGGGAAAATACCAGATTTATGCAGATATAGGCTAAATCTGATGATCAAACATAGGGTAGAAGTTCTGCGTTCCGTTTAAATGTGGTCAATGAGGGTCCGAGATTGTGGGGGGGGGGGGGGGGGGGGTTGTGTTGGGAGGAGGAATTTGGGGGCATCAGGGGGTAAGAATAGTTATAGGAGGGGAAATTTTAGGGGGTGTGCTAGGAGTGGTGATTTGGGGGGGGGATTTGTGTTGGGAGGGGGAACAGGATTTGTGCTAGAAGGGGGTATTTGGGGGGGGGGTTGTGCTAGAAAAAAAGATATGGTAGGAGGAAAGAAATTTGTGCTAGGAAGGGATTTTTTTGGGGGGGGGGGGGGGGGGGGTTGTGTTATTTATGATGGTTGGGGGGTATTTGTGGTAAGAGGGGAACTGTGGGGGAGGGAGGGATTTGTGCTAGAATGGGCAATTGGGGGAGGTGAATTTGTTTGTCGGGGATTTGGAGTGGGAGGGGAGATGATTTGTGCTCAGAGAGGACATTTGAGGGGTAGAGGATTTGAGCTTGAAGGGGGAAATAGTTTTTTGGGGGAGGGGGGATTTGTGCTGGGGGCATATGGGGAGAGGGGTTAAGATTTGTGCTGGGAAGGAGGGAATTTCAGTGAAGGGTGGATCTGTACTGGGAGGAGGGGGAATATATGCTTAGGGACAGGGGCATTGCTAGGTCTACAAAAGATTTGGGGCTAAAGCCTATAGCAGCGTAGTAAAAGTCATTACACTTGGGCAGGCATACACATGTATATAATGTGTGTGTGTGTGTATATATATATATATATATATATATATATATATATATATATATATATATGTGTGTGTGTGTGTGTGTGTGTGTGTATATATATATCCCCCAGAGAGCCTCCCCCTTAAATCAGGATCCCCAGAGAACCCCCCACTTACATCAGGGTCCCCAGAGAGCCCCCCTCCCCTTGGGGACCCCTGCAGAGACTCGGGGCTATGGGCCCCAGATTCAGGGCTATAGCCACAAAAGCCACCCCCTAGCGACGCCACTGCTTAGGGGTAAGCATGGGGGGTAAGATTTGTGATGGGAAGGAGGGAATTTCAGCAGGCGGTGGATTTGTACTGGGAAGAGGGGACTATATGCTTAGGGGGTAAGCATGGGAGTAAGATGGGGAGAGAGGGTATCAGAAACCATAAAATCAGACCGAGACAGAAGCACAGTTAAATCACACTCGTTTAATAATAAAAGTAAAAAGAACAAATGTAGTCAAAACATAGCCAAAGTTCAGTAACCGGAACGGATCGTCGGCCAAGCCAGAAGTCAAGGATCAAAGTAGTGGAACAGCAAGCAGGATCTGGAGCCAGAAGGGATGTCAGCAAAGCCAGTCTTTAAAACAGGAACGCAGGCGATAGTTTCTTGTGATGTGACCAATGCGAAGGAAGAGCTCCTCTGAACTGGACGGCTTAACCACATGCCGACCGGCGCACGACGATATACGTCGACAGAATGGCACGTACAGGCAGGAGGGCGTATATATACGTCCCTCCTTTCGCCTGTCCGTGCCATCGGGAGCGCGCCGGGAGCGGCGCGCTCCCGCGCCGGTCGGGACCCCCGTGAGTCCGGCCGCGGTCCCCGCGGACTCGATCGCCGCGGGGACTCCCGCGATCGTCTCACGGAGCGGCTGAACGGGGAGATGCCGAGATAAACAGCATCTCCCTGTTCTGCCTAGCAACTAGTGACGCCGATCTCTGCTCCCTGTGATTGGAGCAGAGATCAGCATTCACTAGCTGACAGCCACGCCCCCCCACAGTAAAAAACACACCCCTAGGCCTACTTAACCCCTACACTGCCACCTTGTGGTTAACCCCTAAACTGCTAGTGTCATTTATACAGAAATCAATGCATTTAAATGCATTAATTGCTGTAAAAATGACAATGGTCCCAAAAATGTGTCAAAAATGTCCGATGTGTCCGCCATAATGTCGCAGTCACAAAAAAAAAAAAAAATCGCAGATCTCCGCCATTAATAATAAAAAAAAAATTATTAATAAAAATGCTATAAAACTATCCCCTATCTTGTAAACGCTATAACTTCTGCGCAAACCGATCAATAATCTCTTATTGCGATTTTTTTTACCAAAAATATGTAGAAGAATACGTATCGGCCTAAACTGAGGAAAAAAAATGTTTTTTTTATATATTTTTTGGGGATATTTATTATAGCAAAAAATAAAAAATAATGCATTTTTTTCAAAATTGTCGCTCTATTTTTGTTTATAGCGCAAAAAATAAAAACCGCAGGGGCGATCAAATACCACCAAAAGAAAGCTCTATTTGTGGGAAAAAAAGGACGTCAATTTTGTTTGGGAGCCACGTCGCACGACCGCGCAATTGTCAGTTAAAGCGACGCAGTGCCGAATCGCAAAAAGGGGCCTGGTCCTTTGGCTGCAAATTGGTCCGGTCTGAAAGTGGTTAAGTAGGCAGGACTGACCAGCAGGATCAACTTCAGCTGGGTAACTGTGGAGAGATAGGAGCTGGCAATTAGCCGACAGCTGAGTGGCCCTGACAGAGGGTTTGAGCTGGGGGGGGGGGGGGTAAGATTTGTGCTGGAAAAGAGTGAATTTCAGCAAGGGGGAGGATTTGTACTGGGAGGGGGGGGGATTTATGCTTAGGGGGTAAGCATGGGGGTTAAGATTTGTGCTGGGAAGGAGGGAATTTCAGCAGGGGGAAGATTTGTACTGGGAGGAGGAGGAATATATGCTTGGGGTAAGCATGGGGGGTAAGATGGGGAGAGAGGGTTTAATCTGGGGGGGGGATAGGGGGTAAGATTTGTGCTTGGAAGGAGGGAATTTCAGCAGGGGGGTGCATTTGTACTGGGAGGAAGGGGAATATATGCTTAGAGGGCAAGCATGGGGGTTACGATTTGTGCTGGGAAGGAGGGAATTTCAGCAGGGGGAAGATTTGTACTGGGAGGAGGGGGGATATATGCTTGGGGTAAGCATGGGGGGTAAGATAGGGAGAGAGGGTTTTATCTGGGGTAGGGGGTAAGATATGTGCTTGGAAGAAGGGAATTTCAGCAGGGGGGTGCATTTGTACTGGGAGGAAGGGGAATATATGCTTAGAGGGTAAGCATGGGGGTTAAGATTTGTGCTGGGAAAGAGGGAATTTCCGCAGGGGGTGGATTTGTACTGGGAGGAAGGGGAATATATGCTTAGGGGGTAAGCATGGGAGGGGGGGTAAGATTTGTGCTGGGGCATATGGGGGAGAGGATTTTAGCTGGGGGGGGTAACATTGCTGGAAAGGAGGGAATTTCAGCAGGGGGTGAATTTGTACTGGGAGGAGGGGGAATATATGCTTAGGGGGTAAGCATGCAGATGAGTGCTCAATTTTTTGGGGGTGTGGGATTTTTGTCGACACATAATGGTGTCGACACACATTTGGCATGTTCACCCTGGGCTCTAGATGATCTTGTCCTGGCACTGACTGATGTTAATGTTGACTAGCAGTTTAGTACAGTTTTCAAATATTTTCTTTCCTTTTAATTGGTTTCTTTATACAAGCTATGGTGGAGCTAACACCAAAACATCCTGCCAGAGTTTATTTTTATTTTATTATCAAACTATATTGGGAATGCTGTCATGTGGGATGGACACTGTCCACAAATAACACTGAGCTTATTTCAAACAATTCATGATATAATCAAAAACACTCCCGTTAATCCTGCACGGAGGAGCTCTACGCGGTGTGTTTATTATGGAGAAAAGATACGATTTCACTATGTAAGAGGGGAGAGATTAAATCGCTTGTAATTGTGATGCGCTCACTCAGTGAGTGACATGATAAGATGGAGAAACAATAAAGGCCATAAAGGAGCCGTACTCTACCTGTCTGATATGCTGTAGATATGCATCCGTCATGCTGGGAATCATATCTCATCGAACAGAACCACCATCTTTTCTGGCCTAATATAAAAATACCTCCCGGGACCAGATCTGAGACAGAAGTGAATACAAGGTGCAGAAAATGCAATGTAAAAGATACACTTCTCATTTATCAAATACAAATAAACCGTATCGTCCGTCTGATCTACATTTTCACAACGCAATTCCTGCCGTTTTGTTTTACAACATTTTACTTTTTTATGCCAACTATATAGGTCTGTTAAAGGCCTGTTCACACGATCACCTTCATAGTGCATTTTTTGGTGCACTTTATTCTGATTTGCTGCAGCTTCTAAAGCACATTGTGAGAAGCTCTTACCACATGATTCAGTCCTTGGTCGTAAGGAGTTCCTCATAGGTCAGACAACATGTCCCTCTTCTCATGCCAGCAATGGACAAAGACCATAGCCTTCTGGTGGTGCGTCCTGTCGGAATCCAATCCCTGGTCTTCTCGGTACCATCTACAGGAATTACCCTAAAGCCCCATACACACGGTCGGATTTTCCCATGGATTCTGTCCTATCGGACAATGTTGTCGGAAAATCCGACCGTGTGTAGGCACCATCGGACAGTTTCCATCGGATTGTCCGACGGACAAAGTCCTATCTCCTGCTGGATAGATTTTTCGACAACAAAGTCCGATCACACCAAATCCGATCATGTGTATCGAATTCCTGACGGACAAAGTGCCACGCATGCTCAGATCACATTACAAGACCAAAGCTATTGGCTACTAGCCTCTACGTAGTCCCGTCGTAGGCAACAAACGTCACCACGTTCAGAATGATCGGATTTTCCGACAACTTTGTCCGACCGTGTGTACGCAAAACCAACATCGGACAAAGTACGACGGACATGATCCGACGGACCTGGTCCTCGGATAATCCGCGCGTGTGTATGGGGCTTAAGCCTAACTGACCCACTGCCGTACGGTAGGTGGGTCCAACATCGCTGGTAAGTGTATTAATTTCATACCTGCTGGAGATCCGTGTGTATACATACCTGAATCTGTGCTCCCAGTGATTCTTCAATATCATAACATTCCATATGAAAGGATGTCTTATGTTACATGTCACATGTCATATGTCACATCAAATCGTCTTTGAGCAAGGACTTTGTCACCTATATTTATATTGTGTCTAGTTCAATCGCACAATATTGGACTTTTTACACATCATTCATTTGTTATCTGTGAATTATTTCGTTTTACTATTCATTTCACTTTGTTAGCGCTACACATTGGTTTTTATCTGTTCATTTGACTTTGTTTGTTAGGGTGTTGGCTGCTTTCATATATATTTTCACAATATATTTTGTTTTCATCACTGTATAATTTGAACCACATTTTTTATTATATAGCAATATTTTTGGGTTAGCGCAGTGTTTCGCCCACTTCACTTCGTCTCCCAGCATCAGCCTTGATTATCTGCAGCAGCAGTAGCAGAACAGCATAGCCATGTGAAATCAAAATATAAGAGCGCTACCCAGTGCTAAATGCTAACACAACATTACCACAGTGCAATAAATTATTCCATATAAACAGCAATAATGCATAACCATAAATGAATTAAAGTCTGTGCAAATTCAAAATCTTTAAAAGTTCATGAATTTTAAATCTTCCAGTGCAGCTTCTAATTTTCAATGTGCAGTATAAAGTGCCAAGTTCTGAAAAGACAAACTGTGCAGTCCGTGCTCCCCTCTGTGTGCCCTCTCACTCACCAGCAGTGATGTAAGTAACTGAGTTAAAATAAACTGAGTTACCTAACACAGTTACTTTAGAGGGTAACGAGTAATCTAACTGATTACTTTTCCCCTCATGGTAACTCAGTTCCCATTACTTTGGCTTAGTTACCCCAATTACATCTACCGCCACTAGATGGCAGTAGTGTAATTCCGGTGTCCTGCCGAAAAAGTTCCCCCGCCGGATAAGGACCCCCTGTACTGTGCAGGCGCAGGGCTTGCACAGTACGAAGGACTACAGCTCTGAGTGAACTCTACACCGTGCAGGCGCCGTTAACATGTAATTGTACGAGGCGATGCCGCACGCTCCCGATGCTCGTGCTACTCTGCAAGGGGCGTCTATCGTGTAACTAAGGGGCGGGTCTAGTATTACTGTAACCAAGGGGCGCGTTTATTATTATTGTTATATATCGAGCTCTGCCCATTAATTTAACATTCACCCTCTTCTGTAGCCATCCGCCCCTTACACAATATAATAATAATAGACCCGCCCCTTGCTTACACGCTATAACAGATCTGCCCCTTGGTTAGAGTAATAATAGAGCAGCCCCTTGGTTACACGATATATAACAATAATAATAAATGCGCCCCTTGCTTACAGTAATACTAGACCCGCCCCTTAGTTACACGTATAGAATATTAAAAAAAAAAAAAGGCACAGTTACTTTGCTGAGTAACTAATTACTTTTCCAATGTAGTAACTGAGTTACTAACGCAATTACTTTTTGGGAGAAGTAATTTGTAACTTAACTAATTACTTTTTTAAAGTAAGATGACCAACACTGCTCACCAGATATCCATGACTCCCATGACAGAAGTCATAAAGTCATAAAGGATAGATAGGCTATAGCATAGCCATGATGTGGCTTTGGGTCTCTGACACAATTGTCACAGCAGCAACATCCCTGAGTCATTTCTTCTGAACTCCAGCACTATAAAACATAATTTTGGATTCCAGAGGGAAGGACTCAGGCTGTTGCTGCTGTGAGAGCTGCCAGGGCACTTGCCAGAACTCCAGAGCAGTGTTGCCAACCGCCAGTATTTTTACTGGCAGCCAGTAAAAAATGGGCACTTTTCTCCTGCCAGTAAATGCCAGTAAAAGAAAAAGGTTGCCAGTAAAAAATATGGCTGTAAAGCTTGGCCGAAACCATCCGAGTCCTTGCTACAGTGTGTTCAGACTGTGCCGGCAGTGTGGCACGTGAAGTCATGATGCAAGGGAATGGAGCAGCCGGAGCCTCATGTGCAGGTCTGCAGAACAGGAGGAAGGCAAGCCGGGAGTGGACTGAAGGGACCACCTGGACCGAAGAGAGGGTCACTGTGACTCTCCATGCCAGGAGGGGACGTGTCATGTTGGTGAGGTGCCATCATCATCTATGCTGCTGCACACTGCTGTCAGTGTCACTGTGAGAGTCAATTTCATGTGTGCCGCCCATTCTAATTTCTTGGCCTCTCGATTCCTGTCCCTGAGCTACTTATTTACTAAAAAAAATAAAATAAGAAATATGTTTTTGCCTTTAATATCTACCTTAGATCACTTTGCTAATTGCACTTAAAACTGTCATTTTGTAACTTGTAGATATGCCAGTAAAAACTTGACAGTGCCAGTAAATTTTGGGTGTCATGTCAGTAAATTTCAATCTGGTAGGTTGGCAACACTGCTCCAGAGTCACATGACTGTGCTGTCCTGCTACTGCTGCTGCAGAGAATAAAGGCTGCTGTTGGGAGAGACTGTCTGCTGCAGAGCTTGGACCATGTGTTGCTGTGCTGGGATCTGCTGGCTACAGTGACAAGTAAAAAAAAATCTGGTAGTTTAACTCACCAGCGGCCTCCAAAAAATAAAGTATGTATGGGTGGAATGGCCCTTTTTCATATTTTGTGAGTGCCTATTTCCCTATTACTATACTACAAAGAGAAATGAATAGTAATTAGAAAAGTCCACAAAAGCCTAATTAAAATGTGAAGAAAGTAAATAAAGTCTGGGCCAGATTCCGTTATTTTTATTTCCTGGAAGAAGTGATGTGATTCTCCAACTCTCAGAATATCAGAGATCCAAATCTATTGCTGCCAGGCTGCCTCTGGAATGTTTCCTGATTGGGTCTATCTTCCCAAATAACAGTAATTTTATCTCCTGTTCCACATGATTTCCAGAATAGCTCCGCTAAATGCTTCTATAGCGGCCACATTCTAGTGCAGGTTATAATTTTAGAAAGCCGACAAATGATCTGTAAAAAAATAAAAATTCTTTGTGCGCGTATATTATTTTTTTGGAACAGCTTCTTGAACAAGGCCTGAACAAGGACCTTCATAGCAGGATCACCAGGGATTCTTTTACTGAAAGCTATTTTAGAAATAATCTTAAAGTGGAACTTCTCTCTCCCAATCAACATTGATTATTTTTAATCCTTATTCTGCTAGCATTAGAAAATATATAGGAAAGTATATTGTATTCACTTGTTTTAGACTTTTGTTTTACATTTCTTTAGTTACTTCCTGGTTTATTGTCTAGTTAGTTGGTTAATTTGTTTTAGATTATTTTGAACATGTAAAAAAACATAAAAAATAAAAGACGTAATCATTCAGTAGTAGACAATCACAAAACAACTAGTTACAAGAGAGGGCAAAAAAAAGAAACCTATAAAAAATTATTTAGTTTACATATCGGAAAAGGATCGGGAAGAAGTACAACCGTATTTAATCCCACCCCTTCTCCATAATTAATAATAAACTATTAAGAGTTCCATCGCTATAAAGTCATACAATAATTAATAATTCAAATACTCCTGGATGATTCAGAGATCCCGGGAGACATCAAGGTATCAATAATAAGGAGCCTATTCCAGGCCCGTAAGCTTATAGTACAAAAATGGGTATCCTCACATCCACCAACATTAGCAAAATGGAAAACACAAATAAGGGAAACATTTTGGATGGATGACGAGATGGGAATCTATGAGGAAAATTGAGAGAGAAGAGGGGGAACTTTGGGGTTTATTTTGGGTGGGTTTTTTTTTTTTTTCTGTGTGCTATGTATTTTTAATATGTATGTGGGTGGAATGCTGTGTGTATTGTTTGTGTATAAAAAGCAATAAAAAGATGATTTGATTAAAAAAAAAAAATAATTCAAATATAATATACTAATTGCCAATAATCTAACTCCACCTAGGTAAATGATGTCATACATCCCAGGAGTCTTTGGGAGAAGAGGAGAGGAGGAGTTTTCTCAGCTATATTTTTTTTCTGTGTGCTATGTATTTTTAATATGTATATGGGTGGAATTCTGTGTGTATTGTTTGTGTATAAAAGCAATAAATAGATGATTTGATTAAAAAAATAATAATAATAAAAAAAAAAAAATTCAAATATAATATACTAATTGCCAATAATCTAACTCCACCTAGGTAAATGATGTCATACATCCCAGGAGTCTTTGGGAGAAGAGGTAAGGAAGAGGAATTTTCTCAGATAAGTACACTCTCCTGCATGCATGCTTGAGCAGATGGATTCCAGGAAGTAAAAGCTACAAGAATCATTTGCCCTTACTCAAGATGGCCATGGCCAGAACCCCAGTAATTTTCTAGCAAGAAATACTGATTTAAACTTTTAAACCAAAAATTCCAGAAAAAGGCCTGGTCGTCAAGTGGTTAAAGCTGAACTCCAGTCACAAAAACATTTATTTAAATATTACTCAATAGCCATGAAGAATATGAATCCACTTTGTGTGCACCAAATTCCTTTGCAAGTCCATATAGTGACTTTTAAAAGAAGCAGTGACATCATCACAGTGCTGTACATAGCCTGTGCAGAGAGCAGAAATGAGGGAGGGATCAAGCAAGCCCCACCCACTACTGGTTTCCTGCAGATAACTACAGGAGGGGGCGTAGACAAGACCAGTCACCCCACACAAGAGGAGAGCAGCAGTGAGCGGTCTTTATTATAGGAAGAGTCTCACACTGGATTACTGGACAGATCTGGAAGAATCCACACACAAAGCGTATCAAGATCCAAGTAGGAATACACGTCTTTAACCAACTTTAAATGACTACTTATTCTTCAGTAGCCCATCAATGTCCGACATTGCTCGTGGCAACTTCTGACTTGCTTGTTTTGCTACAAAAAGAGACTCCAGTTTATAATCAGCACACTTGTCTGAGTGGAGAACAGGGATCACTGAAAATTAAGAGGAGCATTGTTCCACCGACATTGAAATGAACAGCTGCTCGAGAAATGACTCAGCCCGTGCACTCTAAAGGTAATTCCCCCGAGGCGGAGGACGCAGCAACTGCAAATCAGAAATTAACATGGCAAGGAGTGGATGTACTGCTAACTATATGCGCGGTGTGACTGCACTGATTAGGTTTTGTTATTACGGAAAACATAAGCACCTGTTCGCCTTTGCCGGAGATTGATGGTAAAAGAAGAAAATAACAGTAATTTACTAGTTTTCTATACGTTTTTAGACATTGATTTTATTTGTTTATCAAAGTTGGTGTGGACAAGAGTTGGGCGAACGGTTCAGGCCAAGCAAAAGTTTGGCCCAAACATCGGCTGTTGGCCCATTCTAATGAACACCCAAACTTGCCCTGCCGACGCCAGTGCATTTGCGGGTGTTTGCCCTGCAGAAGGTCCTGCAATGCACTGCACGCTGTGTTGTGAATTTATGAACAAATACATCTAATATTCACTGGCAGAGATGAGAGATTCAGTAGGCCTAAAAAAAAAAAATGAAGTGAACTATTGCTCTTGAAAAGCAGATGAGCTTGTTTCCTCTTTTACAAGTCTCAAATATATAAATTTTACAAGCAGGTGTTGAGCCAGAAAGAAACTAGAACAATGGTACCGTTTATCACCAAACAAAAAGATGTGTACTTATTTTTGGGTAGATTGAGAAGACAAGACTAGCATAATTAAGACTTAAGCCCCATACACACGGTCGGATTTTCCGATGGATTCTGTCCTATCAGACAATGTTGTCGGAAATTCCGACCGTGTGTAGGCACCATCGGACAGTTTCCATCGGATTGTCCAACGGACAAAGTCCTATCTCCTGCTGGATAGATTTTTTGACAACAAAGTCCGATCACACCAAATCCGATCGTGTGTAGCGAATTCCGACGGACAAAGTGCTACGCATGCTCAGATCACATTACAAGACCAAAGCTATTGGCTACTAGCCTCTACGTAGTCCCATCGTAGGCAACAAACGTCACCACGTTCAGAATGATCGGATTTTCCGACAACTTTGTCCGACCGTGTGTACGCAAAATCAACATCGGACAAAGTACGACGGACATGATCCGACGGACCTGGTCCTCGGATAATCCGAGCGTGTGTATGGGGCTTAAGTAATTATCACATGGAAATATTCCGTAACTAGAAAAACCCATTGTGCTCAAGTAAAGACTGTTTGGACAATTTACAACCATGAAGACAAAATTCAATAGCTGACACCTGGTCCAACAAAACCTATTGTGTGAAGTTTTTAGGGACTTGTGGACACAGCTAAGCTATCTAAACATTTATTGGACCACTCAAAGTCCATCTCAAAACATGATTTTAAAGGTAGATGCAAATCAGACATATTTTCAAAGTACTTATGCGGTGAATACAAGTCATTCGAATTATATGTGATATTTGTAGGTCACAAAAGAGACATTATAATTTTAGTATCTGATGTGTTGAAGAACTGTGTAATCAAGAAAATATATATGAAATTGTGATTATAAGTAGAAGTGTTTTAGCAACAAATTAGTATTATGAAAAACATATAATCGTGATTATAACTGTATAAAAATTTTACCTATGTTTAGATAAACAAATATTGATTGGATACCCAAATTATACATGTATCCATATAGATAATAATTGTATGTGATTTTGATTAATATAGATAACCTGTGTCCTTTTTAAATGGACTAAATTTTAATAGATATACATTGATCTACATATATATAACCATTTTATGCAAGTGATTAATCAATAATTATGTTAAGCATATTTTCTATTATATCGGTTACTATCATTCCTGAACACTAGAGATATATTCTTTAGAACATATATAAAAACGAATACACATTATAAAAATAGAATATATTACTTAAAGAAATAAACACCAAACACATGTGAGACACCACCTGGTGGTTGAAGGTGCTATTACCTTAAAATCATTAGACTCCTGGGAAAGGTAAACATTACATTTTGCCTGCCAATAGAAAAGGAACACATACCTTTTGGCCTGAACATATTATAAGTTTTATTAGCTTATTGTTTGAGGGGTATTTAAGAGACAAGAAAGATACCATTGGGGAAAGACGAGAGCTCAGTGATCCACCCTGAGAGGAGGAGGCTCAGGGACCTACCTTGAGGAAGGGACACTGGGAGAAAACAGACTCCCAGATAGACTGACACCCATGCACCATGCATGAATATATATTTTAATATTCAAGAAGATTCCTGAACCCGGCAGCCATCTTAAAAATCCTGGTAACCAGCAATCCAGACTAATAGCCATTTTGGAATGGGTAAATATGACATGTTGATTTTATCTGGTATGTTCTCTTAATTATTGATGTATTGAATATTCTATTATTGATAATCATTCTCCAGAATCAATAACCGCCTTTTAGATTTTTTCTCTAATATTCAATTTTTCATTATATATTACTTTTTGCATAGTTGCCACTTTTTATTGACAAAACAAATGTCTAATTTATTTCACATTCTTCAACGTTACTTACCTGCAGCATAGTAACGGCTGGGTGTGTGAAATACAGACATTCTGTAAATTGTCAAGTATTATAAGGTTATTGATTCTACTGAAGAAGTTATCATGGTGATATCATGTCCAAGGTACTACTACGCCCAGTTTGAGGGTATTTCCATTAATTGTCAAAATGTTCAAGTAATGCAATCTGTATTTTAATTTCATGTAAATATTTGTTTTCTGTCAACCAATAAATGTAACTATTTTGTATGATCACTCGTCTCCGTGAATAAGTTTCACATATATAGACTGTGTCATATAGATTGATTTTGTATCTTAAAAATATCTTCGTTAAAAACTACTTAATAAAAATGTGCGGGAAACTGTCCTTAAAAAGCACAACAGCTGCTTCTAAGCCCTGATTGGGCAAAGCTATGCCCAACCAGGGCACAGTGAATAGCTGATTGTTAAAGATAAAGAGTGGGGCTGGGAAGCTGGCCACGGCATCCTTAATAACCGATGAATCATCAGATGTCAGTGGACTTCCCCGCTGACAGCTAAATAAAAGAAAAAAAAAAAAAAACGTGGAGTACCCCCCCCCCCCCCCATCCATAACAGGCTCTTCGTGTTGTTAAAAAGGGTTCCAGATTCTGATAAGCCCCCTGCCCGCAGACCCCCACAACCACAGCCCAGAGTTGTGGGGAAGAGACCCTTGTCTCCATCAACAATCCCCCTGACCCAAAGCACCCAAACCCCCATGTTGAGGGCACATGGCCTGGTATGATTCAGAAGGGAGGGGGCGCTTGCTCGTCACCCCTTTCCTGGCCTGCACGGCTCTGTGCTCGAATAAGAGTCTATTGTGGATTTTGGGGGGAACCCACACCGTTTTTTTTTTGTTTTTTTGGCGTGGAGTTCCCCTTAAAATCCATACAACACCCCCAAGTCAATTTAAATGTGATTTGACAAATTTTTTGGAAACCAAATTTTTGCTGCAGCAGGTTCTATACATGCTACAGATGCGCCACTTTACAGGCAGACTAAAGGGACCCCCAGCCACTATTTTTTGTTTATTGTTTCATGTTTTTTTATTGTTTAACTTTAAGCATCATTACAATAACTGCTCCTATAAAAACAATCATTTTTTTTTGCATTGACACATGTCCCCCAGGGCAGTCCCCGGACCCCATACCCTTTTTATGGCCAAATACTTGCATTTAAGCATTCTAAAAGGGGCCTTTCCATTTCTCATGTTCGCTCCCATAGACTTCAATGGAGTTTGAAGTACTCTGTTGGCCCATCGCTAGTATGGGCATATCAGCATAAAAAGTTTCTAGCATGTGAAATTTTAAATTCAATTAAATGTATATTTTTGGTAACAAGACACCAACCCCACACTGATGGATACAAAAGGGATAAAGCACCTTGAACTCTTGTAAAGGAATTAGGGAAACTTAAACATGACAGCAGGCCACTGTCCCAATCAGCTATAGCAATTTCCAGTAACAACTGGGCAGGGATGCCGACTGATGTCATCAGTGCTTGGACAAGGTCACCTAGCGCCCATGGCAAACATACCAAACTGTGCCCCCCCTCCCCCCAAGATGTATGATCATTATGTGCCAGCAAAAATCCCCCCCCCCAAAAAAAACCAAATTGAGCTGTAATCTAAATTCTCCCTCCTCCCAGTACAAATCCGCCCCCTGCTGAAATCCCCACTACCAGCACAAATCTTTGCCCCCCCATCCCCCCTCAAAGCTCAAATACTCTCTCTCCCCAAATCCCCCCAGTATAAATCTCCCCTTCCCCCCAAAAAACACCCCTCATAGCACAAATCCTTTACCCTTCATATTTCTCCTCCAAGCACAAATCCTCTACCTTCCCAATCCAAAACCTCCCTCCCAGCACAAATTATCCCCCCAATCCTCCCTCCTAGCACAAATCCTTCCCCTAAATGCCCCCATCTAGCACAAATAGCCCCCCAATCATCCCTACTAGCACAACTCCCACCCAAAATAAAATGTCCCATCCAAGCATAAATACCATACTATATCACCTCTTATAGCACAAACCACCAAAATCGTCCCTCCTAGCCAGTGTTGGTCATCTTACTTTAAAAAAGTAATTAGTTAAGTTACAAATTACTTCAAAAAGTCATTGCATTAGTTACTACATTGGAAAAGTAATTAGTTACGCAGCAAAGTAATGCCGCGTACACACGAAGGGACAATCCCGCGGGATTATCCTCTGGACTCAAGTCCAGCGGACAATCCCCTCGTGTGTGGGCGTCGGCGGACTTTTTGGCGCCAAAGTCCGGCGGACCAAAGTTTTAAGTTTTGTTTTAAAACTATCCGGCGGACAATCCCGCCGTTAGTAGGCTAGTCACAGTCCCGGAGGATGCTGGGACTGTGACATCACAAGGGGGCGGGGTCACCATGTGACATGAGCATGTGACCCTGTCCCCATGTCCCTATATAAGTCCCAGCACAGCGCGCCTCTGCCATTCCGGGCAGAGAGAGCGACGGGTCAACATCGGAAGAAGAAGAAGAAGAAGAAGAAGAAGAAGAAGAAGAAGGCGCCGGCGGCGCGGAAGACGACGACCGCCGCAAGAACAGAAGAGACCCCCGGAAGACCAACGAAGGCGGATCGAGACCCCCAGACGACGGCGGCGACGACGAAGAAGGTAGCCGGCCTCCTCCGCTCGTGAAAGAGCTAGGTAAAAGAGCAGAAGAGAGCGGAGGAGTCCGGCGAGAAGACCCCCAAGACGGAAGAAGACCCCCGGAGCAGTGCAATAAAATATTTTTTCAAAAGTGTGTGTGTTTTTGTACTTTACATTTTACACCTTAGGTGAATGGGTAGGGGTACATCGTACCCCATACTCATTCACATAGGGTGGGGGGCCGGTATCTGGGGGCCCCCTTATTAAAGGGGGCTCCCAGATTCCGATAAGCCCCCGCCCGCAGACCCCGACAACCAACGGCCAGGGTTGTCGGGAAGAGGCCCTTGTCCTCATCAACATGGGGACAAGGTGCTTTGGGGTGGGGGGGCCGCACGGCCCCCCTTTCCCCAGGGCACCCCCCATGTTGAGGGCACGCGGCCTGGTACGGCTCAGGGGGGGGGGGCGCTCGTTCGTCCCCACCCCTTTCCTGGCCGGCCAGGCTGCGTGCTCGGATAAGGGTCTGAGATGGATTTGGGGGGGAACCCCCACACCGTTTTTCGGCGTGGGGATTCCCTTTAAATCCATGCCAGGTTACGGAGCTAGCGCGGCGGCATTTACTGCCTACGCTAGCTACGTAACCTGAAGTCACGTTCGAAATGAACGGACTGCTCCGTGTGTGGGCAAGTCCGTTCATTTTCAAAAGTCCCGCGGACTTTGGCCAGCGGATAGTCCGCGCGTGTGTGGGCAAGTCCACGCGCTCGGAAAGTCCGGCGGACCCAGCTGGAAAGTCCGGCGGATTGTCCGCTGGACTAAGTCCGCCGGCAAAAGTCTGCACGTGTGTACGCGGCATAACTGTGACTTTTTTTAAATATATATTTTTTTTGTTATATATCATGTAACCAATGGGCTGCTCTATTATTACTCTAACCAAGGGGCAGATCTGTTATAGCGTGTAAGCAAGGGTCGGGTCTATTATTATTATATCGTGTAAGGGGCGGATGGCTACAGAAGAGGGCGAATGTTAAATTAATGGGCAGAGCTCGATATATAACAATAATAATAAATGCGCCCCTTGGTTACAGTAATACTAGACCCACCCCTTAGTTACACGATAGACGCCCCTTGCAGAGTAGCACGAGCATCGGGAGCGTGCGGCATCGCCTTATACAATTACATGTTAACTGCGCCTGCACAGTGTAGAGTTCACTCAGAGCTGTTTAGGTTTGGCAACTTTCGTAAGCTCCGTAGTCCTTCGTACTGCGCAAGCTCTGCGCCTGCAGTACAGGGGGGTCCTTATCCGGTGGGGGAACTTTTTCGGAATTACACTACTGCCATCTAGTGGCGGTAGATGTAATTGCGGTAACGCCGCACAAGTAATGGGAACTGCGTTATCATGAGGGGAAGAGTAATCAGTTAGATTACTCGTTACCCTCTAAAGTAACTGCGTTAAGTAACTCTGTTTATTTTAAATAAGTTACTTACATAACTGCTCCTACCACAAATCCTCTTCCCCCATCTGCCCTCCAAACAATAATGCCCCCAAATCATGACTCTTAGCACACCCCCAAAACTTCCCCTCCTAGAATAATTCTTACCCTCTGCCACCCCCAAAATTCCCTCTCCCAACACAAATCACCCCCCATCTCCTCATGGTGCCCCACCTCACATGATACCATGGTGCCCTAGATGTCATTATTCAAATACAGCCACATGGCCATACCTGTAGAATGTCATTGACCAAATATGGCCATGTGACCATATTAGATAGATGATGTCACCAGCATCTCCACTTCGTTATGCGTTTCACGTGTTTAATCATGGAGACCTCTATGATTAACCCAGCGTTTCTCTTTTTTTTCCCGCCATGGCACCCTTTAAAAGTATGAAAAGGGTACACCAGTCTAAAATATAAAAAACATAAATGTTTTTTTTATCAATGGGAAACCTGAGCCTGGGACAATTTAATTGATTAAATTAACTTCCCATCAGAAACTCCACTTCACATCAGAGGTCCCCCGGTCATATCAGAGGTAACCCATCACAGATTGCCCCATCACATTAGAGGTTCTCCCTTCATACCAGAGTTCCTCTTCACATCCGCGGTCTACCCATTACATCAGAGGTAACCCATCACAAGTTGCTCCATCACGTCTGATGTCTCCCATCACATCAGAAGTTCTCCCTTCATACCAGAGTCCCTCTTCACATCAGAGTCCCCCCATCACATCAGAGGTCCCCTATCATGTCAGAGTTCCCTATCACATCAGAGCCCCCCTATACATGAGAGCCCCTCATCACATCAGAGTCTTTGCTCTACAGCAAAGTCCCTCTACACATGACCCCCCTCAATGACATCAGAGTCCCCAGTATAGCAACTTTGCCCAGGCTTAGATGATTTCATCAGTCTGCTGCAGGCAGGAGGAGGCATTTCCTTAGTCTCCTCTCCCCCCTAGTGATCAGACTGCAACATTGTAACCTTGTTTCAAGTCACAATGTGAGAGGCTGCAGGCCTGCAGCAGGGGCTGGTCAGACATTTGTGAACACCAACAGCCAAAAACTGCACATCTGAGCTAGGGTCTATGATGTCTGAATAAAGAGAGAGAAAAGCAGATGACTGCATTATCAGGGGGAGTACTGCGATCTCTGTGAGAGGTAATAAATACTTGAAAGTGACGTGTTACTTAACCTGCATGCAGACACATTAAAAAAAAAAAAATCTGATAAGAGGTCCACATTATCATCTATGAATGCAAGTAGCCAAAGAAATACCTTTGATATGAGTATATCACTCAACATAGAAGTCGATTATTGTGGACTGATATGCGTTCCTGCAGGACTACAATAAATGTCATCTCACTTGAATTTTCTTCCTTTGAACATATCACAAGCAGGGCTCTTCAGCACAGAGCGATGGAAGACTAAGCACAAGAGAAGTGAAAAGCTATTTAACTGGGAGCTTGACAGGGTAGATCACCAAGGGGAGGTTCCTGGAATCCATTGTTAGTTTCCATTACCCAGCAGAGGATGGGGGCCAGGTCAGCAGATCTTAAAGTGGTTGTAAACCCTTACAAACCACTTTGACCTACAGGTAAGCCTAGATTAAGGCTTACCTGTAGGTCCAATAAATATCTCCTAAACCTACATGGTTTAGGAGATATTTAGAAAAGAAAAGGCATCGCTGTCTACGGCGCATGCGCCGTAGACAGCGGCGCGCAGGCGCACTGCGCATGCCGGGTTCACGGCGATATGCCGCTTTCCTGCGCATGCGCGGGAGTGACGTCATCGCCGCTCCAGCGAATCACAGCGCTGGAGCGGCGAGACCCGGAAGTCACTCCGGCGCTGGATGGCGGCACAGAAGATCGTGGATGAGAACCGCTTCGGGGCTTCGTTTTCAGGTAAGTCATTCATAATGAGCTAGTATGCTATGCATACTAGCTCATTATGCCTTTGCCTTGCAGGGTGTCTTTTTTTTTTTTTTTAAGAGGCTTTACTTCCTCTTTAAAGTGGAACTAAACCCTCACATTAATGTCATAATTTCTGCATACCATTGAGGGGGCTTTTGAGATTTACAAATGCATCAGTTTAGATTGGATGAAAGGTTTAGCACTGGGAAACACTTTTTGAAAAATAAATAGTGCATTTCATATACAACTAAAATGAGGGACAAATAAGGAGGAAGGAGGGACAATCCATCAAAATCAGAGACAGTAGAGAGCTATAACCAGCCTCCAATTTACACAGAATTTGCAAGCTGTACATTCACATCAGTCCCTGCTCTCAAGGAGCTTACTATCTGAGGTCCCTATGTCCATATGTCACATACATACACGTTCTGGGGACAATTTGGAAAGTAGCCTTTGACGCAGATGGTGCTATGCCGGCGAAACCAGTCAGGCATCTTTCATTAGCTATGCTGGTGCCTCTTTTATCTGGAGACTGACAGACTGATAAGTGTCAACATTCCTTACCACTGCAAGGCTCTTGATTAGCACCATAGAACTTTTCAATACTAGATGGCTTACTCTAGACTAGAGTCTAGATCTTCCCATACATTGGTCTATTTGATTTCTACCATATATATATGGGGACGTTTTGCTTTGTTCACTTTGATGCATGTAGACCCTGTGACTTATGAATGGTCCAGATGCCAAGCCAGTCTCCTCTGAAGGTGATGTTTTGGCTAGTTTTTTGGCCATTGTGGACATTTGCAATCTCTTCAAATACACAGCTAGTGTTTTGGCACAGTGAATAAACATTCCATGTCCCAAGATGGTATTCCTTTTGTCATACATCACAATAAGATAACATTTCTACATGGGATTTATCGGAGGACCTCTGTATACTGTGGTGTGTGATGTGGGGGCAGGGCTGGTGCAAGGATTTTTGACACCTTAGGCGAAACCTCATTTTGCCGCCCCCATTGGCTTCACCCCTGACCCTACCCCCTTTGCCCTGCCCATGTGACAGGAGGTGGCGCTATACAGGAAGCATCAGCTTTGCTTCCTCTAGCGCTGGTTCGAGTGCTGCACCTCTAGTTACACCACCGGTCAGACGGAGCATCTGCCTGAGACTGAGTTAGTTACATGCTGCAGCCTGCAGAGCATGCAGATGTGGAGGAAAGCCAGTGGCCCTAGGCGGCTGCCTATTTTGCCTAGTGGTAGCACCGGCCCTGTGTGGGGGCACATTAGATGCCTTTAGCTGCCATTGTGCTCTTGCTGGGCATCCAATATGCCCCTGCAGCTTTAGGGAGGAGTGGGCTCCCTTCAGGCAAACCTGCTCTTAATTTATTTACTACTATATTAGCTCCAACTTGGAGACTCTCAAAAATATAGAGGTAAGACTGCAGTACACAGAGAAGCCTTGGCTTAGACACTGCGGTTTCCACATGTTTGCAAATGTGTAAAACAAATCCCTCTGTTTTTAATGTGAATTGTTAGACAGGGTCAATCTGTTTTTTTTTTTTTTTTTTTTTTTATGCAGGCTAGCTGGTAAGTGTACTGTGATGTGCATTGCCCTTCTATGTGCACCTTATTGCAAAGGCTAGTTATAAGTTGGGGTGGTTGCCATCTTTTTATAAGGATAGTTCCCCACAATCCCCTGGGCTTGAAAAGGGAATATTATTTCAGCTATTCTACCTTCCGGTGCTCAGAGTGATTACACCTGATGGGACAGCAGTGACTAGGCACATGAGCTGTTATAGGGTCCAGGCCTTCAAACATTGTATCTAACACGAGGCCAGCACAAGAGCTTGTAGATTCCTTGTAAGCCTAGGCACAATGGACACTGTGGCGACTGGCAACACAATACAACCCTTCCAGTGGGATGGGGGGGGGGGGGGATTACCTTCAGACAAAACCCTCAAACCAAAGACTCCTCTAGCCTTATCATTGTGGGGATCCTTGTGGCCAGCTGCCTGAGCTAACAGCTACAATCAGCCTTTTAGTAAGAGAGATGCCACACCCCCATTTCCAGGGAACCACAAGTAACTATATTTGTTTTAATCTGAGCTTCACTGTTTGTTTTGCATGTGAATTTTCTGATACTCTGCGTAGCACCCTGATGTTTAGGCGGGGTTGCTATCAAATTTATTTGCCAAGTGATAGTTGCCTTGGCCAATTGATAGGAGGTCAATTGATTTCACCCTAATTCTGGAATTTCTGCACTTTTCTCTTCTGTCACTAGATGGCCGGGTATCTGGTGGCATTAGATAAGACAAGGGCATTGCAAGGATAGATTAGGAATGAATGGGGTGTGTCAGCCAATGGGCAGGGATTTTTTTGGGTCCCTTGGCCTGCTGGGAGAGCCTATTTATTTGGGGTGGAGTCAGGTAATCGGGGTTCTGTGCCACTTGGACGGCTGTCTGGGTGGACGTGTGTCGTAATAGTTTGGGGAAAGGATGCAAGAACGATAAGTTCATAGAGCTGCATTCATAAGTATCTTTTATATCTGCCTGGAGGTTAGCAATGATAGTCCTCCTAGATATCTCTTTTCTTCTATAGGATTTCTTTGACTAAGACCAAATAGTAAAGCTTAGGTTACATTTCAAACTTTAACACGTTATCAGAGATAAATCCCCACGCTGCATTGATTTCATGTGGTGAAGGGCCTTAGCAGAGGGATAGAATACAATGGGGGAACTTGGATGATCCAGAAGATGATTCACACATGTATCTCTTGTTTAAAACAAAAACTCTTTTATCGTTTAGAAAGGACGTGGGTGGAAAGTGGAACTTCAATGAGGATGTAATTTCTGGGAAACATCAATAATTTCCAAGTTTAACCTGATCAGATAAGTTTCCAGAATTAGAGCGGAGGATCTAGAATTTAAAGGACCTTGTACTTGGAAAAACATGATGGCTGCCATTACTGACCTTCTTGAAATTTATTTTCCACTTTTCAATAGGATGGAATCCTTATTTGTATCCCATCTGAAGGGTTTTCCTTTAATTACAGTCCCAGAGACACAACATGTAAGTAAGATCTCCCCAATGTGGAAGGAAATTCTTAGAAAGTCATCACTGATTCATGCATCCCCATTAGAAGAGTTCTCCTCAGCTCTGATGACAATTGTAACATTCTGGCAGCTAAAGCTAAACTGGACCAACAAAGAGGGTGAAAATTCCCAATGGGTACACAGTTATGAAAACCTAAAAGTGGTTCCAACCATTCCCACTCAGTGCAAAACTTTAACAAGGGGACCCCCAGATCCCGGCCTCCCCCCTGTGTGAAATGGTAAGGGGGTACAAAAGTACCCCTACCATTTCACCAAAAAAGGTGACAAAAGAGTTAAAAATGACAGGAGACGGTCTTTGACAATTCCTTTATTAATGTCTTCTTTCTTCTGGTCTTCTTCCTTCTTCCTTTCTTCATCCTTCTTCCTCCGTCTTCTTCTTCCTCCGATCGGCTTCTTCTGGCTCCGGTGTTCTCATCTGGCATCTTCCACCACGGCGTCTCTTCTTCTTTATTGCGCCGCTCCGCGCAATGGGAGGCTCCCGCTGTGTGATGCTTCTCTTATTCTGATAGGTCTTATATAACGGAGGCCGGGGCCACCCGGTGACCCCGCCCCCTCTGATGAAGAGACGCCGTGGTGGAAGATGCCGGACGAGAACACCGGCTCAAGAAGAAGCGGATCGGAGGAAGAAGAAGATGGAGGAAGAAGAAGATGGAGGAAGATGAAGAAACCGAAGGATGAAGAAAGGAAGAAGACCAGAAGAAAGAAGACTTTAATAAAGGAATTGTCAAAGACCATCTCCTGTCATTTTAAAATCTTTTGTCACCTTTTTTGGTGAAATGGTAGGGGTACTTTTGTACCCCCTTACCATTTCATACAAGGAGGGAGGCCGGGATCTGGGGGTCCCCTTGTCCGATAAGCCCCCTGCCAGCAGACCCCCACAACCAACGGCCAGGGTTGTGGGGATGAGGCCCTTGTCCTCATCAACATGGGGACAAGGTGCTTTGGGGGGGACCCCTAAGCATCCTCCCAATGTTGAGGGCATGTGGCCTGGTACGGTTCAGGGGGGGGCACTTTCTCATCCCCCCTCTTTTCCTGTGGCCTGCCAGGTTGCGTGCTCGGATAAGGGTCTTAAAGTCGTGTTGTAAGTCGCGCTGGAAGTCGTGTTGTAAAGTCGCCCCAAGTCGTGTTGTAAGTCGCGCTGGAAATCGTGTTGCCCGTGTGTGAATGGACTGTCAATGATAACGGCGTGCGCTATTCGCAGTGCGCCGGTATATTATGTGTTGCGCTTATGTGTGCGCCGGTTCATACGCTCAAGTATTAATTTATCTGGCGCACCAATTGTGGTATGAACCCGCGCAGCGCATTCATCTTGGTAAATCAGCCCTATTGTGTATTGTGTTACTCTCGCGCTACCTCTATGTATGGGTTGTGCAAATTATATGAGACAGCTGCACACACTTTATAGCTTATCCATGGCTGTTGGTGAGAAATATAAAAGATGAGTAGTGTTGACCAGTTGCCATATTTCTGGTGACCTATAAGCTCCCATTGGCCATTTATATATATATATATATATATATATCATAGATGTTAGCGGTGAGACTGATGTTTGAGTATGGAACCCAGAGCCCAGGAATGCCAGGAACGACATCAAAACAATGGATCATGAATTTCCAATACATGAATTAACAGATATATTAAAAAAATGATAAAATATAATGAGGAATAACATGATATAGATTCTATCCTGAATGCGGACTTGTTGTACAGCATGCACTAATATACATTTATTAAAACTATTTAAAATTATTAAAAGAGGTACATCATCAGGGAAAGGTGTAAATCTGAAGTGTGTAGCTAGATAAAGATCAAAAGATCACTTGGAATCCCAGACAAAATATTTAATATAGTCTAAATGAAAATAGCCGACTGGAGCTTATAGGTCACCAGAAATATGGCAACTGGTCAGACCTCTCCTGATCCACTAGAAAATGGCCACCACGATATAATATCTTTCTTACACAAGACTTTGGGAAAATGGCCATCGTCATTGACTAATACACACTATTTTATGGACACTTACCTTCCCCCCTATCATCCCCTGAAGAGGTCACATGGACGTGGACGTGACGCTAGTAAAGGATAGGAGTTCGGCACTCGTGGATTTTCGCTTGTTTTCTATTTTTAAATGTGAGTTTTAGCTGTTTGTTTTATAATAAACTTGTTTGAGCGTTACTACACTACAAAAGTATTCTCCTTTATACATGCATACCTGGTGGTGTTGGGAAAACATACAAAGGACCCCTAGAGGCGACCCAACCACATTACATCACTTCTGAGAGATATCAATAAATGCTGTATATCAAGCATATCTCAGGTGAGAGGCTAGAGAGCACAGAGGTGACACTGGAAGAAAGGGAAGAAGTCACCCATTATTATGGACATTCACAAGCCGGTTATTGGCATTCCTTTCTTAAGGAGAGGAGAGATGATAATCGGCTTATGTGAAAGGAACATCTACACTGATATTCAGGGCACTGATTATCAGTGCCCTGATTATCAGTGCAGTCCCAACAGTGCCCACCAGTGCTGCCATTTGGTGCCCACCAGTGCTGCCAATCAGTGCCCACCAGTGCTGCCAATCATTGCATTTCAGTGTTGCCAATTAGTGTGTCCTCATCAGTGTCATCTATCAGTGCTGCCTATCAGTGCCACCTATCAGTGCCGCCTATCAGTGCCTCCTTATTAGTGCCCACCAGTGCTGCCTCATCAGTGCCCATCAGTGCAGCCTATCAGTGCCCATCAGTGCAGAATTACCTGTTTTCAAAATTTTATAACATACTTTTGTTTATTTAGCAAAAGATACAGTGGTGATTTAATACCACTAAAAGAAAGCTCTATTTGCTTGAAAAAAAAAAATGCCATATGGGTACAGTGTTGCATAACCGTGCAATTGTCATTCAAAATGTGACAGCACTGAAAGCTGAAAGTTGGCCTGGGCAGTAAGGGGGTAAAAGTGCCCAGTAGGCAAGTGGTTAAGCTTAGTTAGGTTTTGACAGGACTTCTACTTTGTCAGTTTTTCATTAGTTTGACCAGAGTTTATCTTTCAGTAGGTCTGTTCATGCAGAGACTTTACTGTGCTGTTTGTTGATCCAACAGTTATGTGCTGAACTGCACGGCATTACAAGCACACAGCCGGCGAGAGGGGACATTGGCCTAGGCAGAGATGCCAGGAGCCAAGTCTGAAACACGAAGAGCTAAATCCAGAAAAATTCTGGGGGTGTTTCAAGAATCTGATCAGGAACAAAACGTTTTTGGCTGCAGAGGAAGCCGTTACCACATGGAGGCAAGCATGTCTGGCGTAACACTGCAACCTTAATTTACCACGAGATTAGATAACAGGCAATAATAAATCAGCAATATGACAAGTGACAGATCTCCAGACATGAGGAAGCCGATTAGCAATATATTCTGGTGTAGAAAATGCAGCCATTATATTATTCCAGGGGTCACCAATCTTTTCCACGTTGAGTGTCACTTGATAAGCATTAGACAGCTGGCATGCCAGTGCTCAAGGGCATGCTGTATATTTTTTTTTCAGTTTTTGCACTCATAGTTGTTCCAGTTAATATTATTACATTATTATGTTATTTACTGGTTCATGCACAAAACATGTTCCTATTTACCATTGTACTGATTAGTGATGAGCTTAGGCAGGGGCGTTGCTAGGTCTACAAAAGATCTGGGGCTAGAGCCCATAGCAGCGTGGTAAAGAAAGTTATACGCTTGGGTGGGCATACACATGTATATAATATATGTGTGTGTAAGTGTGTGTGTATATATCCCCAGACAGTCCCCCTTACATCAGGGTCCCCAGAGAGCCCCCCTTAAATCTGGGTCCCCAGAGAGCCTCCCCCTTAAATCAGGGTCCTCACAGAGCCTCCCCCTTAAATTAGGGTCCCCAGAGAGCCTCCCCCTCCATCCAGGGTCCCCAGAGAGCCCCCCACTTACACCAGGGTCCCCAGGGATCCTCCCCTCACCTTGGGGACCCCTGCAGAGACTCAGGGATATGGGCCCCAGATTCAGGGCTATAGCCCCAAAAGCCACCCCCTATAGATGCCACTGAGCTTAGGTTAGGTCCAAAACTGAAAGGAAGCTATCAGTGCTGGGCCAATCAACTGCAAACCGGGGATTCCATGCCCCACAGCTGGATGCAAGGGGAGGGGGTGCTCGTGACAATAATAGCCACATGACCATATTGGGTCAATAATATTAATCCAATATAGCCATGTGGTTCATAGGTTTGGACTGAACCCAAGCTCATCCCTAATACTGGACAAGTAAACTTGACTAAGGTATAGCGTCATTGTCACGTACCTGGTGGTGCGAGCCCGAGATTGCAGGGAGAGGCCTCCCTTACGTCTCCCACTCCTGGTCCCCTGGTGTGGGAACAGGAGAGCCAGGAGTGAGGAGGAGCACGGGTGCCTGGCAGGATCAACAGACCGGTGGGAAGGAAACAGGTTAGCTGAGCAGGCAGGATCTCTGGGAAACAGGCTCACAGGTAAACTGGATAGCAGAGCTGGCAGGATCACAGGAAGCAGGCTCACAGGTAAACTGGATAGCAGAGCTGGCAGAATCACAGGAATCAGGCTCACAGGTAAACTGGATAGCAGAGCTGGCAGGATCACAGGAATCAGGCTCACAGGTAAGCTGGATAGCGGAGCTGACAGGAACTGGACAACGGCTTGGCAAGCAGGTTCACAGGTAAGCTTGGATAGCAGAGCTGACAGGAACTGGACAACGGCTTGGCAAGTAAGTTCACAGGTACACTTGGATAGCAGAGCTGACAGGAACTGAACAACGGCTTGGCAAGTAAGTTCACAGGTACACTTGGATAGCAGAGCTGACAGGAACTGGACAACGGCTTGGCAAGCAGGTTCACAGGTAAGCTTGGATAGCAGAGCTGACAGGAACTGAACAACGGCTTGGCAAGTAAGTTCACAGGTACACTTGGATAGCAGAGCTGACAGGAACTGGACAACGGCTTGGCAAGCAGGTTCACAGGTAAGCTGGGATAGCAGAGCTGACAGGAACTGAACACAGGAAACGGAACCACAGACTGGACTGGAACCAGCAGGTGAACAGGCTCGTTACAGAGGGTCAGACTGCAGACTGGACAAAGGCTAAACAAGGAACCAAAGTTCATCAAGAAGTCAGGTAATGAATCTGAACTAGAGCAAGGTACAATGGATCAGGCAGGAGGATGGTCACTGGAAGCCGGGGTCGGGTACAGGCAGAAAGCAGGATAGTCTTTATGGCAAGCCGGGTCAAAGGAACAGGTATAACAGGATCAGGTTTCTTTTACTACACCACAACGCTGTAGAGCAGACAGCAAAGACCGTCTGCTCAAGTCAGGCTTAAATAGGCCGGCTGGTGCTAACTAGGGCGCGCGCCCGTCTCCCTGTGCGCGGTTGTGCACGTGCCCGCGCCCGGGCGCGCATGCGCATGCGCAATGGAATCTGAGGGCCAGGACGGCCCGGGTTTAGATTTCTGGCAGGATCTTCATGACATTGCCCCCCTCCTAGGGGCAACCTCCGGGTGCCCCTCTGGGCAAATCTCTCAGGGTGAGCTCTTTTGAAGGCTTGAACTAGACTCTTAGCATGGATATTACACTCGGGCTCCCAGGAATTTTCTTCAGGACCATATCCCTTCCATTTGATCAAAAACTGGTTCTGATTTCTCCTTTTTCTAACATTTAGTATGGCCTCTACCTCATATTCTTCCTCGCCATCTACCAAGACTGGGTCCGGGGGTACCGTCCTTCTGTTGGAAAAGGGGTTGGAAGTGGAGGGCTTTAACAGGGAAACATGAAAGACTGGATGGACCTTGAGGGAATCAGGAAGTTCCAACTCATAGGCTACTTCATTAATCTTTCGTTTGACTGGAAAGGGACCTAAGAACTTAGGGCCCAGTTTCTTTGAGGGACAAGCCAATTTCAGATTCAAGGTGGAGAGCCACACTGTGTCACCCGGTGCCAGTACCAATTCTCCACGCCTCTTTCGGTCAAAGACTGTTTTGTTATGTTCCTGGGTCCAGGCCATGGTGTCCTGCAGGAGTTGGTTATTGGAAGCAAAGAAGTCAATCTTCTCCTGGACTGCGGGCACAGTACATTCAGGAAGAGAATTGGGCAGAAATGAAGGATGAAAGCCATAGTTGGCGAAAAAGGGTGTCTGTTGGGTGGCCGAGTGGATAGCATTGTTATATGCAAACTCGGCAACTGGTAACAGGGAGATCCAATCGTCTTGGGAGAAGGAAGAAAAGCATTGAAGATATTGTTCCAGGGTCTGATTGGTTCTTTCGGTCTGTCCATTGGTTTGAGGGTGATAAGCGGAAGAAAACGATAGCTCAATATTGAGGGCCTTGCAGAGTGATTTCCAAAACCGAGAGGTGAATTGTACCCCTCGGTCGGACACTATGTTAGCTGGTACCCCATGGAGTCTGATGACTTCTCGGATGAACACTTGTGCGGTTTCTGAGGCAGAAGGGGTACCCTTCATGGGAACAAAGTGTGCCATCTTTGACAGACGATCAACTATCACGAAGATCGTAGTGTGGTCCTCTGCTGGGGGCAGTTCCACAATGAAATCTATGGACAGCATTTTCCAGGGGCGATCTGGGACTGGTAATGGCTTGAGTAAGCCCCAGGCTTTGGTTCTGTGACTCTTGCTCCGAATACACACAGTGCATGTTTCCACAAATTTCCTGCAGTCTTCCCTTAGCTGAGGCCACCAGAAGGTACGTTGTACCAATTCAGTGGTTTTGGTGACACCAAAGTGTCCGGCAAGCTTGTGATCATGGCACAATTCCAGGACGGTTACCCGCAGACCCTCGGGAATGAAAATCTTATCCCCATGCCACAATAGCCCATCCTTGGCCTGCAACCCAGGACCGGGAGTGGGTATGAGGCCACTGGAGGCCCGCCTGAGCTGGGACAGTAGGTCTTCCTGTAACAGGAGAAAGTTTCCAGGGGCAAGGATAGTGTCTGGAGGGGAACCATCCTGGGATTTGTGATGCATACGAGACAGAGCGTCCGGCTTCGCGTTTTTGGAACCCGGACGATATGTCACGTGAAAAGTAAAACGAGAGAAAAATAAGGCCCAACAGGCCTGTCTAGGTTTTAACCTCTTGGCAGTCTTCAGGTACTCTAGATTCTTGTGATCTGTGAAGATCAGGATTGGGTGAGTAGCCCCTTCTAGCAGGTAACGCCATTCCTCGAGGGCGGTCTTTATGGCCAGTAATTCCCGATCCCCCACATCGTAGTTCTTCTCGGCTGGGGACAGTTTCCGTGAGAAGAATGCCACGGGGTGTAGCAGGGCTTTGATGCCCTGTCTCTGGGACAGGATGGCCCCTACAGCTATCTCTGAGGCATCCACTTCGAGGACAAAGGGCAGAGAAGGATCTGGATGCTTCAGGATAGGGGCTGAGGTAAAGAGCCCCTTGAGGGCCTCGAAGGCCCCTTGGGCCTCAGGGGACCAATGAAAACGGGTACCTTGTTTGGTGAGTTGAGTAATGGGTGCCACTATGGCCGAGAATCCCTTGATGAATTTGCGATAAAAATTGGCAAAGCCAATGAATCGCTGGATCCCCTTTTTATCTGCGGGAACTGGCCAGTCCAGGATGGCTGAGATTTTCTGGGGGTCCATCCGGATGCCTCTACTGGAGATGATCAAACCTAGGAAGGGTATGCTTTCTACCTCAAAGAGACATTTTTCTGCCTTGGCATAGAGGCCATGTTGCCGGAGACAACCCAACACACTTTTAACATGTCCACGATGCAGCTCTAGGGAGGAAGAGAAAATTAGTATGTCATCAAGATAAACAACAGCAAAAACATCAAGGAAGTCCCGAAGTACATCATTTATAAAGGTCTGGAAGGTAGCGGGGGCGTTACAGAGTCCAAACGGCATCACCAGGTACTCGAAGTGCCCAAATCGAGACCGAAATGCCGTCTTCCATTCGTCCCCATCCTTTATACGTATCAAATTGTATGCCCCTCTGAGGTCCAGTTTAGAAAAGATGGAGGCCGTGCCAAGCCTCTGAAACAGTTCAGGTATCAGGGGAAGCGGGTAGCGATTTTTGACTGTGACCTCGTTTAGGGCACGGTAGTCCACACAGGGTCTGAGAGAATGGTCCTTCTTTTCTACAAAAAATATTCCAGCACCTGCAGGAGACGTAGATGGGCGGATAAACCCTTTTTTCAGGTTATCATCAATATAGTCCTTTAATTTTCCCTGCTCCACCTCTGTTAACGGGAAAACCCTACCGAAGGGAATCTTGGCCCCGGGAAGGAGTTCAATGGGACAGTCATAGGGCCTATGTGGTGGCAGCACATCTGCCCTTTGTTTACTAAACACATCCAGGTATGCATGGTAGACTTCAGGGATGGACTGACGTAGACCTGCCTCGTTTTCGAGGCAGAGCAGAGCAGAGGGTCCTGCGGGGGCCAAGGAGCCGCAGGACCTTTGGCAGTAGGGAGAAGAAAAGGCCACCTCTCCTGTGGACCAGTTGATGACCGGGTTGTGTGCTTGCAGCCAGGGGATCCCTAGAATGACTGGAAACAAGGGAGAAGAAATTATGTCCAAACGTAACAGTTCTTGATGTGACTCTGAGATTACTGTGTGCAATGGGGCAGTCTCCTGAGTCACTGGGCCAGATTTGATGGTGGACCCATCCGCCAGGTGGACAGACAGGCCTTGTTTTCTCAGACGGAGAGGAATTCGATGCCGGGCAGCAAAAGCAGAGTCCATAAAGCAACTGCAGGCACCAGAGTCAATGATAGCTGTGGTTTGTAGGGTCCTTCCTGAGAACTGGAAGGAAACAGAAAGGGCAAGATGAGATGAAACCCCGGTCACAGGATCCACATAACTGGAGAGAATAGTGGGGAACTTACGGAGTTTAGCCGGGCAATTCCGAACATAATGACCAGGCTCTCCACAATACAGGCACAGATTGTTGCTGCGGCGTCTCTGACGTTCTGCTGGGGTGAGAGAAGGCCGCAGGAGTCCAAGTTGCATGGGTTCGGATGCTGAAGAGGCATGAGTAGGTTTAACGGGGGGAGCAGTGCGAAAGTGACTAGGACCCCTGGGGAGCATCCAGGTAGGTCTTGGGGACCCCAAGGTTCGTTCGGCCCTACGCTCCCGTAGGCGCCGGTCAATTTGGATGCTTAGGTCTATGAGGGAATTCAGGGTCTGGGGTACCCCCACTCTGGCGAGCTCATCCTTGAGTGCGTCTGAGAGGCCCATGCGGAATTGATGACGAAGGGCAGCATCGTTCCAGTCGGTGTCGGCACCCCAACGCCTGAACTCAGCCACATAGTCCTCTGCTGGTCTTTGACCCTGTTGGAGAGAACGTAAGGCGGCCTCCGCAGTGGTTGAGAGTTGGGGGTCCTCATAAAGCTGCGCCATGGCATCAAAAAAGGTGGAGAGACTGGTCAATGCTGCATCCTTTTGTTCCACGAGACGGTGGGCCCAGATTTGGGGATCCCCAGTCAGTAGGGCTACCACAAAACCCACCTTGGTGGTCTCTAAAGAGAAGGTCCTAGGTTGCAGGGCAAAATGGAGTTCACAGGAGTTACGGAAAGTTCTGAAGCTACCACGGGCACCCGTAAATTTCTCTGGAGTAGGTACCTTGGGCTCAGGTGGTAGCATCACTATAGTCTGGGTAGGTGCAGGCCCCGTTGGGGGTATTGCTGGGTGAGGAGTTCCTTGGGTACTGGATGGACCAGACAGGGCCAGTACCCGTTCCTCCAGCCGGGTATAACCCTGCTGGAGGTTCTTCACCGCTTCGGTCAGACCTGCCAGGTGTTGGCATAGCCCCTCCATGGCGGGGGCTCCCTGCTCGGGCTCAGACATGGCTGTCTGCTACTGTCACGTACCTGGTGGTGCGAGCCCGAGATTGCAGGGAGAGGCCTCCCTTACGTCTCCCACTCCTGGTCCCCTGGTGTGGGAACAGGAGAGCCAGGAGTGAGGAGGAGCACGGGTGCCTGGCAGGATCAACAGACCGGTGGGAAGGAAACAGGTTAGCTGAGCAGGCAGGATCTCTGGGAAACAGGCTCACAGGTAAACTGGATAGCAGAGCTGGCAGGATCACAGGAAGCAGGCTCACAGGTAAACCGGATAGCAGAACTGGCAGGATCACAGGAATCAGGCTCACAGGTAAACTGGATAGCAGAGCTGGCAGGATCACAGGAAGCAGGCTCACAGGTAAACCGGATAGCAGAGCTGGCAGGATCACAGGAATCAGGCTCACAGGTAAACTGGATAGCAGAGCTGGCAGGATCACAGGAAGCAGGCTCACAGGTAAACCGGATAGCAGAGCTGGCAGGATCACAGGAAGCAGGCTCGCAGGTAAACCGGATAGCAGAGCTGGCAGGACCACAGGAATCAGGCTCACAGGTAAACTGGATAGCAGGGCTGGCAGGATCACAGGAAACAGGCTCACAGGTAAACTGGATAGCAGAGCTGGCAGGATCACAGGAAACAGGCTCACAGGTAAACTGGATAGCAGAGCTGGCAGGATCACAGGAATCAGGCTCACAGGTAAACTGGATAGCAGAGCTGGCAGGATCACAGGAATCAGGCTCACAGGTAAGCTGGATAGCGGAGCTGACAGGAACTGGACAACGGCTTGGCAAGCAGGTTCACAGGTAAGCTTGGATAGCAGAGCTGACAGGAACTGGACAACGGCTTGGCAAGTAAGTTCACAGGTACACTTGGATAGCAGAGCTGACAGGAACTGAACAACGGCTTGGCAAGTAAGTTCACAGGTACACTTGGATAGCAGAGCTGACAGGAACTGGACAACGGCTTGGCAAGCAGGTTCACAGGTAAGCTTGGATAGCAGAGCTGACAGGAACTGAACAACGGCTTGGCAAGTAAGTTCACAGGTACACTTGGATAGCAGAGCTGACAGGAACTGGACAACGGCTTGGCAAGCAGGTTCACAGGTAAGCTGGGATAGCAGAGCTGACAGGAACTGAACACAGGAAACGGAACCACAGACTGGACTGGAACCAGCAGGTGAACAGGCTCGTTACAGAGGGTCAGACTGCAGACTGGACAAAGGCTAAACAAGGAACCAAAGTTCATCAAGAAGTCAGGTAATGAATCTGAACTAGAGCAAGGTACAATGGATCAGGCAGGAGGATGGTCACTGGAAGCCGGGGTCGGGTACAGGCAGAAAGCAGGATAGTCTTTATGGCAAGCCGGGTCAAAGGAACAGGTATAACAGGATCAGGTTTCTTTTACTACACCACAACGCTGTAGAGCAGACAGCAAAGACCGTCTGCTCAAGTCAGGCTTAAATAGGCCGGCTGGTGCTAACTAGGGCGCGCGCCCGTCTCCCTGTGCGCGGTTGTGCACGTGCCCGCGCCCGGGCGCGCATGCGCAATGGAATCTGAGGGCCAGGACGGCCCGGGTTTAGATTTCTGGCAGGATCTTCATGACAGTCATCTCATCCCTTTCCAACTCTTTCATGGCTCAGTTGTGCTATGTGTGGTCTGTAGGACTTTAATTTCAGCTGCACATATGCACCATAGATGGCTCGAACTTCAGCCAACATCTCCTGAATCAGTCAAAATGTAACCCATCGGTGCCCCTGCAAGCACCCCCTGGCTCGATAAAAGTTGATTGAATTTCAGGTATGGATTTTATTGCCTAAACACATTTGTGCAGCTTGGACCAATGTAAGTATGTATATTACATACCTGTGGAGGGACCTAAGAAGCAGAGACTTAATTTAGTAGTCAACAATTCTACAGTGATTGCCTCTGTCTTCCAGGTCCCATACCGAGCAGCTGCCCTGCTGAATAATAACCACAGAGAATCATTCCCTTGGCTCAGGTGCCATTCACAGAATGTCTTACATTTTATCAATGAATGCAGAGCATTTTCTGATTAAAAAATATGGAGGTTATGGTGTCACTGTCCTGCCTCTCCACCTTGCTCATTTAAAGAAAGCCTTGCATTCATTAACAAAAAAACCAAGGTGTTCCATAAATGAGTCCCATGCCAAGCAATCGCAGGACAGGCTCTCGGCACAGAACCAGACAGTGGCGATCACTGTAGTAATGGTGACTACTACAGTGATCACCTGCTTCCACAGTGGTTCCACAGATATGGCATATACAGTTAGGTCCATACACTATATATTTGGACACAGGCCCAATTTTCATACTTTTGACTCCGTATGCCACCAAAATAAAATTTAAATGAAACAATCCAAATGAATTTGAAGTGCAGACTTTTAGCTTTAATTCAAGGGGTTGAACCTATATATCAAGTATAAAATGTAGTAACTGCAACCATTTTTATACACAGTCCCCCCATTTTCAGGGGCTCAAATGTAATTGGACAAATTAATATAATCATAAATAAAATGTAAATTTTTTGATATTTTGTTTAGAATTCTTTACTGGCAATGACTGCCTGAAGTCTGGGACCCATGGACATTACCAAAGACTGGGTTTCCTCCTTTCTGATGCTTTGCCAGGCTCTAACTGCAGCTGTCTTCATTTGTTCTTTGTGAGTCTTTCTGCCTTTTAGATTTGCCTTCAGCAAGTGAAATGCATGCTCAATTGGATTGAGATCAGGTGATTAACTTGGCCATTGCAGAATATTCCACTTATTTTCCTTCAAAAGCTCCTGGGTTGCTTTTGCAGTGTGTTTTGGATCATTGTCCATCTGTACTGTGAAGTGCCGTCCAATCAACTTTGCTGCATTTGGCTGAATCTGGGCTGACAGTATGTCTCTAAACACTGCAGAATTCTGTCTTCTGTTACATCATCAATAAACACCAATGACGGAAACACCAATGACTGGAAGCCGTGCATCCCTTTGCCATTACACTTCCTCCACCATGTTTTACAGATAATGCTGTGTGCTTGGGATCATGAGCTGTTCCAAGCCTTCTCTACACTTTTTTCTTCCTGTCATTTTGGTACAGATTTATCTTAGTTTCATCCATCCAAAGAATGCTTTTCCAGAATTGGTCTGGCTTTTTTAGATGTTTTTTTTGGCAAAGTCTAATCTGGCTTTTCTATTCTTCTGGCTTTTCTATTCTTCAGGCTTATGAATGGTTTGCACCTTGTGGTGAACCCTCTGTATTTGCACTCGTGAAGTCTTCTCTTGATTGTAAACTTTGACAATGATACGCCCACCTCCTGGAGAGTGTCCTTCACTTTTCTTGATGTTGTGAATGGGTTTTTCTGTACCATAGAGAGGATCCTGCGATCATCCACCACTGTTGTCTTCCGTGGAGGTCCGGGCCTTTTTATGTTGCTGAGCTCACCAGTGCATTCTTCTTTCCTCAGAATGTACCAAACTGTTAATTTGGCCACTCCTAATGTTGCTGCTATCTCTCTGATGGATTTGTTTAATTTTTGAAGCCTAAAGCCCCATACACACGGTCGGACTTTTTCATCAATTTGGTCCGATCGGACAAGGTTGTTGAAAAATCAGACCGTGTGTATGCACCATCGGACAGTGTTCGTCGGTTTGTCCGTCGGACAAAGTCTTATCTCCTGCTGGAAAGATTTCCCGTCAACCCGGTCCGATCACACCAAATCCGAGCGTGTGTACGCTTGTCCGACGGACAAAGTGCTACGCATGCTCAGAAGAAATTCTGTGACGGAAGCGCTCGGTCAGGTAAAACTACCTTTCCTAATCGACACAGCACATTCGTCACGCTGCAATGTTAAAATGTCTTTAATGCAGCGCATTCTCTTTTTCTTTAAAATGCAACAAGAATGACATCTTTTAGCTGCTCCTATTCACCCGCACTTCTCACAAACTTACTTCTTTATTACTTTGCAGCATTTATACACTACATGTTTATTTTTACTCAGATCGTAATACAATCTTTCTTATTTTTTTACCCAGATTTTTTTTTTTTGGGGGAATACATATTTGAAGGAGGTTTTTTTTTTTTTTGGAGGGGGTTTGTATGTCTCAACTTAGCAAAACCACATTATTAACATTTGTATTTCTTGCTTACATTTACTAGGAGTTTGTTGGTTGTTGGTGCCCCTTGTTAATTCTAGGATTAGTGAAATGTACCTGCCTACTCAAAGAAAAACTGTCATTGTAGAAAAGTAAAACACAATAGTCAATGATTATTTCAAAGCAAAAAAACCTTTATTTAGGTCTCAGCAACAGACCAAAGAGGAACGCAGCCATGGTGAAACTTGGGGAATTTGCAAAGCCTTGGACACCCATGGCAACCATCATTTTACAGACTTAAACAATTGGGGGCATGAAGACTACCTATCTAAATAATAAGGGAGCGCAATCTGGTCCTGAAGTCCAAAACATCCGGAACTGCAGCAGATGCCATCTAGGTCCCCAGGCTCTGGTACTACGAGAGGCTCCATCTTCTCTCAGACCAGACTGAGTCCAGGTTGTCACTCTCTTGTCTTCCTTGTACGCTTCCTTCCACGCCGTGGTGCTGGTGCTGGTGGGGTGGCAGAAGGAGGAGGAGGAGGCGGAGCAAGGTCACTCTCGCAAACATGTGTGAGGGGAGTCATCTCCCCAGCCATCCCCTCATTTAGGATTTTGAGGATGACCTCCTCACACATGCTGCGTTGCCCCGCCTCCATACCCGTAAATTTACTTGTAACCAAGGAGGCAAAGGCCTCCTCGTAGGTGGGTGTGGCATAGAGGGAGGCTGAGGCATCTTTTATCAGCTGGAGCGCTGACTCTCCCACCTCCCCCATGTTTTTCGCCCTTCTGTAGGGAAGGCGGAGGGGAGAGACTTGGGAGACAGTCAGGCTCCTACGCCTACCCCCCTCTTGGCTGCCACTACCCCCTGCCTCCTCCTGACTGCCACCTTCCACAGCCACCTCCTGGCTGAGGTCTTCCTGTGTCTGAAAAAGGGACATAGTTTCAGTTATTTGTTCATCAAACACACACAATTCTCATCTAGTGACTGTTGCAAAATGTTTTCAAATACAAAACCATACAATTCTCAGCCCTGCAGTTTAGATTCTTCCCAAAAATGTCTCCCACACCACTGTCTGTTGATATGTCAATCACGTTAGTAAATAAGCAATTGGGGATCCTGAATTAACTGAACATCATTCATTATTCAACAAACTGGTTCCAAAACTACTATACCTGGAACAAGCTGGGCACCTGCACATATTCCTGACTGGAAGGCCCAGGTTGGTCCTCGGAAGCCTCATCAGGGGTGGCGTGCGTGGAAGGACGCGTGCAAGGAAGAGTCGAGAGTGACTTCCTGACAGTAGCCTGGTCTTTGAGAAAGTGGAGCCTGTCATAGTACCAGAGCGTGGGGACATGGACATCAGCTGCTGCAGCTCCAGATGCTTGTGACTTCAGGACCTTATTGCGCTCCCGGAAATAGGTAGTCTTCATGTTGTTTATCTTCACTTTTAAGTTTGCGACGGTTGCCATGGGCAGGGTAGGCTTTACAAATGCCACCAGTTTCAGCAGGGCTGCGTACCTCTTTGGTCTGTTGCTATAATCCCTGTGTTTTGCCTGCCATAAGAGGGGGAATTGCCGGTATTTATCAATGAAGTGTGGGAGAAAGCTCACGTTGTAGAACGCCTCCATCACCTCTGCAAGACACAACGCCACACAAAACAATATAAATAATGTCAGCCTAAACACTCCTAATCTTCTCCATAAAGAAGCCTCAAGTTCTAATCAGTCTAGGCTAGTTATGTACCAACGTCAAATTGTACCTTCGTTTGTAGCGATCGTCTCGTGCGTGAGCTTTCTCTCCCCTCGTCTCCCAGATCGTGGCTACGACACAGGCGTGTGACGTTTTATATACAGTGCGCATGCGTCAAACTCCGCCCGCCCCTGACGATCTTTCTCGTCTATTCCCCACCCCTTCTCTTTACGGCGCAGTGGGGAGAGCACATGGCGGGGACACAGCAGGTGCGCCCCAAATATCCCCCCAACGAGGAGGAGGACGAGGAAAGGCCGGAGGCAGAAACGTCCCGATCCCGGAGCCTGAAATTCAAGGCCTCCAATATGTCATTTGGAGAAATGTTGGAGATGGTGGACATATTAAAGAGGAGCGACTATGATGGGAAGTATGGGCCTTACCTCAACCCCAATGTCCGCAAGGCCAAGATCATGTCTAAAGTTGTGAGGAGGCTGTACAATCATTTTGGGGTACAACGATCCAAGGAGCAACTGAGGAAACGCTGGTCAGACCTGAAACTGAGGGAGGCCGATCAGTACAGAAAGATCAAGAGAATTCTTCAAAAAAGTAAGTAGTTGTGTTTTGTGTTTGATTTCTTGCTTGCATACTGCTCCATGTGGTTTGATTTTTACAAAGTTGTACATTCCAAAATGGCCACTTTCATGTTCGTCTGTGCATTCGATCGTACTCAGCCTCGATCTTTCTGCCACTGTCATGGTCGTGTGTGTGTCCATTCGATCGTACGCAACCTCGATCGTGCGGCCACTTATAATACGATGTTTGGTGTTTTTTTTGGGGGAAAGGAAGTTTGTTCTCCCTAGAAATGTCATCCAGAATGTAAAGGCAATTTATTCAATGTAAAGGAGAGGTCACCCAGTAGGTGTTTACCCATCTGGACTCGAGAGCACTAGTGCTGGGACACCCAAACCCCCTTTTTATTAGCCTTTTCCACACATGTGCTCCAGTGGATACTAGAGGGGGGTCTCCATCACACAAACTTCTACCAAAAAGCTAGTCAGTTTAGCACCTTTACAAAGTGACTACATTCATGTAGTTGACATTTGTAACTGGCCAAACTAAAATAGTGTCCGTCACTTTCAAGCAATGTTTGTCATTTCCTATTTCTGCCCTCAATAGTTTGTGTTGCTAAATCTTCCTTTTGGACATTCTCATAGGGGAGCGAAAACTTGGGCCGTCTGAGGAAACCCCCAAACCAACACCTCCCAAAAAAGGGGAAAGAGCAGAAGCAGAGGAGGAGGAGGAGGAAGGAGAGATCATCGAACTTGGAGAAATTGTCACCACAACAGGTGAGTGTGGGAGAACACAGCTACTGGTAAGCTAATCCATGTATGGCTGCCTCATTTCCAACACCCCATTTTTTTTTTTGTTTGTGGTTTTTAGGTGACGTGGATGTTGTGGAAGAAAAATCGCACTTTACCACAGAGAGTGCCCACGTACTCATCGGAGAGATAATGGTCTGCAATCGAGATCTAGATTACATAAAGCAAAACATCAATGATGTTCAACAAAAATTGAAGAACATCATTGATGTTTTAGGAAAAATATGAAAAAGCACCAAGTAATTTACACACATTTGTGCCAGCTTCTGAACACATTTGCAACTTAAAAACTGTGTGAAATTTGGAACATGCACACATTGTGTCCACATGTGCTAGCTCCCATCATGGTGGATGAATGGCAACGTTTTTTTGGGGGTGCAAACACTTTACGAACTACGAAAGTGGTTGTGGTGAAGGGGTTGCACCCCCAAAAAACGTCCATTCATCCCCATGATGGAAAATGGCACTTTTGAAGCTTCTAGGCATGTGTTTTACCATCTAATGACCATTTTCAGAACCAAATTGTGTGCATGTTCCAAATTTCCACTTTTCGGGGGTGCCCCCCCCATGTGATGAAGGCAAGATCAAACACACTTTGAACATATAGTCATGTCTGATCTTGTCTTCACTTTACAAAGTTGAACTTTCCTACTTCATAGGTTCTGCTTAGCTCCATGCCTGGTTTTACAAATTGCGTAATCTTTGTAAATAATGTTGTAAATAACCAAGATGTTGTCAGTTTTGGCGTGAAGATTGTAAACGCACTTGTGAATGTTTTCCAAGTAAACTTTTTTATTTTTCAAAATGTGTGGCTTCCTTATTTAAATAAAACAATGCATTATGTATGTAAAATGTAAAGGATATGGGGGGCAATGGGTGTTATTTACTAAAGGCAAATCCACTTTGCACTGCAATTTCCTTTCCCAGGGAACTTTTTCAATGCACTTGTAGAGCATAGCGGATTTGACTTATGTAAATGACACCCACAGTGCTTTGTACGAAAACACGGAGCACAGCATTTTGGAGAATACACACATGTCACACCTGGTGCTGAAAAGGAGTATTTTGGGTGTCAGTTATGCAGGACAAACCTTCTCTAGACCAAAGATTAGGTAGCAAACACACATGAGAATAATCTTTTTGGGAAGAAGAGACTGTTACCTCCTTTTGCCCAGAAAGTGCATTACCACTGTCGAAGGCAAAGGGAAAAAATGTCAAAGTAAAATAAGCTAAAAAGAAGACTGAAATGACAAGAAATCAGAGGTTGGTTAAAATATCAGATTTATTAAAAAATGCCTCTCACACATCGTCAGGCAGAGCAATGGCCCCCCTACCCACAAAGTATTCCATATATTGGTCCCGGACCACGCGGGCATTGAGAGGGGGCAAGCCTGGACGTGCCACTCGAAGGGCTGTGAGGTCCGCATTTGGAGGGCCCTCCACATCTGGGCCAACGGGCACCACATAGTTCCTGTTATGTCTTTTGAGGAAGTTGTGCAATATGCAACAGGCAAGAACTATGTGGTTCAGTTTGTATTCCGCCAAGTTAAATGCCGTCAGGAACAGGCGGAAGCGGCTGGCCAGGATGCCAAAAGCGTTCTCCACCACTCTTCTGGCTCTGGACAGCCTGTAGTTGAAGACCCTCTGGTCCGGGGTGAGGGTCCTCATCGGGAACGGCCTCATCACATGGGGAGTCAGCGCAAACGCTTCATCTGCGACAAAGACGAAGGGGAGTCCTTCGGCATTCTCCTCTGGAGGTGGCAAGCACAGACTGCCACTTTGGAGACGCCAGTAGAACTCCGTGTGCGTAATGGCCCCACCATCCGATATCCGGCCGTTCATCCCCACGTCCACATACATAAACTCGTATGTTGCCGACACCACCGCCAACATCACTACACTATTAAACCCTTTATAATTATAATAGTAGGACCCCGAGTTGGGCGGTGGGACGATGCGGACGTGTTTCCCATCAATTGCCCCTCCGCAGTTAGGAAAGTCCCAACGGCTGGCAAAGTGGGAGGCCACAGTCTGCCATTCCTGTGGCGTGGAAGGGAACTGTGGAGTGAAACAAGAAAAAAAAATTAGTCACTTTGCACCTAAACATTGCAAGCAGATTAGACAATCAACATCTTGGAACAAGAGCATTGTATAAAATTGGAGGCTGGAAAGTATTTACACAGAAAAGTAGAGGCTCCCCTTCACAGATTACTCACCCCCCCATCAATCCCCCCACTTCTGATGGGACATTGGCAATAACTATGGTTTTGGGGGGGGGGGGGTGGTGGACAGGTAACCCTCTGCACTTCATTGATTGGCAAATGGCTCAATAATGTGGCCTAGTTTGGCCAGACCCTCTGTACTTAACACTATTGGCAGGCCACAGGAAAGATCAAATAACATTTCCCCCCCCCCCAAAAAAAGGCAGGCACAGTGTGACATTATTAAATTACCAAGCAAGCTAATAGGAGGGAAAGAAGACAAAAAAATAGGAAATGGAATGTATGGAGGCAGTCCCTTGCACTACATGCTTTGCTGAATTCATCCCTAAAGATGCGCACTATAAAGAGGTAGGTATATAGTGTGTATGGACCTTGGGAAAGCCAGCAGATAAAGGATTGGTACCATCTGACAGAGCAGTTGGGGGAGGGGGTTCCTAATGAGTTTGCCCCCCCCCCCCCACCAAAAGAACAAAAAAAGGGGGCTCTACATGAAGTAAACCACACAGCAAACATTTGTGCATATTTTAGGGGGTGTTTTGGGGCAAACAATACTATGCAGCAGACAAAAGACATTGCTTAAGTGAGTAGGCCATAGGTGTCTATTGGGGCAGAAGAGCATGCTGGTGAGGTAAGTGAAGGGAAAAATGCATGAAGGAGAAAAGGGGCACAGCATATTAGAACATATTGCAATCATGGTAATTAGGGAAGGAGGTCAAAAATACAAGTCATTAGCAAACAGAGCATACATAGAAGGGAATAGTAAAGTAGAAATGTTACCTTAATATAGTCCTCCTGCAGGACCTGAATGATGGCAGAACAGGTCTCTGGAATAATGATTCCCAGGGCCTGGGGAGAGATACCTGAAGAGAACTTCAAATCCTGAAGACTTCTCCCTGTCGCCAAGTACCTCAACGTGGCAACAAGCCTCTGCTCCGGAGTAATGGCTTGTCTCATGCAGGTATCCTGCCGGCTGATAAAGGGGGTCAGCAAAGCCAAAAGACGGTGAAAATCGGGGTCCGTCATCCTGAGAAAGTTCCTGAAATCATCAGGATTATTCTCCCGGATCTCACGAAGCAAAGGCATGTGCGAGAACTGGTCACGCTGAAGCAACCAATTCTTGGTCCACATACTCCTCATCACTCTGTTCATGGACGGGTCTTGGGTCAAAGCTAAAAGCCCGACACCAATTCCGCGTACAGCACGAACTCGGCGACGAGTACGCACGGGAAACATCGCTCAGAAGGTCACAAAAGGTCGGCTGGTCAGAACGGACAAACAGAAAGCACCGATAAACAGCAAGGCCTGAAAGAACGAAGTGAATACCAGCAACGAGCAGACAATAAGCAGTGCAAATCAAAGCGTCCTATATCAAGATATAGGCCGCAATGACCAACAAATGCGAACTGACTACACGCACTAATAAACAGATACGCACGACAAGCACAAACTGAAGAGCAGTAACGATCTGAGTCAGAAAACTGAGAAGCGCGAATCTGAAGTCACCAAACTTCCACTAACTCTCGATAAACACGGGATCAGCAGAAGGAGCCCAACGGGTGCCTGACGTGGTGCTGAACTTCCCTTTTGTAATCTCGTGGACGACGACTTACGTCACGACGTTCTTCCGGACCGGATATTCCGACAACGTAGTCCGACCGTGTGTACGCAACGACAACATCGGACAAAGTACGTCGGACAAAGTCCGACCGACCTTGTCCGCGGATTGTCCGAGCGTGTGTATGGGGCTTTACAATGGCCTGTTTCCCTTGCATGGACAGCTCGTTTGAACGCATGATTTAAGTTCACAGCAATACAGTAGATTCCAATGCAAATACCTTACTTAAAATAAACTCCAGACCCTTCACCTGCTTAATTGATGAAAAAATAATGAAGGAGTAGCCAACACCTGGCCATGAAAAAGCTTTTGAATAAATTGTGCAATTACTTTTGGTCCCTTGAAAAGGGGGGGGTGGCTATTCTTAAGAGCTATAATTCCTAAACTCCTCCTCCAATTTGGATGTACATACCCTCAAATTAAACCTGAGAGTGTGCACTTTCAGACCATATCTATTATAGCTTAAATATGTTTTGGTAAATCCCTGAAAAAAACTTAAATTTTTCCTGTGTCCAAATATATATGGACCTAACTGTACATACTTTCATTGGTCCAAGCTGAACTAATGTAGTTATGCTAAAAATTGAATCATTGGAATTCAGCTTTAAAAAGCATCTGGAAAAACTATTGCCTTTGAAATGAAGCCACTGTTTGGCAGCTCCACTGTGCTCCGGCGGCCACGGGTGCCATGACTTTTCAAACAATAACTAGATTGATTCACATCCGTTAAGCCTTTGGGAGGTTGGCTGAAATTCAAGCCATCTATGGAACCTTAAGTTGGCTTCAAGATAGACTTAACGCTGTCTTCAGGTGTGAAACATTGGGCTCATTCAGTCAGATGTTAAAAACGCTGTTCTTATATCCGTACAACATTTTTTTTCTTCTGGATCTGAATGTGTTCATACATGTGGTGACACTTAGAAGTGTATTGTAGTGCTGTCTTCAGATCCATAAAATTAAAGCCTGTGTCTCACATTCCAGGATGTACATTTTGGAATATTTTACGCACAAACATGCCTATATGCATATAAACACTGTATTTTATGTGATAGTGTTGTGCCCTGCCACAGTGTAGAAAGGGTTTTTTCATCACCCAGGGTTCTCATCCATTGTACCTATTGCTCTACCATTTGAAGCTGGTAGCCCCATAGAGCACAAACACTCATCATCTAAGTGCCAATTACACCCATTTGAGCCAATATGGACACATGCAACTGCCACCTATTTCAAATGTAAGAATTTGTCTGGTAAACTCATTACACTACTATATCAGGGTTCCTCAACCAGGGTTCTGTGGAACCCTAGGGTTCCTCCAGAGGTCACTAGGGCTTTCTTGAGCAATAACCAATTTATTTCAGATAAGTTCCCACTGACACCAATTGTTTTTTTAGCTATCTGTAAGGGGGTAATTCTACCCAATGACCACAAGTGTTAAGTGCATTCTTTTTTGGGGGGCGGCAAACATACCACCCACCACAACCCCCCCCCCATTTTATCTGTCGGTCAGTCAAACCCCCCGTCACTCGGTCGATCGCCAAATAACCCCCCCAAGTCGCTCACCCACCAACCCAGCACTTGCCCCATACAGGTCGTGGCCAGCTTCCCCCTGCGTCTCCTCCTCTGCGACTTCTCCCCTGCTTCTGCTCTTGGCCAATATGGTCAATTTTCCTCTCAGTCCTGATTGGCTGGGAGGAGAAGCAGGAAGACAATAGTGAATATTAATTTGCTAATGTCACACGACTGGATGGACTCAGGACGCAGTGCTCTGCTAAAAAAAAAAAAAAACCCCATTGAAATCCATGTGTCCGGCGCCCTTAATGTAGATTATGGGCCAGCGCCCCTGTGCCCCTAATGGAGCAGCCGCCACATTTTTAGCAGGGGTTCCCTGAGACTGGAAAGGTATTTCAAGGGTTCCTCTGTGTTAAAAAGTCTGAGTAAGTCTGGACTAGATAATATTTAACAAACTTTACTACAGTTAAGTTTTAATGAGAGATATCAATTATTTTGTAGACACATGACTGATGACACGTGAATGATTTTTTAAGTGCCACTGAAAACGGCTTAACATGCCCACCTTGGCTTTCTCTTATATTGATGACCCTGTGTTAATTCCTTAAAGCCGGAGGCAAAACAGGCTCTCTGCATGCAGATCACAGAATAGAAATGATGTCCTTGCACAAACTAAATTCCCCATAGGTCATTATACATGCAGATTAACCTCATAAACAGAGGTCTTGCTACCCAGGCAAAATGTTGTAGTGTCAGAATGCGAAGGTTAACTTGACAATAACTCTATGGCTGATTTGGCTTCCCAAAGAGGTTCTTCACCCCTTTTGAAAAAAAAAAATGTAAAGTCAGCAGCTACAAATACTGTAATTGTTGGCTTTTAATAAAAGGAAATTTACCTGTCCAGGGGTCAAGCGCCTTTCTCACCCCTGCTGTTTCTTCAGGTCCATGAAGCCAGCATGTTAACTGTGGGATACCGGCTTTGATTCCTTGCGGCCTCACAGCCAGCTTCCCACTGTGCATGTGCAAACCGTGCTGCTCTTTGTGAATGGTCCCACAGCCTTCTGGGACCTATGACGTAACCCACATAGTTGTAGGGGAGACAGGAGACAACTTCCAGGGGAAATCACCCAGGCAATCTGAGCTGAAGTGGGAGCGGGTAGCTGTTAAACCCAAGTACCCACCTTCCCCCCCAAATATAAGTTCAAAAAGTAAAAGAGGGGGGAGAGGAGGGCATGAGGCCAAACTTCCCTTTTAGGATGAAGTAAGCAATTGTCACATTGTATTTTAAAAGATATACAGTGCCTTGAAAAAGTATTCATACCCCTTGACATTTTCCACATTTTGTCATCTTACAACAAAAAAACTTAAATGTATTTTATTGGGATTTTATGTGAAAGACCAACACAAAGTGGTACATAATTGTGAGGTGGAAGGATGATAAATGGTTTCCAAATTTTTTACAAATAATATGTGAAAAGTGTGGCGTGCATTTATATTAGTACTCTGATATCCCGAACTAAAATCTAGTGGAGCCAATTGCCTTCAGAAGCCACCTAATTAGTAAATAGAGTCCACCTGTGTGTAATTTAATCTCAGTATAAATACAGCTGTTCTGTGAAACCCTTAGAGGTTTGTGAGAAGTTTAAAGCAGGGTTAAGTTATAAAAAAATATCCCAAGCTTTGAACATCTCACGGAGCACTGTTCAATCCATCGTCCGAAAATGGAAAGCATATGGCACAACTGCAAACCTACCAAGCCATGGCCGTCCACCTAAACTGACAGGCCAGGCAAGGGGAGCATTAATCAGAGAAGCATCCAAGAGACCCATGGCAACTCTGGAGGAGCTGCAGAGATCCACAGCTCAGGTGAGAGAATCTGTCCACAGGACAACTATTAGTCATGCACTCCACAAATCTGGCCTTTATAGAAGAGTGGCAAGAAGAAAGCCATTGATGAAAGAAAGCCATAAGAAGTCCCGTTTGCAGTTTGCAAGAAGCCACTTGGGGGACACAGCAAACGTGGAAGAAGGTGCTCTGGTCAGATGAGACCAAAATTTTACTTTTTGGCCTAAAAGCAAAACGCTATGTGTGGCAGAAAACTAACACTGCCCATCACCCTGAACACAGCATACCCACTGTGAAACATGAGTGTGGCAGCATCATGTCGTGGGGATGATTTTCTTCATCAGGGACAGGGAAGTTGGTCAGAGTTGATGGGAAGATGGATGGAGCCAAATACAGGGCAATCTTAGAAGAAAACCTGCTGGATTCTGCAAAAGACTTGAGAGGCGGAGGTTCACCTTCCAGCAGAACAATGACCCTAAACATATAGCCAGAGCTACAATGGAATGGTTAATAGATCAAAGCATATTCATGTGTTAGAATGGCCCAGTCAAAGACTTGAAAATTGCTGTTCACAGACACTCTTCATCCAATCTGACAGAACTTGAGCTATTTTGCAAAGAAGAATGGGCCAAATATGTCACTCTCTAGATGTGCAAAGCTGGCAGAGACATCCCCAAAAAGACTTGCAGCTGTAATTGCAGTGAAAGGAGGTTCTACTAAGTATTGACTCCGGGGGGCTGAATACAAACGCACACCACACTTTTCACATAATTATTTGTAAAACATTTTGAAAACCATTTATCATTTTCCTTCCACTTAACAATTATGTGCCATTTTTTGTTGGTCTATCACATAAAATCTAAATAAAATAAAAATACATTTAAGTTTTTGGTTGTAACATGACAAAATGTGGAAAATTTCAAGGGGTATGAATGCTTTTTCAAGGCACTGTATAGGGTATTTATTTGGTACAATGTTTTAATAGATTCCCTGCTAAGATTCACTATTATAGATGAACAAAATGGGAATTATTCTAGAGTTTTTATTTATATATATATATATATATATATATATATATATATATATATATATATTTTTTTTTTTAAATGCTGTATTGTCTTTTTAATAAAATATATTTCTTTCTCTGTGTACAGTGGTTAGACAAAGAAATCCATGTGATCACATAATAGGCTGATACGGGAAGCACATGATTGAGAACCATGCCAATTGGTTCCCAATCATTAAAAGAGACCAAGAGCTGTCTGTGACAGTGCAGTTTCACCGCTAGAAGCGCACACAGCTGCATGCTAGTAGCTGTGAAAGATTGCGCCCTGGAATCTATTAAGCCTCCATTCAATCCTCACATACAGTACATCAATAACTAGCAAAGGCACAATGTCAAAGTACAACAAAAGGCCCCTGTATGACCAAACAAGTCCCAAATCCTGTTACTAATACTACATAAGTCTTCTTAATTTGTCTCTCACGCTCCTCCTCCCAGACAGTGCAGCTCACAGTGGGAGGGTTTCAGCAGCCGAGGCAGTGTGGCCAATCCAGAAAGCAGCGGGCAGGGTTAGGTGTGGCCAGGTGCTGATTGACAAGCTACAGGTTTGTCAATCAGCAGCAACACTGCTAAGAGCCATGGCTCCTGCAACATCTGTTTACCTGTAATGTGAGCAGGCACATCTTACATTAGAGTGGCATGTGTGAATTCAGTAGTGCAGCATCGTTGCCACCCCATCACAGGAAACTGCATTAGGTGGCAGGATCAACAAGTATTTGTGGGACTTTGTATGGAGACTAAGAGAAAAGTGTGAGTGCGGATGGAATTGTAATTAATTAGTGCAGCACACACACCTATATATACAGTATCTCACAAAAGTGAGTACACCCCTCACATTTTTGTAAATATTTTATTATATCTTTTCATGTGACAACACTGAAGAAATTACACTTTGCTACAATGTAAGTAGTGAGTGTACAGCTTGTATAACTGTAAAGCCCCATACACATGGTCGGATTTTCCGATGGAATCTGTCCACCAGTGTCGGACTAAATCCGTCGGAAAAAATCTGATGGATTTTGTGGTCGGATTTTCCGACCGTGTGTACGGGGCATTAGTTTGCTGTCCCCTAGGACAGCAAAGGAAAGGCCGTAGGAAAGGCAGCGGCTTCGGCCTAGCTCCGGAGCGGCAGCCATCTACATCTACATCCGGTGGCCGTTTACAATGTGATCTCTCTGTCAAATGACGGAGCGATCATTTGTAAACAAACTCTGCATTACCCTGCCAATACTCTGCATTACCCTGCCAATCAATACTCTGCATTACCCTGCCAATCAATACTCTGCATTACCCTGCCAATACTCTTCATTACCCTGCCAATACTCTGCATTACCCTGCCAATACTCTTCATTACCCTGCCAATACTCTTCATTACCCTGCCAATACTCTGCATTACCCTGCCAAACAATACTCTGCATTACCCTGCCAATCAATACTCTGCATTACCCTGCCAATCAATACTCTGCATTACCCTGCCAATACTCTTCATTACCCTGCCAATACTCTGCATTACCCTGCCATTACCGAGCCAATACTCGGCGATACCCAGCCAATACTCGGCGATACCCAGCCAATACACGGCGATACCCAGCCATACTCAGACAATATTACAGTGGGGGAGATGACGTGGATATTACAGTGGGAGAGATTACGTGGATATTACAGTGGGGACTATATGGTGGTGGAATTTTCACAGGTTTTTGCAAATTCAATTATTATTTGCTGATCCAAAAAATTATCCGATCCGTGACTCTGATCCGAGGATCGATCCGATCCGTGAGTTTTTTGATCCGTTGCACCCCTAGTCTTGGCCACCGTGCTGCAGCTCAGTTTCAGAGTCTTGGCAATCTTCTTATAGCCTAGGCCATCTTTATGTAGAGCAACTATTATTTTTTTAAGGTCCTCAGAGAGTTCTTTGCCATGAGGTGCCATGTTGAACTTTCAGTGATCAGTATGAGAGAGTGAGAGCGATAACACCACATTTAACACACCTGCTTCCCATTCACACCTGAGACCTTGTAACACTAACGAGTAACATGACACTTGGGGGGGGGGGGGGCGTTGGGGTGATTGGGGGAAAGGCTAATTGGGCCCAATTTTTTACTTAGAGGTGTACTCACTTTTGTTGCCAGTGGTTTAGACATTAATGGCTGTGTGTTGAGTTATTTTGAGAGGACAGCAAATTTACACTGTTATACAAGCTGTACACTCACTACTTTACAGTGTAGCAAAGTGTCATTTCTTCAGTGTTGTCGCATGAAAAGATAGAATAAAATATTTACATAAATGTGAGGTGTGTACTCACTTTTGTGAGATACTGTATATATATATATATATATATATATATATGTATATATATTGTAATAGTGAGAGTCCCTGTCTCTGGGAAAAGGGGTTTAAAAAGGGACACAGAGTTTGCATATCTGCGGATTGCAGAGCATAGGTTTGAATAGGAGAGGACTGCTCTGGCAGCTTTCTCCGGATCTTGCTATTTCCGGATGGAGTCTTGGGTGGGACGGGATCTCCAACCCTGTGTCCGGGTCTTGTGGATAGCCAGCAGGGTGTGTGCCCATGTGCACACAGCCCATATAATGAGGGACTGGTGAGAGAAGGAAGGTGGAGTGTGAGCAGCTTGCTGCTGCTATGTGAAGAGAAACCTGTGTTTGGAGAGTGGTCTGCCCTGTGGGAGACTACAGCTCGTGTAAGGGGGGGATTCTTTGCCCAGGGAATGGGAAAGGTTGGCCAGCCTTGAGAGTCAGGAAGACTAAGGAAGCCAGTGAGTCCAGGGGGCTGTAAAGAATTGATAAGGCTGTTGGGAGCAAGCAGAGAAACTGCTGACAAGAGAGAGCCAGGTGGCTTGGTATGTTTTCATATATAAGTGCTGAATGAAGTTAAACCCCCTGCGTGGGATTCCTGAATGGACTTTTATTTTGTTTTTCCCTTTAATAAACGTGGGCTACCAGGCCCTTAACTATAAATGCCTGTCTGATGTGGACTCACTGCATAATAATGCATCTATCCACTTGAGCTAAACACCCCAGTGTGTGTGTGTGTATATGTGTGTGTGTGTGTGTGTGTGTATATATATATATATATATATATATATATATATATATATATATATATATATATATATATATATATATATATATATATATATATATATATATATACACATATATATATATATATATATATATATACACACAATTAGTATTGGGACGTCTGCCTTTACATACACATGAACTTTAGAAGGCCTGGCTTGCAGTCTCTGCTGTAATTCATCCCAAAGGTGTTCTATAAGGTTGAGGTCAGGACTCTGTGCAGGCCAGTCAAGTTCCTCCACCCCAAACTCGCTCATCCATGTCTTTATGGACCTTGCTTTGTGCACTGGTCCAAATCATTTGATGGAGGAGGGATTATGGTGTGTGTGTGTGTTGTTGTTTTTTTTTTAAGGGGTTGGGGTTGGCCCTTTAGTTCCAGTGAATGAAACTCTTAACGAGGAAGTAAAGCCTCTTAAAAAAAAAAAAAGACACCCTGCAAGGCAAAGGCATAATGAGCTAGTATGCATAGCATACTAGCGCATTATGAAAGACTTACCTGAAAACGAAGCCCCCGAAGCGGTCCTTATCCACGATCTTCTGCGCCGCCATCCAGGGCCGGAGTGACTAACGGGTCTCGCCGCTCCAGCGCTATCATTCACTGGAGCGGCGATGACGTCACTCCCGCGCATGCGCACGAGATCGGCATATCACCGTGATCTCGGCATCCTCAGTGCGCCTGCGCGCCGCTGTCTACAGCGCATGCACCGTAGACAGCGATGCCTTTTCATTTCTAAATATCTCCTAAACCATGTAGGTTTAGGAGATATTTATTGGACCTACAGGTAAACCTTAATCTAGGCTTACCTGTAGGCCAAAGTCATTTGGAAGGGTTTACTTCCACTTTAAGGCGTCAGCATACCAGTACATTTTGGGCAATTTCATGCTCGCAACAGTTTGGGGATGGCCCCTTCCTGTTCCAACATGACTGCGCAGCACTGCACAAAGCAAGGTCCATAAAGACATGGATGAGTGAGTTTGGGGTGGAGGAACTTGACTGGCCTCAACCCGATAGAACACCTTTGGGAGCCAGGCCTTCTCTCCAACATCAGTGCCTGACCTCACAAATGCGCTTCTGGAAAAATGGTCAAACAATCCCATAGACACACTCCTAAACCTTGTAGACAGCCTTCCCAGAAGAGTTGAAGCTGTTATAGCTGCAAAGGATAGGCCAACTCAATACTGAACCCAACAGACTAAGACTGGGATGCCATTAAAGTTCATGTGCATGTAAAGGCAGGTGCCCCAATACTTTTGGTAATATAGTGTGTGTGTGTGTATATATGTGTGTGTGTGTATATATATATATATATATATATATATATATATATGTGTGTATATATATATATATATATATTTTGTGTGTGTGTGTGTGTCTTTTCAATAGAAGGCCATAGTTAAATATGCTTTATGTAATTAACAAATATACATCTTTATATCCTGGCCGTTAGAAGGCAGGCCATATTTACAAACTGTTATATTTTAATCAAATTTAATGCCCTTGTATGAAGCTGAGCCCCCCTGATAGAAAGAACTGAAATCCAACAAATAAAAGGGACAGGCCAGGGACAGTCAGGCTGGGTAGAAGGAACTGGGCATCCTCCAGCCAGGAAATGAGGTGGGCACTATCTGACTTGCTCCAGCTTCTAATACACATTGTGAGAAGCTCACAGTGTGCAGTGAAATCAGAATAAGCTGTTTCAGTACAGGAGAGTAGACGGTACAACTGTTAAGCTGGCATTCAGCTTTAACATATAATCTGTAAAATATCCCCGGAAGCTCTGAACTTTTTATACACAGCTGAAAGAAAAAAACGATCAGCATTGAGATTCACAGCAATAACTCTGCAGATAGAGGCACAAACACGGAAAGGCATTTTGGTGACATTTCAAATGAACTTTCCCCAGAAAAATAGACGGATATTTTATCTGATTGAAGTCAGTCTTGTATATCCAGTCCTGTCTCTGTCCCAGGGGACCATTCACTTTTAACAGAATGCACCAGGATTAAAACATGGCAACTGTCTCTGCTGAGTTGCTCCACAGTGTCATCACCATCCCTCGGCTTCAAAACCTTAGCAGTCACTGACCTGGAGCAAGTGCAACACAGTGGTTTAGTGGTTAGCACTTATGTCTTGGGGCACTGGGGGCCCTGGTTTGAATCCTTGCCAGAGCACTATCTGCATGGAGTGTACATGTTCTCCATGTGGGGTTCCCCCACACTCCAAGGACACACAGGTAGGTAAATTGGCCTTCATATGTCTTTTTAATAAAAGACGACAAGTAAACTAAGGCAGTGGTTCTCAACATTTTTAACCACTTGCTTACTGGGCACTTAAACCCCCCTCCTGCCCAGACCAATTTTCAGCTTTCGGTGCTCTCACACTTTGAATGACAATTACTCAGTCATGCAACACTGTACCCAAATAAATTTTTTGTCCTCCCCCCCCCCCCCCCCCCACAAATAGAGCTTTCTTTTGGGACAACATTCTGTGGACCGATGAGACAAAAGTGGAACTCTTTGGAAGGTGTGTGTCCAAGTATATCTGGCGTAGAAGGAACACTGCATTTCAGAAAAAGAACATTATACCAACAGTAAAATATGGTGGTGGTAGTGTGATGGTCTGGGGCTGTTTTGCTGCTTCAGGACCTGGAAGACTTGCCGTGATAAAAGGAACTATGAATTCTGCTGTCTACCAAGAGATCCTGAAGGAGAATGTCCGACCATCTGTTCGTGTACTCAAGCTGAAACGAACTTGGGTTCTGCAGCAGGACAATGATCCTAAACACACCAGCAAGTCCACCACCGAATGGCTGAAGAAAAACAAAATGAAGACTTTGGAGTGGCCTAGCAAAGTCCAGACCTGAATCCTATTGAGATGTTGTGGTATGACCTTAAAAAGGCCGTTCATGCTCGAAAACCCTCTAATGTAACTGAATTAGGACAATTCTGCAAAGATGAGTGGGCCAAAATTCCTCCAGGACGCTGTAAAAGCCTCATTGCACGTTATCGCAAACGCTTGGTTGCAGTTGTTGCTGCTAAGGGTGGCCCAACCAGTTATTAGGTTTAGGGGGCAATCACTTTTTCACACAGGGCCATGATGGTTTGGATTTTTTTTCACCTTTAATAATAAACACCTTCATTTACAAATTGCATTTTGTGTTTACTTGTGTTTGTCCTTGACTATTGTTTAAATTGGTTTGATGTTCCGAAACACTTAAGTGTGACAAACATGCAAAGGAACAGGAAATGAGGAAGGGGGCAAACACTTTTTCACACCACTGTAGATAGATTTGACATGACGGCGGTGACAATAGCGATCTGTGTCCATCGAACCTGTGGTCGAATGTGCCTAACCTTAGCTCTATTAGTCCAAGATTATTCTACATAGAAAGAAAAGATTCGACATAGAGAGAAAAGATTCGACCAGTGGCGGTGCGTCCATAGAGGGTGCATGAGCGCCGCCCCCACTCTCCTGCACCGATCTATCTATTGTCGCCACTGCCGTCCCCTATTCATTTGTCGGGCGCCGGCATCTGAATTACAGCGGTAGGGTTTCTTTGGAAACGCACGATTAGAGCTGTCGGCTCTAATAGGCGTCCTGATTAGAGCTGTGGGCTCTAATAGGCTTCCAAATGTGTAAACAGCGGACGCAATGCTGTGCGTTCACTGTTTACACAGTGTTTTGTTAGAGAAGCCAATACATCGCTTCCCTAACCCTGACCCGCCTTTCAGCCAATCAGGTTGCCGGGTCTGTTACCTGTCACCTAATTGGCTGAAATCACAGGCGCTGTGATTGAACGCCTAGGCGTCCAATCATTGCAGAAGACAAGAGGAGGAGCACAGGAGAAGACATCGGGTCAGGATGAAATGGAGGACACCTCTTGCCGCCTGCCGCCACCACCCGCTGCACACTAGAGACAAGGTAAGTGCTGGGCAGATGGCGGCGGGGGTTCACATTGGCAGGCAGCACTTGGGGCACAGTGGCAGCGTTTGATGGGCACAGTGGCAGCATTTGATGGCGCAGTGAGGCTGCAATTGATGGGGGTTTTTTTCTAAATTTTTCAGTTTGTTTGCGCCCCCCCCCAAAATTTTTGAGCACCAGCCGCCACTGGATTCGACATTATAGAAACAATAGCAAAAAAGGTCGAATGTGCCTAACCTAACTCTATTAGTCCAAGATTATTCGACATAGAGAGAAAAGATTCGACATGAAGATTCGACAGAGCGTCGTACAGTTTAGCTTCTCCGTCGAATCTTCTTAGCACATTCGACAGACACCATAAGCCTTCAATGACAGATTCAACCTTAATTATTTCGGATTTTCAGACAAATGCATTTTTTAACGAGACAAAATAAATAAAAACGAATTTCGAGAGTAACTAAATAAATTCATTTTTCAGACGAAAACAAAATTCCGAAATGAAATATTTCAGTGTGCACATGTCTAGGTGTCACTGTGGGGGGTAAGGGTTGTAGAGGGAATTAGGGAACTCTGCAGCTGACTTGGCAGCCCTGTATGAGATGAGGTTTCTAGGAAAGGCTGTGGAGGTCTCTGGGAGGCTGGGGGAGCACAGTGGGAAACTGTTGGAGGTGGGGGGCACTATGGAGAGCTGGAGGCTCTGCAGCAGGCTAGGGACAATGTGAGAGGCAGGACAGTGCTGCGGGAGGTTGGTGGCACTTTGGAGGCTGAGGGCTCTCAGGGGGCCTGTTGGTGGCCCTCTAGGGTATGAGGTTTCTGGAGAGGGCTGTGAAGCTCTATTGGGGTCGGGGGCACTGTGGGAAACTGTTGGAGGTTGGGGGCACTTTTGAGCGCTAAAGACTATGCAGCAGGCTGAGGGACACTGTGGAAGGTTGCAGGGCATTTTAGAGACTGATAGCACTCAGGGGCCTGTGGGCACTATGGGTCACTGTGAGAGTTAGGGGGCACTGTGGTAACAAGGAGGCATTGTGGGAGGTTAAGGGATCTGAAACTGGCTAGGGAGATGGGAGGCCATGGCCTGACAGTAGGCCACAGCCCGGAGGTGGAGAACTGCTGAACGGGGGAGCACTTAAAGTAAATGAACCAGCAGAAAGACCTCAAATCCACCTATGCTGTATGTCTTAAGCCTAAAAACTAATATCTATTAAATAAATAATGTCTAAAAATCGTAAATAGGTATGTAAATACAGCTTTAATGTAAAATAATGTTCCTGTGTATTGTGACATGCCAGGAATTGATTAATGTAGACTTTACTGAGAAATTAGAAATTTACTGAAAGGTCCACTTTAAAGAGAATTAAATATTGTCATAAACTTCACAACTTTTATATTAGTGCATCAGCTGTAAAGTGGGAAAAGGGTTAATAACCATTATGGCACAGGACAAAGTTCAACGCTCCACGGTATGAGAAGTGGGCAATTAAAACAGCTTTTGTAAAATAAAGCAGAAGTTGCCATTTCTGCTGGTGATTTTGTCTCCATCAATCATCGCGTTATCACACAAAGTCACTGATCTCTTATGTAACTGTTTTCATAAGGATTACACCATTGATGAGGCTCAGTTGGCCAATTAGCAACCTTACTGCTATCTGCCGTTGATATCTAAGAGGTATGAACAGAGATACGCATTAAGTTAGATGTAAAATTCATTTAACTTTCCACAATATCTCCTTCATAACATTGTAGAATGGTTTTATTGTAAAATTTGGGTCATTTGTGTTCATTTGTTATATACTAGATAGTAGTAGGGATGGGCTCAATGTTCGAGCGTAGAACAAACGAACATATGAGGCGCTTGCGGCAAGTTCGCCCACCGCGAGGGCCCCATAATGCACTGCAAGATCGCAGGGTGCCTTTGACCAACCCTATGACAGAATTAAGAAAAAAAACAGTGTGATTCCCCCCCCCCCCCAAAATACATACCAGACCCTTATCCGAGCATGCAGCCTTGCAGGCCAGGAAATGGAGGGGACGAGTGAGCGCCCCCCCCCCCTCCGAACCATACCAGGCAGCTTGCCCTCAACATGGGGAGGATGCTTTGATTGGGACAAGGGCCTCTTCCCAACAACCCTGGCCGGTGGTTATCGGGGTCTGCGGGTGGGAGGCTTATCAGAATCTGGGAGCCCCCTTTAACAAGGGGGCCCTCAGATCACGCCCCCCCCCCCCCCATGTGAATGGGTATCGGGTACATTCACCAAAAAAAGTGTCAAAAAGTAAAAACCACAACAGACAGTTTTTGCCAATTCCTTTATTAAAAAGTGTCCCATGATGTCCATCCATCTTCAATCACGCCGCCCAACGAGCTCGAAAAGTAGAATTTTTTAAAAAGCTCCGCCTCCATGGGAGGCCTCCTGGCGACTGCTGTCTCTTGGCTTTGACAGCTGTTATATAGGCAGGGGCAGGGCCACTTGGTGATGTAACCGAGTGAACCCGCCCCTTCTGACTTCATGTGATGTCAGAGGGGGCAGGGTCACCTGGTTACGTCAGCGGGTGGCCCCGCCCTTGCCAATATAAGAGCTGTGAAGTGAAAAGACAGCAGTTCCCGAGAGGCCCCCCATGCAGGCAGAGTTTTTCCTGTTTTTTGGGTCAGTCAGCATGATTGATGACGGATTTACATCACTTATACTTTTTTTTTTCTTTAATAAAGGAATTCTCAAAAACTGTCTCTCGTGGTTTCTACTTTTTGACACTTTTTTTTGGTGGATGGGTAGGAGTACAATGCACCCGATACCCATTTACATGGGGGGTCCCCTTGGTAAAGGGGGGCTTCCAGATTCCGATAAGCCCCCCACCTGCAGACCCCGACAACCAATGGCCAAGGTTGTCGGGAAGAGACACTTGGCCCCATCAACTTGGGGACAAGGTGCTTTGGGATGGGAAGGCGCAGAGCCCCCTGCCCCAAAGCACCCACCCCCCCATGTTGAGGGCATGTGGACTGGTATGGTTTGGGGGGGCGCTCCCTCACCCCCCTCCTGACCTCCAGCCTGCATGCTCAGATAAGGGTCTGGTAAGGATTTTGGGGGTAGGGGGGGGCCATGCCAATTTTTATTTTGGCGTGGAGTTCCCCTTAAAATCCATACCAGACCTGAAGGGCCTGGTATGGACTGGGGGGGGGGGACACTACAATGTCTTTTTATATTGATTTTTCATCTATATTGTCGGGAGCCAGCAATACATTACAGCCGCAAGCAAGATTTAAATGACATTTTTTTCCTTTAGAAATGTAATTATCGATGCGGCATGTTCTACAGATCGCACAGATGTACCGGCAGACTAAGGGGACCCCCAGGCACGATATTTAAAAGAATATTTAATTTTTATTGTTTCACTTTAAGCATTATTAAAATCACTGCTGCTGAAAAAATTATAGTTTTAAAAACTTTTTTTGCACTGATACATGTCCCATAGGGCAGTGCCCGGGTTCCCATACATTTTTTTTTTTTTATGGCAATAAAAGCCTTTAAAATGAGAACTTTTGATTTTTCATGTTCGTGTCCCATAGACTTTAATAGAGTTTGCATGTTCGCTAGAACTTTGCCTGTTCGAGGTGTTCTGGTGCGAACAGAACCGGGGGGGGGGGGGGGGGGGGTTCAGTTCTAATGAGTATCAGGAGACACAATATTTACTGTATATCCACACAGGTAGCACAGACACCTTAATCCAATCACCATGTGTTGGATTCAATATGAACTCATGTAATCTCACATCGGTTCTTTCCCAATACCTTTCTGGAGAACAGGATGCACTCCCCTGATTGGAATGTAGCCAGTTAAACAACTATGTTATATCTATGAGAGCTGATCTGCATTACAATGCTTATTCTGATCTGTCTATGAGATAAGCAAGCTTCAAGAGAGACTGTTGCTGCTAAGATGGCTATGGATATCTATTGGATGGAAGGCAAATGGGGGTGGCTATGAGTGGGCGTGTAGGTTTGAATGAAAGGTTCGCACACACAGGAAATACGCTCTCTGTGTCTTTAGGCTTGTTGAGGAAAGCATGTCTTGAGGATGTGTCTCTGACAACCTGATGATTCGGCCATCTTGAGGCCTAACCATGTGGACATTTCTCTTATTCTATCTCAGCTACTAGGATGTGCTAAGTATACGATTGTATTGTAGTCTTGCTGTATGCTATGTAATTTTGTAACCCCCTTTTAATACACGTTAGCTTTCTTATTTCCTTGGGAAATAAATGAGATTTGATTTATTCTTAAGCTGTGTGTTTGGTTTCATGACTAAATGTATTATTGTGATACTAACAGTAGCATGCGTTAATAGTTTTAACAGACTAACTAATCTACAGGGACTAGACAAAGTAATTGATACATAGATGAGATAATATATAGGCTGTAGTGGTATATCGTTTTCTACAATTATTATCGAATTCTACACCATGGAATGGGCCAAGACAGATGTTGGTTGTCCAAGAACAGGATGGGAGGTGTGAACATTGTGGAACATAATCCCATGTGTACAGAATCCCATCCTTAGTGTCAAGAAGTCTGTAAAAGTGCTAATATTTTGACTCGCATTGCTGAAGGCGTGGATTGGGGAGGTAAATATGCTAAAATTTTATTTTTATGTGGAAGACCGATGGTGTCGAAGAGCCCCACCCCTGTTCAGGGATGGTTGAGTTTGACATTGATGACCTCTTTCCTGTAAACCAGTTGCCTCTCTTTCCAAGATGTGTACCTCACTGTCCTCACAAGAATGTTCCTTTTCCTAAAAACCCCATTCCAGACCAAAACAATATTTTTTCCATCCCTCCGCCCACCCACCCCTTACTCATCCTACTAGCCAATTTTTTTTACCCTTACCTTGTAAAACCAGATATATTCACCTAAATACATCAGATATATTCACCCCCCTCCAGGTCTCTCGCTGCTGCATGTTCCAAGTGTGGGGGACCACAAATCCAGAAGAGGAAATATATCCCAAACATCCCAGACTGGGTCTTTAAGGTGTAGGAAACCCGATGAGCCTTGAGCTGTAGGATTTTCCTCCCTATGTTGGGCAATCCAATTGTTCAGAAATAGCTTAGTCTCCCCAATGTAAAGGTATTTGCATTTCTTACTACACTACGCTACAAATGCCATGCTATTTTGCTTGTATTTGGGTGTTGGGTCTTTTTTAAGGTACTATTATTGCTGTGTTTTTGGCAATACTCCTCGTGGCCTGTAGGAACAGTTCAAGGTGTATGCAATACCAAACCAAATTTTTGTTTGTTTTAGATAGTCTAGGTAGGTAGTGTTAAAACCCCTATGAGGTTGTTTTTGCTGGGGATTTCTCTTTCTTTCTGTCCAGAGGACATGAGAGAAAATGATTGGAAATCTCTCCAAATTAGAAGATTTCCCTTCTTATGCCGTGTACACACGAGCAGATTTGGATGTTTTTTCCGACGGAATTCCACTCAAGCTTGGCTTGCATACACACGGTCATACAAAAGTTTGCTGAACTTTCGACCGCCAAGAACGCGGTGACGTACAACACTACGACGAGCCGAGAAAATTAAGTTCAATGCTTCCGAGCATGCATCAAAATGTTTCCGAGCATGCGTAGGAATTTTGCGCATCGGAATTGGTACCGACGATCGGAATATCCGATCGAAACTTTTTCCGACCAAAAAATGAAGAACCTGCTCTCAATCTTTTGCTGGCTGGAATTCCGCCAGCAAAAGTCCAATGGAGCATACACACGGTCTCATTTTCCGACCAGCGGACTTTTGCTGGGGCATTTCCGATTGTGGTTATGCGGCATAAGACAGCTGTTGCCAGAACAATTGCCCCCAATGGAAGCGTTTTCCCTATCTTCTGTACTGGTGACAACTAAAAACATTCTGTCTATGTGACAATGGTCTCCATGACTCCATACCCGGGCACATCCAAACTAGTATTATTTATTTTTAAACATACTTTTTCCTGGTGTCTCTTGGTTGGTCATGGCAGTCCTGGATGATGCAGAGAATAAGAATAATAACATTAGCATCACTATCAGCATTAATGCCTTGTGAGTGCAGGGTACAGTGCTCACGATGGCAGATCCATGACACCCTGTACTCACAAGCTCAAAAACAGCAAATGCTAGCGCTCAGGATACCGGTATAGTGATTCACAATCAATTCAATAAAAACTAGTAATAAAAGGCAGGACTGGATAAATCAATTGTAAAAAGTCCACGAGTAATTATAAAAAGTCCAATCGGTTATAAGAGATACTGAGTAATGGATCTAGGGAGCTGGAAAAGGATGGTAAAGTCTATAGGGAAACGGGCACTAAGGGCTGCTCTTCTCAGGAGTGAAGCCAACTCAGGATCAACATGGGGAAAAAAGAAAAAACAAAAAAGCGCCTGAGAGCAAGGTTTAATGTGTAGTACAATAAAGTATTCAACACTTACATCAAAGAAAGTACAGATTAGACATGTGCAATTCGTTTAGTTCCGAATTAGTTTTTTAACGAATTTTGACAAATTCGTTAATTCTGAATTTTTCAATTTCCGAAATTTCAAAATTTGCAAATTTCCGAAATTTTCTAATTTTCGGAATTCAAAAATGTGAAAATTCGAAAATCAGAAAAAAAAGAAAATCAGTTTAATTCTATATAATAACTAACTATTAAATTATAGGTATTGGAATTCCCTTTCTAATTTGTCTGTTAGTGAACGTAACGAGTGCGAATTTATCCGAAGTTACGAATTATCTGAAATAACGAATGCCACATGTAACCAAATGGAACGTAACAATCTAATAATAATAAATACCGTATTTATCGGCGTATAACACGCACTTTTTCCCCCTTAAAATCGGGGGTAAGTCGGGGGTGCGTGTTATACGCCGATACCCCCAAAAAAAATGACAAAAAAGGCAAGCGCCGCTGAAAAATAGCGAGCGCTGCCGAAAAAACCCGAAGCGCGGCCGAAAAAGAACGAAGCGCCCCCGGAAAAAAGCCGAGCAGACTCTGCTCTGCACGTAGTCCCGCCTCCCTGCGCTCGCTCCGGAAACAGCAGGGAGGCGGGACCGCGAGCTTAGCTGTCCGAGTTGGCTCGGCTTTTTCCGGGGGCGCTTCGTTCTTTTTCGCCCGTGCTTCGTGTTTTTTGGGCGGCGCACGCGACAGCGTCTCGGCGGCGGGAAATTTAAACCAGGAAAAGAATGAAAATGACGCTGGCAAGCTACAATGGCACTGGGCAAGGCTGCAATGACGCTGGGCAAGGCTGCAATGACGCTGGGCAAGGCTGCAATGACGCTGGGCAAGGCTGCAATGATGCTGGGCAAGGCTGCAAGGACGCTGGGCAAGGCTGCAAATGACGCTGGGCAAGCTGCAGTGACGCTGGGCAAGCTGCAATGACGCTGAGCAAGCTGCAATGACGCTGGGCAAGCTGCAAATGACGCTTAAATGTAAGTTGTTTTTTTTTCCCTAAACTTCCCTCCTAAAACTTTTTTTCCTTAAAATGCCCTCCTAAACTTGGGGTGCGTGTTATACGCCGATAAATACGGTAACAATAATAATGATAAAACCTTTTCATTATTAATTAATTATTATTAATTTGTTCCATTCCATTTGTTTAGAATTTTGCATTCGTTATTTCAGATAATTCGTAACTTCGGATAAATTCGTACTCGTTAATTTAATAGTTAATTAATGAAACTGATTTTCTTTCTTTTTTTCAGATTTTCAAATTTTGGGATTTTTAAATTCGGAAATTCGAAATTCAGAAATTCGAAAAATAGAAATGTGAAATTGCCTGAATTTTTGAATTTCCAAATTTCCGAAAAAAGCAAAAAAACTAATGAAATGAAAATGAACAAATTTTTTGTCAGTGCACATGTCTAGGATGTGCTCATGGAAGATAGAAGTCTCATGGAAGTGTTGGCGGTGTCTACAGCATGTTCCAAGGAGTGCCAAATCCAGGCTATGTAAGCCGCAAGGAGTATGGCATGCCCCATTCTGACTTGGCGCATGCTCTGAAACGTGTTGTGTTTCCCCTGACCCTGCTGACCATGCTGTTCCAGGAGCAGATCGTTACCTTTTCCTCCATAGTCCTCTCCGGCTCCTTGCGGCTTACATAGCCTGGATTTGGCACTCCTTGGAACATGCTGTAGACACAGCCAACACTTCCATGAGACTTCTATCTTCCATGAACACATCTGTACTTATATGTAAGTGTTGAATACTTTATTGTACTACACATTAAATATTGCACACTTGTTTTTTCTTTTTTCCATGTACTTACAGGCTGACCACAGTCTTCTGAGTTGAGTGAACCTGGGTGCCATTCATCCAAGAAGACTGAGAACATCTTGTGGCAAAGAAGAAGTACTGCGTAGGACAGCTTCGGATTGCAGCTTTTTTTTGTTTTTTAACAGCCGAGGGATTTAAAAAAGAAAATAAACTTGAGTCTGATGTTGGGGTTTAATCAATACAACCTGATTAAGGACCCATACCAGCCTGTGCTTGGATTATTAAAACACAGCAGCATTCCATGACGTCATTCCTAAGTGTGACTGCTGGCTCAGAATAGTGACTCTCCTCTCCCAGTGCTGAAATGCAGGGGGATACAAATTCCGGTACTTAATTGTAATTCCGTCTAAGGGCATTTGATAACTTTTACTGAATGCATAGCCAGATTAATTTGTTTCTCAACATCTGCCTGTGGTGTAGCTTTGAGAAAATCCCCGTAAATGAAACCACGCAATTTGGCAGC